>CM034148.1:693067069-693674069 GCA_019776745.2 Taxus chinensis
TTTCCCAACAACAGAACTTGAAAAGGATGTTTTTAAGTGATGAATGGAATGCATCAAAGTGGAGCCGGAAACAGGATGGGAAAGACACAAAGAAGAAACTTTTTGATAATTTATTTTGGAAAAAAACAGCAGAGATTGTGAAAGTTGCTGAGCCTCTTGTTAAGGTGTTGCGGTTGGTGGATGGGGAAAAATTAGCCATGGGCTATATTTATGAGGCTATGGATCAGGCAAAGGAGCAGATAAGGGCAGCATACAAAGACAGGGTAACTAAGTATGGGCCTATATGGGAGATCATAGATAATAGATGGAACAATCAACTCCATCGACCTATACATGCAGCTGGGTATTTCTTGAACCCAAAATATCATTACAGAGCTCAGCTTGGAGAAGATCAAACAGGAGAAGTAAAAGATGGTTTGTACGAGTGCCTAGAGCGCATGGTCCCTGATGAGATGCAACAACTTGAGGTTCACCGACAGATCAGCTTCTTCAGCAGAGCCACAGGTACCTTTGGAAAAAACCTTGCAAAGATTGCAAGGGATGTGGACCAACCAGGTAAGAAATTCTAAGTTTTTTGAAGTTCATTTGATTAAAAATTTTAATGAATAATCATGAATTTTTAGCATAAGACAATATTTTTCTAATTTGTTGAATTACGCTTTAACCTTTAAGTTATAAGTTTATGTTTTACTTTTAATTTTTAACTGTGTTTTTAACTTTCTGTTGTCATTGTTTACTAATTAAACATTTACATTTTTTATCGCAGCACATTGGTGGGATTCATTTGGTAGTCAGTGTCCTCAATTGCAAAAGTTTGCAATTAGGATCCTGAGCCAAACTTGCAGTGCTTCGGGGTGCGAGCGCAACTGGTCTGTCTTTGAGCGGATTCACACGAAGAAGAGAAACCGTTTGGAACAACAACGGTTGAATGATCTTGTCTTCGTGCAGTACAACCTTCGGTTAAGGCGTAACCAGTTGTTGAACCGAAGACCTGATACTGATCCCATTGTCTTGGATGATATAGATCCAACTTCAGAATGGGTAGAGGAGAGTCAGCCAGCAGAGTTTGATCCCGATGACTTGGGGTGGATGGGTTTGGATCAAGAATCTGATGAGCCATTAGCAGCACCGCCGCCATCGTCACGAGACACAGCAGGCACTAGTCGCACTCGTGCTACTCCCCAACCCCGTGCAGCTCCAGTTGTTGCAGATGTACCTGAGGATTTGGATGAGTCCGAGTCAGAGCCAGAGGCCGGTGATCATATTGATGAGGATGACCTTGAGGATCCCATTTCCAGCAGCGGTGCAGAGTTTGATCATGATGATTGATCATTGATGTCATCTAGTTTATTCTAGAGTTTTGTAACTTGTAGTATTTGTAATGTATCAATGATCATATCATGTTGTTTTTTTGGAGTCTTGAACTATGGAGATTGATCATTGGAGACCATTTAGAGCCTCAATGTCTATGTATTTTGTTTCGGAATCTCATCTATGATATATGTATTGTGTATTGGACTTGGAGTTCGTGCCATTTTGCTATAAACACCTTTCTTGCATATATATAAGAGAAAACTTTGCATATTCTGTGTGTACTTGTTGGAATTATCGTTTTTAACATTTCAAATATATTATTTTCATTAAAAATATAAAATTTTATGTATTTTTTAGTAAACCGGTTCATTAAGTTTGAACCGGTCCGGTTTCGGTTCCGGTTCCGGTCCGGTCCGGACCTCGGCCGGTTCCGAGTCCGGTTCCGTGCAATCTCAATTCAGCTCCAATTTTATGTATTAAAGTTTTATGATGTGTGTGATGAATGCTTTATTAACTATTAAGTTTATCAATGTGTTATACTTATCATTATTCATATGAATATTTGAAATTTGAAATTTCCAATATTTTTAAGGTTAAATCCTATGTGAAATCTCAATTCAACTCTAATTTTATTTATTAAGGTTCTATAATGTGTGTGATGAATGCTTTAGC
Source organism: Taxus chinensis (assembly GCA_019776745.2). NCBI lineage: Eukaryota > Viridiplantae > Streptophyta > Pinopsida > Cupressales > Taxaceae > Taxus > Taxus chinensis. Next base: position 693,069,056 of record CM034148.1, read on the forward strand.
AATGTTATCATATGAATATTTGAAATTTCCTATATTTTTTAAATTTTCTCTTATTTTTTAATAGTTGTCCCCTAAAAAAAGGCCTAAAAAAAATCCGTCCCGGAAACGTGTCCCCCCGTCCCCTGCCGTCCCCGTCCCGGAAACTTGGTGGAACATAGCATTGGACAGGTGTTGTTAAATTGTCAAAAACTAAGCTGGTTCACATCTCTTACTTTTGCGTGGTCAAAAGCAAAGTTGGAACCCAAATCTTGCTTTTTTCATATATTGACCACCTCTATTTGTTTGTAGAAGTTTGAAAACATGCCGTTCATGATTAGAAGTTTGAGAAAGGAACATATGCTTTATCTGTCAATTTCTAAATTTTCTCATGTCTGGTGCAAGTACATGTTGAGGAGATTCGTGGGTATTCACAATTCTTACATGGTAGTAGGTCTTTTTCTCCATCAAGTGGCCATTGTGGGTTTTTGAATTTTTTAGTTTCTTCTTCACTCCCACATACTTATCCAACAATCTTGCACGTTTTTGGGCGAAGCAGCATTCTAGGCTTCCAAAAAGTAGTTTGGTTTTTTATTTTGCCAAAAAAATGTTTTTTTTGCATTTATGGAAAAATCAGAAATTTAATTATTATTCCCAGTATTTTTAATAAATTGTACACTAAAGATACAAATTATAAAAAATACGGGAATTTTTTTGGCTTCATGGATTTTTTTGGTGAAGCTTTTCACGAGCGAGGAAGAAATCTGCGATTTCAATTTTTTTATAGGTTGAAGCTGCAATCATTAGTACAGTTTCATGTTTCACAATTTCTAGAAATTCCTTGCCGAGGTTGACCGAGGCTCAATCAATTACTATTTTCAGTTTCTATGTTTCACAATATTTGTAGAAAGTCCCTAAACTTGCTATTAATAATCCTGATATTGTGGACTCTCATGGCATCTAGTTGAAGTTTACAAGAGAAAATTGAGAAGGCAGAGTGAAAGCGGTCTGTTGTGCACTGTTGCAAATGATTTTTAGGGTGGTGCCTAAAGAGTGCAGACCTGCTTGATGGACACATTATTTGGGGATGAGAGACTATGGCATTTGTGGTGGAGAAGTGGAATGTGGGATGGTGTAGGGAATAATCATAGGAATTGTAGGGGGAGTGGTGTGAGCCACAATAAATATAAGGTGTAAAGAGATGTGTATTTGAGGTTGAGAATAAGTTGTGTGAGGTTGGGAAGATACTTCCCGAGTATGCAAGATCTTGGGTACTAGGTGGATTAGGAGGTGGATGTGAAATGGCTGTACCTTGATGCAAACTTACACATGCAATTTATTTAGTATATTCATCATATACAATTTGTTGAGGACAGATTTTTAAATTACAAGTATTTTTAAGGACTTCCCAAGATTTTTAAATTTTTTTGGCTGTACAAGTATTTTGAGTAATGGATGGTTGATGATTTTCAAAACTAGCATTTACTTGAGCATTCACATATGCATCACAGTAAAATTATTCATGGCTATCATCCATATAGTATTCAAATCAGGATCCACATCATTATGCAAAGGCGCAATCATTGTTAAAGAAGAAGACACACTTTTAAATTCCAGTTTTTTTCAAGCCAAGTTTGGACTTATCCAAAGTTTTTGAAGATTTTACAAAAAAGTATAATTCTTTTGGTTTAGTCTAGCACTTATTTTAATTGGAATTTTCGATTAACTCAATTTTGGTGGCATAAAATGAAATCAAACACAAGAAAATAGACTACATAAACCCAAACACACTAGCTTTTGCTTGAGCATTCAGATATGTATCATGTTCAAAATATTCATGACCATCATCCAAATTATATTCAAATCAGGATCCACATCATTATGCAAAGGCACAATCATTGTTATAGAAAAAGAACACTTTTTTAGATTCCATTTTATTTCAAGCCAAGGTTGGACTTACCCAAAGCTTTTGAAGATTTTGCAACAATTTTTAATTCTTTTTTATTTAGTCTAGCACTTGTTGTAATTGGAATGTTCAATTTACTCAATTTTGGTGGCATAAAATGAAATCAAGCATGGAAGAAAATAGACTACATAAAGCCAAATAGATTAGGGTTTTAGAATTATCAGATGACAGAAATTAAAGAGAACCTAGGGTTTGGGGTCAAACACTGTTAAGTCTGAAAACACATACAAAGGTAGTAAAAAATAAAGATTTAAGAACATGCATAAAGCGGGTTCACTCACAGATGAAACACTAGGATGTGTAAGACAATTGGGGTTTAGTAATATGTATGTATAAAAAATAAGCCTATCTCAAATTAAATGTTATAAAACATACAAATATTAAAATATATTACCTAACACTTAATGAACCATTAGTTATCTATTAACTAATGTTTGGTTATGAACTTCCCCAACTACAATGTAACTTCTTCCAACATAATAAAATGATGAACATGCACATATACCTTAGTGTGTTGTGCATGGTGTTCTCCTCATTCATTCATTCTTTCATCATATTCTGACATTGGTATCAGAGCCATTGTTTGAAAAGGCCCTAGGAGCATTGTACGAACAATAATGTGCAAAGTTCAAGGAAGCCCTAATCGGGTACAAATCGCAGAAGAAGACAGAGAGAGGCTTAAACCTGTTCAAGGAAGCCCTAGAAGAAGGGCGCAAGTGAGATAGAGGCAATAAAGGTTGATTCTCACAATTTCATGAAGATTCAAAGGCAAAAGTCGCCATTTTTGTGATTTTGAGGTTGTACAGACCTGCAACAACCTAATCGAGGGCAAAGGGTGTCGTGTGATCAAACCGATGGTGCAAGTTCGTAACAATTAGACCAGAGTTTTGAAAATCATGATTTCGTTCGTAACAAGAGGAAAATGTGATTTGAACAGATAAACACGAGCATATCAGGACGCAGGTCAGAAAAATTGAATATTATACCTAAAAATTGCCAGAAATGAGTTACAGTCAGTTGAACTATGAGTTTTGTAGGTCAAAGAAAGAAAGGCATGTCTGCAGTCAACAAACTAGGGCACACAATTAAAAACTCATGATTTGCAATTATTTGAAGACACAAAGGACAATTTTTCCAAACAAAGGAAGTCAAAAATGTGATTTTCATTGATGGCTGAAAGTCAAATGCTAACTTTTGATCAAGTTGGTTTTTGTTTATTGCAAAAGGAACGAAAACAAACACAAACATTTGAGTCTAGTTTTGGAAAAAACAAGAGTGCTTTTGTTCTCAATCCAAAGGGAAGTGGAAATGTCAAATAAAAAGTGTTACTATTGTCATATAGTTGGGCATGTTAAGGAGGATTGTCAAAAGAGACAATATGTTCTTTCTCATAAAAAAAAGCAAAAGGGAAGGGAAAATGTGGTCGTAGTTGAAACTAAACGAGAATTTGAAGAGGAATATGCCTTCATGCTCAGATGAAAGTGATACCAGATGTTGGCTCTTTGATTGAGAAGCATCAAGATACTTCATATGTCAAAAAGATTGGTATGTAAACTTTGATTCAAATTATAGTTCTTATTCATTTTCAATAGGTGATGGAAGATAGCATGTAGTAGAAGGGGTAGGGGATATTTGCATCATATTGAATAATATTGCAAAATTCATAGTCAAAAACGTTAGATATGTTTCTAAATTGAAGAAGAATCTCTTAAAATTTCAACATTTCTATAAACTTCTTTGGCAAGAAATGTGTTGTGTCTTATGTAAAATAGAATAGAGTCAAAGCCCTAGGCATTGGGCGAGGTGGCTTGTATAGGCTTGTTGACCCTTTGATAGTCAATTTACATGCTTTAGTTATGGAGGGGAATACCAACATTTTGTGGCATGAGAGATTTGGACATCTCAACCTTTTACTACCTAGCCAAACTCAACAAAGTCAACGCAGTTCTTGGGTTGCCAACTATCTAGGAAAAACAAGATATGTGTGTAGGGTGTTTGGCTGGAAATTAGAAGCGGAAGCAAGTGTTTGGCGGGGAAAAGGGAATCTTAGATCTTGTTCATGTAAATCTTTACGAGCCATCTTGAAAATCATCTACAATTCTTGGTGTGAGATATTATTTGTTTCTTGTATATGATTTCTCTAGGAAGATGTGGGTCTACCTCTTGAAAAACAAGTTTGACTATTTTTCCTTATTTGAAAGGTTCAATGTGTTGGTGGAAAACATGACAAGCTGATGGATCAAAACACTAAGATTTGATAATGGAGGAGAATTCACTTCCAAGTTGTTCAGGGATTATGGCAGCAAGGAGGGTATTCATCATTAGTTGACAACCACATTTACCCCATAGTAGAATGAAGTTGTTAAAAGGCAAAATAGAACCATCATGAAGATGGCCCGTTGCATGATGCATAGCATAAGAGTGTCTTTCATATATTGGCGAGATTCAGTGACCACGACAATATATATCTTATATCAAAGTCCTTGTAAAGCTTTGTACGATGTCACAATTGAAGAAGCCTAGTCCATAATAACACCAAAGGTAACCATTTTTGTGTATTTGATTCAGCTGCATATACTTTGGTTCATGATAGAAAAAGAAGTGAACTAGATTGGAAAGGTAGAATATATCTTTTTGCTGGCTACAATGATAAATCCAAAGCTGTATAACTTATTGATGTTTCCACTAATAAGGTCATTATTTGTCGATATGTTGATGTCAAAGAAGCATAATCCTTCTTTGGTTGTAACTAGCAAACAGTCATTGATAGTGTTATGGTTCCTTTGAAAGATGAGATATCGAGTTCATCTAATACTCTTGTCCAAACTCCATCACAACCTTTGACACCCATGGCTGATATATCTAATACACTAATCTATAAGAGACGCCAACTTGAGTTGGTCCCACCTCCAACAAATGATCAGCCAATACAAAATGCTCCAATACAACAAAGGTCTAATTGGTTTTACTCCGCTATTCAGGATGTGCGAGAGGATGAAATGCTTCATTCATAAGCACAGCCTCAAAGGAATGGTAAGAAGGTTATTGATTCCAAGAAGTTCATTTTGCTCTTTCCTCTTATCTTTTCAAGTGCATGAACCTCAAAGATATCCTGGAGCAAAAGGAAAATCTGAATGGGAGACTGCCATGAAAACAAAATACGATGCCTTCATTAACTAGAAATTGGTGGAATCACCTCCAAGGGAACAACCCATTGGTTGCAAATGGGTATACAAGGTTAAATGCAAAGTTGATGGTACGCTAGAAAAGTACAAGGACCGTCTTGTTGCAAAAAGTTTTTATCAATAGGAGAGGATAGATTACGAGGAAACTTTTTCTCCTACTGCAAATATGGTCACTTTTTTGTTACTTCTCTCCATTGCAGCCCAGTTTGGTTGGAAGGTCTTTCAAATGGATGTAAAGAGTGCCTTCTTGAATGGAGACCCAAATGAGCAGGTTCATATGGTACAACTTGAAGGTTTTTAGGTGTCTAGATGTGATCTTCTAGTTTACATGTCGATTAAGTCCTTGTATACTTCAGAAGACTCCATGAGCTTGGTATATAAAAATTGATCCAACATTTACAAGATGTTGGATTTAAACAAAGTCTTTTTGATCCAAATCTTTATGTCAAAAGTGATGGTGATGACATTGTGATACTTATCGTCTATGCCGATGATATTGCCATCATAGGTAGTGGGTCCATTGCTATTCAGTAAGTGAAATAAAAAATGTTGATATGATTGATCTAGGCCTCCTACACTATTGCTTAGGTGTAGAATTCTAGCAACATGGCCATTTGATCTTTTTAGCTTAGGTCAAGTATGCTACAAATCTTTTGCATAAGTTTGGGACATGTGATTGTAATCCTTCTTCTACACATATGGAGGTTGGGTTGAAGTTGTTAGACTCATGATGATTCATCCCTTATCAATGAATCACTTAAAAGACGGTGGCCAGCCTGATATATTTTACGCCCACACGACCAAACTTATGTTTTTTTGGTAGCCATCTTTCTCGGTTTCTATCTAAATTGAATATCATTCATTAGATAGCAGGAAAAATGAGTTCTAGGATATGTCAAAGGCACTCTTGACCTTGGCATTCTATATCAGCACATCTTACTCCAATTTCTATTTTTTTGTGACAATCAAAGTTATATTGAAGAGGTTAAAGAATCTGGTATATCATACCCACACCAAGCATATTAAGATTCATCATTACTATATTCGATAGTTGCGGTTGATTTTGGTGATACCCCTCTTCACTTCTATCCTTCTAAGCAGCAACTTGCAAATCTAATGACTAAACCTGTTGGTCCTATCTTGTTTGTAAAATTTTGATGACAAACATGGAGTTGTTTCCGAGTTTAGTCATTAAGGGAGTGGTATTGAATATATTTATATATTCATATGGTGGTTGGTAGCTCTCTAACTGATCTCAATTATTTTCAATTACATTGTAACTACTCCCAACATAATAAAATGATGAACACACATTCATTAAAGTCTGCATTCCAGTTTCTCTTCATTCTTTTTTGGTTCACATCTTCTAACATTCCCATGGTCTTTTTGGTGGTGATAATGGTTTATATAAACCCATATTCCTATTTGTGCCTTTTGCCAACTGACATACTCTATCTTCCAACATATCTAATGACATTCTTAGCTATTCTCAGCCAGTAGTTTTTCTCATCTAGCAATGGTAGGGTCTTATTTCTTCCAAAGTGACCTAATCCGCCATTGTGTAATTCCTTGATGAGTTTCACCCTCATTGATTCTCTATGGATGTACAACTTCTGTTCCTTGAAAAAAAATCCTTCCTTGATTATATAATCCACATAAGGGCCTCTATCTCCTACCCATGCCTCTGTGCAATCTTTCCAAGTTTCTTCAAAGGCTGCATCTTCTTCATAGAATTCCTAAGACTTTCAAGTCCAATCATCTCCACAGACATAGCCTTTAGCAACACAAGTCTCCTACTCAAGGCATGAACTACCTTAATAGAATGACCTGATATATGCTTGAGCATAAATGGATTATTCTGCAAGTACACAAGACACTTCATATGCCTTTGTTTCAACTTGGTCTGACTGTTTAATATACAATGCAAGCTCTTTAGACAACAAATAGTTCCTCCATTTCTTCCATGCTTGAACTACAGAAAGGGATTCTTGATCATACACAAAACTTCTTAGCTTCATCCAACATCTCAGTTAAGTATGCAATTGGTCTTCCGTTTTGATTCAACACTGGGCTAACTGTTGTTCCACCTGCATCATTATTACGAGGTAGGGCTTATTATAAGTTGTGGCCAGCAACTTTCACATTCACCATTGTGAATGTCATACGTCACATTTTCATTTCCAAAGTATCCATCTTAGAGGACATCATAAATCGGTATTAATACATCCAACTATAGGTAGCTCCATAGCTGCTTACCAGCCATAATGGTCTCCTTTCCCAACAAAAGTCATGTTGGCTAACACTTCAGATTTGACACTAATGACTAACTTATAAAGATTTGCTACCCTTTCTATACATTCGTTTGCAAATAATATGAGTAGCTAAATTGTTTTAAAAATCATGACTGCCTCCATTTGCAGTTTTGGAGGATCTTTATTTCAAGTGACTTTGCATTTTCCTCCAAGGAAAAGAGATGCTATTATTTGAAATACCCTTTCCATATTTTTGTTGAACTCGGGTATCACTCAACAATGCCTAGCTGCATTGGACAAATTCATTTTCGAAACTTTGGATAGGTGCTTAGATTGGAATTAGTAGGATCAATAATTATAACTAATTTCTAGGACTTCATTATATAGTTAGTGTTTGATGATTTAATGAAAAAGAAGCCCCAAATATGATAGATTGCTTGGCATTAAACTTGATTCAATTGAACAGAGGGTAAAAATTACAACTGATTGTCTAGCCCTAAATTAGTCATATGTCAGGGTTTCTTGGGATTGATCAATTTTTTTAATAACTTGCTTTACAGGGTGAATTTTTGGGGGTATTCAACTATCAACTATTTTTCTCCAATGATTCGATATGCTGCCTCTGGTATGAAGAATTGTGGACGCAATGCAATCAAAGAGTTCAAAAAACTTGTTCGAGAAGCACACAAGCATGGGATCGAGGTGAGTATCTTCTCCATAACATTCATCTTTTCCAATATGCTCTTTTTGGTTTAATCTTACTTTTGTATTGATCACCTTTGATAGGTGTTCATGGATGTGGTATTCAACCACACTGCAGAAGGAAATGAAATGGGTCCAACATTATCTTTCAGAGGCCTTGATAACAGTGTCTATTACATGCTTGCACCCATGGTAAGTTCATGCTTGTCTTGATATGTATTTCAACAAAAATAGTGCATGATATGTCTGAATGGTTTATGTTGAAATGGCAAGGCTTATTTCAAGCTTGTGTAAATGTTTAGTGGCATAATGACTGCCACTTCAAGGACTTTCAGTTTTCAGAAAAGATTTTTGTTGCATGTTTCAGTGCAAGAAATATGCTTAAAGTTAGTTCATCTCGTAATATGGCACTATGAAAATTATTGTGCAGGGCGAGTTCTATAATTATTCTGGCTGTGGCAACACGTTCAATTGCAATCACCCCGTTGTTCGCCGTTTTATAGTGGATTGCCTCAGGTGCCCAAGATATGATGACCCTAGGGTATGCTTTTGATTACTAGTTAGTATACTGGCATGAAAACCAGTCTCAGAAACATGTAAACATATTCGTCTGCTACAGATATGTGCCCAATTCGCATGTGTTTGCTCTTATGTTTAGGAACTCAGTCGACAAGCTAATTATTTTCTGCTGGATTGGTGACTTCTTTCTGTGTATTTGAGATGCCACTTCTAAATCTTAATTTTTTAATGGAAAATACAAAAATGAGGAACTAGACAATTTAAAAGAAAAAGATAAAAAAGGAAACCATTGTTTAGAGAGAACGAGTTTGATAAATGACAAACTCCGTCATTTTGCTTTGTCATTTTTTAAAACCCTTTCCTTTCAGCCTTATGTTGTTTTCTTATGTTTGAATTTATTCATACCATCCATCTTATGTCATTTCAGTTATGCTTTCCTAGATTTATTGTGTTATATTCTTTATTAACAGAAATTTCTTAAGGCCATAAATTATGGTATTAATGAACTGATCAATGATGAAGGAGAGATATAAATGTTTCTTTTGCATCTTACATGTATCCTATCCATTTGCTTTGCTGTTTTTAAATTTACTTCTTGTATGATACAAGCATTTTTAGTTCTATTGTGACGAGTAAGTTATGTTGGTATTCTTAACATTTAGCATGCCATTAACGGAAACATGCATACATAAGCGAGAGACGTTAGAACTAAATCATTAAAGCTACAGTCCAGAATGAGTCACTCTATTGAAGATTGCTGTCATAGATATAAAACATACAATTTCAGTTTTATAACCACTACTTGGTTATTACAGCTAGTAAAATATCCGACTCTTATGACATCATTCTTAATATGATCACTCTTACTACTTTATTTATAACTAGATTCTACAGTCTTATATGGATACTATACCCTAACACTGCTCTTTAATGTCCATTTAGATAACCTCGCCAAAAAAACATCTTTTAACTGCGGGCAAATAAAGACAGAACTGATTGTCTCACCCAGTGCCTTCAAAAAGCATATGTGATCCGGACCCCAATAGACGTCTGTTGGGCAACACTCTGGATTGCTAGATTTCAGATGTGTTATACATGAAAATGCATTATAGATAAGAAATAAAAAACAAAAACTACATTCATCTATATCTTTAAATGATGTATATATATCTGTAACATAATTTTATTATATTGAATGTTCAGTACATGACATTCTCTCAAAAGAGATTAGTGACTGCCTATCTTTTCTATCTAACACAATCTATGCATGTGCATTCGGGATTAGTAACACAGATAGGAAATTAACCATTATGGAAGATGAATAGTTGCTCTTTCACATGTGACTCTTCTTTTGTCAATTACAATGAGTTATATCGAAAAGTGATGGTTGATCTTGGGGTGTGGGTAAGCCCTTTGAGGGGAACTCCTTGAGTCCTATGGGGGGCTCTGCCCCACAAGGTAAGGGAACAACGATGAGTTTGGGAGATCTAGCATCTGCATCGTCGTATGCAAGGGAAATGTTATTTTGGAAACCAAGACAAGACTGTGCGGGCCTCGTCTAAGTAGGGAATTGGTTTTGGTGTTGATGTCAACTATAGGATTAGTGCTTCCATTTAGATCAATATTTATCTCCTTCATCTTCCTCTATTTTTTTTTACCTCTCCCAGAAGTTTCAACAAAATCACTTTCCTTCTATTTTACATTTGAAGTTCTAGGATATGGGGTCCTGCTAAATCGTAAACCCATCATTATGTCCCCCACATATGGCTTTGATTTTCTTTTGTTTGTTCTTATTTTTTGCCTGCACTAAAATAGCCACTTCTGTTTTAATCTTGATCTCTTATTTATTCTGCAAGTTCTATTCTGTATGCAGTAAATAAATCAATATTTTTTTGAAATCCCAATTTGTTGGTGGAGCTGATGAAAAACAGCCGACTTAAATTGTGTATTATCTGTATTTCAGCCTATCCGAAAGAACAGACTTCTGATATCCTTCATCTTCGATACTTATCTCCCATTGGTCTATCTTATTGTAACTTCCAGGCATAGAGATTGTTTTGCACACAAAGAATTCTGGCTTTGTTTGAGTCAGTACTCAAGTCTGCTATCTGCTTCCATGCAAGTATACCATTTCAGTATCAGAAATATAGGGTAAAACACCATCACTGAAAAATAGTGATAGACCAGAGAATTTTCAGATTATATGCATTGAATTTGGGCTGTCTTGTAAGCTGTCTGGTGGTCTCTGTTTTGTTTCTATGACAATGTCCCTCAATCCTTTCACCTTAAAAAAATCTCGATCCTCTAAATTGAATCGGCATAATTGTCTTTTGTTGATTTCTGGGACTCCATTAGAATGTGGACAGTTTGCATCTCAGAAAAGATTAACAGGTTTGTAGATTCTGTTGAACTAAACAACTGAAATAAATATGCTGAGCTCACAAGGCTTCTTATTGCACAAAGCATTAAAACATCACCAACTATAAACAAACGTCTATCTGCACAATCAGATAACTGCCATTTTCGTCCAAATAAATTTCTCATATTCTGGTTACAGGACCATGAATGCACCTAGGCAGCCATAAAGTTTTACCACAATTTACAAAAAACCACCTGTAAAAATCTGTCCACTGATAATGGTCAAAGATGTTCAATCTGCTCCAAATCGAAGGATAACCCTCCCTTTTTGTCTTTGCTACAGGAAAGGAATTGTTTGTGCTATTTGATAGCTAAAATCCCTTGTTTTCAGTAACATATAGTCACCTACTAGATTAGAAGTAGAACAAGGGTATCGCTGCTCGGGGAATTTAAATGCCCTTCATTAACTGTGATCTTCTAAAAGCTCAGTTTGTTCATCATTTCATGACTGGCATTGTTGTTCTTTTCCAACTGGTTTTGCTGGATTTCTCCAAAAGCGTATTCGACCTTGGAAAAGATTTCTTCAATAATGTATGTCAATGTATCTTTAATAACATATATTTTTTGAAATGTCAAAGCTCTATTTATATTGTCATTTCAAAGCCTTTGATAAAACATATCAATGTACTTTTTAATTTTGCAAGTCTTTGATTTAGAAAAGTCATTTCTAGATTTTTTATCGACACCCCCATAATATGTACTGACCAGGTACATAGTTGTAAATATATAATATTTACATATCAAAATATACACAAAATATAGAATATAGATGGATTAAAAGATAGAAAAGGTGATAAATACATATATGCATGAAGGGGCATGGGTGATAAAGCACAATCTTGTGAAATGAGAGGTTATATTTGTAAATAGCCCTTGTTGATAACTAATGACACTTAATTAGGTATAAAACACGCCCTTCCGTGCGGGAAAAGTTTCAACCTTAAAGCATACATCCAATGGCAATATGATAACAAATATGAATATAATAAATTCATTGAGTATTGTTGCATGGAATTAGGATCATTCCATCCGAGATTGATTTTGATAGCCATTGAATATCTTTCTGAAGTAACACATGCGTTTACTAGGCGTACTGTTGACAGGAAGTCCAAGATTCTTCCTTAAAGCTTGGATTACAAGTCCATGTATATCTTCAATAATTGTGATTAAATTAATGGAGTGTCTTTGATAATTGAATTGCATTTATTAGATTATAGTTGTCTAATTGTACTCTTAGTATTTGTATGTATCTTTTCTATAAATACCTTTTTTAATATATAAATAAAATTTAAATCAGTTTGATTTTTCACCCTTCTGTAAACTAATTAGAATTCCATCCTAGATTGATGCTAAAAATATGGCAAATGTTTTAAATTTTCATAAGATTATTTTGTTTTTCTTTCATATTCCAGGTCGCTCACTTTTTCCTTATTCAATAGAAGCTTTAATAAGCTTTCTTTTGAATTAATTTTTTAATGATTTTTTGTTTCTGTAAAGTCTAGCTAACAAGGTTTATGTACCTAATATAAGCTATGTGATCATTGCTTATTGAAATTCTAAAAAGGTTACTTTCTGTTTTCCAACACTTAATATAAGATTTTAATACCTTATTGGAACATTTTAAAATGTTTGTAGATATTTTAAAACTAAATCATGCATTGATAAATAGGTCTAATTGCTGGTGTACCTATTAGGATGGACATGACCTTTGTAAAGGGGGAATAACACAGATACAACAAGGAAAGAAAGAAAGGAATTATAGTAATGTCCACAAATGACCAAAAGCAGGTCTATGGGACTGAAGGATACAACTAGTAGCAATAGAAAGTTCTAGGAAGAGAGAATCCTAGATACAAACCAAATAAACGAATTACAAAAGACAAAATAGAGCAGCGTGCCACTGCCACAAGTGACAAATAAACCAATACAAATAGCATCGAGGGGCAAACAAAAACCCCAAGAGCATGTATCAATGGAGACTAGAGGCAAAACTCATCAAATCTCCTCGTTTATGCATGAAGTGGAGGAATCATCTGAGCCATTATCGATCATTGTGAGGGATCTAATAATGCTATCCGGGGAGTATACAAGGTCAAAGGAGCCAAGTTGGGGGAGCCTAGGAGTAAGCAAGACACTTCCTCTAGAATCTCCCATAGCATCCAAGGCCTGTGTAACTCCCATAGTAGAAAAGAAGCTTGTAATATTAGTTTGCCCTTGTGGTTTGGGGGGCGGCGGACAAGTAATAGTAGATCCATATCTCTGGAGAGGGGCAGAGCCACGGTGATGGGTCGGAGCAGAAATATGATGCCGAGAGATAGTGGGCATGAAGATCTCAATAGTCAGATTAGTAACGATCCGCTGAGGGAAGCGCTCCCTAAGTGATCTATCAACTATGATGTGTGGTGTATCGGTGTCCAAAGGATGCTTAGTGCTGTCAATCATCTGGATGGGTTGAAAGAAAGAGTTGATCAATATGGGAGCTCTCGAGCCTCTAGGATCTTCTTGTAGGGTTCTGCATTGGAAGGTGACAACCTTGTGAAGATAAAGAGCCAAGCATTGTTGGTCAATGTATCTGAAGAAGGTAGCTAGAGTGTTGTTTGAATCTCTGTAGAGGCATTGATATCTTCTCTGGATCTCATAATAAATGGGACATTTGAAAATGAAGTGGTCTGTGGTCTCCACCTCCCAAAGGGAGCAAAGACGACAAATCTGGTCATAAAGGAGAATTTGATGGTCTGTTTCAACCTGTAATTGGTGGGAGAAAACTCTCATTTGGCCAAGGAGAAACCTCAAGCTGTGAGACCAATGGCGCTGGAGATAGTGAGGGCGATGAATAATACCGTCCACCACCTGTAAGAAATGTTTAACATAGAAAGCAAGTTTGGGGCTGAGCAACTCACAGGGGGAGATCCAAGTGGTTAGGATATATTGTTTGTAGATGTCCTCTCTGACAAACCTAGTGATGATGCCTTTAGTGGGAAGGAGCCTGGGAGGGGTGTTAATAGAGACGCTGATAGAAAGGAGTAGTCGAGTCTCAAATTACCAACAATACCAACGTTTGGTGGGGACTAGTGAAGCAATCCTCTTTGAAGAGCAAAGTGCTAAGTAAGGATACCTCTCACGACTAGAAGTTGAGTCCCCCAAGGATTTGCTCCTCTTTGAAGAGCAAAGTGCTAAGTAATGATACCTCTCACGACTAGAAGTTGAGTCCCCCAAGGATTTGAGTCTGTGGATGTAGAAAGTAAGCATGAAGATAGTCTCAAGGCATAGCGGGTGGGCGGAAAATTCAGCTTGGATGATGCACTGATGAATTGTCTACTTGCAACAGATCATGTGCCGCAACATCAGAGTTTGGACCCTCTTAATACGGGCCAATCAAGGGCCCCTTCGCTAGGTCCCCAAACCTCTGAACCATACAAGATTGTTGGTTTGATGATAGTATCAAACAAGCGTAACTTGGAAGGGATGTTCTGGAAGTGGATCTGAAAAAACTGACGTTCCAAAACAAAAAGAGAGGCATACCTTGCAAAGGCATGGTTGAACGACAAACTTCATGTTAAAGCATGGGCCAGTAAACTGGACCCCCAAATAAGTGTAGATTGATGTGATCTCAAGAATTTACCCTCTGTAGAAAAATTGGAATTTGGAGAGAGAACGCTTGGAGGTACTAGAAGTTTTATTAAGGTTGACCACTAGGTGTTGGAGTTCACAAAAACAAGTAAGGGCATCAAGTTGTCATTGTAAGCCCTTTGCAGAGTGAGAGAGGACTATTGGTATGTGAATTTAACATTGAGTGAGTAGGTAGCGACCAAGCTGGTAGGTTGACCCAAGGTTCCGTACAGTACGGTACATGGTTTGTACTACACACGGTGATCCGTAAACTCTTCAAGTTTGGAATTATCCACATAATCACAAATTGACGCTACTGTTCTACTTTCTATTAGAAAATGATAGAGATAGCTAGTGAATGAATTTTTGTTTATGCTTAGAGTCCTCAATTGCAGGAAAGGAAAGAATATAAACCCATAAACACCAAGTTTTATCCTGGAAACCTCCAGAGGAGGAAAAACCCGTCGGGAAGGGCAATTGCTCTTTCTTCCCACTTTTATTGGCTAATTCAAAACAATAAGTACAAAATTTACAATACGTATGAAAGAGAAGTAGATAATATCTCACACTTCCTCCCAATTACTTGCTTGCTCTGTCTCAACACTCCTTTCTTCTACAAAACACAATTCCAACACTAAGAACTTCTTTCTCACTTGCTTTCATGCTTCGATGATCTTGTTCTCCTCTACATACATGTATTTATAGCCTTTCTCATGTCCTCACGTGCACTGGAGAATGGGAAAGGTCATGGAGGAGAAGAGACACAGACAACCTTTCAAATTCTGGGGCTGTTCGTTTCATATTTTTGTTTTCTGCCCGAAAGAGCCTGGATTGCCACTCAATGCAGATCGGCGGTCTTAGGACCGCCGCCCTGGTTGGGTAGCGGTTCTATAACCGGCACTCTGCACAGAGCGGCGATCCTGTTACCATAAAGACAAAACCTCCGTGTATTAATTTTCCTTCTTCGTGCTGACTGATCTAATGAAGTAGAGTCATTTTGGATCCCTATGGATCACGCGGTTTGTACTATACTTGGTTTGTACCACATGCCGTTTGTACTACACACAATATTGTACTACGAGTTCTTTCTATAAAAAGAACCCATAGATAATAAAGTTGTACGATTGTACAAGATTGTAATCGTTAGAGATTTATTCCTGAGTAATAAAATATTGAGAGACCTTTGTTCGTGGTTTTTTCTTGGTATATTACCAGGTTTTCCACGTAATATTTGTGTATGTGTTTTAGATCTGTTTATTTCTTATTGCTTTCATTGTGATTGTTTCTCTCTACATTGGTTATTTTTCTAACAAGGAAAACATCACCAGCAAAAAGGAGGATGGCTATAAGCACGTCATGGAAAAGACAACCATCATTTATATGGGTATGTTGCCGAAGAAACTTCTCTAACTCATCAATGTATATGCTGAAAAGGGTCGCTGAGAGAGGACATCCTTGTTTGACCCTGAAGGTACTCTTCACAAAGTTAGATAAACAATAAGCTGTACGAAGCTGCCCAATGACTGTCTCATAAAGACTCAAAGTTGTGGTAATCAAAGTTATGGGATGCCAAAATCTCTCGACTTCTGGAAAAGCAGGTGTCTCAGAACCAAGTCAAAGGCTTTGTTGAAGTCAACTAAACAACAAAAGACTTTAGAGTACCTATGATGAGCTTCTTCAATGATAACGTGGAGTATAAAGATGTGGTCAATAGTTTGATAGCCCCTTATGAAGCCTGCCTGCCCCTGGGCTCTGATATTATTCCTTCCCAAGCATTCTGATAGCTGCATGTCCAACACTGTGCCATAAAGTTTGGCAAATCATAATGGTCTTGTAGTTGCCAGGGATAGAGGGGGTCTCTTCACTTATGAATAGGGTGAATGATGTGTTAGGACCAACACTTAGGGAAGCCTGAAGACACCACCAGATTAAAAAGTGTGGCAAGGGGAAAGGCAAGGGAATCCACATCATATTTGATGAACTCAACTTTAAGACCTTCACAATCATCTGCTTTGTTGGTTCGTAATTTCAAAATAGCTCGCTTGACAGAGGAAGTAGAGAAAACAAAGGATGAAGATGGAGGAGTGGGGTCAATGGTTGTAGGATGGGTTGGAACATCATAGAGGGAACTGGCATAGGATACCCAAGATTCAGGTGTGATGTCGGAAATGGTGGTTTTTCTCGGGAGAAGAGTATGCCAAAAAGTATTAGGAGAGGTGGAGATCAACAACGAGTGAAATTCATGTAGACGCAAGAAAATTTCATTTCTTATGTCGAAGAAGACAACGAAAGTCCTTACGAAGGGTGGGTATGGAGGGAGGGTCGTGGATTATGGAAAACCACGTCTTTGATGAAGGGATTTGCACTCATTATCATACCACAGGTTCATGGGGCAAGTTCCATGACGGGTAGGGGATCTAGAGTTGTGAATAGTGTGGGGACATGAATCAAGGGCCGCATCCCAGAGGGTTTGATGTAAAAAATCATACATGGAATCAGTGGTGGGAAGCGGGAGGGAGTAAAACCCATACATAAGAAGGGAGAGATGGACAATGTAATCAATGGTGTAATCATCATCAAAATGGATCATGGAGCATGGTCAGCGAGGGGGAGCTGAGGCGAGATAAGGTTGCCACAAATATGAGGGACGATGGATCTGCTGGTGAGAACATAGTCCATGATGCTCGCACCACCGCCATGGGGGAAAGAAATGAATCTACCGGATCCGGAGAAGTGAGGAAGCCTGTTGAGGATGTGAAGGCTCTGAGATTCACTCAATCAAAGAGGGTGCCTCCCATAGGCTGTAATTGTCGCATTCCTATCAGCAGAATCTCTCTGTAAACCAAACTCCTCAAGATCCAACTCATGAAGGCATGACTCATCCTAAGCAAGGTCATGAAGTAGGATGGGGAAATTGTGCATGGGAGTGTGTTTTGCAAGGAAAAAAGTATAATAAAGAAAATTAAATGCAACAAAAGTAGGAGCAGAAGCAAAAATGTAGGCTGAAAGAGACGGGCTTTGGGAACGGATATTAGCTGGAAAAAATAAATAGTAAGGACAATGTCAGAGACTTGTTCAAATGCAAACACCAAAGGGTGAATATGAACAATAAATATCAGTAGAGGGAGAAGTGCATGAAAAAATAGAAATATAAGGCATAAATGACAAGAAAGGTTGAAAAATAATGGTTCACTAGGAAGAATGCTGTGAAGATTGGATCAGATTTAACAAAATAAATACACAATAAATTTCTCTCTAATTGATCAATCACTTCAGAAATGGCTACATATAAAGAGCCTATTGGAATCCCCCCCTATAATGGTGGAGTTGGGCATATCTCCAAATCCCCCAAATCTCCTATTTGAGGTGAGTTGTTAACACAACTCATGTACACCTCTTTAACCAAGTACTTTATTCCTTGCACATAATTCACACACACATATAATAAATTATCCATACATAGTCTCACATACATTATTACTCTATGGAGCACTAATATGCAACATTCCCCCTCTTAGTGCAGACAGAGGGAGAAAACACCACTCTATGGCTAAGCAACATAGCACTCTGGAGCTTGCACATGTTCCTGACACACGCATTGACTGTGGGAACTACATCATGAGCATGGGCCCATCAACCTTTTCATGTCAATACATGTATTATAATTGGACACTTGAACTGATCCAGTCGACAATAGTGGGATGACCCTCCTACAACAGTTGTCAAGAACATATCTTGCTACAAAGCCTATGGTTTGGATCTTCGCATCATTTTTACAACAAGGAAAAATATAGACACTTCATACACCACACACAAAATAAACTAAAAATAAGATCAACGACCGAGTCCTCATTGTCTTCTTGTTTGCATACTTTGTTCATACTCGTTGCAACCGAACATGAACAACGTAACTAGTAACCACTATGATTGGAAACCAATGTAATGTCCCCTTTCCTATGCCAAAGGCCTAAGGGCCAATTCGAGTCCAAGCCTTGGTCATACCCAAGGGGCTTTGGACGCTGGGAGCTATTGGGTATGAATATCTAGTCCATTTGTTATAATTCTTCATTGACATAAGCAAAAAGGTGTTTTGGAGGGACTAGATGTTATGTTTTGTCGTTAGGAAGGGGGCCACATGGTACTAATGTTCTAATTTTGCGTTGGGGGGTCACTTTTGGACCATGGCGATTTAAAAGGGGAAAAGTAACTTAAGTTACTTTTATTTTATTGGCCCTTCCAAGGGAAAAATGCGACTAGGGTTTATTGGGGCTCTTTTGCCTTGGAAGAAGTTATATAAGGAGTTGGGGGAAAAAAAGAAAGATCATTCTTGCGTACCTAATTATTTTCTTTCATGTGCAACTGCTGTTTGCAAATCTACAGCTTGTGGAGTGAAATCCCATAGGAACCCTAGCTTCGGTGGTGAGAGATCCATCCCTAGCTAGCAGGGCATTCTTCGGTAGTGAGAGATCTACCCTAGCTTGTCATTTTGGGGCTGTTTTCAGGGCTGATTTACAGAGGTAATTTCAAACGTTTCAGAGGAAGGGGTTTGAGGGTTTTGGAGACATTTGGTGAAGATAATCAGATGGTTTTCATATCAGATTTACGGCAGCCATTTGAGCAGGGTTTAGCATCACTTTGACCCTTTTCCAAGCTAGGCGACTTGTTTGGAATATTGCAGCCTTTATTTGAGGGGTTTCCAGTGGCACAGATTCAAATCTGAAGGTTGGAATATCATCTCCTATATTTGTAAATGTTATTTCCAAAGTTTCATAATTTTTGCACTTGTATTCGGAGAGTTACGAATTTTAGAAGTTTTCCAGTTGTCTAGGGCACACTGTAATTTTCTGGCAGCATTTTATTATCTGAAAAATTCCAAAAATAGTTTTCTTATGTTCTTTATATTTTTAGTAAGCTCTCTTTAAATTTTCAAGTGATTTGAGTGGATATTTTGGGAGATATTAATTTTCTTTAGTTTGCTGTCCTAACTGTTAAAAATATGCAAAAATCAGTATTTTATTTGGCTGCAAATTTTCAATATTTTTTGCATTTTTAAGTGGCATCCCACAAGGGATATTTCAACCAATCTCGACTTTAGTTGATTTGCAGTAGTTTCTGGTTTGCTACTATTGCATTGAGCAACCTCGTAGTTGGGGGTGAAAATGAGGTTGCCGAGCGAACTCCTGCCTCCGGCCTCCAATAAAATTGGCTAACCTAACCATATTGGTCATGAGGTTTTTTTGCATGTTTAGTGAGGAAAAAATTCCGCCACCAAGAGCTGACGCTCTAGTTCGGAAGTCGGATTCAATCGATTATGTGTCTGTTTACAAAGTTGATTTTGACTCTTAAGACATGACACAAAATTACGATCTCGATGCATACTAAACAACTATCTCACTTAAATGGAATGACTTATAAACTCTCGACACTTCACTTAAATACTATTTGTTTATAGGTTAAAGAATTTAATAGACTATAACAGACTATTTTGGAAATAAAATCACCGATTTTAGATCATCACCTTATATTGAAAAAAACAATAGTAAAAATATCTATGACCTAAAAAGACTTCCAAACAAACTATTTCAAGTGGGGACCTTTGTTTAGGGTTTTTATTCATGCATGGGCATGCTGCCGTTGATCTTTTGGCATGTTGACTTTGGAACTTGGCGATTATTCCTTGTGCAGATGACAAGCATCACAATTTGGCCAATTTAGATGCATGGCCACATCAAGTTGAGATAGGTAAAGTTCACCAGGGGTGTGATGGATGGATTTAATACACTGATATAATAGCCGTTCAACTTGTCATAGGTCTGCAATGACTGTGCTCAAGAACTTTGTTGAAGTCTATGATAATGTTGCACGTTTGGATTTGTTTGATAAAAGAATGCATACTGGTAACAAAGGATATAGATCACAGAGTTCTGTAGCTGATCATGCAAGAGATTCGCTCGAACACATTGTGATTGTAGAGGTGCCAGATAGAAGCTCTGGTATGAATGATATGGACTGCAATATGGAGAATAAAATGTTTGATTGATTGCAGCATTTGAAAGGTGCCATTTTTGCATAGATGCAAAACTTGCACATGATCTTCCCACAATTTTAAGAGATGACATGGATAAACAGGCTATCAATAGCAGGTCTGAATGACTATAATAGACGCACAAGGTGTCAAGGAGCCGAAAAAATAATATGTTTAGAGCCTGCAAAAGGATGATTTGATTGTTGGTGATTATAAATGTGCTCTTATCTCCTTGATGTACCAATTATTGCCCTGACTGAATTGTATGAATGCCTAGATGAGGAATCCAAGGTGATGGACAACGAGAAGGAAACAGACGTCTCTTGTGATGATTCGATTAATACTCCAGGCAATTTAAAAGGCTCCCAAAAAAACAGACTTTGAAGGAATACGCAAGTGCCAACAGCTGCAAGAAAATAGCAATCTAGAATTCTGAATAGTTGGGCTGCACACTATATCAACTAGGGATTGCTCGTTTCTCAGGTAATCCTTGTAACTCTCAAAAATTACTAGAACTGGAAATTGAGGATATATACTTTTTTTAAATATACATAAAAATAGATTACACAGCTGCAATCGTGCAGATTTATTTAATCAAATTCTTTAAATCAAATTTGTTCTTTTGATCATCTGATAACATCCGTGTAAGCCATGTGCGGCTGAGAAGGGTGAATCCAGATCTCCACGATCTCCCTTCGCCACTACTTTCGAGTGACAATGCTTACTAGCATTTTGGCTCAACCTTTTTCAGGTCATGGGAGCCATGTGAAAGTCCTTGGGTCTACCACGAAGCTAGTTTTCCGACTTAGTATTCCGGTATCCAATCATTGCCTACCTCATGTTCAATGTTCAACTTCCCATGATCAGGTTACTGACAATTTGAATTTAATTGGAGGACTAGGTGATCAGACAATGCACAACCATCAATGCATTACTTTGGCTAAAGTTTTCCGCCATGCAGGTTACGACTAAACTCAAGAGAACACACTAGTCTTATGAGTTTATGTCTTCCGCCACCTCACAACTATCCCATTCACAGTTATCTAGATCTTATAGTTTGTATTTACTTTATTTCCCATTTAACCTATCTTGCAAGATCGAGATAAATGCTAAAGGCCAACTAGGATCATCATGAGATAAGTACATTTGTTACACTGAAATGTATCTATTTCAGCATTTCGCATGTACTTATCCCTTAATATACCTAATGGATCTTTTCATCTATTTATCTTCCCATTTAGTTTCTCTTTTCCTGATGCTTGGTTTTTTTTTAACCTTAACTTACCTTTTACAACAATACTCTTCCATTCTCTATACAACAGGATTTACAATCTTATCATATTAATACCAAGTTTACCGAAAGGCCGAATTAAATATATATTAAAATATGTATATTTAATTATTCCTTCAATTAGCTACACCACTAAATAGCTTATTTAATTTAGAAATTAAAGACAATTGATTGTTACAATAATTGCCCAATTATCGGCTTCATACATTGACAAATATCAAATAAATAAATTTAACAATTTATGATAAATAAGATTTCTCACTTCTAATATTTATCATTTATTCATATTAAGATATTTTTTTCATTCAAGGTAATCATCTCTTTATAAAAAATCATAAATTACATATGCCGTTAAGGCGAAATGTATAACTATTACGGTAACTCTCACATAGTGAGGCTTGAATATTAACAATGGGTCCAAGATCCCAATAAATTTAGTCAAAATTCTGGGATACCATCCTTCTACAAATTGAAATCCAAGTATCTCATTTAGATCCATGCTATGATAAAACTTCACAAGACATGAGTTTTCCGCATATCCGAACGTGACGGCTAACTGTCCTGCAAGACTGGAGTAGTGGTATGTTGCGAGTTCAAAATGAACTGGCATGAGTATTGCCTCCATTTTCTGATGCAATTATTTAATAAAATATAAAATGATATACAAGTTATTTTATCAACAAACGCATGGTAATACAATGGTGATTGTATTATTACATGTTCTACATCAAGATACAACTATGAATGCACACCAATAGAACAACCAATTTCTATTTCAGCAATCATGTTTCACTCTAATTACCAGGATCAAGACATAATCAAACCATAATCATTCAACATCCGAATTCTGATTAAACCACAAGCAAACATGTTTCACATGGTACAAATTCAACTATTATTTTTCTTACCTTCCAATCGACAAGCATCTTAACAAAACTGTCTGAAATCATCATTTCCAAAAACCAATTAGACATATTCCCTCTAGGTAATGAGCAGCTTTATAAAACGCACAATAACTTTATTTCAAACAATCAAAATACACACACACACACACACATATATATGAACAGTCCAATTAAACAGCGTAAAAACACCTCTATTAAATCATTTTAACATGTTCTTTCAGGTAACCGACAGATCAACAAAACAAATTGACCCACATACCACATGATGATAATTTTGAAGTCTGTTTGCATAGAATAACAACAATAAGTTTCTAACACTTCCAGTAACGAAATCCTTTAAGAAAAACTAAGTCATCTTACATTGATTGTTAACACTAATTTTTTTCAATCCGGTAATAAAATTATACCTATCGGCAAATTGACTTGTACATATCCAATTCAATTCGTTCCAGCATTAATTTCTTTTCTATTTAGAAATTATTAGAATCCGGAAGCAAATATATCAGGCAAAATGATGAAATACCTGGTAAAAACATTTTTCACACTACCCAGAAATCGGTTTGCTCATACAAATAAATTATTGTTTGACTGTAATAAAAACCAGAGGCATAAATCGATTTGGGTTTCCAGAAATCAAATTTAAATAGAAAATAAAATAAAATAAAAAATTGATTAGGAACACCCATCTTTGTTTTTGTCTAGGTTTAGCTAAAACCACACAAAGGAAGCTTAAGAGAATACAAAATCCATCAATTTCCTTTTTAAATTTCATTTCCAAGCAATTAAATCAGAAGCTGTCCACAAATTCATTTAATTGTCATTTAAAACAGAATGTGTATTTTCTCATTATTTACAAATAATGCTGCAGAGAAAGGAGAAAATATTCATGCCTGAAGTAAACCCAGAATCAACAACCTCTTACTCTTCCAGCTCAAACAAGTTGAATCCTTCCTCCCAAAACTCACGCAGGTATCCCAGAAGAGAGGAATGAAAACAAACAAAGGAGAAATAAAAGAAACTATACTATAATGGAGAATTTTCATGCCAAATCCTTTTATGAT
This sequence comes from Taxus chinensis, assembly GCA_019776745.2. Classification (NCBI taxonomy): domain Eukaryota; kingdom Viridiplantae; phylum Streptophyta; class Pinopsida; order Cupressales; family Taxaceae; genus Taxus; species Taxus chinensis. Next base: position 693,092,965 of record CM034148.1, read on the forward strand.
TTAAATATATAATTTCACAAATTAATAATGCATTTTTTAAATTTTTATTTTAATTGATACCTAACTTTAATGGTAAAATTAATCATCATAATATAAGTCCACATATTGCCAACAATATGTTATCGTAATAATTATTCGAATATTCTCATAAAGCTGGTTTGATATAGCATTGTCAATTAAAACAGAGGCAGTATTTATCACGGTTATTGCAAAAGTCTAACAAAACATAAGACGACCAAACTGATTAAAATAAAATAACTGGAATAAATAACCGAAAGATTCACTATCATTAATAAATCGTGTTACCTATGATTAAGGCTTAATCATGTTTTAGGAAGGATCATCAAGGTCGGTGCAGAGTTATTTGTTCCGCAATGTCATGCCACGCAACAAAAGTTGTGGGTCATGATACGACGAACCAAATGAATTTTATACCCAATGATGATCTCGTGTAATCCTGTTTAGACTTAACTGTAGTTAATTTAACTTACAAGAAATTTTGGGATGTTACAATCCTCACCTTCTAGATCTGTGTGCAGTGTTGAAGGACCAAGTACTCTAGAATCTACGCTTGTGCAAATGTGGGCGCTCTAATAAACCTCAACGCAGCAATAAACACTAATTAACAATCTAAAAACAGATCTTCATCTTCACAAAGCTAGAGAATATGAAGAAACTATTCGTACACTCATTAGCTGTCATTATTTGGGGCACTATAAATCAGAATTGCCCCCTTCACATTATAACTACATTACACATAGGAAAGAATATTGCCTGCTCTGATACCAAATGTGAAGTTTGGATCAGATTTAACAAAATAAATATACAATAAACTTCTCTCTAATTGATTAATCACTTCACAAACGATTATATATAAATAGCCTATTGAACTCCTGCAATGGCGGAGTTAGACATATCTTCAAATCCCTCAAATTTCTCTAATCTCCTATTCTAGGTGAGTTGTTAATACAACTCACATACACTTCTTTAACCAAGTACGTTATTCTGACACACATGTTTCTCACACACATAATATATTATCCCATACACATAATCTCACACACATTATTAATCTATGGAGCACTAATATCCAACAAATGCCAAGAGTGTGTCCCACGAAAAAATGGGAGAGGGTATAAGAAAAATAGGAAGTATAGATGTACAAAAAGAATAATGATGAAGAAAGACAGTTTTAGGGAAAGGAGAGTAGATTGAAGGAAAATGGTAGGGTATGTGATGTCAGCATTCAATTATAATTCTTAAGGTAAAAAACATACACAACGGATCACAAAGGTGGGGTGGTAAGAGAGCACACCCTAAGAACATGCAACCACAAATTGAAATCATGCCCAAGGTCCAAGAAAAACCATAAGGCCACTAAAAGTACAACCCACCAACCAAAGCCAAGTTGCCACAACCAAGTGCTACAAGCACAAAAAACTGTAAAAGGGTAGTAACCATGCCAAAAGAAGCCATGGGCACCACTGACCATGCCAATGAAGGAAGTTAAGGTGTCAAATTGTTTGGTTTATCTCTCCGATCACCACTAGAAGGATGAGCGGTATCAGGGACGGGTTCTTAGCTTATCTTATCTCCCTACTTAACCTGGGACCATGGAGGAGAAATAAATAAACTTATACACGAAAAATTGCCTTGCACATTCTATCTCATCAGTCCATGACCTCATCTTGCGGTGAGGTTCAACCTCAATGTTGACATGTCTGAGTGCCATTGGGGAATAGGTGTGGAAAACACAAAGCAACTGTGAGACCCATGCTGATCCCTTCCACAATCCTTGTCTCCCTGCCCTCGTCCAAGAGAGTCATGCCTAGGGGAAGGAGGAGGCACTTTGCTCAGTGCAAGGGGTGTTGCTCGAGCTGTCAATCAACGTACAAAGGTAATCTACCCTTAAGGTGGCTTTTTTCTGCTTAAACTTGAATCTTTAACAACAAATTTGATAATACAGAAATTTTGTTAGTAACAATATTTTTTTTCTCTAGCTGCACATGATTAAAAGCTGCATAATTTCTATGAACTCATAACTGAAAGAGAATTTCCATGCGAAAAATATCTCAGGTTTTGTTGTATTTTGCACGGAGTAAGGCAGAATCCCCAAGGACTATGTTCTAAGAGGTGCTTGGGCTTGAAGAGTTTGAAGAAGGAATGAATCCACTTCCAAGCCTTATTGAGGTTTAACATAGAACCATTTTTTTTTTGAGAGACATCACAATGTGTGGGGTGGTCAATAATCAAGAAGGTGGGGATCCAGAAACAAACATGAGGGTGGGGGGGTCCTCCCCCCCGCTACTGGCTAATCAAAATAGATGGGGGTGGGGTTGAGGGGGGTCCTCCTCCCCCACTACCAGTTGTCGGTTAATCAAAATAAAGGGAGGGGTGCTTGAACCTCACTTTAGGTGGTGGGATCTTGTCCCAATATGTCCTCCGGACCTATTTCGTATGTATATTAGAATATAAATGGGATGACCAAAAGCATGACATCTAGGTGTGGGTATACCATAGTAACCTATGTCTCGAGGACAAGAAGACAAGGTGTTTAGGACGCCAAAAAAATATTCTAGATTTTTGTGACAGTAGGGGATTGACTATTAAAAAACTTATATATAAGGGTATGTGTTTGGGATGCTCAATCAATTTTTTTTAAACCCCCGGTTGAGATACGTTGCAGGTATATTGATACAATATATTTTTAAAAATTAATTTTTTAAAATATGTATAAGCATTTAAAGAAAAATGCACTCTTATTAAAATTTGATACTCATAAAATCATATGGATTCATAATTTCATCATTCATGGAAAACAAATTTCAAATACTTCATGAAAGTTCAAAACATAATACATTCAACTTGCTTCACTTTCCTAGAACATATCATCTAAATGATCCTCAAAATCATGTCCATGAATGACACTTGCAACTCCACTCCCACTTGCACTAGCTTCACTGTCCAACCCTGTTGAAGGGCTCCCTAGATGTTCGTCATTGATGCCAATTAGTGAAACATTGGACAAACAAGCAACGAAAGCTTCAAAGTCAGTGGTTTTAGGATGAGTATCCCCAAGCTTGCTAGGACCCCTAATATACTCCTCCGTCTTGTGCGTTAGGAGGCGCAAGTTGGAATGTACGTGTACCAAATCCTCAACCTTCTTGGATGCCAACATGGTCTGTTTGGTTTAGTGGATGAAGCCATAAGTACTCCAGTTTCGCTTTGTTGAAGAATTACTAGCCATTGGTCATAACAAAAAAATATTATTAATATACAAAAATGATTGTTATCATCTTAATTTTTAATTTTTAATTGGTAATTAAAATATTAAATAACAAACTTTATACCTATGAGAGGAGTTTAATGGCAACAGGTCGTAGGTACTTGGCATCATGGTCATGTACATACCACCACTTGATTGGAGTCATGCTGGACTTGTCAGAAAGAGCCTCTACCTCTCCCATGCTACCTTCTGAAAATACAAACATCTCCATGTCATTGCAGACTGTACTAGATATAGAGGGATAAGGAAACAACCTCTTGAATGTTGCCCTAGTCCCATTTGCAACCTCTTGGTCATCATATGGTGGCTGCGCACTAGGTAATCTAACTTTTTCATTGCTATAATTTTTGAGATTTAAGGCATAGACAAGAAGATGCAATGTGGTGGTCATTTTGTTTCACCTCTTCCTGACCATACTCTTAATTTCATTATAGAAGTTTTCTTCAGGGTCTTTCTCTTTGACTTGTATGATTTCTTTCATTTTCTCAAGCATGGAGTCAAATCCATCATAAAGTTCTCCTATGCAAGCATGATCTTTGTTTACAAATCTAATCATACAAAGAACAAACTCTGTGAAACTCAACAAATACTTAACTTGTGCTCACCAATCATCATCAAGGATCAATGCCTTTATGGGCTCTTTTTGTATTTGATTGCCTCTAGATGGTCTAAACATTGTCAATCACCATACTATTCAAAGCATGTTTTACCTTCACAAGTCTCAAGGTGAGTACGTGAGAGGCAAATCTAGTCTTAACAACCTATAAAATATTAAAAAGGAATGAAAAAAATTCAATAATAGTACAAATTGATTTAAAACTGAAATTTAAAATAAAAGAGTTAAAAACTTAAAACTAATGAATTGTTCCCTTACCTTCAACAACTCCAACCTGGAGAATCTTCTAAAAATGGCCCAAGACATGTGATTGTTGGTCACAAACATCTGAATTTCGTTTGCCTTTGTGTATATTTTCTCAATTCATCGGATTTTCTCAATCTTTTGCAGCATCAACTTGAGCGAGTGTATTGCACATGCTTCCCAAAATATGTGCTCATATTTGCCCTCTACTATCAACCTTGTTGCCTTGCAATTTTTTGCATTGTCCGTGATGACTTGGACAATGTTTTGAGGGCCCACGGACTCAATAGCCTTAATTAGAATGTTTGTAATAAATTGTGCATCTTTTATTTCTCGCTCACAATTAACATCCTTAAAAAACATTGCCCCCTTTTAGGGTGTATTGCAACAATGTTGATAAAAAGTCCATTTTGAGAGTCTTTCCATCCATCCGATATAATAGATACTCTCGATTTTTTCTAGGGATCTTTAATTGGCTGCAAAGATGTTTGTATGTGGTCCACTTCTTTCATCAAGAGAGATGTGCAAACCTTCTCATAGTTAGGGTTTTTATACCCTTATGGCGCTTAATTAATGCCTCTCACCATTTGCTGTCAATATGGTGACCTCAACACATTGAAGGGCAACTCACATGCATAAATACAGTGAGCTACCAATTCATTTGCAATGTCACTCTCTTCCAAGTTGAATGTTTGTTCTAGAGGTTCTTTTGCTTTTTTTTTTTGATGTAGCCTCTTCATTCAAAAAAGTTTTAACTGACAAAGTTTTAGTTTGACTGTCAATGAAAGGATGGTATGATGGTGGTGTTTGTGGTTTTTCTATACCCCTTTGTTGTAAAGGAACAATTCTAGAGAAAACTTTTACAGCTTGCAAGGTAGCCTCCTTTTGCTCTTTTAAGTATATAGATATTTTATTCTTGTCCACCTTCTTACATGGTATAATGCCCGTTCCTGTTATCCCAATTGAATGAGCCTTCCATTAGGTATGCAAGGACTTAAATATCATGTTACAATCGGGGCACACCCAAACATGAACACCACCACCAACAATGAGCTCCAACACTTCTACATGCCTTCATAAAGGATAGGAAGGATCCAATCTCACATTCGCGGGACTCATAACACTTCCTTGTGTGCCTCCCTCATGGCTTGCTTCCCTATGCCCCCTTGAAGTTGAACTTGATGCCATGGCTACAAATTTTTATTTGCTTTAACCTATAATGAGAGATATTTAAAAAAAATTGCAATATAATTTAATAAACTATTAAAAACAACAAATACAAATTATATACTTAATTTATTAACCGCTACACTTCATTCTTTGATTTCGATCACCAAGTTTGTCGTAAATGGTGCGAGGTGAGAGCATACATAGAGGGTAGATGTTTAACAAATTAAAACTTTAAAAAAAGAAGCAAACACAACTAATTACAAAATTTATGAAACTGTTAAACTCTACACGACATTTTCTGATTTTGATCACCAAGTTTGCCATAAATGGTGTGAGGTGAGAGCATACATAGAGGGTAGACATTTAACAAATTAGAAATTAAAAAATAACAAACCCTAAAATCTTAAACTTCAAATATAAAACTAAATTTAAAAATTAATTAATCTTATAAAGAAAATGTAAAATAAATAATAAATCTAGATAGATCATGATTAATGATCATGAATGAAGTATACAAACATATCATTCATGATTATTGATCATTGATCACATACCAGTTAATCCATAATTTTTTTAATAAAAAATGAAACAAAAAAGAACATTGGCTGCATGGAAAATACTTGAAATCACTCCTTCCTCGTTAAAAGTTGATCCTCCTTCAAACTCTTATTGTCCTCCAAGCTTCTATCTCTCTCCTTTAAGTTTCAATCTCTCAATTTGCAAAAGATGAAAATCGGAGTGTGTGAATAGAAATGGAGGCAAGGGGTGTATAAATAACATTGTAGTGGTGTCTTTATGAGTGCCAAGTAGATAAATTAGGGTTAGGGTTCAGTTTTTAAAGTTTGGGTGTGTTTTATTTTTATTTTTTTGCACTTAAAAAATGTGTAGGTACGTACCCACAGGCCTTGGGTATGGTTTTACGTACCCAGGGCCTACCCATAATGTACAAGTACCGATTTCCATACCATGTACATTTCAGACCTGGTACGGGCTGGTACTGGATGTTTCCCTATAGTCCAGAGTAAAATAGCTTTTGGAATAACTTTGTCAATTTTCAAACCATTTAATTTTATTTAATAACAGGTTTTAATTTTTTTGATGCAATTATTCCAAAAGTTATTTCACTAACATTATGGACTATGAAAGCTTCATGCCTTTTTTATTTAAATCTTTAAAATACAAATAAAGTTAAAAAAGAAATTTCAAAAATTATAAAAAATAAATTTGTAACCAAGGGGTGTAACTAAGCTTCGATTTCTGGCCAAGACATCTAGTTCCTATAACATCTGTTAAATAAAACAACGGTGATGTGCGTGCCCTCTTTAAATTATTTGAGTGCTTTCACCCAAGGTACTTCAGCAAGAGGCACTCCGTGGAAATTGATCATGAGACCACCAAAGAGAGTGAGTATTAATAGATAACCCATTCCTAAAGTTATCTCATTTCCAAGCCACCCTAGGTGTAATGGCTTCCCAATCTTTCCATATGATTTTGGGAATAAAGCGGTCCAAAATCTTGATAGGAATAGGGGCAATGAGAAGGTTCTAGAAGCCAAGCCGTTTCTAAGCAACTCTGCCATAAGGGTTGCCTCCGAAAATTCATTGCCTAAGAAAAACCTTCCAAACCTTACAACCTACAATGGTCCGTTGGACCCATTTAGCAAACATATAAATCCTTTCTTTTTGAGTATCAATTAACCCTAGCCTCCGACATCTTTGGCATTTGCAAAATGGGTCCCTAGCCACATTGTGGAAGTTTTTCTTTCCTTAAGAGATAGCCAAAGAAAATCATGTAGGAGTTATTCCAACTTGTTGTAGGAAGCTTTAGAAGCCTTCCAACAGGAAGACTAATAGACATGAGTGTCTGCGAGCACCTTAAAGCATATTTGGAATTTACTAGCTAGAGAGGGGTTTAATAAGCCAATAATTTTTTTTTTGCACTCTCGGCAAAACATAATTCCATACCTTAGCTTGTGAAGCTTGGAAGGCGAAGGGATACCTAGAAATTTGAACATCTCCCCACGTGATATTCAATTTTAGTTGTACTTGTCAAGCCATGTTAGCTTGGGGCCAAAGAAATACCTATAACAATTAGTCTCGTCCCATTGAATACTAGAGCATGATGTAAGGCAAAAGGTATGAATGGACTCCATAGTGTTGCTAATTGTTTCTTCCTCTTCAAGAATAGTGAAGAAGAATCACCAGTAAATTGACCATTAATGAGTTGAGAACCAGGGGAATGAGGGAGAGATATATCCTTGACAAGCTCTTTAGAAGCATAGTCACTTAGAAGATGCCTGAAGCCTTAAATAACTAATACATATAAAGAGGGGCTAGAGAAGAACCTTCCCTAATAGATTGGAAGAGGCCAATTTGTTGAATCTGAAGGCCGCGACACTCCCCTTCACGAGGGAGGAGGTGGAGTGCCCCAATATATAGATAAGATAGCCTACCCCGCCCCCCCCAAAACAGAGGGGGTGGGGGAGGCTCTGGTCCCCTGCGTATAGAATTGTTCGCTATCACTCACAGCTCGGCCCTAGAGAGGGGCCGAGTGCCCCCACCCGAACTATCTTATCTTATAGTTCTAATGGTCAAATAGATGGTTGCATCCTTAAAAAGAGTGAATAGATTGCAAAAACCAGCATCCAAACTCCAAATCCTTCAACATAGCAATGATGAAAGCCCACTCAATACGATTATGAGCCTTCGCAAAATCAATTTTAACAAATAAGGCCTTTTGATGGGAGGTATGAGCCCACTCCACTCCTTTCCAAACAACAATAATATTATCAAGAACATATCTACCTTGATTAAATTCAGTTTGTTAAGGATGAACAACAATGGGATGCGAATGCCGAAATCTCAAGAGTATGGGCTTTACAATTAATATTGCAAGATACATTGAGAAGGATAATATGTCTCCAATTGGTAACGAGTTCATGATATCTATCGTTGGGAATAAATTTGATGTTACCCTTATAAATGAGGTTGCCAAGGGAACAAATTTGCAGAGCTTCAAGGTAGACTTTTTGCAAATATGGGCCAACAGTGTTCTACAAGGGTTGGTAAAAATCACAAAGAAAACCACCAATCCTGGGTGCTTTTAATGGGCCATGTGGTTGACTGCATCCTAGAGCTCATGAATGGATAGTGGTCTATCACATTCCACCCATTGAGAATCAACGAGCTTATAAGACTTGGCTCCATCACATTTCTCAAGGGCTGCCTCTCTCTTCACAATATAAGCTTGAGCTTGGTAGACCTGCTTATGGCGACTCACAAAAGCTTGAAGGATACTAGGGAGATTAAAAAAACAGTCTCCAACTTCCTTAAGAGCCTTAATTCGAGTAGAAGAGTGTCGAGCTATGAGTTGAAAGAATTCCTTGGAAACTCCATTCCCAACCTTAAACCGATATATTTGAGCTTCTCAGCTTGATGAAATTCATGTAACTTACTTTGTTGGTGTAGTGCAGCAGTTTCCAATTGTAGGGATACAATCAAGGGAAAAAGCTTTAGCTCTTGAGAAGCCATCTTGTATTCTCCAACAGTGACCTCATTAGCCCATCCTCTGTAGAAGGCTATTGTTCTACCAAACACATGCAATGTGAACTCCAGTATGTGAGCTAAGATGGTCAATATACTGATCCTCTCTTTGTAGATTAGGATATAAGTAGATGACCATACTAGAGCCAACACACAGGCAAAGATGTAACCAAGGGGTGTAACTAGCCATGGATCTAGAAGATAGTAACCCACGTTTGATATTAAAGGTATAGGGTTCAAAACCCTATGAGATATAGTGATGGGTTCTTATTAGAATTGCAAGAGTTGGAAGCAAGAACTAAGGTATTAAGAAAGAATTGATCCTAATTGAAGGGTTGCAATGCCATTTGGTGGTAAGCATGTGGTATAAAGAGAACGATAATGTAATAGATAAAGATATGCTACACTATCCTAGTCTAATATATGATACATCAGAATAATCAATCAACCAACATAAAGAAAAGGTGGTTAGGGTTAGAGATACTTACCTTTGTGTGGACACTGTTGGTGTATTTATCTCCCTCCTTGTTTCGGAGCACCTTGTTAGAGATTGTTTTGGGGTGGATCAAAAGAGGGATAGGTACAAGGCTGAAGTAGACCAAAGTTAAGGACTCCAAAGACTAAGGTAGACCTTTCTGGTTCAAATCCTATTCTTGATACTCCTAACCCAATGCTTCAATGATGACCTCCAAGTAAAGATCTACTAGACCCGAAGACGCGCTTAACCTTTAAGGACAAACTTGCAAGTTGAGGCAGATCATTTGGTGATTTTTTTGAGAAATGACGATAATGACGCCTATAAATAGGGGAACATAACCTAAAGTCAGAACTCAACTTAGTTGATGCAATTGACCATGGTCAATTATGTCAATAGGAAAGGGATGTCTATAAGATGTTATCGACCATGGTTGACGACGTTGGCCTTAAGTAGTCCATAAAAGGTGAGGTGGAGGATAGAGGAAGGGTGGAACAAGATATTTATAATAGATATGAAGGCGATCTAGAGATGCTACACGAAATCAATCAAAAGGTGATATGATGTGGTAGCATTGAGGTATCAAGAGGTGGTAGAAAGGCTAAGGTAAGCTAGGAAAGTGTTAGGAAAATCTCTCATGAGGTGCTATGAATCGATCCCAACCCTTTCCCGATGCACCCCTTAAGACATGCACTTAGAGGGATTAGTATGCCAACAACTTGCAAAGAGAAATCATTAGTAAGTAAAAAATAAGTTGTATACATATACTTTTACCAAACATTATCGTATGTCACAATAACGTAATGGGAGATGGTCTTACGGAAAAGAACATGGTACAATGAAATCAAAGTGAATGACTACAAATGAAGTAATAAATGCAAACTCAACCAAATGAAATATGCTTACCTTGACCTACCTTTCTGCAAAAATGGACACATACTAAACTTCGTGTCTCTACCATGAAGAGCACAAAGCTGCATAGTAACCCAAATGATATAAAGGCAACACTGGAAAAAAGTTAGTCTATAAATAAGCATAAACTTTGTAAAGAGAGCTCATAGGAAGGTGTTTGGACAGGTCCAGATAGCCTGTAAAGGGAGGCTAAATTAGGTCCAAAGGCCCAAGGAAGGTAATAAATATGGGTGCTAGGTTAGGCCTAAATAACCTATGGAATGATCGTAAAATAGGACTAGGTTAGGTCTAGGTAGCCTACAAGTGTAGACTAGATCAGGTCTGGAAAACCTAGGAAAAAGGTCATAAAATAGGACCAGGCCAAGTCCGGATAGCCTATACAAGGGAAGAGTAGACTAAGTATAGGAAACCTAAAATGTGATGTAAGGACATGACAAATCCTGTCTAGCAGGCCTATAAAAGAGAAGGTAAGGGTAAGAGAGGTGTGCGGTATGAAGGCAAATGATAAGATTTGTCCCATAGGCCTTAAAAGTAAATGATTTTTTGAAGTTTTAGAAAATTCTCTATAGGCTCTATGGTTGCAAAGTTTTGGCAATTTTACAAAGTTTGAGTGTAAATTTTTTAAAGTTTCAGATTTTGATTTGGGGCTTATAATTAGGGGCAAACCTCTAATTTGTGACTTTGCTACTAAAGTTTTTGGATATTTAGAGATCTGGATCAGCCGTTTTCGACAAAAGCAAAGTCCATGGCGAGAGTACAAGGACACAGATGCAAGGGAGCCAAACGAGGGTGAACACCAACGACTCCACAAGTAGGCTTTATATTTAATTGTGGGATGGGAAATTTGGTAGAAAAGTGAAAAATAGATGTTGGGGCAAATCTGCAAGGCGAAATTCACCTCAAGCTGCGTCAAAATGAAGATAATGACAAACTTTAGGTGGGTTTTGCATATTATGATGTTATGTGAATGTTATACTTGTATTATGATGTTCTATGTGCTCATTTGTATACTTGGACAAATGTGAAAACTCTAGTGACTAAAAATTAAAGGACAAATTGTGAAACTATGTAGGTAAAGTGGAACATCTAATATAAAATAGATAGTGCAATCCAATAAGATGAAGTACATACTAGTATTGTTAGATAAAAAGTATAATCTAATAAAATCCAAGATAAATTCAAAGAAGATAAAAGATGTGATAAAATAATTGATAATGTTGAAAGGATATGTAATGTAAAAAGATGGCAAATCTAATATACAAAAGATATGACTATGACAAAAATGAACATCCAATGAAATCTAAGAAATATCAAAGAAAACAAAAGATGTGATAAAAAGGAAGCAAGGAAATGAGTAACACCAAATCAATGTTTGTGCTAGACTTGGACATTAAACATGATCATCTTATGTCATAACTAGAGTGAGGGGAGATGGTACAAATACGAAGGAAATATCTATGAGGAAGGCTCAGTTGATTCCCCAAGGTTTTATAATCTTAAAATACAGAGGAAATATTTATGAGGAATGCTCGGTTGATTCCTTGAGGTTTTACAATCTTAAACTCACAAATATTTATCTAGAGCTATTATTAAGGAGGTGATAATATGAAGCAGACTAATAAAAGGATGTGGTCAACTACTGGCAATATTCATCACGAGGATATAAGAGAGATCACAAAAAAAGGAGTTGAGGCACCACAATGGCGATACAAGATCTTTATCGAGGGCGAGGCTTTCTAATCAATAGGACAACCTAATGTTTTTGTCATCTAGGTATGGAGGAACCCAATTATCCAGGTTTGGCGTGGGAAAACTAGTGAGGTATGAATCTATACCATGTCAATTATGAGATGCAAGAAAAGTAAAGTTTCCTACCTTTCCATGAGGTTTTTCTTGTTCTTCAGGATCTAAAGAAGCCATTGGGCCACTACAAGGATTATGTACTTTCCTGAAAAGGTAGAGACACAAATAATAGATACATAGCCTCTTACCCTAGTTAGAAAAACCTCCTGCACCCAAAAGGACCTCAAGCTTTACTTCAAGGCCAGTCGCAAAGTTTGAGCTTTCAACTAGGATGGAAAACATGCCAATGATATAATGTCTTTCTTGGTTGTGATTGATTTTTGAATATGTTTTTCCTTTTTCTGTTGCCTTTTGATTGATTTTTTTTGATATACTCGCTTTTGAATTTCCTGGATTTTTCTATTCCTCCTCCATACAAATTTGGAAGGTTGATCAAATGGGTATGAAAGATGATGATGCCAGAGAGCTTACACTTTACCACTCTAGAGGAAGACTTACAACCAAGACGCCTATGCACCCCTTTATCTACCCTAAGGAAAGAGTGCGTTCTCATCTTTGCGCTAAGTGTACCTCAAATGAAAGAGGGAGTGGAAATTGTGAAAACTGTAAGGGAAAGTGATACAATGAAAGATAAAGCTAGTAGTTTTGCTTCATAGGAAATGAAGATGGGAATAAATTAACTGTTTTGCTTCATAGGAAATGAAGATGGTAATAAATTAAGTAGTGCCAAAAGTGAGATATGTAGATGTCATTAGATTAGGGTGTAAACCTATGAGAGGTCTAGCACAAGCAAAGATAGTGGTAAAACCCAAGGGGGAGAACATTTGTCAATAAGTGGCACAAGCAAAGATAGTGGTAAAATCCAAGGGGGAGAACACTTGTCAATAAGTGTGGTAAAACGCAAGAGGGGAAAATTGTCATAAATAAGCTACCAAACGTCCCTGAACGGGGACAATGGACACATAAACCCAAGCAAGAGAGGAGTCTGTAAAAAGTGAAATCATACTCAAAGACCTGTGTGCGAGCAAATGATGTGATAAACCCAAGAGGGATGTTTGTGAAAAAGAAATGATCTACTAAACGACTTGAAAGAGCAAGGGCCAGATAAACCCAAGAAGTGTTGGATATTAAAGCTTCTATAATAATAGTTGTGATACATTATTTCAAAAATTTGTAATATTAGTGTGTTGTTTTAACAATGCACGGATATAAGGGTAAGAGAGTATTTTGTGGGATTAGTGATAGGGATGGGCTCCTTAATAATAGTAGTTCTTCTCACTATATGTACTCATGTATCGTGGATTAAATAACGAGGTGAAGTTTACTATGTATAATATTTGTCTATGACTGAATCCTACATTTGGTATTAGAGCAGGTTGTTCTAGTTTTATAAATGAATTAATAATTGTAAGTGACATCTTCAAGATCTGATTGCCTTGATAGACGAGACTTTAATCTTGTGAGAATTTTGTCGAATTTAATGTAGTTTAGTTTTGTTGAGTGTTTATTTTTTTTTTTGAATTTGGTGAAAAGCATATGAATGCATATGATTTGAAAGACTTGATTAAAAGAGAGGCATGGAGACAAAGTTCCTTAGGATCAATGATCATCGTGCTCGTTAGATTTTAATGATTCTTTGATTGTATTATTGTTTGTTCTGGAGCTTGTGCTTGAAATTGTGTCTACGAGCGAATATCAGAGGAGCAAAACCGCTTCAATAGCACAAAAAGCTCAGTAACAAAAGGTTTGGACTGACATATGGGCGTTTTGACTGACAGGCATCTAAATCTGCCAACATGTGATCAACAAATTACAAAGGTCATCCACGTTGCTAAATCGTTATATTTGTATTCATCTATTAAGTTTTGGCATGTCCGCGCACTTAGTATATCTTTCAGGTGTATTCTTGAGCTTGATTTTGATCATATTAATTTTGTCGAATTGTACATGCATATATCACGAACATGTTCCTTTGATTCTTGATTACTTAGATTTGCAGTCTTCAAAATGTGCCCCAAATAGGTCATTGCCTGCCTACCAGAGAAAATTTAAATAGCCACCCCTTGTTCGGCAAATCACCTATGCAGCTGTTGGTATTTCCATATCATTTGCGTGTAGTTCTCGGTTTATTTCATGCATTGACAAAGTTATCTATACGGCTCTCCCAAAATTTGTACCACTGTTCCGTTTACCATGCACTTTAATCAGATCCCTTTACCTTGGGTGTTGACAACCTGTTGTAATCAAAGTCAATGTCTTCATCTCGCTTGCTTGCAAATGGACAGATCATGATTCACGAGTTCTGAATAGAATCTCAAAGTACTGATTGCCAATTTCAACTTCATTTGCCAAGTGTGGAGTTTTTCGCTGCATATCATCCTTGAACAAAGCTAGTGTGTGTCAATCTCATTTGATGTTTTTAGCATCTAAATTACAAAGTTTCGATAGGCAGAGTTTACATTATTGTTAATATACCTAGTTTGTTTAAATAAAACATTGTTGCATCTAGTCACCAATTTAGTGTTGTCATATAGTTAAAGTTATGTTGTTATTTTTTAAGTTTTCTTTAGTAGTAGTTTGTCAATTCCTTTAATATAAATTTGTATAGTGTGACCTATCATCTAATGTGTGTTACGATTTTAACATGTCATGTTATAATTTAGTGTGTCAATAAAAGCATTTTTGTTACATTTATAAATAAGGTCTCAAATTCTCAAGTGTCTAAATCAAAGTTTGATGTTTTATAATAGGTTTAGAATGTTATATGTCCAAATTTCTAAGTTAATAGTGTTTGTAAATGTCACATCATTAGAAGTCCAAAGTTGAATGTCAAATTCCCTTGTATCGATGCATTATTGCACAAACCTGACGTCCATTATACGGGGGGGAAATTTTGTCATAACTAATGACATGTAATTGAGCCTAAACTTCCAATTTTCCGAGTAAGCAACATCCAAATGGAGGACGTAGGTAGGGGCTGATCAACGATTCTGAGTCAGTCACTAACTCAGGGGCTGTACATTGCAATAGTGGTGCCAATGTCTGCGCCAAACAGATTAAGGCTGAGGGGAGCTTCCAGCGGTAGTGGAGGTTGTCTAAGCTATTCGCAATTGAGTGGCAACAATTGAGAGAAGATGCTACTTACAAAGACAACAAGGATTAGTCCTCAATTTCTATTTTCAGTTTATTTTGTGTGTGGTATGTGAAAATACAATAAGGTATTCAGAAATTCCCCTTGCTATGATGGATAAAGTGAAGGATCATAGTGCTGTAGCAAATGTGTTCTTGACAAGAGTTGTAGAAGGGTCATCCCACTACTTTCTGATTTTGGTTAATGTGTCCCAATTCATGGTATGCGTATTCACATGAATAGGTTGATGGGTCCCTATTCATGCTAGTTATAGTTCCCACAGTCAATGTGTCTGTCAAGTCCACGTGCAAGCTCCATAGCAGCATGCTGCAGTTTTTGAGTATGGTTCCTTCCTATGTCCGCACTAAGGGGGCAATGTTGGATATTAGTGCTTCCACATTAATAGTTGTGATAAATTGTTACAAATATATTAGTTTGTAATAGTAGTGCACAGTTTTAACAATGCATGGATATAGGGGTAAGTGAGTATTTTGTGGGATTAGTGATAGGGATAGGCTCCTTAACAATAGGAGTTCTTCTCACTATATAGGTACTTGTGTATTTTGGAATAATTAGTGAGGTGAAGTTTACTGCGTTTAATATTTGTATGTGACTAAATCTGACAAGGGAGAGAGTAAAAAGTAATAAGCTACCAAAGGACTCAAAAAAGGTTGAGGTTGGATAAACCCATAGGTAGGTCATAAAATGTAAGAAGCTATTAAGGACTCGTAAGATGACAATGGCCAAATAAACCTGAGGGAGATAGTGAAGTAATAAGCTACCAAAGGGCTTGAAAGAGGATAGGGCTAGAGAAACTCATGGGAGATAGTAAAGTAATAAACTACCGAAAGACTTGAAAGAGGTTGATGGCCAAATGAACCCAAGAGGGAGAGAATAAAAAGTAATAAGCTATTGAAGGGCTTGAAAAACCCAATTGATGGATAAACCTGAGAGGGAAAACAATAAGTAACAAGTTACCAAAGGACTCGAAAGAGAACAATAGCTGGATAAACTTAAGAGCTAGAGCTAATACCAAAGGACTTGAAAGACGATAGGGATAGAGAAACTCAAGGGAGATAGTAAAGTAATAAGCTACCAAAGGACTCGAAAGAGGTCGATGGTCGATTGAACCCAAGAGGGAGAGAATGCAAAGTAATAAGCTACTGAAGGGCTTGAAAAAGGACAATTGCCAGATAAACCTGAGAGGGAAAGTAATAAGAAATAAGCTACCAAAGGACCTGAAAGAGGACAATGGCTGGATAAACCTAAGAGGCAGAGATAACAATAATTAATAAGCTACCAAACGAGTCGAAAGAGGACAATGGCCGGATAAACCCAAGAGGGAGAGATAATAATAAGTATTAAGCCGTCGAAAGACTCAAAAGAGGACAATGACTAGATAAACTCAAGAGAGAGAGATGATAAAAAATAAAGAGTAAGTAATAATTAGTAATAGATGCCATATATAAAAGTATGTACAAGTAAATAATGAACTCATAGATTGCATTCAATGGTATTGCAAACATCCTCTATGACATCATAAACTTGTTTCTGTATGTCATATCATGTACATATCATGTGGTTCTTGACTTCTTCAAGGAATGTTGAAATTTTTTGGTGTATCTCACTATGCGCTACTACGATAGCCTCTTCCATCCTCATGGAGATTTGAGAGAGAACCTCCTGGTGAATGTGGTCCATAGAAGGGGGAATAGTGGGAAGAAAGTGAGGTGCCGTTGGATGAGAATGATGTAAGCGAGGAGGTTGTTCCTTGGTTTGCATCGTGTAAATGAAGGTGCACATTCCTCTTGATTGGGAACTAGAGTAGAGGGAGAAGTGCATGAAATTGAATCCTCGACTTGAGGGGGGGAGATGCTAGCTGCAATTGGCATTACTGTTGGAGTATGTGATAGGTGGCACTAAAATGTGAGCAAATACTGTGAAACATGCAATACTATTACAGAGAAGTGGGAGGATCCATTTGCCTGTGGTTATCTTCTTTATAGATTTGTTCTTAAAGGTGTGTCATTTGTTATTGATAAGCACCACAGTCTTCAATAAAATAACATGCCACATGCACCACATGCAAAATGTTGCAGGCTCAATGGATGAGGTTGTAATTGATGTGACATGGGAAAGGGAAAATATGTAATGTTGGGAGAAGGTGGTTCGGGTTCCGTGATTGGGGAAATAAGCATAGGAACCAAAACGATGTTTAGTTCAAGCTGCGATAGAAAAAGAGGAATAGGGCCGTCCCCCATCCTATTGTCTTCCATTGGGTCGAAGTTAGGGACAACACTTACATTGTTGATACTAGAATTGAAGTTTGATTGTAGAGATTCTTGAGGTGGAGGATGAATGAAAGGCCCCCACTTATTGGAGATTTTAGAGTTAAAGTTTGATTATAAAGATTCTTCATAACATAGAATCTTCGTGTTCTTAGCTACTAGCCAAACAAAGAGTCACCCACCAAATATACATTATTGTAGTAAGGAGTAGTAAGGTTGATATTCAAAGATTCAATTATAGTTTCATTAGGAGGAGAAGGAATCTTCTTAGGAGGTTTTATGATGGATATGGTGATAAGGAGTACATCAGTTTTTCTCTTGCGAGATCGAGGTCACAAGGAGTGTGGAAGCTGGGGGCACTCAGGAAGGTCAAAAGTTTTATTTCATTGGGCTAGTCATCATTCAAATTGTGGAGGCTAGGTGAAATCCTTCCAACGGGTTTGGGAGGCCCACTATATCCTCGGATTGTGCCGATTGGGCAGTTGAAATGTTGGTTCTCTCGAAAGAGAATGCAATGGAGTTCCTTGAGAGCCGGGACTTTGAAGATGCCTCTTTGTTGAAATTGTTCAAAGTTCCACAGGTTCGTGTCACCTTGAATTTTGTAGTTAGCACCTAGGTAAGCTAATTTGATGCATTGACATGTGGATGAAGCGATTGTACACATCCGATGTGTCCATGGTTGGCCAACAAGAATGTCAAAAGACAGAGGAGAGTTGAAGATCATAACTTTAACTCTAATGGCCAAGGAGGCATAACAATGGGAAAACAAATACATCCCAATGGGGGTATTCGTTTGCAGTCATACCCTTGAGATGTGGTATGGGTGGATTTGAGGTTATTGTTTGAATAACATAAGGATTTGATGAATTCAAGAGATGCAACACATGTTAGACCCTTCGGCTATGAGAGCTTCAAATGAAGAGAGGATTGTCATTGATAAGAAGCAAGAGTTCATCCGGGATCATAGATTAGCTTGGAAATCTAAGAGAGAAGCCTTAATCGGTGGTTTGATAAAATTGAATAGATATTTCTTTGCATCATTGTATAAATATCTCATTTGAATTGTGGAAAGGAGCATATTGCCCCAAAGATGGAGGTTGAGGGATGTTCATGTCAAAGAGTATCTTCATCAAATGATTGCAGTGCTTAGGAGATGTTCTTATGAATTCGAGGAAGGGGATTTGACTTGGAAAATTTGAGAGCTCCTTGATTGGATCCCATTCTTCCAAGCAAGGTTGTATGATGCTAGTTTGAACTTGAGGAGTCTTAGTCACAATAATCTTAGAAAGGACTTAGGAATTAGGTTGGGTAGAGTTTTTTAATTTTTTGTTCTTTATCTAACCCATTGATTATTCCAATGGGCTCGGGCATTGTCACCGGCCTTTTTGGAATAGTTTGGTTGATGGCATTGGATTTTACATAGTTCATGGATAATGTCGTCGACCCTATAGGTTTAGACTAGCCAGTGGTTTTATTTTTGGAAGGATTTTTAGTTTTGAGGTCTTTTGGAGGTGTTTTTGAGGAAGTGTGACTTGTAGTGTAGGCTTGAACAATCTTGTAAGATCTAGGAGGAGGTTTGTGGTACGTGGAGTTGATGCATGCAATTACTTGTTTTATTCAACATATGTGAACTATGTTTTATTTGTTTGCAATGTTAGGGTTGAAGGTGGTTTCAATGACATCAATTGAAGGAGTGGAGTTTTGACTGGTGTCATTATTGATTGGCTGATTTGGTTTATCAATTGTAGGATGTTTAGGTAAAGGATTGTTATGTATACCCAAGTGAGCATTGGTTTAATGGATTGTGTCATATCGGTCGTGTTTGTCTACATTGTCCTTCACCTTGATGGCATCATCGTATCCTTCCCTAGACATTGCCTCATGACCAACATGACAACGAAGAAGGAAAGTGTAGTCAAGGCTTCTAGGGATTGACAATTGCTAAGAGAATGACCCCAATGAGTTGGGAACCAACAAAACTTATTTTTGTTGTACCATTGGGGGGGAGGCTCAGAAGGGTCCATTGGCCTTGGTTGAGGTATAAATAGGCGATGTAGAAATTTTGCTTTGGTCAGAGGTTGATGTTGATTTCCTTGTTGGGAAGGTGGAGGGAAGTGGTCTTCCTTAGGTTGGGAAGGAGCTGCACCCTTAGAAGGGTAGGTATTGTGAATGATTCTATTGGAAGCAAGACCATGATTGTGAGTGTTTAACTCCATCATCAATGGCATTGCGATTCTGAGGTCTCATTACTACTTCTAGAGTTTGTAGCTTAGGTTGAGGTTGAGGCATCTCAAATTATCTCATGAGATAGTCTGATCTTTTGGCTTGTTTAAGGGCTTCCTCCATGTTTGATGGAGAAAAGGACTTGACTTTGTAATGAAGACGAGGTTCTAAAGCAGTGAAGAATAATCAAAAGAGGTTATCATTAGCCATGTTATGTTTTGTTTTGTTGTCCAAAGATTTCCATCATTTGTTGAATTCTTGGACCGTCTCATTTTCAAATTGTTTGCAATTGACAAAGTTACTCATGTTGTTTTCTAGAAAGTCATGGCAATGGAATTCTTTTAGTAGGGTGTTAACTAAACCTTATGGGTCAATAATTGAGTTAGGCTTAAGTTGATGGTGCCAATCTAAATCATCACACATAAGGGTTTTAGGCTTTTACCTAAGAGCTTGGTAGTGGTGTAAGAATTGATTTTGAGCCAATCCTTGTAGGCATTCCCAAAAGCCTTAAGATGTAGGGTGAAATCAATTGATTTGTTATAGGTGATGGTTTGGGGTTATTCCCAAATTGTCCATAGTGGCAATACAAGTTGTTAAAGGCTCATTTTGTAATGAGCGAAGCACCTTGTTATGAATGGGTGTTTGTGGGATTGGGTTCCCATTCTTTTGGACAAGGGGGACTGGGAGGGCACATTGAGTTGTCGCACTACACTAAAAATGATGTGGTTCGCTAGCCATTTGATCCATGTTGGCTTGAAGTTGCATGAATTGCTTGTTACTAGATGCTTGCATGGTGGGAATTATGTCCAACACTTGCATGATCATTTGTGTAGAATCCACAAGGGGAGGGGGCTGTCTTGATTAATGTTGTTGGGTTGAGGAGATGGGTTATTAAGGTTAACACCTGCCATGGTTGAAGATGATGTAGTGTATAGGATGAAAAGAGATGGAAAATCATGCTTTGCCTTGCCCCAACAACTAAAAAGATGTTTGAAACGAGATTGTATTTATCAAGGAGATCAGTCATACGTTTTTGGATGGTATCGGGGCATTCTGACATATTGAGGAAAAATTCAAATTAATCGATGAATTGTGGGTGTGTAATTGACATAATCATCATGTTCATCCTCTGGCACCGATTCTTCAGGGATTGAAGTGCGGTTAATTTGAGATTTAGTGAGAACATTTGAACAAGCCTTCAATGCAGTTTTCTTAGAATTAGAAACAACATATTGCAAGTTACATATAAAGGTTTGAGGTGGAAGGAGGCCCAATCAGCTTTTTGTGTTTTAGTGCCATAAAAATGTTCCACGGTAGGAAGAGGAAGATAACTTTTAGGGGTTCTAAAGGTCGAAGAAAAAAATTTGGCGAGCAAGTTATACTTGTCAAATTGATAACTAAGAAGCTAGAAGTAGAAAATAAAATGTTCATTAAGACTCAATCAAGGATGGAGTAAGATTCATGTTGGGGTCACCAAAATGTATGCGAGCTAAGATGTTTCGTATAATGATCCTTTTCTTTTTATAGATTATGATAGAAATAGAAGATTGTACTAGAGCCAAAACAAAAGCAAAGATATAACAAAGAGGTGTAAATAGTTTTGGATCTAGAAGAGAGTAATCCTTAGTCGATATCAAAGGTATAGGGTTCCAAATCCTATATCTAAGATTAGATGGGGTCTTACTAGGATCCTAAGGGTTGTAACCAAGAACTGAGGTAATAAGCATGAGTTGATCCTAAACTAGGGGTTATAATGCCATTTGGCAGTAAACATTTGCTATAAAGAGAACATTAATGTAACAGACAAAGATATGCTACATGTCCTAGTCTACTACATGATACATCATAATAATCAATCAACCAAGGTAAAGGGAACGGTTTAGGGGTAGAGATACTTTCGCATGAACATTGTTGGCACATTAATCCCCCTCCTTGTTTTGTCACACCTTATGAGAGATTGTTGTGGGTGGATCACAAGAAGGAAAGGTTTAAGAAGACTTTTAATCAGACCAAAGTTGGTGACTCCAAAGAATATGGTAGATGTTGTTGGCTTAACTTCTATTTTTGAAGCTCCTAGTAACCCAATGCTTCAATGATGACCTCTAAGTATAAGCTCCGCAAGACCCTTAGACCTTGTAACTTGTAAGGGCAAAATTGTGAGTGCAGGTAGAGCGGATTATTTGATGATATATTTAAGAAATGACAATAATGACTCTTTTAAATAGCATAACATAACCATAATGCCATTGACCATGGTTGATGATGTTGGTTGGAAAGGGAAGTTTACCAGTCATTATTGGTTGCAACTAGTCCATAAAAGGTGAGGTGGAGGAGAGAGAAGGGGTGAACAATATATTTGAAACATGTATGAAGACGCTATGAAGGGGAAGATGATCTGAAGGTGATATAAGGTGGTAGTATTTAGGCGCAAGTGGTGGTAGGAAGGCTAAGGCGAACTAGGGCAAGTGTTGTGACAATTCGCATGAGGTACTATAAACCGAACCTAGCTCTTTCTCGTACGTTCTTTAAGGCATGCAATCAGAGGGATTAATATGCCAACAACCTACAAAGAAAAATCATTAGAAAGTGAAAAATAAGGTGTATACACTTGCCACCTCTCAATCGAACCCTTAACATTAGAATGCCGAGGACTAAACTCTAGACCCATTGAATGTGCATATGGGTGCGGTCATGTTGCCAATATGCAACATTCAAGTAGAGTTATTATTTTAAGACCTTGGTAGGAGGGGCCATCAACTCAATACAAAATTTAATGGGATGGTGGTTTGATAGAAAAACTTTCGAAATAACGTTAACTGACCTTTTAAAAAAATGACCAATGGCAAACCTCGTCCATTATGGCCCTATTAAGCTTTTTTAGAACCCTCTCAATACCTTGGGAAAACATCATATCAAGTGAACTAAGTGTCAGGAATTGAGCTTTTGTGGCAATGATTGATTTCATAAAGAACAAACTTATTGGACATGTGAAACCGTGATTCTCTTGCATTGCATGCCGACACATAGGGAGATGTCGTCTTTGTCTTCCATAAACTCCACCATATTAAAATCATCAAGAAAATCCAATTGGTAGTTGTGAGCTCCTTCGTTTATCAACCACCAAAGCATTGTCGACTCCACAATGTTGTTGGAAACGTAGGTGTTGACCATCAATACCAAACACCATCCAAAGTGACATGGTTAGACGTGTCCACACACCACTCTATGACAAACAATGTTCCACCAAGTCTTGGACTGGAGGGGACAAGGGGAGCAAGGGTATAGGTCTGGGGATGGTGGCGTAGATATAGATATATATATATATATATATATATATATATATATATATATATATATATAGTACTTGAAATATTAGTTACAAAAAAATTGTATAAGGAATAACAAATGAAACTTTGAACTATTAATCACATTGCATTGAACAATTAAAATGCCGAACATCAATATATTAATATTTAAATTTAAAATGATGATTACATTCAGAATTCAAATACAATTGTCTAGTGGCTCAATGCCTCTTTTCATCCCCAAAGTCTACGCCAAACTCCCCCATTACTCGAACTACTAGACTCCTAAAGATCAAGCTCCTAACCAATTCCAACCAATCCTGTCTGTGCCACATCGTCATCAATCTGGGATGGCTCCTCTGTCTCTACATCCCATCAAACTGCTAGACTCTCCTTGTATGTAAGTGTGTTACGCTCAATGAGACGTAAGACACTATGTACAACTACAAGCTTCTCCGCCCTAAGATCCCATCGGGATACTGGACTCTCCTTGTATGTAAGCATGTTGTGGTCAATGAGACACAAGGCACTATGTACAACTACAAGCTTCTTCGCCCTCTAGGTTATGGCTTACCTTGAAGGCTTGATGAACATGTTGAAAACTTGAAACATGAATGATTGATCAATGAAGACTAGGCACTTGGTCTAAGTCTTGTTGATGCTAATGCCCTCCCTCTTACTTGCTAATGCTTTCACTCTTGCTTTGAATTTTTAATAGTGATTTGGAGTGAGGGTGTGAGGTTTATTTATAGTTTTTTTGAAGCGCTTAGGGGGTCAGTGGGCCCCATTAAGTATTAAGGTTAGGGTTGGGGCCAATTTTTTAAAAGAAATTGATTTAAAAAATGTTTTTTGATATAACTATGACATGGGGGATGGTCGGGAGTTTCCAAGAACAAATTGAGAAACTTGCAAAAGTCTTTGGGATGCCCCCAAGTCTTCACAATGATCCCAACAAGGGAGAATGCCTCAGAAACGTCCCCTTTAAGGGAGATGTTTCGTGGACTCACCCTCTTGGTGGTGGGGGTGGGGGGAAGTTGATGAGATGTTTCCCAACTATTCCCAAGTCTCAGGGACGTCACCCCAAGAGACATCACTTTTTTGGGGGGGGGTTTGCATCTCCGTGGAACATAGGTCACAAATGAGCAGATAACAAAGTGACTACACTGCCACAACTTGCTTCATAGTAGGCCATGTGACAACAACATTAAACCAATTTGTTTTGACTGCCATTTGTAAACAGTATTTTTCTTAACTTCTAGTAGACATAACACATGCACATCTGAAATGTGCTGACAATTAGGCCTAACATGCACATATGAGAATGCATTCTTGAATAACACATCATCTTTCAAACTCTCGCCATCAAGGCCCAATAGTGTTGTAAAGCCATTGTGCATAAAATTTTAATGTTCAATTTTGGCACAATAGTCACCAACCTGTATCAGCCATTGTGGATCCCACACATATTCTCCTTCCTCTTCGTTTGAAGAAGGGCTCCCTGAATGGTGTGCAACCTAGTGACATGGAGAAAGAGGTGTTTCCTCGAAGCTGACATGGAAGGAAACACCTCCATCGAGGAATTTAAAGTAGGCATAATATCCTATGAGCTTGTGAATTGCTTGTCATTAATGGCCTAGGGTTGACTTGATACAATAAGGTGATGTGGGTTGGCTTGGGAGCGGTGACCACGATAGGCACAAGAGGGTTCAAATTAGGAATCGTGTTATTGCTCCTATTCTGTTTATTTTTCTGGCCAATGATTTTCCTGCTGTCATGCATCCCCTCTATATGATTTCCATGGTCATCTGAGGGTTTGATCGTGGGTTTAGTCTACTTCATCAGAGGGCAGTCACTTATTTGTGTTTAGCCAACTAGCATCAAAAGCAAGTGTTTGGTAGGTTAATATACATAACCCCTATGAGTAAACCATTTTATGACCTGGATATCAAATGTTTTCCCTTGAGATCTTGAGAGGGGTCGCCTTGAACACAAACCCTTTTTTTGAGGGTGGGTAGAATAAAATATGTTCAGTTCAAAGCAAACAAAATGGCGTAAGGGTTTGGAAAGCTATTTGATAAATCCCCGTAGGTGGAGCGACAATGTATGGAGTTCAACCCACACAAGGACGTTAAGCTTGACCCCTATCAGATATAACAAAATCCCTTGTCCATGGGGATGATACAATAAAAAACGTCTTGGCAAATTAGGGCCATTCTTAAGAATGCCTGCAAAATTTATGGGGCCTAAAGAAGCCATTTGTCAAGTTTTGCACCCCTTAAAGCTTAATAAGATGGAAATGCCAAGCACATTGTACCAACTTTGAGCATGGTCTTAGAGGGGTTTCTATCATTAAAGTACCGAATGAGGGTATGTTTTTCTAACCAATGAGGTGCATTTCCAAACTCTAGGAATTTGCAAAGTAACATGAGGAGGATGATAATACTGAGGAGGGATTACATTACCTTGTTAAAACCTTCAGTACAAACCTCCTGGCATTTGTGGGCACTATAATCTCCCCCACTAGCTTGAGAAACATTCAACAATGCATGCTCATGTGGGGAGTTCATTAAAAGGAAAAGCACTGACCAAAGGGCAGAGGACTGGATTGTAAGGGATTAATGCCTAATAAATGCAGGCCTATCCTGCAGAAGCTGAATATTTGGTGGCGGTATGAAAAGCCAAAGGTGGAAAACCCTAATACATGACAACTACTCCAAAAAGTTTGATTTTTATTTAATAATTTGGTTTCAGGCTTCTATAATTTATATTTTTTCTCGGGTAATTTTTCTAATAAGCTATGTTATAGTGGTTAGATTGTTTTTTCATTTTTTTAAAGTTGTTTGGCCTCAAGCCAATATTATATGCTACAAACCTTAGAAATTCATCCTTTGGGTATCAGCTAGGAATAATCTTACTAACGACAAGTCGTAGAACCATTTGTTTTGATTACCACTTGTTATTTACCCACCAAGTACATACTCGTAATTTTATTATATTTACGAAATAAGTATAAAATAAAATATAGAATATGAATGGATGAAAAGATATAATGGATACCCTAGACTAGTTTGATGGAATTGATAACCCTCAGTACCTTGGCACCAAGTTGATGGAGACTGATTATCCGCGTTCCCTTGAATTGGGGCTGGCTTGTTCTCTATTTAAAAAAAGAAGAAGATAAAATAGGAGTAGGTTGCACATATGACTGAAGAGATAGTGTGGCCTTGTGAAATGAGAGGTTGCGTCTCTAAATAGCAACTGTTTATAACTAATGATGCTTAATAATTATGGTATATAATATCCAATGTCAGATATGAAACCACTAGCTGATTATTATACCTAATTGAATTATTAAATTTTATTACATCATTATTAATATGACAACTCTTATTCCATATTTTAATAATGTGGCCTTTGTGAACTATATCTGTAACTCAATACTATTAACGTTCATTGACATTATGCTCTAGCAAAATCATTGGAGATTTAAATTATTGATTGATGGACGGATGAAAAAAGAAGATAATAACTTTGATATCTCAGTTGCTTTTATTTTCCCCCTAATTTATCTCCTTTCATTTTTTCCTGATTTTCATATGGTAGAAAGCTAGCCTTTTTGGTTGATTCATAGTTGAAATGTCAATTATTGGATCATATCATTAATATGCAGCAGTTCAAGAAAATTTTAAAATTTGAGTTGTCCTGTCAGTTTATAAAGACATGAGATTAAGCATGGAAAAGTTATGGAATCTGATGTTGTCATTTCATTAATAAGTATACTGTTTAGGTTTTTTTCTTTTCTTTTTCTTGTTTTATCTTTGTGTGTTTCGGAAGGTAAGATCTTAGGGTGCAACTCCTAAATAGATTTTTGGACTGCTGTAGGTATTGGGTTATTGAAATGCATATTGATGGTTTCCGCTTTGATCTTGCTTCCATCATGACGAGGGCATGCAGGTCAGTTTTTGAATTCAATTACCAAGACAAGCTCTTGAGCTTTTGTTTTTATCAATAATATTTAGACATTCGTTATAATTGATCTACTATTAGTTTTTGGTTTAGAAGTTTCAATCTGTAACTTATCATAAATGCTTCGCAATCAGAAAGAATTGACTGTTGGTTTATGGTTATGAAGTTTGTGGAATTGTGAAAATGTTTTTGGAAATGACGTCGAAGGAGATTTCTTGACAACGGGAACACCTCTAAATGAACCTCCCTTAATTGATATGATTAGCAATGATCCAGTCCTTCGTGGTGTTAAGGTAAATTGCTTTATATTACTTTTCTCATGGATTTCTAATTTATCTATATTGTCTTATCATATCGAATGTTCAACATGGCTCAAGTTGTTGATGCACACCAATGCATTGTAGGCATCATTTTCTTAAAATAGAATGAATAGTTACTAACATAAATTTGTTAATTTTTTTCATGCTGTCACAGTTTTAGTATTTGGTGACAATATGCATCTTTGTAATTTGTAGAATTATCTGCTATCTCATTTTTAGTGCATTCGACTGATTAAGATGCAATAAGAAACAAGCTTTCTCATCTCTTTTAATATAATTCTTATTCCTCTTCAAGTTTTCTGGATTTGTAGGAGCTAGGAATTTGTTTGATCCATTAGCCGCATCTTAGGTACATGAAAAGAGCTATAGAATTTTTTAATCTTCTGTTCTTTTTTGTTGTTACGTTCAGCTTATAGCTGAAGCATGGGACACAGGTGGCCTTTATCAAGTTGGCAGATTTCCACATTGGGGCATCTGGTCAGAGTGGAATGGACAGGTTGTTAAAATCCCATCAAGTTCTACATTGTTGAGGTGTAATGAAAATGGCAACAAATTAACTGGGTTGATTAGAATATTTGAAAGAAATGCAATTACTACTTGTTTGTATGTGAATTGAACTTGCAAATAGGCATATTACCCTTGTAAGAGAGAAGCATCTGTATGTGGTATAAAGCTGGAAATTTTTTTCTGACAGGAAATGCTCTTATTTTTGAAGATATTGATGACTATGCGCAAAGTGAGATAAATGTCTATTTAAGAATAGCAAATGTTAACTCTCGCTTTTGACTGTAATTTAAAAGAGAATTCCGTGATAGGGAAGTCTAAAACATTTCTGCATAGATTTAATTAATTAAACGGAATACATAACAATAGTAAATATATGAACAACTGCAGATGAATGAAAATGGTCAATTAAATATTGAATTATAGTCTATATAATACATTAGTGGAATGCATAAGGTGTCTTGATCAAGTGCAGTAGTATAAACATAAAGAAATGGTTTGTTGCATAAACAAAAATTCTAAGTAAGATGAAGTTAGCATGTCAAGTGTACAAAATGAATTGTCCAGTTCGTGGTTAGTAGTGTCTCTTGAATAAGTGAGAGAAGACTGGCAGGCCTACCCCACCTTGCAAGGCCAATACACTTTGCAAGCAAGTGAAAAATCTAGTTATATGGCTGCCAAGGGTTCTCAAGCCTCATATTTCCTCTTAAGAAACATCATAATTATGAGGAGACGGGTATGGGTACATATACCATTATGAGGAGATGGGAACGCGTATGCCATTTTTCAGATAAATAAGAGACAGGTGTTTGGAGACAGCAAAAAACAAACTAGAATTTAATAAATATATATACATATAAAAGTAAACTTTAGAACATACAATATTATATAGCC
Source organism: Taxus chinensis (assembly GCA_019776745.2). NCBI lineage: Eukaryota > Viridiplantae > Streptophyta > Pinopsida > Cupressales > Taxaceae > Taxus > Taxus chinensis. Next base: position 693,121,642 of record CM034148.1, read on the forward strand.
AATGTAACCTCACAAAAACATTAGTAAATTTTAAAAGTAAATATATTAAATGTTGACAAAGATAAGAGTAATTATATTGCTATTTGTCTTTGATATTTCATCATATTCAGGGCCAAAAGTACAAAATATATACTTAAAAAAGCCACTGAACGCAAGTCTCTGAGACGAGTACCAACAAGTACCAGTCTTGGAGACATTTTTTTGGTAGGAGACGAGTCTTCGTGCAACACAAGGAAACATATATTGTTGATGAGTCTTTTGGAGTCTTGGTTAATATTTTGGTTGATGGCTAATGTTTCACATATATGTAAGTTTTTTTTTTCTGATAAATAGATTTTTTAATTTTATTTTATGTGGGTATTACTCCCGTTTGGTATTGGGTATTGAGCGGTGTTATTAGGAGACATGTAAAGATGCATCTTATAGATGGAGACAAGTTTCCGGTACTAGAGACCGTGTTGAGTTGTATCCCAATACCTAAAGACTTTGTTCTACGTCTCCCTGCATCTCCTATGTAGTCGGCCATTGAAAAGTGGAAATGAAATAGAAAACTGATTAAAAATAAGCCAAAATGGCCCCTATCACTACTACCTAACCTTCATTGACTAGCCCATATGCCCTAATCTCATTTATGTGCTTCAATTTTTTTTTTTTTTATGCATTCTATGTCCTTCAAAGTTGGTATACTAATATTTTCTCCAATATATATCTATATATTTTATTTTCTGCTGTCTCCCATTACCTGTCTCCAATTATTATGGAAAATGGCTTATTGACACTTGTCTCCTAGTATCTATGGTATTAAACTACCTAGATAACAAAAGACATGGAAGCTCTTATATAAGTGCATACTAACGTAAATCCATTTTTATTTATGAATAAAACTGCTTCCACCTTGGGTCTTGAGCACACCACCGAGTTGGCAAATTCCTTGCAAATTCATATCATTGATGGTAATATCTTGAATCTCAACATATACGTGATGAAGGAAATTGTATGGCGAATAACCAGTCTCCAAGATGTTGAATTTTTGATCTTTGTCGAACTTAGACATTTCATGTTATACTTTGCCTACATCGTCATAGGTGACAATGCAGCCTTCCAATATTGTAGAGGCCATACACATTCTATAATAAGATTTTCCTTGAATCTTCTCCTTCATAGGTCCACTTGGAGTTGCCTTCATCATCATACTATTGCATTTATTCCAAACATTTTCCATATTAGAGATGTAGAAGGTTAAGTCATTTTGAGAAGCCCTCCATCTGCTGAAAGGATTTACCCGTTCCCAAGGGAGTAATACCAAGATTGGCATTCAGGGAAGCACCAATATCTTTCTCTTCAATGCAGTTGGTCACAAAAAGGAAGTAATATGCCATTATTGTTGTTGTCAGCATTAGAACGTGCAATTGTACCATGATTCAAAGAATTAGACCTCGAGCACCCAATTAAACAAGTGAGCATATAAATAGTGAGATATTGGAGAAATGGATGTTAGATGTCATAGAAAGGTAGATGGGCTCTCTGTCAAGCCTAAGATAAATATGCAGCTTACCTTTGAAGAAAGTAAGAGATCATAAATGATGGACATGATTAATTATCCACATGAAGGAAACCTTTTGTTTGGGAAATATTTTATTGCCTTATTATTTGGAGTGTCAAGGATAACAGAGCCACCAATAGATTGTTACCCATCTCCAATGAAAAAATTTCCCCAAAAAGACACCACGTCAATCCTAATAGAAAGAATAATATGAAAGAAAATTAAATCATGCCAAAAATGCCAAGAAAAGATGGCCATTGACATTGGTTGCCAACTTTAGTTTAGAGGACTAACAATGTGCACGTGTGTATGCTGATTTGTTTGACACAAATCACTTTTTCTGTTTTTTAATTATTTGGCAATTTCGATCTCCATACTCTAACATGCTGATTTGATTGACAGCACATCATCACCACTACAATACGTCAATGAAATATTGCTCCTTTGCCTGTGACATATTAAAAAAAATCCTCACGGGTCTTTTCTTTTTTGGGGCTGCAATGTGTGTGTACACGCACACGCACATGAACACACACGCACACACAAGCACATGCACACACACGCACATGCATGCACACACATGCACACACACACACACGCACACACACACACACACATGCACGCACGTGCACACGCACAAACACACACACACCGCACACACACACATGCATAGATGCACGCACACGCACACACACACACACACAAACACAAACACAGACACACAAACACACACACACATAGACACACATCGCACTCACGCATGCACACACCACTCACGCATGCACACACACACAGACACATACACACACACGTGCACATAGGCACACACGCACACGCACACATGCACATGCACGCATGCGCGCATCCACACACGCACGCACGCACATGCCCATGCACCCACACACACACACAAACACACACCACACGCCCATGCACACACCCACATGCGTGCGCGCGTACACACATAACAGCCCTAGGGATTTGTGGAGGTTCTCTTCCTCTTACGAAGCCTCAACCAATGCTTCCCGACCCTAAAGCTTGACATGGATGATGTTGGGTCCTAATTTAAAAAAAAAGTCCTAGGACATCTTTCTGGTAAGCTCTATAAAAAAATGGGTGTTTGGGCCATGTAAAATGCCCCTTATGTATCCAAGTTCTTTGCGATTACATGCCCACAGTTGGCCTTCCACTAGTAATAGATACGGTACCTAGAGGAAGCTCAAATTGCATTTCTTGGGGACCTGTTTTAGCTTTGGTTTTTCTATCCTACAAGCTCCCTTTCATGCTGGACCTTTTCTTCTTCAGCCTGTGATGGGAGGTTACCATCAGTGGTGTGGCTTAGTGCTCCTGCTCCTCTGAGGAGTTGCAAATGAAAACACCAACAGTTGAAGTACAAGGCACCCGTGAGCTACTACTTGCATGGTAGCCTTGACCCTCTCCCAAGTAATGGTTGGTCGACACTCTGAACCCTCTGAAACTGAGTGGTATGAGCAATCAGATTCAGTCACTTGTACTTCCTCTTCACCTTTGTGCCAACATGTTGATACTATGCTGATATCTTCTCTCCAATAAAAATGCACGTCTACCTTGAATGCTTCATGGAACAAACACCCGCTTTCAAGAATTTTGTTTTTCAAGAAACTGTAAGTATCCTATGGAGTGGCATGGACCACCCTATTCTACCACTCCATGAGGTGCCTCAACTAACTCTCATATCTTGGTGGACTTTTTTTTTTTGAGAATTTCTTCGACATTTCATCAGATAATTAGCATACAATGTCTCTTCCAACAAGTACTGGTAGCCTGAAGATCAATTTTCATCAAATTTCTTTTGAGTTTGTTTCTCTTCACCATATATTTTCAATAAAGGATTGATTGCAATGTTTTTCCTAGCTGTCATCTACACCCAAAATCCAAATTTGTTCACTTTCTATGGGTGATTAGACTTGACACCACACTGGCACTTCGTAAAACAATTTGTATGCAACTTCCTTCACTTCTGTCGCTTGTTTTATATACGAGCTGTCTTTTCTATGGTTGATAATTTTAAAATTGTTTATCAATACTCTAACGTGCTGATTTGTTTGACACAAATCACTTTTTCTGTTCTTTAATTCTTTGGCAATTTCAATCTCCCAATCGTCTATTTTCTGGTTTGAATATGAGTTGATACAAACAGCTGTCCTCAAATTGCCTTTTTGTTCACCATGCCATTGTTCTTTGCCACCTAGGAATTTCTATGATGTTTTGTGGACTTCTCTTTCCTAATTAATTTTTCGAACTTCATCTTCAACAATTATGGAGTTTTTGCTTCCTTGGACTGATTGCTGGTGATTTCAATTTCTTGAACTAGTGTATTTTCTTCTACAAACTCTTCATTATCTTGTACTGATTTTTCCCTATCTATAAGAAATTGCTCTTTGAATTGGGTATGATAACCCTCTTGAACTGATCTTAATTTCACATGGACTGATTTAATGTGTCGAGCAATCTGTTTTTTATTTTTTTATCTTCTTCATAAGAAGCTTGGATGGTTTGTTTTAACTTTTGGACAGGCTGCACATATTCAACGTGAACTTGGTCAGATTACAAGGAGTAGATGGATCCAGCGGTTGCTTGTCCATACAGTTCTGGCTTTGGATGACTTTGTCAAAGTTGTAAAGTGGGTTTTGTTCTTGGGAAAAAGGCTGTCTTTTTTCCATCGCCCATCCAAGCCTTTTGCTAGCTCAATGAACTCTACTTCCTTTGTGACAACTATCATGACTATTACTTGGTCCTCGTTGAACCCCTTTCCATCTTTGACAATGTGTTCTTTCATTTGGTCCTTGACGGACCCATTTGCTTAAATGGATTTTCTTAACTCGATTAGTGTCTCCTTGTCTTTGATGGACCCCTCTTCGAGGACCGTCTTTTTCTTTGTCAATTTTATAATTGTGGGGTATGGGGATTGGGGTATAGGAGTTAGACATTGGGCATAACGGATATAGGATAGACTTGGATTATTAAAATTTAAATTACTATGGTGTAGGGAAAAGTAGTTTATGGCGGAGTAATTTTATTTATGTGACGAAGGCAATGGTGTATTGACCTTGGGATATTGGCATTTAGCCGAGTGGTTGTTGGCATTGGACTTGTGACCTTGGTTCCTATTCTTCTTCTTGAACTTTTGTGAATTCAATTATCTTCCCTTACTATGTTGATTTCGCTTTAACATTTCCATGGTCCATACGTTAAGTATTAGTTTTATTAATTTTAAAAAATAAAAATAAAAAATCTGCTTGGATATGCCTCTAATCTTATTTTTGTTGGATGTCCCTGGGTTGGTTTCTTGCTTTTCTTCACTTCGATCCCACTTCATGTTTTTGGAAAGGTGGTGGATATGGCTATTTTAAGCGATTCTATTCTTCCCTCCCCGATTCTGAGCTTCTTACCCTTTCCCTTCTAGGATTGACAAATGGCCAAAATGTGCACCTTTTCTTTGCACATTACTCAGTGGATTTGACTAATGACTGCTCCACTGAATGCCTCTGTCAATAATACTTGTATTCGACCTGTGGTCTTACTTGTGTGCTTGTAGTTCTTTGCAGCAATTTTTTTCGTAACTTCCCTTGTATCACCATCCCTTTGTATATTTTCAGTTACAAAATATGAACTGCATTCGCAATCACCTTAGAGTTAAAGTTCTCCCTCAACTATTCCATTTTCCCATACTTTGTGTATTTGATATAAAGATAACTATAGCATTTTAAATTTTTTTGGTTGTAATTTCTCTTCTTAAACGTTAATACTAGTACTCCGGTTGTTTAGTTCATTTGCCTCAAGTATTTTTCATGCCAATAAGTTTCCTCCCTCTTTGGAAAATCTTGATAACCCATTGCACATTGTTCTCTTCTCGTCCAACCAACTTAAATTTACCAGTCTTGCAGTTAGGCTCTCCCTGTTGCCTGATCGGTTTTCTAAATCAATCCTTCAACTTGGAATTATAAATTCCATCAGGGCCACTGCCTGTTGTCCATACACGGGCTGGAAAAGGGTGTGTTCCTTTGTAACTTTGTAGCTTACTCAATATGCTATTTAATTTTATTGAACACAATATTGTGGGCATAATTCATACAACTACTCTTAAAATGAAGTTGCCTTTTGCAAAGGGCCCAATTAATCTCCTACATTGATGAAAACTGTATCCTCTCCTTTTTGGAGAGGAGTGTGTAAGTGTGTTGTTCATGCTCAATTAATTCATGTTGAAATCTGTGAAATATCACGGGAACTCTCAACTCCTATCTGACACTTTGACTATAACTTGTTACATCTTCTTGATATCCTTCTTCACAAATTTATTCTCCTCGTCTTCCACAAACTTCCTCCATGTGGACGTTTCATCTCCTTGGAAATTGTGCTTCCTTCAAACGACAAACTTATTCCTCCAAAGGACAGACATGAGCAACTTCCCCCAGATGACCCACTTCTTCTCTGGAGGAGGGACCTCTTCCTCCATACGATCCATTTCTTCCTTTTAAGGATGAATATCTCTTTTTGGAAGAACCATTTCTTCCTCTGGATTAGACCTCCTTCAGAGGAGTTGCCTCCTCTAAGGGATGAGCTTCCTTTGGGAGACGAAATTCCTTTGGTGACGCACACCCTTCAGAGAACCTTTTTGTTCTGGAGGATAGACATGATGCGGAGGACTAACATAATTGTCGGCATATTCATCCTTGTTGTTCAAGCACGATGTGGCTGTTTCGCTACTTGTTGAATTAATCTTTTCATATTGCTCCCAATATGATATTTGAATTTTTGATGGTGCTTCTACTAGGAATTCAAAGAACATGTTATTAGAATTCATAACATCCCTTATGCCCACATATTGTTCCCACAAGGATATAAGAAAATTCAAAGGCATATCTATTAAACATTGAGAAAAGATGTTGCTTACACACATATTGCTATTTGTCGTACATTTTCAGACTGACATACTTTTAGCATTTCTCCTTGCAATGAACTTCCTTCCTTGCAAGGTTCTTCCTTCATTGCAATAAACTTGATTGCCTTTTATATATCTATTTTTTTGTTTGTAAACTTTTATCGTGTTCTCGATGGTATTTCCCTTCTTTAGTTAGATTGACCCTTCCAAGCTTACATTCACTTTTTGAGCTGCCAAGCCTTCGTCCTTTGAATGGATTTGATTGGTTTTTATCCATTCTTTCCTAGCACCACTAGTACCAGTCACCATGACATGTTTCTCCAAGCACTTGGATGCACTCTTCGACTATACATTGCAGCTTGGTGCCCCATCTTCCCTAGACTTAGACTTTCATCACCTTCACCATTGAGCTTTTCCTGCCAGAAATTATGTACTCTTCATTAGAGAATTGTTTACACAGTCATTTGTGGCTTTGACCATTACAATGAAGCCAAAAAATTAGGGAGAAAATTATTATGCACACGCTTACCCATCTAAATGACGATCACACAAGTACAAATAGTTGTAATATAGAACATCTCAGAAAAACATTGAAAGAGAGAGATCATCACATAAAGATAATGAAACAAGTATCCTTGAAAGATCATGGTATTCATAATTGTTTCGGGTAACACACAATAATATCTATGAGGATATACCAATGTCTTCTCAATATCCTATGAGATCGCATATCCAATAAATATTGCTGAGGAGTAGTGTACTATATAGAGCCTAGGAGCAGTAGGTACTGATATGGGCACAACGGTTGGAACCACTTGTACACAGTTTATTAATTGACCACTACTCACTTAATACAACACCCATCAAATATATTTCTCCCCATTCTTTCATGAAAAAACATATAGCCCCACATGCTTTTATATCATTAGTACAAAGTATTGTATACGATCGATAGTGCAACCCTCCTTTTTGGCTGAATCAAAGATGGAGACTTATAAAACCAGGCAAAATTATGTGTTGGGCGTCTCTTTGCGCACTCAATTCACAATAGTTTTGCAATGGAGTTGTATATTGGAATTTTAAAGAAAAAAGATACTAATGCTGAATAAGCTTGATCTTGACCTTGCGAAGATGGTTACGCTTGATAAAATTCCGGCAACAAGACACATTCTACACCTTTTGTTGGTTCCCCACCCAAGCAATATATAAATAAAGCGATTGAGAAAATCATTAGTAGTTTTTTTATGGGTTTAACGAGGGGGAAAATGACTCCTTTCAACTCTTCCAAGAGATTTGTGGCGATTTGTGATGCTAGACATAGAAGTGTAAGGATTAATCCTTTTGTAAAGAAGTGGATTGTAAGACTAGTGGAGGGTTTGGCTCCTTGGCAGGCCCTTATAAGTTCACTGAATCCTTAGTTCACACCGTCTAAAAAATATCAGTGGGCCCTTCCAATTGTGTGACACAATTGGTAATGTTAGGGTACTTGTGATTCATGATGAGTTCCTTATATGCATCAAGGTACTAAAACTGCTAGTAATGCATCAAGGTGTAGCAGTTAAAACACAATTATGGTTGGTATTGCAGGTGTTTTCTGCATCTTCTGTGGGAAAGGGGAGAAAATTGTTGAAAGTGTTCAGCAAATAGAGGCTTTGGCGATGAGCTGGGACGATCACAAGTCTGTGGTATACAATTCAGTTGGAAATGACCAATTTTCTTTGCAGGACACAGTGCAGAGCTACTTTGCAGGAAGCTACATTTCCTCTCAATATGGAGATGTTGTGAATTTCTAGAGAAGATTTGGATTAGATTGTGAAAGCTAAGCTTGACTGGTTTTGAAGATGCTATTTCTTTGCTCACCCGGGCACAAGGTCAGGCCTAGGTCTAGTTCCTTTCTTTCCTTATCTATATAGGGAGAGTTTTTCCTTGTAATTATAATGCTCCACTGATTTAAATCATTTACTGTCAAGAGTAATATAAGACGTATTTCTTTTCACATTAAAAAGAAAAAGAAAAAGAAAAAGAGTGAAGGTATAAATTTGCCAAATACATCCTTTTACTCCCATGAATTGTAGACAAGAAAGCTTGTTGGAGAGGGCTAGCAAGGAAGAAGTTCAGAGATACTATTTTATGTGTTTGAGAAGAATTTGAAGCTACATTAAAGAGAAGTTTGAGATAGAGGTCATATAGGATTAACCTCTTGGAGGAGGTTGAGCACCAAGAGGTGCAGATCTTGCTAAGGTAATGAGAGTAATGATGCAGAAACGAGTGAAGAAATTGACGTTGAGGAGGAATTGTTACAGGATGTGAACAAAGAGAGAAAAGGAACCGGAATACACTCATTGTAGATTGTGTGTTTGTCATTTTATTATGCAAGGGATAGTTACAAAATGGTTGTGGTGTTTACAACCGAACATTAGTTAATACATAACTAATAGTGACTTAATAATAAAAGGAAAGCCTTATATTCCCCTCTTAAGGTTTACTATATAGATACAAAGCAAACACACTGACAAAAAATTAAAACATATCCAAACAAAACCACACATATTTGAGAAGCTTTCTCTTTGAAAACAGTTCTTTGACTAGATAGTACTCCATCAAGTTGTTTTGTAACCTTTGTAAAGGTGTAGCTCGTGAATTGAATTCCCGAGCTCTTGGATTCTACCTCCCCAAACTCCTGGGTTACAAACCTCTTGAATTATTGGACAACCATCTATGTTTAGATAGATCCATAGTACTCCATCAAGTTGTCTCATGACCCTCTTTAGGATATACTTCCCAAGATGCACAAACTCCCGAACTAATTGGGCATCCATCCATGTTAAGCTTCGTCTACACTGGATCCCTTCCTGTCTTTAAAGTGTGGGGCTTCTTTAAAATACGTATTCTTCATCAGCAAATTCTTCACCCATTTGGATTCTCTTTGATGATCCGAAAATAATCAAGTTTTTATCTATCTGATCTCAGACCCTTGTAGGCTTTAAATATTTGCCGACAATTTACTCCTTTTAAGTAATCAATTTAAAATTAATGCAAGACAATAAAGACAATTGCACAATGATTGATTATAGAGTTCGGCAATTGCCTACGTCTTCGGGTTCTTTCGAACCGTTCCACTAGTCAAAACTCGTAAGTTATAATAGTACTTTCACAAGAAAACCTAATGGAAACTATTTAGAACCTGCTTAGAAGAATAACTAGACCTTCAGGTGACAAGGGTGAAATATAGCACACGACTTCCCCTTTCCTGGTGTATTCGGCAAGTTCTATGACACCAACTCCACTGTTCGGAATCCTCCAGTTCTCAATTGGCCTTCCAAACGCTTCGTAACGCCTTATGGCACTTTGGTCGATATTCTAGGCTTCACAATAATTTGGTGTGGCACTATGGGCCTATTGGGTAGTTTGCATTTTACTCCCAATCACAAATATTTCATCTACTATTGCCTAAAAAATAATAGGCCAATAAACAATATTTGTCTATAGTAATTTTAGGATTTTAATATAGTTTTACAAAACTATATTAAAATTTCCCTATTACTAATTTCTCCCACATCCCACAATTAAGCTTAACAAAGAATAAGCTTCTCGAGCTCCCGTGTTTTTACAATGAAATGGGTTCCCTATTTATACAAAAATAGGGCCCTTAAAATAATGCCTAAAATATCATCTAAGGCTAATATTAGCCTCACCGTAGCATTTGGATAGGCTTATCTCCATATTAGGGCAAATTGCACTTAGGAAGATATTAATTCCCTTAGGAGTGGACATGGTTTAGTGGGTATATCCCACATTTGGTGGAGGAGATAATTGTTCTAGGCTTTAAATAGCCTTTCCCATGCATGTTAAAGTGGTCATGGCACCACTTGAGGCATAACCGCCCCACCTCCTTCTCCTCACGTGGAAGCTTCCACGCATGGGCCTTTGCCCCCCCCCTACCACCGCTTCATCCTCCTATCCACCACGTGGACTTAGCATGTTTGGCGGTTATGTGGGTAAGTAGTGGTTATACTAATGTTTGAACATTAATATGAAGGTTGATATATATGCGAGGTATGTGGCATAATGTGTGGCAAATAATTACAAAGTAATATGAAATTCGACCCACATGAAATATGACGAATAAGACCACTTGTCGACCCACGATTGGAAAATCAAACTCGTGGTGGGAAGCCACGTGGTGGTTTGAAGACCCACCACGTCGGTGATAAAATAATCGTCCTCACGGTGGCTAGGCTCTCCTCTGTAACAAAAGTTGAGTCTCTTGTACCGATGGGCTATTCCATTTTACGATTGTCGAAGACCGGTGGTTAAAATACCTCCAATTTTACCAATGCCTTTTTGCCACGTGTTGCAGTGCGATTGGTCCAATATTGCCCTGTTGACCAAAGTTGACTTTTCTGTTGACTGAACTTTGACTAGACATAACTAGAGCTCCCGATGTCTGCTTTTCATGTTTTCACAGTCGATGGAAAGCTCTTGCAACGATCTTCTGCACTGACACAATTTAGGGATGTTTAGGGAACTTTTGATATAAAAAATGATCCCTTGATCATTTGAGCTTTCACTGGAGTACATCATTGGCTCAAATTCTCAGGTGCTATCCATCTACATGGTTTGTGTTTCTGCTGTCATTGTTTCATCATTTTGAGTCAGGAAAAGAGCAACTTCAAAATCTGCAACTTTGTCAACACAGTTCCTATCCATCAGTAGGTTGGTTGCTTTTAGATCTCTATGAATGATCTTGTTTTCTTGAGACATCATTGGCATATTTTACTAGTGTTGGCAACTGCAAAGTACCCTCCTGCTTGTGCAAGTAATCATAAAGACTCCCTCCAGATATGTATTCTTTAATTATACATATATGAGGTGGTTTTGTACAAGAACCAATTAATCGAACAAGATTCTTATGTCTAACGTTTCGTAAGATCATGATTTATTGCTCTGTACTAGCAACAACATCCCCCAGTTGTTTATACAGGCTGCTTACCTCCTGATCACAATATTGCATGAAGTCAACAACTTGGGCTCATCACTGATCTAGGCAGATCTGTGCCCTTGCGTTTTGTTAAAACTGACTGTATTTCTCTTTCGAACGGGATTGTAATTCTCCCTCTCGATTTGTCTTTGTGTACTAAACACTCTTACGTCATAATTTTGACCTTTTGTTCTCGCATGCATAAATGATGACTTGTTCAAACAACATCATGAACAACTAGTTCATGGTTTTCGTGATACTTTTTGTGCCCTAAATCGAAAATGCCTTCAATGCAATAGTGGCAGATGTTGTGTATTTCCTTTGTGTCCTAATAAAAAAACTTGACTGTTATTTTTAGTTTGAACTTGTGATAGTGCCCTATGACTTCAAACTCGCGAATGGCTCATGTATCTTCAAACTTATGTGATTCGCAATTTTTATTTTTTTAAAAACCAGAAATCACGAGTTTATGTTGGCATTTTCTCCATGAACTGTATCTTCCTTCATACTGGGCATTTTTTACACGATCTGTTGATAACTGTGTCTTCTTGCCTCTTCACGTGCTCTACCCGAGCACCAAAGGTGGTGTCCCTAGATTTCACCCTAAAATCTGGGACTACCCATTTGAAAAAATTTCATTCGTTTTTAAAATAACGGGTCTTTTTGTGTTTTTATTGCCAGAAGATGTCTGCATTATGATAGGATATTCCTAGTGTATCATATGACGCCAATTTCGACAAATACCCAGATGCCGAAACTTGTTTTATCCCTCTGCCAAGTTGTCTGCGGGAAATTTTTATTTAATTATTTATTAAATAAATAGTACCCCGTTTGAAGTAAATTGTACTCCAGTTGAATCCTGTTGAAGTTTTGCATGTCAGTATTCACTCATCTCATTAGGGTTTTCACCAGGAATGAATTCAGGGCTTTGTCTACAACTTCTGGAAATGTTTTTCGCTTTTATTTATTTCTTTTGCGTTTTCTCCGTAGTTTCTCTGTGAAGTTCCCCTAGGTCAATTCCTTCGCCAGTATAGTTTGTTTAATTGCCTGAAGCATCTGGAGATCATCTACAGACACAACACCAGAAGGAATCAACCTCAAAATTCAAGCTTCTGACCAAAAATGATGAAGTCATGCACAAAAAGCCTCTTCCAGGCCAGTTGTAATGTCCCTCTTTCTCGATTAGTTCGATCGAAGACCTTTTGGCCTGTTTTGTCTACCCGATGGCCAAAAGGGTGTTTTCAAGGGTGACTTCGGTTTATTATTCTATTATATGGTGCTCGAATTAAAGTAAAATATCATTAAAGCACATATAATGAATTAATAAATTGTTGGGTGACTTTGACTTAGGAAAATGTATTTAAATAAAATTAATAAATTATTTAAATACAATTCCTAGCCAAAAATGCGACCCACTTAGTAAAGCAAAATAATTAATTAAATATTAATTATTGGGTTTTGGCCAAAAAGTGCGACTTGGATTTTTGGAAGGGTTTTTGGCTATATGAAGGAAAATGCGACTTGGGGAAAGGGCATTCAGATTATTATCATTTTCACAGAGCAGTTAGCACAGAGCTTTTGCAGATAAAATCCAAGGACGGAAACCCTCTGGATTATTACTCTTGCGGACGGAAACCCTAGGAGCAGTGAGAGAAGCTTCCACCCAAGAATCTTCATTGTTTACACAGGTTATTATCATTTCAGCAGTGTCAGATAGAGAAATAAATTGCAGCAGTGGGCATTCAGGCAACACCAAGAGTGGGACGACTTGTTCTACAGTTGATGTATGCATTATCAGAGGTATTTTTCATGATAGTTTATTGCTATACATTTCAGCCACATATATATGCCAAATCGATTTGATTTGGATTCTTTCTGGCTGAGTTTTGGGTAGTATCTGTATTATTCCATCTGCAGATTTTTATTTGTGTTTGCCCTAATTATTTATCATTAGAAATCAATGTTGAATGTATGGCTGCGTTATTAATGAAGAAATCAATCATTTAAACCCTAGGTGCCATTTCTATATATACCCGGTTTGCGGGAGTTTGCAGTATTTTAATTATTATGCAGTGTGAGAATGTTATTTCATGGATTTATTTGATATTACCAGTTCAGCTCCATACCTGAGCAATATATAAAAAAAAATAAAAAAAATAAAATAAAATATTTCAGACAAAAACGGGTTTGGGATCTTTCACCAGTCGCACTTTTGGGAAATGAATAGGTTTAAGCTACAGTGAGAATTTTTGGTAGCAACAGGTAGGTGGGAATTTAATTAGGTGCCTTGCAGGGTGAAAATTCCCATGAAGTAAAAGTCAATTAAGTTGTAGTGGGAAAATTAGAGGCGGCAGGCATGCGGGGAATATCTTATTTTGCCTTGCAGGGTAAAAATTCCCATTATAAAATAAAGAAAAATCACTTAAAGCACCGATGGGAATTTTCCGCCTGCCTAGCAGGCTAATTTTTCCCATCAGAAGGTTTTATTTCATCCAAACAAATTGCACTTTTTCAAAGGAAGCTAATTTTTAATACAAGTCTCACTTGTTGGAAAGTCACTTAAGCTGCAGTGGGAAAATTAGAAGTGGCAGGCAGGCAGGAATTTCTTACCTGCCTTGTAAGGTAAAAATTCCCATTATGGAAGTCAAACAACTTAAGTGAATGAAGGGATTTTTGGAGCTGCAGTGCAGGGTGAATAATCCCATCAAAGTTGACTTCTTAAATTTCGAAATCACCCATGCTAAAAAGTGCGACCCCTTTGGGTATTAACTAATGTTTTTAATGGCATTTATTAATTGCTTTTATTCCTAATTTTGGCACCTAGGTTAAATAGAAAGTCAATGCATGAGGATAAGCCAAAGTGAATTGAAGTTAGCATGCTAAAAATAAATAAATAAAATTTATTTAATGGCAGCCAACAACATGTAAAAATAGGCACCCAATTTGGATGAATAAACATCATTGTTTATTAATTAATTGCCAGGAATGGGGTGGACAATTATTAGAAATGGAATGTTGAGGGTTATATAAGCATGGGCTGCCATAGTGAAGATGTAATTAATTCTTTTTGCAAAGGATTGCAGCCCAGACAGTTTTGGCGCTCAAGGAAGGAGGATTTTTGCATAAAAGAGTGTTTTTCATTGCCAGATTGTTTCAAAGTTTGGCGCCGAGGGTTGGAATGGCTTGATTCTTGCTATTATAATTATCTGCATGTTGGTATAAGTGCTATGGTGAATTAAATAATATTTTTGCTTGCTTTGCATGCAAGCAAAACCTCAAATTTTAGGGCAGTAGGGTTCATATGTAGATTTTTGGTGATAGAAATCAAGTATTCATGCTCTGGACTTCATCTTTGTCTGAATTAATTGTAGGTATTCATCATAGGTGCTCAAGTCAATGTCAGGTACATTGAATATATCTTCTGAATTTGAAGAAGTTGCCAGATCTGCACAAATGGATCCAATTGCAAGGGATTCCGGCATAATTAAAGAAAAAGAGCTCAGACAAAGATTGTTCTAGCCATGTTGAAGCATGATGAAAGAGAAAGATCAACATAATCATGCATAGCTTCTAGATTTGTTGAAGTTAATGATACAGACATAGGCCCTGAACATATCACTGATTTAATTGACAGATCCAAATCTCATAATTGCAAAGGCTTCCGACAAAAAAATCATCCTCTTGTTTCTAACGCAGCCCGTGTAGAAGTCAGTGCATGGAAAATTCCTTCCAGGATCTTGTGCATGTGCTCCCAATCTTCCAGTTGAAGCCTTTATTGAATTTACTTGTATTTGCATTCACCTAGAGTGCTTTTCAGAATTTAAAAATTGCTCATATGCAATTAAAAAATTAAAATGATGAGTTTTGTCTAAATTACTTACGACAAACATTGCACTGGTGCATGTACTGAAGAAGAATTGCAAAAGCTTCAAGGGTAAAAGGGGAAGACATGTCAGAGGTAGCACCCGCAGGCAAATCACAGTCAGTTGCTTCTAGATCCAGTTTGGTGATAATCAAAGGAAAGAATTTAACAACATATGGGAGTATCTCAGATCCACAATAGAGATATCATTCAGATCATTCATTGCTAAAAAAGATGAAGCAGAAGTACAATACAGGTTGGATCAGCATGCAGAGTATGGAAGGAGAACAAGACTGGGAGGGTTGCAGCTTTTTTCTTATTTCTTTTCCTCTTTCTTTTATTTTCTCTAACAAAGTAATTGAGCGATCAATTAAATTATAAAACTTAAGTGATTTGTTTAAAAGCCATTACTTGAAGAGGTCATTTACTTGGAGATAAGGTGGCAGACATGCAAAATAGAAGGTTCTATTTTCAGTTATAAAATCATGCATGTCATGCAAAGAGGAATTCCAGGAGGGAGATTGCTAGTTGTTTCTTTTACAACTTCCACATTTGCTAGTTCAGTTATAGTTTCCTATTTGTAAACTTCCTCTCTATACGCTATAAATAGAGGAAGAACCTACAGGTTAAAGATCAGAATTTGTAATCAACATTCTTGTGTTCCAGACTTTGAGTTGAAACCCTTGATATCTTTCTGCAAGCAAAGGAATAGAGAGGAGGTAGATTCCCGGAGAACTTTGTGTCAACGGTGCATTTTGTTTCTTAATTTCTTTCTAGATCTATTCATAAACTTTGTGTTATTCTAGATCTGGATCTAAAACTATCCTTTTGCTTTAAATTCTGTATTTAAAGATCTATTTGTTTTATCTATGTGCATGTGATCAACTATGTGAACTATTGATTGGGTTGCACATCTTCCCTCCTTTTTTCTTGCTTTCTATTATTTTCCTTTTCTGCAGATATTTCCTTTCTTTTACAGCTGCTTACTTGCTGCAGAACTGTATAGCTATGATTCATGAGCTACAAAGTTAAAGTAATACTAATAGATAGATATTATGACATATAAACTGACAAAATCTTACACGGGAGTCTCACCGGTAAATGAGGGAGATTTATCTCATGACTGCCTAGGTTTTCAGCTGTGCAGAAAATCTAGCCAACAAAAGGCTTTGATACCAATGTTACAAGATTCAAACAGAGAAAGAAAGAAGAGGAACCGGAATACACACATTGTAGAATTGTGTGCCCGTCATTTTTACTATGCATAAGATAGTTACAAAATGGTTGAGGTGGTTGCAACTAAATGTTAGCTAATACATAACTAATAGTAACTTAATAATAAAAGGTAAGACTTATATTCTAATAGAAATGTGAAGTCTGACCTTGAGAACTTTTAGAAGAGCTCAGCCTTGAAGAAACTATCATCAAAGGTGGTTTATACTTTATAAATTGGAAGGTAAGACAATGACTGATTGTAATGCCCCCTTTTGGGACTGAAACTGAAAAGGGAGAAAATCACACAAACCCCAAAATTATTAAATTCAGATTTTAGACCAGCAGTCTGATTTTTATAAGAGCAGTCCAAAATGAGAGGAAAAACACTCAAATCTCATCAAACAATTCAACCAAAATCTAGATAAATATTTTAGGAAGAATTTAAGCCACTTTCCACCATAAAACTTGATCAAACACACAACTGGGAATTTAATTAAATGCAGCACAACTCAAAGAATTTATGAAATGAAGGGTTTCCAAATCCCAAATGTCCACAAAATATGATAGATTTGAGACTTTAGAAATTATGAGGAGTCCAAATATCAAAGAAAATCTGAATGTTAGTGCCCTCGAAGGCACCCAACAACCACTCAACCCAAGTCGCTCCCCTCTAGGGAGAGCTCCAAATTGAATGCAAACCCTTGTAAATGTCTTCCTTGATCTTCTAATGTCCAAATCTGCAAGAGGTCTTCCAAGTTGTCTTCACTTCACCCAAAATTGAAGGGTTTTCGTCTTCCAACCAGCCATAAGGAAGGTTTTTCGTCTTCCTTGGAAAAAACCACACTAATGGATTGTCGCCCAATAGTGGAATGACAATGAACAATCAGCCCAAAGATCAAATGTAGAGAAAATGCGCCAAGAAGATGATGAAAATGAAGTCATTGATCTCCTTTTATACCCTTTCTTTGGCGCCAAAATTCCAAATAGAAGGACCGACCTCATAAAGCTTCTTTGGGTCTTTTAATTTGCTTTTATGACCTCCGACACAATCAACCTGCTTAAATAGATGAAAACACTAAAAGAAAACATTAAAATTAACAAAAGAAAAATGAAATGGAATGCAATTCCTTCCCTAGCTCATTCAAACTTCATTGCCACGAAAATGAAATGGCAAGAAGTCCAATGTTAGGCTCTTAAGTCGAAAAAGGGGACATTACATTGATACCCTCATTTTTTCCGGAAGTTTAAATCCTGAAAAGTTGATAGTTTAGATTACAAAGCTAGAAAAGTATTTTGATTGTGAGAAAATAGATGATCCTAAGAGAGTGAAGTTTTGCATGCACTAAATTGAAAGGTTATACATATTTCTTGTGGGATGATGCGCAATTAGAAAGGCTTGGAAGAAGAAAAGAAAAGAAAAGATAAAAGACATGGGATATGCTGGTTTTCAAAGTTAAAGGGGAAGTTCATCATTATTTGGATTTGTTGAAGCTACATGATTTGAAGCAAAGAGGGTTGATGCAAAGGATTACGCCGAGGAATTTTATAAGTTAATTATTAGAGAAGTTCAAGTAGAAGATGATGAAAGGAAAATTGCTAGGTATGTAAATTGCCTTTCGATTTCTATTCAAGATAAGTTTTCGGTGTGGTTAAGTTGCTTTGTGTAGAAGAACCACATTAGTTTTCTTTGATGGCAAAGGAAAAGTTGTTGGTAGAGGTTGAAGAGTGTAGAAAACATGAATACGAAGGAATAGAAATGAGCCTCTCAAATCTGTGTGAGAGAGGAGAATGATACGAAGGAAGTTTTGGTAGAAGATTTGAGGGAATTTGTGTTAGATGTGGCCAGCATGGCCATTGAGCATTTGAATGTCCACGAGCTGAGAAGGAAAGTAGAATAGGTGAGAAAAGAGCTCATGTAGCTGAAGTAGAAGGTGAACTGTTAATAGATGTTTCAGTTGAAGCATAGGACGGTGAGAATTTGATGTTGCGTAGAGTGTTGTTGAAGTGAGATGAGAGTAATGAATGTCTATGGCAAAGAAAAAACATTTTTGGTACCAACTGTAAAGTAGGAGATAAGTGCTGCAAGCTGATTCCTGATGGTGGGCAGTACTGATAGTGCTGTGTTCACAGAGATGGAGGAAGAGGATATGAAGGAAGTTGTGGCAGAAGATTTGAGGTATTTTTTATTAGAAATGGCCAGCATGACCATCGGTTATTTGAATGTGCAGAAGCTGAGAAAGAAAGTAGAAGAGGTGAGGAAAGATCTCATGTAGCTACAATACAAGGTGAACCATTAGAAGATGTTTCAACTGAAGCAAAGGAAGGTGAGAAGTTGATGTTGCACAGAGTGCTCTTGAAGTCAGACAAGAATAATGCATTTCCATGGCATAAAAAGTACTGTATTCGTCGGAAGGCGTCCACTTTGAAAGAAGCTCCGGCTGGAAACTGTCAAATTCCGGTCACTCTATTTCCAACTGAAATTTTCCGGCCACCATTTTACTTTTATTTTTATGTTTATTGAATTTTCTTTTTCTTATTTAATAAAACTCACAACATGAAAGAATCATAGGTTTGCCGTAAACAACCAACCAACCGTTACACATATTTTTGGCATTTGAGAAAGACATATTTGAAGGTTTGACGTGTTAAAAGAGAGTGATTTGAGTTGAAAGAGGTTTTTGTCGAGCAGGAGTAGACCAGGACCAGACCCGACCTAAACAAAGGGATCATCTAATCTGTGATGGGCATTTCTTTTCTGCTTCAGCTTCACGTTCACTACAATTCTGGATTTAATTTGTTATCAGAGAATGTTCCACGTAGAATAGAAAACAATGAAAAGTGTGTATAACTTTGGATTGCCGTGAAGACAAAGCAGGCAGGAAATGACAGGTCGTCCAATATGTAAAAGTAACAACAAACAATGACTTGACTTCATTACAGCTGCATACGCCATTTATCCAACTGTTTATTGAAATGAAATTTTTGTGACACATAAATGGAAAACTCCACATATTTTGTTAAAAAGATCTAAAATATCTTCGTATGCTTCCTGGCCGCTTTTTTTGGAATGAAATCCTGCAGATTTTCCTGTCATATGTGTACAGTACAGATTTCATCATTGTAAACTATTAAACAGGAAAAGATCATTTATTTCATCTGTGTGGAATAGTTGCATTGTTGTTGGGTCTTTGCCGACTTCCTTTGACATTTATGGCAGGGAAATATCTCATCCGCCATTCTAATATAAATAGGCCTGTCCACAATGCTTTATCATTGTCTTCAATTGGCTTTGTATGGCTTCATTCTTATTTTGCAGCTGTGTTTTCTCTATCTCAACCTGTGTCTGGAGTTCATCCTTTTCTACCAGAAGTTTACCAAAACCCTCTACTTTTTGCACTCAATTGACTTCCATTTCTTCGTTTTGAGATTACAGTTAAGTTTTGTCCTCTGTTAAGGATGCAATCTCACCCTTCAGAACACCCAAATGGGTTTCCAACTTTTTATTCTAGTAATCAAAATCACCCCACTGTTCTCTCTACCTCTATAATTTTTATTAGGCAATAAAGATAGTACACCAGTGTAATTCTTTTAAGTAATATTGACATCAAAGCTTCCTAAACACATTTGCAGGTGGACTGCTCACGTTTGCAATTGATTTCCACCTTACAAAGCTTCCATTGACACAGGAAAAACACTGTATTTTATGGTTGCTCTGTTTCACTTCTTCCCTGCGTACAAATACTTGAGTTCAGAATAACAGATGTTTGAGGAATGACAACGGCCACATTGGTTTTTTTGGAGCATTTCCCTACCGTGTTTGTATAGATGTTAATGGTGGTCAGTCAATCCTTGGGTGAGTCACAGCCAATATAATGTCCATTTTCATTTTATAATATATATCCCACCATTACCGATACCCGTGGCGCATTTATTGGGGCGTGGATTTGTGTTTTTGTGTCTGGTTAATCAATTAAATGGTCACACACGGCTCCTATTCACAATCCACTATTTTCGTTCAAGTTTTCTAATATCTCAATTTTGTAGGGAAGAAGATCCCGTATTTAGGGGCGGGCACATCATACACATTGTGCAAAATTTGTTTTTAATGCAGAAATATGTTAGATATTTAGTTTTTATGGGATTTCATGTCTTTTTTTTATTCCTTTATTGATATTTTTTATTTATATTTTTTAAAGTTAAATTTATATGTGAACCATTTATTATACTCTTATATAAGGGTATTTTTTAGGTGGGACAAGGTCTAAATAGTAAAAGAGATTAATGAAGGATAGGGGAATTAAAATGGTGTATGAATGTAACTGGATTAAAGGCCATAAAATGGTACATGCTTGTTATGGAGGAGACGACTTATACCCATAGATATAAGAGATATATTCAAAGTTAGAGAAAGTGAGAAATTAGCAATTTTGTTTGATTTGCTAGCCCAATGTCAAGACAACTATTAAATTTGTTGAGAACCTTCATGTATGTGTTCATTTCTAGAACAAAACCAAGTTTATCTCCAAGATTGGTACAAGACAGTTTTGTGTGAGAGATGTTAATAAGCTCCACAAAATGAGATTATTGAATACACTTTGGGAACATTGAAATGTTAAAAAGGTAGCTTTAGTAGATAATTGTGTCTTACAAAAATGTGGGCACTAACAAAATAAGAGCTTTGCAACAACATATAGACATCCATGCAATATCAACCCGAAATACAACTCAAATAAACTAAATATTGCTACTATCTCCGGCGTACTCATTTGCAATTGCTAGTTTATTTTATTTTTGGCACGATAGTAATAAAATTAATGAACCGAAGTGCAGCAAGTTGATTGTCGACCCTGGTGGCCGTACTGGGTAGACAAAAAGTGGCCACATAGGTCTTCGATCGAACTATTCGAGAACCAGAGTATACATTAGGATTAAGTGCGGCAAGTTAAGATTATCCATGGAGGAACTCTTGTATAACATGTAAGGGCCCTGAAATTTAAATGGTCCAAAATGAGGTTCTTGCATTCTTAACAGTAATTGGGTCAAACATAAAATCTGAAACTGGTGAAGCTTTTGAAATCTTTAACTGCTGGAGAAAAATGTGTGAAGGTTTTGAACTGCTGTAAAACCTTAGGGATAAAACTATAAATTATCAAAGAACTGTTAAAAGCGTAAAAAAAGTATTACAATTTAAAACTATGTGAGGTCAAAAAAAAGGATTACATCTACCATGTATTCTAATCTTCTGTTTCAAGTATGTTTGTACAATTGCTTTTTGAAAGATCGTAACTACTGAGTAAGAGGGGGTGTAAGAACAAAACTGGAGTCTTCATTCATATATGAATTCCATTATGGAATCACTATAAGAACTTATATATTAGGAATTTCGAATGTTCGACTGTAGGCCACCTCAACCATTTTGTTTCTAAGTGTTGCATAAGATGGATGACGTAACTCAGGATAGTTTTTGATGTGAAAATTCCGGTGACTCTTCATGGAATTCCCTGTTCACAACTGGCCAAGATTAACTCCTCGGATATATCAATGAAAAACACCTGCTCGAGACATTGTATAAAGTTCCCTCAAACCAAAATGCCCTATAAAATGTGCTCCTAATAATCCTTGGTCTAGTTCATGGCACTATGAACTTTGTTCAAAACATTCTGTAGTACAACAATCTTAGGTCCCATAGACCTGCAAAATAGGTTGGACCGTCACTTTCGGGTCCCCATTGGATCATTGTTTTAATTAGTGACGCACAATACTGCCATATTAAATTCAAGGTCTTCCCCATGATTTCAAAATGAATGTAATTAGAAAGATTCAGCTTGTCATATTGTCTGAAGGTAGACTGTCCTGCCCTAATGGATAACTATTATGTACATTCTGTGTAAAATTTATAGCAGTGATTTGGACATCTTTGACTATTTGGTTAAACAAGCAAAAGTTGAACTGATTCCTCCTACTATTTATGGATATACTGTTTTTGTCTAATATACATGTAGTCATACAGCTCGTATGTACTTCTTCCTGGCTTAGAACTTGTCCACAGGTGGTCCATCCAAACTATATGCTTACACATGTTCTGTTTGGCATACCCTGCAATCATGCAGCATTTTGGCATGTAACGCAGACACAGATGCGTCAGTTCATTCCGTAGGTACAGATGGAGTTGACTCGAACTTTTGCCCTGTGCCTTCTGTGAGTGAGTCCGCACTTTACACCCATTTATGCTATTTTTACTCCATGCTAGGCTTTAGACATTATCTGCATCCAATAGCATAACACATTTTATAGTGTCATGCAAAGAACTTCAGTATTGCAATTGATCTTAACTCTAAGGAATTTCTGATGTTTCAAACATGGAAAACAAATGCAACTTCAAGTTCTACTGAAAGAAATTTGTGTCCCTACAGCAAATCAAGGTTCCATGTGGCTTAGACATGGTTGCTTAAATTGATCGAGTATATTAGGGCAATGCAATAAATACACCAGAACTTTCCGTTGATTGAGTACTATTAGGGGGTTTATCAGTGGCAATGCAACCCAGTTGCATTGAGTATATAAGGGCATTTATTACATGCTGTTCCAAAGAACAAATAAGAGACATGGTAGGAAAATGCATTGCCCAATAGAAGCATTTTTTGGTAAGACCCCAGTTTGTCTTGCTGATCAATGTGTTGAGACAACCAATTTTGTAACTGCTGCTCTGAATGAAATGCTTGAGAAATCTACTGTAGTGCTTGATCAAGTAGTCTATCATCATTGAGAACTTAAAATACTTTTCCACCTGATAGTAAAATCTGAAAAGCTCTGTTTTAACACCCAACACCAAAATGGAAGGCCATTGACAACATTAATCCTTCCCTGAAACAGTCAACCAAGGGACTGAGGACATTTTTCAGCTGTCCATATCTTACGTAAATAATTCCATGCAACACTGTATGGATGACATCAGATTCATTGAAATTTAGTTTCACTAATCTATATTGGCAAACCAGACACTTAGATATACAAATGATGTCAAATTCCAATACCACTATTTTCAGACAGCATGCACTAATGTCAATGATCAGGTTTGATTTTACCTATAAGGACAATTTGTGCTGCCACCGAATGTTAAGAACCTATGCAAAGGCCATTACAGATTCTAGCCATGCTCAACAAATGCAAAGCACTGGCTAGATGGCTGGCGTAAAAATGCAAGACTCATGTGTAGCAATATGTCACGGGTACATAACCAGTCCAATATTAAGTTATTACACTCCTTGCAAAGTGTAATATTTAAAGTTACATCCCAAAAGATAAAAGGAATGAATGAACTGCCTTCAACTAATCAGAATCTCATTTACATCATGAAGTGCATTTTACATGCCAATCTATCTTAAAAAATTATTTACAATCAGTACAGTCCTCACAATAACTTGCTATGTGCCCATGACTGCATTATTGTGCAATCTGTCTCTCTCGAGACTTTGCATATCATCCCTTTATTTATTAAATATTTCACTAAATCAAGACGAAAGTAAACTACTTTCATAGCCATTTGTGTATCCTGCAGGAGTTCTAGAAGAGAAGCACCAGGCATATGCTTGCAAGGAATATAACTTGCAGTATCCATGCTAAAGTCTTCGTTTCATTGTTCAATGTCAAAGTAGCAGGATTAAATTCGGTAGAGGTAATTGTTCTGTAACCCAACTAATAATCTCACTCATGCCTAGGTGGAATTAAGTTAGGCTGCCCATTATGCTGAACCCCAACACAGGACTTGACTATCAATACCCGTCTACACATAAGTTATGCAATTGTTTCTTTCATTGCAGCCTCTGCCATAGTGGCTTCCAGCAACAATGCCACATCACTGCAGAACTTAGCTACGATGTGTGTCAAAACTATGCCTGCTTTCTTTTGTAGGGGAAAGCACCTTTCTTTTTCAAATCGTTCTTGTTGAATTATCAAAGTGGATGGTAAAATGAGGCCTGGACTCTTCAGATTTCAAATCTGCCAGTGCCATGTGAGAAATCCCATATCCTCACGAATTTCTCATCTCCTCCACAAACAATTCTCAGGAACAAGCACCGAAGAAATATCTACCGAAACAAACTCCTGACCAATCCCGTGGAGCATACGCAGGTGGATGTGCTCAAGGAGATATGCTGAAACATTTTTTTTCCATTGGGTTTGCTTTGACTGGAAAGGGAATCTACCATGTGCATCTTTGCCTGGCTGAGGATATGCACGTAAAAGTAAATCATGAAGTTAAAAGGCAATATCAGTTCAAAACATCAATTCTCTTTTTTTATCGACTACTGTAACAAGATAGTCTACCGCATATATAAGTAGGATTCAAGGGAATTGCACAGATGATAACTTAATCACAGAAATTACACAAAAATTGAACTAGAATAAGATGGTTCACTTCACCCATAAGGTCCGTCAGTTAAAAACATTCTTTTAGGTTCAATCACCATATGCTCAGGCACCAATTTAAATCAATATCTGGCATTAAAATCAGAGCGGGCATAAGTAAAATATGAATATTTAACGAGTTAAAAACTTGCAAAAGCCTCAAACCAGGATGGTCTGCAAAACATGCATAGCCAAATTTATGGTCAAAAGGCTAATAGCCTTCAAGGAAGTTCAAGCAAACCAGAAATTGCAGCCATGACAAAAGTCAAAATAACCGCATATGACAAAATAGGCACAAAGAAGATACACAGAGGCATAATGGTAATATTTCGGACAGAAATGCATAGATTTAGAGGAATGTCCGACATCGATCCAGATTGCAAGCAGTGCTGACACCATCATGGAACACGGAAGCGCCTACACGTTTTCAACAAACACCTCTGGGTCAAAAAAAATGAAACAAATAAACAGAAAAACGTCTATCATGCTGGTAAATGGGTATGGGTCCGAAATGCAGAAATATCGATTTACACACACACACACACATACAGTACAAGACGCATACGGACACGTGCACACATACATATTACTCATTTTCAAAATTTTAGTCCATAAAAGATAAAGCACTCTAAATATTTTGTATTCATTGAAGTTCAATAGATTCAACATGGTTACAATTTCATAAATACATGATTACAATGTAGATTAGTTTAGTGAAAACTGAATTCAGCAAGAGAAAGAAATGAGTGTGATTTAGAATGGACTAGAGATTTCATTATATACCTTCTAAGAAGTGTCTTTAGGAATGTTGGGTGGGTAGATTAGGGTTAGAAACAATTAATACTAAAAGTGTGTTTTGTTTGGCTTTTTTACATGCCCATGGCTTCGGGTACAGCCCAAAAACACTCCAGGTATGGCCTGGAAACGTAGAGCTGTACCCGCAGCATTTCTGGGGCATGTACCCGGTTTGTGCAGGCGTTTTGGGGATGTTTCCCCCCCATACCCATTCCTAAAACGTTTCTTGGGGGGGTACAGGCAGGGAGGGTGTTTTCCATGCTACACAGGAAAAAACTAGATCTGAAAGAATTATAGGAAACAACTAGAGAGTCCAATCCAATTAACAAAGTACTTGGGGATATAACTAAATCTTTATTTGTTACCATGATAAATTATGGTGTAGCAAGATCTTGCCAAGTATTTATCAATAACACACACCAGTGTTTTCCCCCCAGGATGGGTGTTCATAAGCCTTCCATATGAATTTTAAGAAACAATGTTTTACTGTAAATGTATATATACCCCTCTTGTGGGAATACCGGGATCTCATATCTGGAATAATTATCCAACTAGATTCTAGCAAACACATCACAAAAACCAATCCTCAACAGATTTATGGCACTTGAAGAAAAAGTGGTGTGGGGATGGCGAGGGAGGTGGGACAAGGTTTTAGCTCCCGAGCAGAAAACTTTCCTAACTTGTCTTTAGTTGTGAAATTCATTCAAGGGTTGGCTTAGTTGAGCAACTGAAGGAAACGGAAGGATTATATATCTTAAAGATTAGATTGCATCTTGATGTCAAATGCATGGCTTACCAGCCGCAAACAAATAGCAACAAAGCTTCATGACTGAACTTATTTGAATCATTGGTCATTCAAGTAGAGATGGTAAAAATGTGACCAAGCTACATATAAAACACCAATTTAAATATGATAACATGTGGAGGACTCATCCAGAATCTTGTCCCAAAAGTTGAAATTTTGGCCACTGGAGGCTAACATTATCAATGGAAATGAAATGCACAATTTGATGTGTAAACTGCACCAGCTTAATGTAATATCCCCATCCCATTCGAAGACCTTTGGCCAATTTGTGTTAACCCGACGACCAAAGGAAAAATATAATGGTGACTTAAGTTATATTTAATTATTATAAAGTGTCATCAATAAAAGAAAAAAATATATAAAGCACTTATAATAATTTATATGACTTAATAATTATTAAATCTAAGATAGAAAAGGCCCAAATATAAATTGTTTTCTATCCTAGGTGAAAATGCGACTTGCCTTAGAAGGGGGAATGGCAATATAGAAAGGATAAATGCCCATTTTATTATGTATTTCCCCTAGAAAAATGCAACTTGTATTAGGAGGGAAAAAGTTGTTGGGAAAAGCATTTAATATGGGAACATATTAAATGTTTGCATAGGAAAAATCCTTGTGAACTAGTTGGATATTTTAGAGGTTGTTTTGAGACTCTTCATTCCTTTATAAGGAGAAGTCGTCTTGAAGGGGAAGGTATTCCATAACCATTTGATATTTTTTGATTTGTGACTTAAGCTTGTTGCTTATGCATATTCTTGCATGTCCACACTGTGGATTTTCAAATATCTAGCTTGTGGAGTAAGATCTCACAGGGACCCTAACTTCGGTGGTGAGAGATCCATTCCTAGCTAGCTGGGCACTCTTCTGTGGTGAAAGATCCACCCTAGTTTGTCAATTATTGGAGCTTAATTCAGATACCCTAAATGTGCAGGGCGACCTACTTTTTAGGGAAAAATTAGGGTTTCATGTTTGTTGTGCAAGGAAAACTAATATTGGAATATTATTCTTCATATTTTTGTGGCCTAAGATCCAAAGTTTGAAGGCTGATTTGCTGTGCTTCTGCGAAGCTTAAAAATATTAATTTTAGAAGTTGTTCAACAATCTTGAGGTTGGATGTATGGGAATTGTCTGGGACAGCATTTGTTATTCGAAAAATTCCAAAAATAGTTCTGATACTATGATGTTCAAATATGTTTAGCGAGCTCTAATTTTTAGTGCAAAAATTCAAGCTTTTTGAGCTGTGAAAACAATTGAGGGAATTTTTGGTTATTAATCTTCATATTTTCTGTAACCCTAGATCACCAAGATTTGAAGTTCTCTAGCAAAATATGCATGATTTTGAAGTTATGTTAGCTGCAGAGTTAGTCTAAATAATTTATTGCATCCTTATTTACATTGAAATCTGCCTAAAATCTCAAGTTTAATGGCACTTTATATAATGTATGGTACATTAAATTTGATTGAATTTCCCGATTGAGCAATTTACTGAGGCTGTTTGTGGCATGGTTAAGCTTCTAATCCTATATTGATATGTCGCAGTTTTGACAGTGTTCTTTAAAAATTAGAGATGCTGCCAATAAAGAACCATTTAATCTTTCTGTTCCACCAAGTTAGTCTCACCATGATGGACACTCTTCCTGATAACCCCATCTAGGGGCCAAAATATGGTTGACAGTGGCGTACATTATTAGGTTGAATTCCCAGAAGCTTCATTATAATCCTTCTTGAAGTTCCTAATTTTAATTTGTATGCAACATGTAAGCAATGTTACTGTCACTATATCAGCCATCATTGGAATCAAAATACACTATACCCATTTGACTATATTCCGTAGAGGGATGAGGTCTGATCCATTGGCATGCATTTACTAGTTCTTGTTTGCGGGCCTATTATATTTCATGGCACATTTTACATATGTTAGGCCAATCATATGGATCTTGTCAAATCTTATCATTGCTTGAACATGTATGTTTCCTGCCGCAGACTTCTACATTCATGATAATAGTAAAATTCATGCAGTATTATCCAATAACCTTCAAGATCTGAACATAAGGATTTGGAAAGATAACCTTCTCATAAGTGAAGGAACCTTCTAAGGTACAACCTGATATACTTAAGAATGCTTCTTGAAAAAAGTCAATGTGAATCCAAGAGATGTTAAGTCCACATATAAGTACATACTAAGCTTTTGATTAAATTTTTATTCCCTATAACTAGTCTTGTGAAGATATCTCATCATCTGCATCTATCCTATTCGATGTCAAAAAGATTTCCATTGGACTGTAAGGTGCCCGAATCCTTCATTTTTTCAATTGGCAAGCAATTTACTGCAAGGAGCATCCCCTTGTACATATTCATACATATCATTAGTGCTTCCAGGGCTCAATTTCCAGGGAGCTGGCTGTTTCACATGATAAATCCTTTAGGGTTTCATATCGATGTCTGACTGCCTCTAAAGGAATATTAAAGAATCTTTGTAAAAATTAACATGAAGATCTTTTAAGCTACAGAAGTATGGAATGGCCATTGTCAAATATCGGTCTTGCAACTGTTAAGACACTAAAATAAACTGAAATGCTTGATGTAAGCATCCAACTAAACTAATTTCCCTTGGGTTTAAGATGATAATATCAATTGTGGATACTTTGAGAGCGAAGTAGCAACGGGAAGTCTTCAATTGAATTCAAATAGTGAGGAGCATTGTGGGATAGGACTCCAAGTTAAGGTTTTGATTAGAGAGGCAAGTCTGGAGCAGGAGACTTTTTCAGCAGGTCATATCAAAATAAGGATCCCTCCCCTTCGAGAGTCTTGGACTGAAACATGAACAGATAGGAAAAGACTCAAGATTCACTCAACAACAATTTCTCAATGTCTCATTAGATAAATGATTTGTGAGCCATTGGACAGTCTACTCCAATATCATCTATGGGATCTTGAATTCATGGTGATTGGAATCATGCTTGAATTGCAAAAGCATGTGATTGCAAAGTTACATTGGTGCCTGACATCACAAGGGCTCCATTTGCAATACTAGGTACATTAGAATAAACCATTTATTAGGAAAGTGTTTCCAAGGTTGATACTCCTAGAAGTTTGTTGGCTATTTACATGTTATCAGCTAGGAGCTTTTAAATGACTTTTCAACTGCAAGATCGGAAATTTAAATAATGTGTATTTTTGCATCTTTGGAATGCTAGGATTGTATATTCAGTTTCAAAGACCCACCCCATTAAACCATCATTTTATGTTCAAATTGATTAACAAAGTGCCATTGATGGATTTGGTTCTATTACATAGCTTACAAATTCCAGAATCATCACGAAGTGAGGAATTTCTAAAGAAGATTTTTGAGACCATTCGAGATATCTTAACGAATTTGCATCTGATATCTTAGGAATCAATAGCTCTAGCCACAATGCCATAATTGTATTCAATGTTAGCATCTTGGCCAATGCCCATTTTGCATAGGAGGTTGCTATTGGCTATTGATTCCATGAGTGGCACCTGGGAATAGTATCTGGCCTTATGGATGCCTATCCCTTTAAGTAGTTTCAAGAGTAAGAAAATGGGCCATCAGTTCGATAAACTTCATACTTTGAGCCACTAATTCGATTATGGCCAACATAAGCGAATTGACTAGGTCATGATTTGCAAATGACTTGAAGAAGTACTCGACAACTAGTAAAAAATACCAAATTTCTTTCAAAAACATAAATTTTATACAAAATATAGTTACAAAATGTATCAAATGAGTCTATAAAACCCACCTGGGGAAGTTTTTTCTATTA
The DNA here is from genome assembly GCA_019776745.2 of Taxus chinensis. Classification (NCBI taxonomy): domain Eukaryota; kingdom Viridiplantae; phylum Streptophyta; class Pinopsida; order Cupressales; family Taxaceae; genus Taxus; species Taxus chinensis. The sequence continues at coordinate 693,151,958 of CM034148.1, forward strand.
GATTTGAATACAAATAGAGTACAAAATCACATCATCATGCGAATACAACAGACTAATGATAAGTCTTATGAATTTATGATGATTGTCATTGAAAATTATCATCATAAATTGCATATCTATGCAAGTTACAAATTTACAATAATTTACATTTTCCTCTTCAGCCCGTTCATAGAGAAATATTGGGGAGAGGGTCTATTGCCTCTACTAGTCCCCACACTCGGTTGCAATTGCTCGCTCCTCCTAGAAGGCTGGTGCAATCTGGCTCCACCATGGTAGTAGATGGCTGGTGGCTCCTCTGTTGCATGTTCGACATCATCTCCAAAGATGTCATCCAATCCAATATCTCCTACTTGTGCTTCTCCCTCCTTAGCTTCCCTCTCGAAAGCAACAATCTCGTCCTCTGTGAAATGCAAGGATTTCCTCTTCTTGCCCAGTCCACCTCGTTGTATGAATCAATCTCATCCAAATCAATAGGCTCCTATGATGTGGCCTCCACCTTTCTTGTGTGAAGCCAAAGATTGTTATGTGCACAAAACCAAGTCATTGAGGCATTTTTGAGTTGCACTAGAAGTTATGTGAATGGCCTCAAACAAACTCTAGTTGTAAGCTCACATCCAGAAGCGCTACAAGGTTGAGATAAAATTATATGAGGGCTAGCTTTTGAAGATGTGGGGTATTCCCTCCCTAATCCTTCCACCAAGAACCTATAAACAAGATAATAAAAAGTTTATAAGAATTATTTAATAATTTTAAATTTGTAACTTGTAACATATAAGTAAATACTCTAATTTTTGTTACTTGGTGGCTGGTGGTTCTCCCTCGGACAATTAATACTGAAAGAAAAGAGGCCTCCCCCTAGCATGCTTGTAATTCTACAACTCTAAAATAATGAGGTCCCTCACCTCAACCTCTGGGTGTCATCCTCTCAATGCATATTGAGAGGCCCTCCATAACCTCCTCGTTAACATCTGTGAAGCCATCATAGAAGAAAAACTTGGGGTTGAGGTAGTACCCCGTTGCTGTATGAATGAGGTTGATGGAGTTGATTGTTCCACCTCCAATCAATTATCTCCCAAAAGGGACCAAATCTGGCTATATCCCCTTATAATAGTTTTGGATGGCCTCTGTTGGCCCTATCCATGGCCTCATAAATGTATCCCATCAGGTTTTGCTCCCCATCAACCAAGTGCAAAACCCTCACCAACGGCTCTGACACCTACACACAAATTAAACCTTTAAAGTTACAAACTTACAAATGAAGTAAATAGCAAAAATAAAATAAATAACATATACAATGGGTATTTAATGGTTCTTGGGTCTCCTAAATTAAAATAATCTCGACTCCGGAATACCGATGGTTTGGATATGGGGATAAGGTACCACGAAATGTGGAAGTTTGAAGCTTACCTTGATGATGGTTTTATAGCTCTCTTGCCACAAAGGGCTAAGGCCGTCTCCCTAGGCATCAAAAACTATCTTTGCAATGATTTCTCCCTTTCTTTGCAAAGACATCATTGACTTTCACCATCGGCTCCCTTTGAATATTGTGAGTCTAGCCATGTTTGACTCACAAACATTTGCTTCAACAATGTCAACAAACTAGAAATACTTTGCAACGTTAGAAGTTAGTTGCAAACCTTATGACACCTGCTCGCAAACAAGCTCTTTCCCCCTTGGTGTGTTCTTTCATCATGCTAAAAAACCCAAGGGTGATTATATATGTACTTTGTTATATTTCTTGCATCTTCTACAACTGGCCTCACCCAATCAATTTTGCCTATGTCCTTCAAAAGAAGGTCAAGTCAATGGGCCTCATAAAGAGTCCAAAAGAGCGATGGATATCTCTCCTGTAATAGTCTCCCAACAGCCACACATGCTGCTACATTATCTACTGACAATTTGCATAACATTCTGTATACCAACTTCTAATACAACCGTCTTTCCAACACAAGGCTCAATTTCTTTGCATTCTTTACTATATTAGAGGTATTAATTAACTTCAAAAACACCATCTCACTGTTTGAAGCCATTAAAAAATTAATGAGTGTGCTAGTTCCTTCCATCTACCCACCCATCTGAAAGAATGGTGAATTTGTATTTGTTTCATGGTTTCTTTTGCTCTTCTAGAATTGTAGTGGCATCTGTAATTGCACTCTAGAGAAATTTCACACTTAAATCTCTTAGAGAGGGTGCCTTGTACCCTTTCCTTGCAACTGTCAACAATGTCATCACCAAGTACTCTCAGTATGGGCTCTTTGCCACATTAAATGGAAAGTTGTTGTAGTACCAAAAATTCGCACATGCTCTTATCCTACTTCCTCATACATATCCTTGTTCCAGATTGTACCTTGCAATGAACGTTGTGCTCCAGGTGTGTTCCTAGGCACCAAAAAAGCTTTGTATTGCTTTGCTCGAACTTGATGAATCAGATGTGCCTCTTCTGGCTCTTCCGGTTCGTATCCGTGGACCAAGAAGTAGAGACCACAATTGTTGTTGCATCATCCTTCTGATTCCTCATGTCATTGCAGCCTCAGGTCTAATAGCTTGTTGCTATGCTGCCTACGCCCTTGCTCTCTCTAGTTTCTTCTCTTCTAGCTTTGTCAGCTCTATCTCTCATTGTCTCGCTTTGCCTCTTCCGTAACATTGGGGCAAACGACAACATCGCTAGCCAACAATAGATGCAAGGTGATACTTAAAACAATTGACGCCTCGAGCCATTGTTCTTGCCACAGAATTTGCAAACTAACAGTACTCCAAACAGCAGTTCCACGTACAACATACTTACAAGCAATGGGTACGGGCATTCGCGAGGAATAGTTCCTACAAGTGATTATGAGCCAGATGTCAAACTTGATGTCGAGCTATGATGTCATTGTATGTTAAGCTTTAATCTGTAACACAGTGCACATTTAAAAAATTTAAAAAACATAAACTTAATTAAATTTAAAACAAAATCGTAACTGATTTAACCATAAGTTCAAAAATTCTAATAAATATATACACCTAACAACAATTGAGTAAAAAATTTAAAAATTCGCAAACATTAAAACCTATGTAACCGTAATTACAAATTTGTAATTGTAAATCCTATAAACAATACGCATAAGTTCCCATTTAAAAGTTTTAAAAAATTTGCATTAAAAAAAATACATACCGGCAATTTTGTTCATTAACGATGATAAACAAACATTACAAGCATTAATAACAATTAAAATCATTTGAAAATTGAATATGAATGCATTACAAACTTGCAAATCATATTTGGATACAATAGAATGAAATAATCCGTAAAAAAAAAATACATACCTATGGCTTGCAAATGACTAGGGAAGAAAACTTACCTCCAAATGCATTTCAGTTTACATTATATGTATTTAGAATTCACAATATGAATCTATAAAACATCAAATGAAGGATACACAAAATGGCTATGTAGATTAGAACTTGAGGGAGAATGTTGCCTTAAAACAGACAGTTACCTCCAAATGCAATTCTCCAAATTCTCTCTTCAAATTCGCTCCAAAATCCATTCACACATTTTTCAATGTCAATGCAAGCTCAAATGGCTCGGACTCGCTGAGTACTGGAAAATGATGTAGTGTAGATGCCTTAAAAAGCCCGAAAAATGGCGATGTTATATTGGCAACGTTTTATTAGTGTGTTGGACGCAATGTACAAAGTACAGGCAGCGTACATGTTCAAGCATTAAATCACGGACTCATCCGAGTTTTGCACATGAGTAAACAAATGGCGAGGTTTTTATGGCAATTACTCGTTTCGTCAAACGGTTGGCAAGTACTCACCAAGTATTTCTTAATGACATGGGCTTGCAGCAACTGGAGGATGAGATGAACATATGCAAAGGCTGGATAGTTGGCTTAAAAATGAGTCTTACTCAATTCCTTTTCTTGAACATTCACTGCTAGACTACCAGCTTGACCGTGGATGAGTATTTGTCAAAGTTGAGTATGGTTAAAACGATGGTTTGACTGGCAAATGCTCTTGGGCGCAAATTCATCATCATAAGTGTCCCCTCTAATCCCCTTGGGAAAAGGGACAATGGAGGGGCGACAAAAATGCGCTTTGAGCAAGATGTTGGCACTTGTACATCTTGTAGTGCGAGGACTAGGTGAGATCTGAAAATCCATGCTATGCCTCGTGCACTTGCATAGTAGGGGCTATAACACTTCACAATTTTGGAATCACTATGTAGCAGATCTGCTTCTTTGAAGGGGTATGATAGCATGGGCAAGCACTTGTCTTGTGATCCCCTCTGTCCCCTTGAGTTGAAAGGAATCAAGACGGGACAAAAAAATGCGCTTGAAGCAAGATTGTGCCACTTGTCGCAGTGAGTCTAGTGCGGGCTTTGCGAGGAGATCGAAGTAGCTTAGCCGATTAAGCACTCCGTCGGGATGCCGGAGTGGTTGCCATGGAAGACTCTTAGAGGGATTTAGGGAAAAAAGGGACATTTCAAAAGTGCGCCATGGTCTCCAGAAGCATGACCATGTGGCACTTCAAAATCTGGCTAAGTTTAATGAGGATAGTCACACGCATACATTAGAGCCCCAATCGTTGCACTCATGACACTGGATCATTGGTCAAAGCTCCATATGGTCTGTTAATTGGATATCGAGTTTTGACTCCTCAAGTACCATTTCAATATCAATGGAATCATGGTCTTCAGACTTCAATACCTGCCAGGTGCAACATCCAAAACAAATGGCACCATTAATCCTTCGGGACTTCATAGGGTGTGCCTACAATGGTATCGAGGGCTCCCCTTGAGTAGAGACAACTTAGGAACCCTTATTTTTTAAATGCTTAAATGATCCCATTCTTTTGTAGCATGTCCCATTCCTTGGCATACTTTCCAGAATATCCTATTTGAACAATTTTCCTTAGGCATACCCTTCTATACGACAGCTCCATGTAGTAAATCTTCCCTCGAAGTTCCTTGGTGTCAAATTTTAACCACTTACTCACACATGTGGAGCAAAACCCTCCGAAGACTTGCACCAATCTGTCAGTCTAAACCATTGCCAGATTCTGAATATTCATCCTCATTTTCCTTCCTCAAATCACTTCGAACACCTATCTTGGCTCTCCAATGTCCACCTCCGGCTTGATTATAAGCCTTTGGAACCTTCCCAAGAGGATGGCACACCTTCACCTTGAAATGGCGCAACAATTGACCTTTCTAGGCCTGTCGGATGAACTAGTCTTTTCTCATTGCTCTTTACTGAATGGAATTTTTCTAGCCTACTGAGAACATCACTTCAAAGTCTCCTATTCACATGCTTGTTCAACATATTGGGAGGACCTACAAGGTTGGGATGTAACATAGATTACAGAAAACAATTTCATTGACTTCTCAGAGAGGAGTCAAAATTCTTTCTCAAATGAGGTTTTTAGAGTTCATCCCCATGACAAAAATTTTGAATGGTTGCATTGACCAACAAATAGTTATAGGGGGCCAATACTAAAAATGCATGGTGGTTGAAGTGTGAATGTTCTTTCGGAGGACTTTTAAAAGATTCTTGGGAAGCTAAACTATGCGGCCTCTAATATTTCAACTTGTAGGAGTTGATCAAGATGTCATTGAAATATTGGGTGTCTTGATGGGACAAAAAGTAATCATTGGAATAACCGTTTTTGTTAAATTTTGTGGTCATCTCAAAGAAGAAAGCATATGATGCACTATCATGTACGGGATAGGTGATAGCATCCAAAGCTGGCCAATTGGAGAAAGAATATTATTTTCATTGAAAACAAAAGGCCAAAAGTTCATCATAGATTTAAAGAACCAAGTTGTTAGTGAGGAAGTAACTTCATTAGTCGCTGATTTCGAAGAATAATTCATGGAGGATGGGAAACCGAGGTACAATGGAGCGAAATGATGGAGTAATCTTGGAACTGCAATCATGTTCCAAAGACAAGACAAACCCCCTCAACATCTTTTCTATTGGAAAATGGAAGATTATGAGGTTTTTCAACTACAGTGCAGTTTTGTGGGGATTCAAGAAATTGAGGAAAGTAAGGGTCCGCGTGAGTGGAGAATGCCAAACCCAAGTGAACCTTCATCTTCACACTTGGCATACCCTCTCAACCTCACAAAATATGAAATTGGGAATGCAAAAGTAAATGAAAAACCTACTCATCAATTCCAGAGTATGAAATACAAAGAACCTACCACTATTGAAGTAAATCTGAGGAACGTAAAAAGATCCCAAAGTGATTCTGGTAGGAGATGATTGGGATTTGATATTAAAAGCAGCAGCATTTTGAATATTTATGGACTATTAGGATGTGTTTGCTTGTTCATATAAATATTTGAAAGGCCCTGTGGAAATGTGTGTGCATCAAACTCCCTTGGTATCAAGGGCAAGATCAATAAGGAAAGCTTATAGGATAAATAAAAATTAAGCTTCTGAAGTCTAAGAGGAGATTGACAAGATGTTGGAGGCATGTATAGTCTTCAAAGTGGAGACAAGTGAATGGGTATCCCCTATAGTGACCAGTTTAAAGAAAGAGTCTGCTCAAATAAGAATATGCATGTACCTCCAAAGCGTTGATGCAATCATCAAGGACTCACTTCTGATTCCACTCAGTGATTTTATATTCGAAGAAGTTGCTGTTCATTAGATTTACTCAGTCATGGACGGGTTCTCTGGGTAAAATCAGATCAACATAGTCGAAGGTGACAAGATGAAAACCACATTTATAGTAGACAATGGAGTTTATGCATACAACAAGATGCCATTTAGACTATGTAATGCTCTAACAACCTTCGAACAAATCATTCTGGATATCTTTGACGAAATGGCTACCAATAACATTAAAGCTTTTCTTGATATTTGGTCTATATACAACACTTTAGATATTCATCTTCAAATGTATGTGACGTTATCAAGTTGCAAACTTGGTTTTGAATCCAAAGAAATCTAGGTTCATGGTTCCCCAAGTAAAACTTCTCTTGCATATAGTCTCTAAAGCCGGATTTAAAGACTGGTCTAGACAAGATACGTGTGGTGGTGGAAATGGAAGCACCAAAAGATATTACTGGGTTGAAGTCCTTTTTACGGTATGTCAGTTATTACTGATGTTTTATAATTTTTTTGGACCAATATCTCATTGCTTAGACACATTGAGTAGGAATGGAGCTTGTTTTGTATGGTCAAACAAATAGGAGAAAGCAGCTAAAGGTACACCTTATCACCTCACCCATCCTTTTCTATCTAGATTGAGACAAATAATTCCATGTGCATGTTGATGCTTCCAGTTATGTATCGGAGCTACCTTGACTCAAGTAGGAACCCAAGGTTTGCATCACACTGTTTTATTTCTAGTTTGATTTTGTCAAATGGCAAGAAGAACTATGGTACCATGGAATGTTAAGCCCTTTGAATGGTGTATGGAGTACACAAGTTCAGACATTATCTACTTGCCACACAATTCATGTTCTATGTAGACCACCAAGCACTATTCTACCTAGTCAGCAAAACAAATCCGTCATTTAGGGTCGGAGAAGCAGGTGGTAGTTGTTGCTTTAAGAGTTCACATTCAAAGTCATTGTTGGACCGGGCAAGAGTCATGTAAGTATGGATCAACTGTCCCAAATAAGGTTTAATAATCTCTTGAAGGTGTTAGTGAGGATTTTGAAGACGCTCATTTCAAATTGCTGTTGAACCTTCTTGGTATGAAAACATCGGAGACTATATCTACTGCTTCATTCCCTAGAGATTATGCAGCCAATGGAACACAAGAAGTTAACGTTGAAGCCCTAAGTGCTTCAATTGGTCATTGTTCTCCTTTGAAAGATGCGATTCGACTATACCATGTGATGAGGTATGATGAAAGAAGAAATTTAGGATGTTCTTTGGGAAGCATATGAAGCACTGATTAGAGGCCACAAGGGGCCTGATACTATTGCAAGGAAGGTCCTTTTGGTTGGAGACCCGTGGTGAACATTGTATCATGATGCAAATGAATGGGTAATGAGATGTGTCATTTTCTAGCGTACAAGGAAACCATAAAAGGAGACTCTATGCCCCTATGGCCATTGTAGCCCTAGGAACTTTTCAAAAGGCGAGGCTTGGATTTCATTTTTCCTTGGAAAGTAACTAAAGTTGACCATTGGAAGTATAGCATGGTGGCACTGAATAATTAACGAAGTGGGCAAACGTGAGAGCTTTGCCAAACAACAATGCCTTGAGTATGGAAAAGTTCATCTATGAACACTTGGTTAATAGATTTGGGATCCTGACACAAATCACTAGTGACGGAGGAGGGCATTTCGTCAACCATGTGATCCGATTGATGACTTCGGAGTTCCACACTTTTCACTCTCTCTAGAGCCTCTACTACCCATGTGCGAATGGCAAAATAGAGGCAACAAACAAAATTCTAATATTTGTAAATTAGAAATCATGTGGTATCAAGGGTGGGGATTGGGAAGAACACTTAATTGCAGTACTTGGGCTTATCGAATGGCATATAGAGTGACTACCAATCATACAACTTTCCAATTAATGTATGGTCAAAGACATCAATCCCTATGTAGAGCTTAGTACCAAGTGTTCAAGTCACTGTTTCGAATAGACAAGGGGATGACAAGAGTCTCGTTGAATGACCTACTCGATTGAATAAACTTGATGAGCATTGGGTGATAGCACAATGGGAAACCAAAGTGACGCAACATAGAAGGAAGTATTGGCATGATAAACATCTGTAACCAATGAACTCAGAGGCCAGAGCTTTGGTTATATGATACAACATGAGGCTTGAAATTAAACAAGGTAAGTTCAAAATGTTATTGCTCAGAACATTTAAAATCGTGGAGATTTTTGATATCAGAGTAGTAATAGTGGAATACTTGGACGGGAAGTTAGTCAAAGACATAACAAATGGCTCTAAACTAAATCTTTATAGAGGAAGGGTAGAAAGTATCTGTCACGGGGCTAGCTTTGAAGCGGAATTAACTAGCCAACGTGCAGCACTGAGACACTACTTTTTTCGCTCGCCTTAGAGGATCAAGCTACTCCAGTAGTCCCAGACTACGCCTTTCTCCGTCTTCTTATCCACAACCCATTCCCAACGCATCTCCAACTATGCACAAGTGAACCCTTCCAACACCCTTCACAGCTGCCCATACAACTGCTCCAGAAGACCACTCGCCGAATGCCACGGCTGCCCATACAACCGCCGGGAGCTCTTAATATGCCTTCGTAGTCCACTTGAGGGAATGCACAACTCATGCCTCCAAGACTCATCACTAACCTAGCTCTAGGCGCTGGCCGGCACACTGTCGAACATCCCACTGTTCTGCACAAGGCCACTGAGGAACATCGCATGCCCCTAACTGTCATCCATCCCTGAGTCTGCCTAAGTTGCCGCGCCGGTCACCTACGCGTGCACCGACGGGGGAAGTCCTCCTCTGAGTCCTTCCCGGGTGTGAGCCTTTACTCACCCCGACCTGCTGACCAACTGTCACCCAAGTCCACAACACCAAGGATCCCTGTGGGGAGCACTGCAAGCTCGCCATCCTGGTAGACCGCATCACATGCGGGTGAGGTACTCTTCTTCCCTCGGCTCGATCCATCCTTTGATCTCGCCCCGATGCCATGGCCACTGACATCGACGTGCCTACTCTTCGAGACACCCGTCTGCGTCCAGACCGCATTGACTTCTCAAGCCTCTGCCTTCGTTGTCAGCTCACCACACTGCAACGGTATCCATGATGTCCTTGACTCAGCCCACCATGTCGCGCATCACCATGTGAATCAACCTCTGTCCACTTCACTGAGTCTCAGCCTCTGCTTCTGCACCCACTCCGCATCCGCGCTTCCGGTGCACTCCGATACATCTATGTGAGCACTCGACTCATCTGCGCTGTTTTAACCTCTGCAAGGTTGAGGAGCTCGCCACACTTGGCTCGCTCGCGTCCGAGTTACTTCTCCGTTCCGACCTCCGGATCCCAGTCTCACTCCATCACGCCTCTTGGCTGTTTCCCACATGAACTCTACTTCTAAGGACGTTGCCACCTTAAAGGTCTCCCCAAGTCCACTGTCACTTAACTCTGGAGTCCCACTGCTGATCCACAATGCACATCTCCGCATGGACATACTCCGCAAGGGTAGAGTATATCTCCAAGGTCTGCTGAACACCCCATCCTCTGAATGTCCAGTGCACAAAGTGTTCCACACTCCACTTGGTGGGGTTGTGAGTTCCCCCTGTTGGTCTGTATTGTCTGCCATGCTCATCTGGCTCTTTAGGCATGCGCTGCACTCTCAACGCAAGGCCTCTATCGTACAAGGTCTTCATGCTTCAAACCAACTCCCGCTCTGCCACTGCATCGCCCACATGAGTTGCCCAACTCGCTCCGCGTACATTGGGTAAGTTCTTCGCTCCAAGACACCCTGCACTGTTCCTAAGTGCAACCAACTTTGCTCACCAACCCGCCTCGGCTAAACCTTGATTCTGAGACATCCTTGGGCTCACAGCATGGTCCTTTCAAATCCCCCATGCACAACTCTTACTCACTCCATAGCCCTCAAGAGTTGCATTGGTGCGCCACCGGGAACTTCCCGAGAGGTCACCCATTTTAGCCCTGCGCGCTTAACTCGCCCAACAGGGGTTACATTGGTGCGCCACCGGGAACTTCCCGGGAGGTCACCCATTTTCAGCCTGCGCGTTTAACTCACCCAACTCGCCCAGATCTTCTGTAGGCACATGCATGTGAGGTCGTAAACCCCAACCCATGCCTGGCCAACCGTTTACCTTGGCGGGGAGTCCCTCTAGCTCCCTGGATAGCGCCTCGTGCACTACCTTGCGCGGATGGGGTCTGCCCATCCTGGGGGAGGCGGTCGCTCTGTGAGCATGGAGACGCCCCCCCCATATAGTATCCATATGATTGACATAGAAATTCCTTGCACAAAAGGTTAGCTTTCTAAAAAAGAAACAAGAGGAAAGAATTATTAATAAAGGAAAGATAAGGGAAAAGGGCCTGTAGGAAGTTAATTAAATTGACCAAGTTAATCAATTAAATCGTCAATCGTACAACCAACCATCTGAAACCCTTCTCATTGCCCGACACCCTTTCCCCGTTGTTCGATTTACATCCCTTAGTGTTCGACGTCCCACACTGTATGATCTCTCCACCCCATCGTTTGACCCTCCCATAGTGAGCGACGTCTGCTACCCCTCACCATTCGACCCCCCAAATCGAACGATCTCTGCTAGTCCTCAGCATTCCACCTCCCAATGACTGATATTTCGTACCCCTCATCATTTGATTACTTACAATTTGACTTGAATGCCTCGCACATTGACTGCCACCTCTATATGATTTCCCTGTGGTACAACAATGCTTTGCTGCAACTACCACCGGGCGATGTCCTATTGCCAAACAACCTCCTGCTGCCTTTGTTTTCTCTATCACTGCTTGTGATTCCCTCACCCCCACCTCCAATCACCCTCCTTATCGATTGCGCATGGCAGAAGCAGTTGTATAAAGTCTTGCAATGGCAAAATGACTTTCAGCAAACCCATAAACCTTATAAATGTCTAGGATGCAGTCTGGAATCTCTGCCACACAAATTGTTATCGATTTATGCTCCATTGCAGCTCCTCAAGCGCTCGAAACAACATAAATTAGAGAGTGAATTCAAAAGTGGTTATTTTGTGGATACATATGCAGTTTATACCAGCACATAACATAGAGAATATATTGGAAAGTTGCGGTTTTTACTTACAGAGGCTTACACAGCAGGTATTTAGCATTGGATTTAACAAGCAAATCTAAGGTGGGGTTCAGTGAAGCCAACAAGGTTCAGTGACTACAACTAGGTTCCAACGAAACCCAGCAGGGACCGTTCAGCAGCTATTCTGTGGGTAGCATGTTGGGGTTTACTACAACAAGTATGGCTAATGGAAATACCAAGCATCCTTTAGGCACCTTCCCACTGCCAGTTTGACAGAAGAACGCGCTAAAAATGGCATTGGAAAAGTTTGACACTGTTAGACAAGGTTGAATGGTCTTGAACTAGGTTGCTAGGAAATGGGTACGGGTACAGGTGCGAAACACGGAAATGCCAATTTTCAAAAAACCTTTTGGGTATGAAAGGGCATGGAAACATTTGTATAATATATTATTAAAAAAATATAAGTATATATTAAAAGTCTATACTAATTTTTTGTCCATAAAAGATAAAACACTTAAAATACTTTGTATTCATGAAAGTTCAAAACATTTAATATGCTTGAATTTTCATTTGTACATGATTATAATGTAGATTCTAGAATATTATAATATATCATCTAGATTTTCATCAAGCATTGCTTAAACAGAAGTATCTAGTGTTTTTATTTTTATTTTTATTTTTGGTATTTCAAAACAGCAGCACTGCTGAAATGGTACAGAAATGGCCCGAGTAAGGCAGAGTCATACCTGGGATTGTTTTGGAGTTTTGGAAATATTTCGGGAGAGTACTGGGACCAGTATCAGTACCCCATATGTCAGTACACGGGTATGCTGATCTGGTTGGCGTTTCAGAGTATCCGAGGTTTCGAAGCACAACCCAACTCCACTTCAAATATGGTGCAAACTTCTTTGACGAGTAGCTCGAAACAAGGGGCAGAAACAAGAAACTAAGATCTCCCCCAGTCTGGAGGCTGACACTTGGGAGCCTGACAGTGACAGATTTCTGTATACGGTGGGCCAATAAACCTGATACTCATGAGCTGAAAATAGCCTTATGCACAGTAGGCATGGACGGAACATTGCAAATGTCTTACTTAAGTGCAAGGGACTTCAAGTCCTACTTGATTTGCACGGTTTCAAGTTACAACAGGGACACACGATGCTCTTTTGTGCACTACATGAACAAGGAAGTAAAAGTCACCTACACTCAGGATTCACGTGGGTATTTGGTGTGCCTTCACATGGGTTGCTGATTAGCAAGGATACCAATCCTCAATTGACTCAGCAAAAATTCATGACTCAACTCTTTCGGACCATTGGCCATTCATGAAGAGATGGTAAAAAGAAACCAAAGTACCAAAAAATAACCAGTTTAGTGAAAATGTGTGGATGGCATATCCAAAATTTATCCCATAGGTTGAACAATGGTGGCAGGAGGCCAACAACATTGAGGGGAATGAATTTTACTAACTCGTGGGTAAACTACCCCACCTTAAATGCCAAATGAAAGAGTGGGATATAGAGAGTGAGCACCACCTGCCCTGGAGCGATGTCATATATAATTTAATTGGCTATATATATAGATAGGGGCCATATAGAAAAGATATATAATGAGGCACCTGCCCCCCCAGGCCCTCCCCCCGCCCTCCCCACCTCTCTATTGGGGGTCTACTTGGTAAATCTTTACCCCCCTTATCTATATATGGGACCATCTTAGAGGCCCTGGTTACATTTGCAAAAAATCCACACTCGTGGAGGAACAATTAGGTAGTCTACAAAAGCAAGTCAGGGAAACCAAATTCACTGTAGATATGGCGACAGAGGAACAGGAACTGATCACCGGCTGTCTGAATTAAATTGAAGAGGAGTGTTTTTGGAGACAACGATCAGGGGAAAAGTGGATCAAGTAGGGGGATTCAAGCACCAACTTGTTCCACAAATCAGTCCTCAATAAACAACATTTAAATTCAGCACCAAATATCAAAACGCCAAGCAGAACGTATTTATGGCAGAAGCCAGAGATAATAAGGTATGGAAGAGACATTTTTTGTGACCCAGTACAGGAGTTACCAAACAGCCAAAGAACGAATCACAGCGTAAGGAACGGTAACAAGAAATCCCAAAGTTGGTTGATGGTTTGGATAATGCCTGGTTGATGCAACCAGCAACCGATGATGAAGTTAAAAACATAATCATTTCTATTCAAAAGGAAAAAGCTAGAGGGTCAAATGGCTTTTCGGCACAGTTCTGCCAATCCTACTGCCACCTAGTCAAGACTGACCCCCTAGTTGTCATAGAGGAATCACAGAGGAACAAACATGCATTTTCTGAACTTCCTATTTAACCAGAGATGAGAGGAGAAGAGTGTCATCCGCAAAGTGAAACTTTTAGTATCTAAGACTTCCTTCCTTGACTGGTAGCTCATGCAATTGCCCAATAGAGTGTTCTTTTTGGATATATCTACTCAATAGTTTTCCCATTATAATGCAGAGATATGGGCTTAGAGCGTTCCTCAACCTCAATCTTTTTGTGGGGCCCAAAGGCATACTACTTTCCCCGTTGAGAGATGTGGAATAACGATGCTGTGGTGCAGCTTTCTGTCCAGTCAAGGAAGGTTTTGGCAAAATCAAAAGCTTGTAGGGTATTCAGGATTGCATCCCTGCTGCACCTTATCCAATGCTTTGGAAATGTCTAGGTTTATGCGAATCCCAGGTCTGTTGTGTATTTTGAGTGTAGAACTTCTTGTAGAGCCAAAATATTTTATTTTATTTGCTATAAATGAGTTTTTGTTTCATGTGGATAACTATTTGTGGAGTGCATGGTGCCCCGTGGTTAGGACAGCAAGGATTATTTAGAGATTGCAGTTAAAGAAACGACTGTAGAATGTGAATACAGCAAGCTTGGCTTTGTAGACAACCAAGTTGCTAGTTAGAGCCATTGTGGAGATGTTGTACGGTTGTGCATGCTGTTGAAACATGCTTGCCATCTACTGCATAAGTTGGAGTTGAAATGTGTATTCTTGTTGTCATTGGATGGGGAGCTCTTTGGTGAACAATTCAACCAACTTAGGGGGGCTTGTTGAACAATCCATCAAATAAAATCAAATTAATATATTAAAAATAAAATCTACGACTTTTATGGCTAGCTGTCTATTTGCAACAACATAATACCCATGAGGAGAAGTTTAAATTATTAGAATATAAAGCTTACCTTTTTATTATTAAGTCACTATTAGTTATGTATTAACCTGAGTCACTTGACATGAGGACATGGGTGCACGTAAATATGAGTATCCGAAACGGGACACTTCGACCCCAGAAACAAGACACAGGGGACACGTTATATATATATATTATACATAAAATTATATACATTAAATAAATTATAAATTACAAATTCAAAAACGAAATATATACAGAAGAAATTAGAACAATAACAAAATATTGATACAAGTTACAAGTTACTACATCAACGACGAATCATGATCAAATTTTGTTGGGCAGCATTCACTGATTTACATGCTCCAATTCCACACTTAAGGCCCAACAAATGACTCTTAACTCGGTAGTAGGTGCACATGGCAGTAATTACATGTCCAAACAATATTTCCTCCCTCGACAACCTTTGCCCCGAGCCCTTGTCTTTTTCTTACATACTTCCACAACAGATTTTTTTTATTTTGAGCTTGATGTCTTACTACAGTAGGGTCATTTGCAACACTATCAGCTGCACTTGCAGCAAATGGACTACTGATGGAGATAGATAAAGTTGGATGGTGGACAGCACCAACTCTGATATTCTTGTCTTTCCTTTGACCTTTACCAACTGCCTTTGATTGAGTGATGATTTTTGTGGTATGAATGAAGAAAAACATTGCTATTTGTGAAACGACACATCTGGTTTAAACCAACCTATCTGGTTTGCTAGAATGCCTTCAAATCTCTCCAAATCCCTTTCAAGTCTTGTTTTTATCCTTCACCTGCGCAATGGTAGACAAAGAGAGTGTTTTTCTATCGCTGAAAAATGACAAAAATGAAGGGAAAAATAGCTTTTAATCTCCTCACGATCTGTTTTTTGCATGCAAGAGCTCGACATGTTAGGACATGTTTAGGGTACGTGTCAGACACATGTTTGACATGTGTCCTGTTTTTGGACATGTGTCCTAACATGTCTCATGTTGGACCCGTGGGATATGGGACGCATGACCCATTAGGACGTGTCCGGTAACCTAGGTATTAACTAATGTTCAGTTGTAATCATCTCAACCATTTTGTAACTATTTCTTCCATAATAAAATGACAGACACACAATCTAGAATTTGTGCATTCTAGTTTCTCTTCATTCCTTTGTTCATGTCTTCTTATATTGGTTTTAGAGCCAGGTAAGTGAGGAGGAAGACTAAGGAGGTATTTCAGATGAGAAATCGAATATTTTCAGTCAAGCCATTCATGAGCACAAATTTGAGACCATAGACGGCACACAGAAATACAATCAGAAGTCTATTTTTTAGCCATTACGGCACATCAATACAGTCATTGTTACTCTGCGAAAATGCATAAAATGCTAGTGCTAACATGCAAAACCAATCAAGGGGCATAATTGAAGACCAAATCAAGCAAGTTATACCTGAACAAGCAGACTAATTTGAACTTCTCAGCCACTGGCCTGTGTATGATTCGGATTTTGAAGTTTTTGTACAGTTGTTTGCATATTTACATGTGTTTTTCAGTTGTATTTCAAAAATGCGATTTCAGGGCACAAAAATATGCCGAGTTCGAGGGTTTTAACAACGCTAAGGAGCTATTACAGCTTTCGTTAGGGAAAAATAAATGGAAAATATAGTCTTGAGGGTCATTTAGGGAAAAAAAGAGAAGAAAATACAGTCACGAAAGGCACAAAAAATACAGTCGCAAAATCCAGGGCACAAGACTATAGTTGAAAATTTTGAGATTCTTGTTAGGGCACAATTTTTCTCATTATCTTTTTTGCAAGGAAATCCAAACTCTATTGACATTTGGAGTTTTGGTGGCAGTAAAGATGGTTAAAAGCGAAACTTGGGAGGCCTTTATAGCTAATATCATACTTTATCGAAAGGCATTTCTAATAATGTTTGCATCCTATATTGCCAGGAAACGTCCCCCACCGCCCCGTATCCACCCTGAAACGTTTTTGGCACGGAAACGGGTACGAAACTTCCCGGAAACGCCAGGGACGTTTCCGGGAAGTTTTCGGCATTTCCAGGAAGTTTTTGGCGTTTCCAAGAAGTTTCTGGGATGTTTCGCGGCTTATAAATTATAAGAAAGAGTTTATTCCAGTTTGTTGTTGTTACTCCACTTAATCTTTTCAGATATAGCCTATATTTCTGCTTAGAGAATTTTCCAAACCCACGAATAAGTTACAGTGTGCTCAGCTGTAAAGTCTTATAACATTCATGTTGGGGGTTGGTTTCTTATTGAAAGAGTCTGTTTGCAGTCCATGGTGTCTTGTCCTCGGATCCGAGCCTTCATTTATTAATTTATGCACAATAACTTGGCCTGTAATGATATGTGTTCTTCACAGAACATAGTGGGGTTGTCCTTAGGTGGTGCCCTTTGACAAGGAATGGTTTGGGGATGTCCCGGCTGCATCCCCCATTTGTCCATCTGCATGGAAGTGCATCAGGGACACCAGGCATGCCACCATGAGGGACCTGCTTGGGGCTAGTAAAATTAAAGCATTTGTTTTTTAGAAAAAAGAGGAAGTTAGAAATTAAAGACATTTTGTCCACCACTATTAATGAGAAAGTCAATGATTAGTTTAAATTTTTCCATAGTCAAATATATTTTGACTTCTAGTTTTCTGGTATACGTATATATTACATCTGTTCCATTTTGTAAGGATTAGCCATGTCCAATTCTGTACCTCCGTTTCTTCATCCCCCCAAAAGAGAACTGGACAAAACACAGTTGTCATTGATACCTACTATTTCTTGCTAACTTTTGAAGGCATCAAGTTTAAGTATGCTTCCACCACAAATACTTTCAAAATAGATTTTTGTAGGAGCTTAGCCAAAAATTTCTCAATTTTAGTTGAAGGGTCATGACCATGAAATGAAGAGTTATGTCACTCCTTTACACCCTATAATTCTGTAAAGAAATATTTATTATGGAGACTAGTTTTTTCCCTTCTGTTTGAAGGTCAGCTCCAGTTGTTGGTCCTATTTCGTGCCAGACTCTGATAGGCGAGATCTAAATTCGATCTCTATCAGCTTCCTTCGTGTTCATTAAGGGAGCTTTTTTTGACATGATTATTTATATTTGGATCATATGGATTTATCTATGTTGACTTGTCTAGTGTTTACCTGTTTTGGGTACACTCCCTCTACTACTTATTTTTCATTTTTAGATTTTAGTTACTTTTTCAACTCTTAGAGTTCTTATAAAACTTGTTTGAATTTGCTGTACTTTTGGTGCCATTTTCCTACTTTAGTCAGTTTTGTGCCCAGTTTCTACATGTAGCTATGCAGCTGGATTTCAGTTATGCATAAGTTATTGTAAATCCATTGTAGAAATTCCCTAGGGTGACATATTAGGTTGGTTTGTATTGTGAGACATGATTGGGTTGTGGTGACAATTTCAGTAGCATGAGTGGCATTGTTACTTGATGCTTATTTCTTGTGAAACATGAAGGGTCATAGGAAGCAATGTGAGTAGCATGGGTCTAAAAAATTGCTTTTAGAACTCAACTATCTGCTGATTCTTTCCAGTTTGACTAAAAAAATGGTCCATTGCTTTTAAGTATGTGAAGCATTTGTGTTTTATGACTTATGATATTGGAATTTTTAGGGAGGAATTTGTTCTAGTACATGAACCCTTTGAGTGAATTTTGTCTATTGAGTCTTTAAAGGAAAGTTGTATGCTCTTTTATATGTGGAATGGGTGCAGTCACATGCATTACAACTCTATAGTTGATTGCTATAAGAGATGCACAATGATCAAGTGGTGTCGAGAATTGATCGAGAATTGAAGAAGAACATCAGTTTCTAATAAATGTTCTTTTGCACGCATACTTGTTTTTTTGTTTGTTTATGTGTAATAGATAAGAGGGGCGAAGATTTTCCATGTTCCATGGAGACACATGCTCTGTGGTAGTGAACATGTTTCTTTTGTCTACTAGGGGAAGATGAGACAAGTTGCAGTGTCCACAAGCTGTTCCCTTGTATGGAGCACATTAGAGGACATCCATCTTGTCTCCTATCTCCTAGCTAGCAAGGGAAGCTATGAAGTCATCTATGAAGGAAAAATGAGCTTTTAAAAAATAACTATTGGCCTATCAGCTTCTGATAAACTTAATTGGTCCCCAGAACTCTTTTAAACCCCTAAAATTTTAGTTGATATGGAGTGTTCTATACAGATTGACAAAGATTAGGGTGCAGATATGCTGATGGGTTTGCTAAGGATGCGACTGTACTTTTTTTCTTTTTCTTATATGAAGTCAATGATAGCGATGGTTAAAGTGGCATTGGTGAGGTCCAGGCATTGTTGGATCACCTAGAGGTTAAGGATTGAAATGAGATATTTGAACCTAGTTGGTTAATGTATAATAATTTAACCATTTGTTTTAAATGATAAAATAATTGATTGATCTATTTCATCAGTTGTCTAGTTTGATGTATACATATTTTAATTTTTTGTAGTATGTGTAGATGTAGATTATCACTAAATGGAGTGTTCTTATTTGTGGCCATTCCTTATGACATCCCCTTAACCATCCTTGAGACTTGTCCACTTCCTTCCAATTCTGGATGTAACCCAAGAAATGTGTTTCACTATGTCATTAATATGTTTGCCTTGTTTTGTGGTTATGCAATGGTGATTCTCTTTCTTATGCAAAGCATTTATTATTCAGGAAGGAGGAAGGAAACCGTGGCACAGTATCAACTTTGTATGTGCCCATGATGGATTTTCATTAGTGGATCTCGTATCATACAATCAGAAGCATAATTTGGCAAATGGCGAAGACAAACAATGATGGAGAGGACCATAATAATAGCTGGAACTGTGGAGAGGTAACCTTTCTGCTGTATGTTGTTTTATTAAAACTGAATATTCTTTAACTTTCTATCATTTAATCATTACAAATGTTTTTGAAATTGTACAGTTATTTCTCTTTTTAGTTTTGTTTTTTGCATTTCCCATCAATGGGTCTGTCATATTGTTTCCATCTCAGAATGTATCAAGAAGGCTTAATGCCAAATGGCTTCCACCTGACTTCGTTTTTTTCAAGCTAAACTATGATGAGGCTTCAAAAGGTAATCCAGGGGTCTCGGGGGACTGGTTGCGTCATTAGGGATTGCTCCAGCTCCTTGATTCGTGCTGGTTCTTTCCACCTCCTAGATGGTTCCTGCAATGCTGCAGAAGCCTCTGCGTTAGTTCATGGTCTCCGGCTCGCTCTTGGTTGCGGCATTGATCGAATTTGCATTGAAGGGGATTCCATGGTAATGCCCAATGCTGTCAAATTTGGGAAATCCAAGACTTGGTGCATTGATAAAATTCTTGGCCAAGCTCGTCACCTTCTCTCCCACTTCATCGCGTGGAGCATTCAACACTGTTACCAGGAGGCTAATAGGGTGACGGACTTCCTAGAAAATCACGGAGTTTCCCAAACTATGGATGATTTGGTTGACAACGAGGTAGAACCATGGGATGGTCTTTGGAGCTACTTCTCCACGATTTACCATTCACATTAGCAAATCATCATTAAGGAAACATTGGCTCCATCTTCATATCAGGATGTCATTAAGCGACGATGGTTTGATTGCACTAACTTTGACACACATGTCACACATTTGGGATAGTGGCTCCAAACCTCCTCAGACATGCCTTCCCACTTTTATTAATGACTTTCGATTCCATCCTCACTACCTTGTTTCTTACATTCCGTTTGGTTGCCCTGCGTTTTCTCTGACCTCATGTCTGGCTTCCAGTAATGAGTGACCCACTGTTTCCACCATTCCATCTGGCCAACTTCAAAAGGGAAATGGCATTCATTTTTGCTTTGTCTGATAAGCAAATGCATCACATTTTCGTCATACATTTCGGGCCGACGATGAGCGCCATCAAGGTGGTGCTGACTACAGATATGCTGAGCTTTACAACCACTCTCGGGTGAACTCTGGGATCTCTTCTATCTTCCTTATCAATCTGCTCCATATTGTGCCAGATAAACAGGTAGTTGGCATTGCTATGCATTTCATCCACCCTATGCATAGGGTTGGACTCAGGTCGATTGTGGAAGACTTTGATTTGCATTCCTCTAGGCTCCTCTTTGGGCCAGGTATTCTAGCAGATGGGGTCGTGGCTCGGGAAACTTTTGTGGAACTGGAAACATGTTTCAATGTGTTGGGAAACTTTGCAGAGCAGGTGGGTAAATCATTGCCGCAATAGGTCTTCCACTGGTTGTATCCTTCCACAAATTTATTTGGATTTTCTGTGTTCCCCCCATTATTCCATTGGCTCCAAGGCTTGTGGCTTTAAGGAAGAGAGCGGAAAGGGCCCACAAGTTCCTTGCTTGCATGGCCAGTCTTGCACTGAACAACATCTCCCTGGGCGGCCACATGAACTCGTAGCCCCCCTGCTCCCATTTGGACTATGAATGGCCTGTCAATTGGCGGAGATGGAGTGGTAGCGGAGGGTGCTGCCCCTGAATAATCTGAAACGTCCTCCCTATGCTCTGGTTTTCGATGTTTTTTTCCCATGGGGGTAATGTTTTGTCTCTATGTAATCGTTGCACAGTACTATCTGGTTGTCCTGCTGCATTATAGATAGTTTTTTGGATTTTGCCTCTTGAATTTCAGGGTTCACAATAACCAATTTCGAAGGCAAATCAACTCAAATTGTAATACCTACTTGTTCTTTCTTGGTATATGCAATATAAACGAGAGAGGGACCCGTGAACCCTCGTTCATGAATCAATTTTGTTTTTTGTTTTTTGCATCAAGTAATAAGTATTGCCGTTTTTCATGGACATTAGTCTAATTTTGAAAATTTTAAGTCTTTCTAGAAGTTTGCAGTAAGCTTCAAGTTCTATTTAGAACTTAAAAGCCATTTTCTTGAGCTCCACACAAATCATGTAAATAGTTAATTTATGAGATTATATAGAAATATTCTCCAAATTATTATTTCTGGAAGTAAGCTAGTGAACATTTAAAATAGATCAATGAAAGAAAGCTACTCCCATCTCTGGAGGTATCAACCGAAAACAATACTAATGAGGCTGAGCTTGAAATCCACAACTGAGTATTATTTATGTATTCTACATTATGAATTTCAGTTCAAAACAGGGATTGTGAATGCATGCATTGAGGTTTATTATGTCTCATGATTAAGAAGAAAGAAAGAAGATATTTAAGAAGAAATTAGGTCATTGACAACAAAGTCTAATGGCCTAGTTTTCTATTTGTCAGCTTATTTCTGTTGCAAAATTATTCTCTAACGAGCATTTGTACATCACATTGCATATTGGACTCATAGACATATGGCTGCAGGTGAATGAACATCTTTCCCAGGCGAAAGTGTCGTACAACCTTAAGTGTACTAATACAGGGAGATTGGCATAAACAACCACTGTTTCATCCCCCTGGTTCTTGTCATGCTTTGCTTGACAAAATACCGAAGGTCTGACTTGCTGCAACTTTAAGTAGATGGTATGGTATTTGCCATCTTCAGCGTACTGCTCCTTCAACTCCTGGTACTGAAATGACACTTGTATAACCACTCCAAGCATTGAAGCCTTTGGAGGGCATGAAAACATGTTTGCTCCTATATCATTCACCCCTTGTACTTGATCACCAAATTTAACCTCTGCGAAAATGCCATTCATTTGTCATATCGACTCCTCTGTAGTTTATGCTGTGTCTCCAGGGGATTATGGTATGTGTGTGCTACAGGTTTCTTGCTAAGAAGATCATGATGCCAATGCTTAACAGCTTGAACCAGAACAGACAACTTCTTATCATAGGTTGACTAATTCCCCTCTGCTTCTGAAAAGGCCTTTGAGTATATACTATTAATTGGCCTTCTGCATAAGTACCACTCCTGGGGCATGCCCTAAAGCATTCGTTTCAATTTCAAGCAACGATTGAAGATTCGACATCCATTGTTAGTGTTGTGCAAATCTTTTGATTTAATGTTTGAAAACAATCTCTTAATGCTTCTCCCAACAAAACTTATGTCCTCTCTTGGATAAAGAATTTAATGGCATTGCAATGTCTGAAAACCTAGCAGTAAACTTGGGAAGATACTGAGCTGCTTCTATGCAACTCAATACCTCTATGAAATCTCTCTGTCTAGGGTACTGATGGCGAGAATCTTTGCAGAACATAGCTTTACATCTCCGCCAACTATAATTTCCATGTGTACAAGTGATTGGTGTGCACTCCAGACTTCTTCGCAAGATGATCACGATGGTAATGTTTAACAGATCGAACCAGAGCATACAACTCCTTTCCATGTGTTGAGTAATTCGCTTCCACCGTTGAAAATAGCTTGAGTGATATACTATGAGTATGTGCTGCTGCAGAAGTACCATCCGTAGCGCATGCCCTGAAGCATCCACGTCTTTCAAGCCCGTAGCTGCTGACAAGAATTGCATTTATTTAAAAGTTTTATATCTGATTATAACAACTTGGAGTCTTCAGATATGCATCATAGATGTTGAACCTGTATCCTCATTGTTTGATTTGTTTTGGAGTGAGCTGTTATGTATATATTATTTTCCTTGATGCTTTCTCTGGTGCAGCCGTATGCCTGTTATTGATGGATGGCTGCATGAGCTTGGTACACATGCAAAAAAGCTATGCTCAAGCCCCAAATATACTTAAAATATCACATTCTCAGTTTGGCATGTTTTATAGTTGTGATATTTTACTTCCAGGGTAATTTGCTCAATAATTGTATTTTATCCCATCATGTCAACCTATGTCACAAGGTTCTCTGAATTTTATCGGAAAACTTCAAATTTTGCTGAACTTTACTCTCGTTGAACATGAACGCGAGCTTTATCCATTATTTTTGCATGAGAAGTTTTTGACACGATTTTGCATTATTTTACAAATGTGTGTATATCAGTGTTTTAAAAACCGGCCGAACCAGAACCAGAACCGGAACTGGCCGGTTTGACAGGTTTAATAGTTTTTTGCACAAACCGGTCAAAGAACCGGATTGGATGACCAGTTTGAGGCCAAACTGGTCAAACCAGTCTGGTTTCAACCCAAACCGGCCGGTTTGACCTTTCACAGCCGTATACAGCAATTTTAATTTAAAAAAAAACATTTTTTTAATACATTTTCTATTTTTTATTTGTTCTAAACCCTAATTTATTCTAGTTTATTCTAGAGTTTTGTAACTTGCAGTATTTGTAATGTATCAATGATCATAGCATGTTGATTTTTGGAGTCTCGGACTATGGAGGCCATTGCATCATTGTTTATGTATTTTGTTTCAGAATCTCATATATGATATATGTATTGTGTATTGGACTTGGAGTTCATGCCATTTTGCTATAAACACCTTTCTTACATATATACAAGAGAAAACTTTGCATATTTTGTGTGTAATTATTGGAATCATGGTTTTTTAACCTTTCAAATATATTGTTTTCATTACAAATATGAACTTTTATGTATTTTTTAGTAAACCGGTTCATAAAGTTTAAACCGGTTCAGTTCCGGTCCGACCCTCAGCCGGTTCCAATTTTTAAAACATTGGTGTATATACATATAACGACTGAAAGTAGCGGACAAAAAGCTCTCTCCACTCTGTCCCTCTGATATGTTTATGCATTTTTTTTCAAATAATAAAAATCATAGATAAAAAATTATTTAAACTTAAAATGCTTTTTTGTCTCGAACTATATCTCTTGGCGAATTTGAACCGAACTTTATCCTTGTCAAACATAAACATGAACTCGAACCTTGTGATTTAGATGTCAACCACTTCTTGGTGGCAATTCAAGGTTGGCTGTTCTTATTCTACTTGAAATTTTGATGTTTTCCCTCTTTCTCGTGGCATAGATTCCACCTAGGTTGTTGTGTTTCTAGTAGCATTTTGTGTTTTCTGTAGTTTGTTGTGCTTGCATTGGTGTTTGCTTTCTTTACTTCATGGTTGTTTATACTTCATGTTCTAGGGAAGAGGAGACCCAATAAAGAACACTCTAAATGTGAATCTAGATGTGTTATATGCAAGCGAAGTATTATGAAATGATAGAGGCCAAAAGATAATTTAGAAAGTTTATACAACAAAGAAAAAGCAAAGAAACAAAAGACACTAGATGTAGAACTATAATGCAAAGTCATATAATGCGAAGTCCTATACAAGGTCCAAGATTTCAGATGTAGGATTTTCTATGTACTCCATATTCTCTAGTCTCTATCTAACAACTATTTTACAATAATAGGTCAATGCCTTAACACACAATTAAGGAAGATGAAGTGTTGCCAAAACCATTACAACTGCTTCATAAGTATCTTCAATTGGCAGAATTGTGGTACGATGTTGACATTGCAAAGCTACACAGAATTGGGCGGTATTGTAGAGGAGTTAGGGCCTTGCAGAATGCACATGTGCGCAGTATGATGCTGAATCTACTAATGAAGTCAAATCAGGATGTTGAGCAATGCTATGGTACCGTGAGCTATTGGAAGGTCTCAGATCTTCTTGGATTAGTCACCCCTCCTTGAAGAGCAATGGTCCCCATTGTGTGTAGTTGCAGAAGAAGATGCTGAAAGTTGTTGGCAACTTGGGCTTGGTGAGCCATTTTCCTTAGGAAGGTGCTTTACCTACTTTGATGATCTGAAAGAGAGGGATTTCTTGTTGTCTTGAAATTTTGACCTTGATGTCAATGACTTGATTTGTATCTGCTACCACACTACAGTCAAGATTGATCTTTGATTGTTGAAGAGTATCCGCAACATCTAAAGTGTCCAACAAAGGTAAAAAGTAGTGGTGCAAGAGTTTTACATTGAAGTCTAGATGCAATTGAAGTTAGGCGGGAAGATTAAGCTCAAAAGTTTATCTCCTACTTGCTCGGTGATAGTATAGGGCATGTACTGAATAGAATGAAGCTTGCGGTAAGGATGTGCCACCAAATTGGAAGGCATGTAGTATTTGTCATGGTGTTGCGAGTATTTAGTGTCTTCCTATTATAAAATGGTTTGCACTTGCTGCTGAATTTGCTCAATGAACTCAACAGCTTTGTCAACTTCCTTTTGAGCTAAAGGAGTTGCTATTGTTGATGGTGGTTTAGGATAAGCTACATTGATGGACATGAGAGGTTGGAAACCTAAACAAACATGAAAAAGGGCTTTGTGTGGTAGAGTTATGAAGAGCTTTATTGTAGCTATTCTGAATGAAAGGAAGGCTTTCATCTTATGTGTGTTGTTTCTTCAAATTCTACATTCTGAAAAGATGTGTGCTCGTCTTATTAACACCTTCTGTTTGTCTATTAGTCCGCAGATGGAATCGATAGACTTATTCAACTTTGTGTCGTGTTCATCATAGACTAAAGTGCTTTCCAAAAATTACCCAAAAATCTTGTATCCCTAGCAGAGATGAACTCTATATCGGGTTTTTCCTCTCCTCAACCTATTAAATATAGGGGCATCTTATCCACCTCCCCCCTCTCCACAACTGGGGGGTATCTGAACTCTGAGGGGGCCTATATTATATAGGGGCCTATATTATATAGGGGCATCTCACCCCTCTCTCCCCCGACGGGGTCGAGGCTATATCATTCATGTACCCCTATACGTCTGTTACACTAGAAAAGTCTTTTCAACTCCAAAATGTCCTGCATCCTTATCAATGAAATGAGCTTCCCACATTAGTTTCTGCCTCTCTCCCTCATGTGGAACACATAAGTGACCAAGGTGATATAGGAGTCCATCCACATCTAGAAAATTAGAACTGACTTATCATTGAGCAAGTTGTGATAGATTTCTATGAAGTTCTGATCCTAAGGATACAATTATGATCAAGTGTTTACCTCATGTCCACAAGTGTCAAACACCATTAAGAGAGCTTTTGACTTAAACAATCGACTTCTAGATTGGCACTTGCCTTATGCTTGATGTTGAGGTGAAATTGCCAAAGATAAGAAAACCATTTTTTATGTTGCTCTTGTTGCAACTCGTGATCTGTCTGCAAGAACTAAAGGAGCTTGTGATTGGTGTGGATCATTGTCTCCTTGCCCAAGTTATAATGCTTCCAATGCTTACATGCCTCGACAATAGCGTAAAGCTCACAATCATATGTTGGGTAGTTTCGTACTGGTGCAATGAAGGTTTTGTTGTGGTAAGCAACCGGGTGACCATGTTGAGATAGGATGGTTCCATGTGTGTTGTACGATGTATCGATATCTGTCTTGAATGGTTGTTGAAGATTAGGTAATGTAAGCACTCGCATGGACTAGAGTTGACACTTCAATTCTTCGAAGGCTTTCTGTTGTGTGGCTCACCAACTAAAGGCTGCTTTGGTGCCGCCTTTAGTAACCAAATTCAATGGCGAAGTGATGTGAGAGAAACCAAGTACAAACCTCCCATAGAAATTTGATAGTCCCAAGATGCTGCAAAGTTATGTGAGAGTTTTTGGTGTAGGCCATTCTTGGATGACATAGATCTTGGCCAGGCCCACATAAACTCCTTGCGTGTTTATTGTGTATCTTAGATACTATATCTCTTTCATGGCAAATGAACATTTCTCCATGTTAGCATATAGCTTATGTTGCTGCAAAGTGTGCGACACTTGTTAAAATTGTGCAATATTCATCCCTTGTTTTCATGAAGATTAAGATGTTATCAAGGTAGACTACACCAAAAGAATTTGCGAAAGGTCAAAGAATATCATCCATCATCCACATGAATATTGTGGGTGCATTAGTCAAGCCAAAGGGTATAACCAAGTTACCAACCACTCAAACAAACCTTCCTTGTCTTTGATTACTGTCTTCAAGATGTCTGTAGGTTCAATAGGAATCAATGATACCTAGACTTAAGATCGATTTTAGTAAAAATCTTGGCACTGTAGAGCTGGTCCAGCAGATCCTCGATCTTGGGAAGAGGATAGAGGTTCTTCATTGTGATCTTGTTAAGAGCTCGGTAGTCAATGCACAACCTCCATGTGTTGTCTCTCTTTGGCGTGCACACAATTGGGCTTCCGCGAGATGATGAGTTGGGCTTGATGTGTCCTTTATCCACGAGTTCATGGATTTGCCGCTTGATCTTTTTGTTCTCCAGAAATGAACTTCAGCATAAACATGCATTAGGAAGAGGTATTCCTAGAATCAAATCAATAGTATGCTTTACTGTGCAATACATAGGTACGTTGTTAGCTGACCCAAAAGTGTCCTTGTATTCTTCCAACATGTTGTGCATCTGCCACATATTTGTTGAAGGAAACTTGGTATGAAGAAGAGCTGTGAGGGTGTGTTTCTGTTCAGGTCTGACCGTTAGGAGCACAAACTTCCGGCTAGAGCTGATTATCTTCTTGCATTGCTTTGCTCTAATGGGTGAGAATTTAGGGACTACTTCTGGTATGTGGTATCTCATATCGCCAACACCCATGACAACATTCTTGGGGTTTGCCTCATAGATGGTAAATATATGGTTGACCAAGTAAAACATCACATACCTCTAATAGTGCAATATCGCAAAGGACTGCAGCTTGAGAAGGCTTGATTTTGTACAGTAGATGACTCTACCAAGTAATGTGTTTCTGAGAATCTGAGCTGAACCATCCAATTATGGTTGTCAGTGAGGGGCGTTAGTGGCAAGTTCAGTTTGCAAACCGGGTCAGGAGAAATCAGGTTCTTTTGACTTTCATTATCAACTATGAAATATATAACTTCTCCACTTACCCAAATTGAGAATGGAACAAATGTTGTTTCCTCCAAATCTAGATTGGATGAAGAGGCAATTTCGAGGTATTGAATATGGCATTGGGCTTGGAGTCAATGACTTGTTTACCCTTTTCTAGTGCCATGGTGGTAGTACCAGCTGCTTCAAGCTGTGCAACTAGAGTTTGCTTGGCGTGACATTCATTTGTGAAGAATATACTAGAATTGTGGACTATACACCACTTGCCAATCTTGGATTATTTGTTATGATAATTTGACGGTGTTGCCTTCTTTTGGGATTTTGGTGTGAAGAGCCATTCCCTTGTTTAGGATTTTGCTTCATTCCAGTGTTTGAATTCTTTGACTATGACTTGTTCTGAGACTTGGATTCCGCTGAGTTTGCAAGCAAATCTGCAGGATGCCCCCAAAGAGGAGATCTGCAGAAAGTCCATGTCAGATTGAATGTATGGCTTCAAGCTTGACTTATTTTTCGAGATAAGATTTTGTTCACCTTCTTGAAGAATATTCAGTTTCGCAGCAAGGGACTGAAAGATGTCCATGTATTCTTGAACATATTGATAATGGCCTTGGTGCAATTGGGAAAACTTGATGTACCGGTCATCATAGTTTCCAATTGGATAATAGATCTTTTTTAGTGCTTTAGTGAAACCATACCATGTGTGTACAGAAGAGTCTAGGTTAACTTCTTCATATGAAGTGCAATAGTTACCCCACCATTTCTTTACAGATAAAGAAACTTTCAAAAAAGCAAATGTAATCTTTTCCCTATCAGTCTAGGTTAACTTCTTCATATGCAGTGAAATAGTTACCCCACCATTTTTTTACGGATAAAGCAACTTTCAAAAGAGCAAATGTAATCTTTTTCCTATCAGAAAAGTGATTTACCACGTAGTATGAACAAATAAGGCTAATCAAGTTATCTATGGCATCTGCATCTACTTTGCCTTCAAACATGGTAATGTCTAGATTGACTTGTACCTTATATGGGGTGTGACCACCTAAAGCTTGCCATGGAGTAGGATTGGGAGTCACGTGTACATGCTTAAGAAGTTGTGAGAAGTGATCAACGATCCATCCTCTTTCCTATGCACAGTGTTTTTGCAATTCTTCTTGTTGTCTTTGCAAAACATTTTCTATCATTTCATTACATATTTGAAGTTGGAGTGTAAATTTGTTCAATCTCCCATTTGAGGACGTGAAGGAAGGTATGAAGAAGGATCACAGATTTCAAGTCCAAACTTTCTGTATTCAGATATCGTGTGAGTGGGCATACATTCAAAGAGGGAAACTTCAGATGAAACTTTGATGCCACTGGGATATGATGAAGCGAGTATTTGCTTTGGTAC
Organism: Taxus chinensis; assembly: GCA_019776745.2. NCBI lineage: Eukaryota > Viridiplantae > Streptophyta > Pinopsida > Cupressales > Taxaceae > Taxus > Taxus chinensis. The sequence continues at coordinate 693,181,892 of CM034148.1, forward strand.
CATTAATTTGGGGCCCAAGAGGAGACCTTGTCGACAACACACTAAATGTGAATATGGATGTGTTACATGTGGAAAACATATTATGAAATGACCGAAAAATATATCATAATGCTTATACAACAAAAAAGAAACGAAGGAAACAAAAGACAATAGATTAAGAAATGAAATGCAAAGTTTTACTATGCAAAGCCCTATACAAGATCCGAGAGGTGTGATGTAGGGTGTCTATGTAATCCTTATTCTCTAATCTCTATCCAATGAACTATTTTACATAGATGTATGTCCTTAATTTACAATCAAGGAAGATGGAACATTTTCTAAACCGTTACAACTGCCTCATAACTAATCATGAGTCCATCTTCAGCTGGCATTATTATGGAATTGCACATGCATTACAGCGCTGACAATGCATGCTACATGGATTTGGGCACTATCCTATGTTCTAGGAAACGGGTACGGGTCCGAAATACAGAAACGATGATTTTCAATAAAACCTTGGGTACAAAATGTTATGGAAATGTCCGTATAACACACACACATACATATATTTACATAATATATGTCTGTACACACACACCATAATCATGTATATATGAAATTGTAACCATATTGAATCTATTGAATTTCTCTTATGGACTAAAATTTTGAAAGTAAGTACTATATACATACATAAATACATACATACACACGCATATATGTATATGTATGTATATATGTATGTATAGTACTTATTTTCAAAATTTTAGTCCATAACAGAAGCACAATAGATTCAACATGGTTACAATTTCATATATACATGATTATAATCTAGATTAGTTTAGTGAAAACTAGATTCAACAAGAGAAAGAAATGAGTGTGATTTAGAATGGACCAAAGATGTCATTATATAGCTTATAAGAAGTGTCTTTAGGAAGGTTGGGTGGGTAGATTAGGGTTACAAACTAGATTGTTTCAGTACGGGTACAGGTACAGGTACAGTATGCTGAAATGACAATTTTTTAAAAACCTCGGGTACGGTATGCTGTGGATATGTTCATACAATATATTTTTTTAAAGTAAAAAATATAAATATATAAATTTAAAAAAAAAACAAGCATATAGTCTTAGCAACCTGTAAAATATTAGATGTCAACAAGCAGCTTATTATGAACTAGAAGCCATCTTAAGCAAGATTTCTTTCATATATATATGTATGTATGTATATGTATATATACATACATACATACATATATACACACACATATATGTATATGTATGTATAGTACTTATTTTCAAAATTTTAGTCCATAATAGAAGCACAATAGATTCAACATGGTTACAATTTCATATATACATGATTATAATCTAGATTAGTTTAGTGAAAACTAGATTCAACAAGAGAAAGAAATGAGTGTGATTTAGAATGGACCAAAGATGTCATTATATAGCTTATAAGAAGTGTCTTTAGGAAGGTTGGGTGGGTAGATTAGGGTTACGAACTAAATTGTTTCAGTACGGGTATGGGTACAGTATGCTGAAATGACAAATTTTTAAAAACCTCGGGTACGGTATGCTGTGGATACGTTCATACAATATATTTTTAAAAAGTAAAAAATATAAAGATATAAATTTAAAAAAAAAAAAAAAACAAGAAGCATATAGTCTCAGCAACCTATAAAATATTAGATGTCAACAAGCAGCTTATTATGAATTAGAAGCCATCTTAAGCAAGATTTCTTTCACTGAATACAAGAAGACCACAAAACATTAAATCTATGAGTCCATCTACTAATGGGAGCTGTGAAAGCATCTCTGAGCATTGTATACATTCTGAATTGAGATTGAGGAAGCTTATAGAAAGCTTAAAGGTCTGTCCATTCCATCCACTTCCTAAATCTGTGCAAGTAATGAAATATTTTAATTCCTTTCTCAAACCAAAGGAGGGTAGAACAGCCTCTTGTCAAGGCAAGGGTTGTGTCATTATATTTCAGATTTGACAAAATCGATTTGTAGGCTTGGCACCTAGTGTCAAAGGAAGAGAAGATAGGCTGCCCAACCACCAAGTGCTTCTCTTGTTCCCATGCCTTCCAAATTGACTGAAGAATAAAGGACCCATGAGGAGCAACAAGAAAGCCCCCAAATAGTAAGTCAACCAAATGAATTCCTTTTCATCTCTCTTGACCTTTTGGAGCCTATTGGCAATATTGAGTCTCACATGAACTTTCCAAGGTTCAATTCCAGTCAAAGCCCTCAGGGTTTATTTATTTTTTTCGCACTTCAAAAAAAAGTGTGGGTACGTACACACAGGCCTTGGGTATGGCACGAGTACGGATTTCTGTACCCGGGACGTACCTAGGGCCTGTGGGTATGTATGTGAACCGTATGCGTACCTGTACTAGGAATGTATCAGGCCTGGTACGGTGGGGTACTTGGGGTTTCCGGGCAGTCTAGGTTACAAACAATAAATGCTGAATCTCACATGAACTTTCCAAGGTTCAATTCCAGTCAAATCCCTCAAGGTTTATTTATTTTTTTCGCACTTCAAAAAAAACGTGGGTATGTACCCACAGGCCTTGGGTATGCCACGGGTACGGATTTCTGTACTCGGGACGTACCTAGGGCCTGTGGCTACGTATGTGAACCGTACGCGTACCTGTACCAGGAATGTATCAGGCCTGGTACGGTGGGGTACTTGGGGTTTCCGGGCAGTCTAGGTTTCAAACAATAAATGCTAAAAGAAAGTGTTTATGCTTTTTGTTTTTTAACATGCCCATGGCTGCAGGCACGGCAGTGCAGCGTTTCCAGGCCATACCAGGTCCGTGCAAGCATTTTGAGGACGTTTCCCCCTGTGCCCATACCCGAAACATTTTGTAATGTCCCCAATAGACATTATTTTACCCCTAAACGGATTTTAGGCAATCACAACTTTAAATATGCAAAATACAGACAAATTGCAGCCAAACAGAAAACTGGTTTTTTGCAAAAAAATTACAGCTAGGGCAGCAAACAGTAAAATATGAATAACTCCCAAAATATCCGCGCAAATCACTTGAAAATTTAAAGAGAACTAGATAATAATATAAAGAACACAAGGAAAATATTTTTGGAAATTTTCAGTCAATATAACGCTGCCAGAAATTTACAGCGTGCCCTAAACAACTGAAAACTTCTAAAATTAATATCTTTTGTTAGAGAAGTCCAAATGAGTTAAAACTTTGGATCTTGGGCCACAAAAATATGAAGAATAATATTCCAAAAATAGTTTTTGCACAGCAAACACGAAACCCTAATTTTGCCCTAAAAAGTAGGTCGCCCAGCACATTTAGGGCATCAATTCAGCTCCAAAATTGACAAGCTAGGGTAGATCTCTCACTACCGAAGAATGCCCTGCTAGCTAGGGATGGATCTCTCACCACCGAAGCTAGGGTTCCCGTGGGATTTTACTCCACAAGCTGGATATTTGCAAACAACAGTTGCACATGAAAGAATATGCATAAGCTACAAGCTTAAGACACAAATTAGACAATATCAAATAGTATGGAATATGTTTCCCTTCAAGTCGATTTCTACTTATAAAGAAAGAAGAGACCCAAAACAACCTCTACAATATCCAATTAGTTCCCAAGGATTTTCCCTATGCAAGCATTTAATATTTTCCCATATTAAATGCTTTTTCCAACAACTTTTTCCCTCCTAATGCAAGTCGCATTTTTCTAGGGGAAATACATAGTGAAATGGGCATTTATCCTTTCTATGTTCCCATTCCCCCTTCTAAGGCAAGTCACCTTTTCACCTAGGATGGATAACAATTTATATTTGGGCCTTTTCCATCCTTGATTTAATAATTATTAAGTCATATAAATTATTATAAGTGCTCTATATATTTTTTTCTTTTATTAATGGCACTTTATAATAATTAAATATAACTTAAGCCACCCTTATATTTTTCCTTTGGCCGTCGGGTTGACAAAATAGGCCAAAGGTCTTCGAATGGGAAGGGGATATTACACATTTCCAGGTGGTACGGATGGGGGTGCATTTCCATGCTACACAAGTAGTATCACAGAGTAGTTAGGACCTTGTGGAATGCACGCTTATGCAGTATGATGCCGAATCTACTGTTGAAGTCAGATCATGACGTGTAGCAATGCCATGGTGCCGCGAGCTATTGGAAAGTCTCAAACCCGCCCGGCGCACCCCATATCCATAAGCATAATATCTAAAACAAGTCTTTTGGCAGGCAATAAGGTTTTCAGCATCTTTTTCGAATTTCTTATAAGTTATATACAGATTAGTAACTTACTAGTGAATTCTGCTGGTGTGTGATTAGTATTACCCAATTTAGTTATCATATGATATCTACCTTCATCCTAGATTTGACATGTAGTGTTCATATGCTATGAAAGCTTGAGATTTCTTGAGAAAGATGAAATCATTCTTTGTTCTGTAATTTACTTATAGTGTTTGTGAATTCAAGCTCCAAATAGACTCGAGGAGAGAAAAACAATCTACATTTTGAAATTTCATTTCAGAAAGTACTTTACAATGTATTCAATGTTGAGAAGCTTTTGGGTTTTATTATATGTTTCATTTCGTTTTTGTTTTACTGATACTATTAAAGCGTAATTTTTGGCATATTCCTGTTATCTTAATATGCATGCTTTTATAATTTTAAAGATTTCATGATAAAACTGCTAAAATCTATTTTTAGATATGATTTGACTTTTGACTTCTCCAGGAAGGTGAGCTTGTGAGTCTCCCTGTTCAACGATTGAGACAGAGACAAATGCGGAACTTCATTGTTTGTCTTATGGTTTCTCAGGTAAGTTACGAGCTTTTTAATGTTTGACTGAAATGTGGAGACTAGTTTCTGTTCATTCCAGAACTACACTGTGGTGGCTGTGTCCTTCCATTGTAGCCAATAAATTAGGTAGTTCCTCTTATGATGTGTTCAGAGGTTAAACTAAAGGACTGTCCCTCTGAAGGTGTGGCATGCTATGCTGCTGGAAATTCCCAGGGCAATCTGACCTCTGCATTTTAGTGACTTTCTAAAGAGAGGAGGCATGTAGGCTATTGAAGAGGGAAGGGGCATGTTTGAAATGTCTTACTAACTGGAAATAAGAAAAGAACGACCTTTAAGTTTCAAGAGCCTTTAGTGGGAAATAGAGTTGACAAAAGCTGGAAATTTGTATTCTTTTAAAGTAGTTATGGATCTTAATTAGTTCAATATTTGAAGATAAATTCAGCTAATTCTTGGCACCTATTACCAGGGTGTACCAATGCTAACTATGGGTGACGAATATGGCCACACTAAAGGAGGCAATAACAACACGTACTGCCATGATAATAATGTATGGTGAAAATTGTATAAATTGCTCCCTGTAATTATTTTTCATTCAATTGACAGGAGGCTTTGTATTCATCAGTAGAAATTTAAATGTATACCAATTGGATGTGTAATTTATATATGGATTCGTGTTGAAATAGTCTTGTATGATACAGGTGAATTATTTTCGTTGGGACAAGAAGGACGTATCACAGGCTCCATTTTTTAAATTCTGTAGTCTTATGGCAAAGTTGAGGAGGTAGTTAATCATATGGTCTTGGGTTGGAAACATTTTATTCTAGAATATGTTTTTTTTTTGTCTCATCTTCATTGTGCTTTGTCTGGTAGTGAATGTGAATCACTAGGGTTAGAAGACTTCCCAACTGCAGAGCGACTGCAATGGCATGGTCACCAGCCTGAGATGCCAGATTGGTCTGAGTCAAGTCGTTTTGTTGCATTTACTTTGGTATACCTACGACAGAAGCCCTTTCAGTTAAAATAATTGTTCATTTTGCATCTTTGTAAAACTGAGCTTTCAAATGACCCTTTTAGAGATTTTTCTTCCTTTTCTGCTATTGGTCATTTATACCGAAGCATCATATCAACTTTAATTCTTAACAATTTTCACTATGGATGCATTAAGAATTTCCATTATGCTTTTTTTTTCTCAAAATCTGAATATTGTAGTCTAAGGTGGACAGGTTGATTCAAAAAGGAGGGAGCTTTATGTTGCATTTAATACCAGTCATCTTCCAGTCATTGTCACCTTACCTGAACGGACGGGTTTCAGATGGGAGCCTCTTGTTGACACGAGCAAAGTTACTCCATATGATTTCCTGGTTGATGATCTATCAAATCGGGCAGTAGTAATGGCACAATATGACCAATTCCTCAATGCTAAGATGTATCCGATGTTAAGTTACTCTTCTATAATTCTCGTGTTATCTCCAGATGAGAACTTTTAAAACATGGTGCATATCTCAGTGACGTCTCTGACATGCCTAAAATCAAGTTAGTTCTGTAAATTATATGTAAATCTTGGACTTAAAATTGGGTAACCAAGGAATATGCCAATTGTAATCATCTGCTGAGTTTTTGTTTCCATGCCTTATAACCACTAATGATAGCTTGGAGTTGGTAGCATCATAACTAGAGCCAGGCTTTGAGCTGGTTTTCTCACAGAAATGTGTTGTGCGTAAAGAACCAACCTAAATTAAAAGGAACAAAAACAATATAACTGTTATCATTTAGATCAAAGCTAGTAAACCATAGTTAGGCTTCTGATTATTAAATTTCAAAATTAGCTGGGCAATGTTCTCAAAAATCAGAAAATGGAAGTAAAAACTGCCTTTTCGTCTGTAGAATATAACCAACGAATATGCCATTTGTAATTATGTGCCTTTTTTTTCCATGAGCCATGATTCATCAACAATGATAGCTTGGAGTTGCTAGCATCATAATGAAAACCAGGCTTTGAGCTGTATTCTCAGAGAAATCCATTGTACGTAAAGAACCAACTTAAATCAAAAGAAACAAAACTCTGCTTATTTAGATCAAAGCTGGTAAAATATGATTGGGCTTCTCATGATTAACATTACATATTAAGCTGGTAAATGTGCTAAAAATTTAGGAAATGAAAGAAGAAAACTTTTGTCCTAAAGAATCGTCCATTTCGCAAGACTTGTAAGATCCCAAAATCCACACCCCCTGTAACCTATATTCCTTTGTGCTCATTTCATTTAATTTTCAGGGAACAATCCATGGGATTCAGTAAGACACCCCATACAAAGCACTAGAGGGAATAATGTTTTGGTGAGATATCAATTGAGGTAACTTATGGGATGGAGGATTTAGTTAGATCCTAGTTCAAACAACTTATGGGGGTTTGAGTTGAGCTAGCTTGTGAAAATAATGATTTGGTTAAACTCATGAGCTGTTGATATGAATCTTGAAGCCATTGCGTTCATTTTATGGAGGGTACTCCATTTTCTATAAAACATTGTGTGGTTGGTATAAGTGAAATATGATTGGGTTAGACAAATGACATTTTGCTTGGAGTCCAAAATTAGTGGTCTCATAATGGTGAAGTTAAGGACCAATCATATCATTATGTAGCTTGTTAAATATTTTTTAATTCAAAATTATTGAGCTTACTTGATATGGTGTGATGTTTGTGTGTAGGTGATAGTGTAGTTGTCATTGTTATCATGTATTTTATGTATAGGTAATATGGAGATATAGCATCATGGAAAGTTCATTTCGTCCACTCATCTATGTTATGACAAACAACAATAGACTAAATTTGAAAACGCATATATATGCATAAATGGGGTAATTCTTTTTCGAGGTAAAACAAACCTACATAGAGACAATTGAAAAACATTGAGAACTTAGTAGCAACTTGTATACACCTTATTTTTCACTCTTATTATTGATTTCTATTTTGTGCATTGTTGGCATATCAACCTCCTTGAATGTGTGCCTTTAAGGGCATCTTGGGAGCATGGTTGGTTGGTAGCACCTGATGGGTTGTGGCATGGTCCTAGCACGCCAAGTATGTCTTCCTAATACCTTCTTATTAACCTCATGTTACCATTTTCCAGCCACTTGATACCCTTAATATTGTCACCTTTACATCATCTGCCTATATCACTTTGAGATCCCTTCATATCAACTTCATACCACTCTAAGTGTACTCTTACCTCCATTCACTTTCATCCCCTTTTATATTTGTGGTCTATTTGTGTTTGATGTCGTCTAGTAAAACCCTTTAATTGGTTGATTACATTAACCATGCTAAGAAAGATCATGAGTTTAGGTTATATTCCCTAGATAATGTTGTCATTTCTCTATATCATCACATTATCTACTTTGTTTTTGCTTGCAAATTTGCAAGTCTACTTTAGAGGCTTGGATTACTAGGAGCAACAAGAATATGAGTTGTACTAACAAAGTCTTTGGCCTACTTAGGTTTTCTACCTATACCTCTTGCAATCCACCCATGGTAACTTTCTTATGAGGTGCTCCTAACCTTGGGGGATTAAAGTGCCAACAATGTCTTTACAAAAGTATCCTAAACCTTTCACTTTCTTTTATGTCGGTATGACTGATTATTCTTGATGTATCATGTATGACTATGATATAGTAACATATCTTTGCAATTTGCAATATCTTTTATAGCCCATATTTAACCACCAAATGACATCATAACTTATAGTCTAGACTTAGCTATTGTTTATTCAACCACTTATTTTAGACACAAGATTTGAAACCATATGACATCAATATGAGAGTGGATTACTCTCTTCTAAAGCCATGATTAATGCGCTCCTAGGTGCTATCCTTGGTTTGTGTTTTGTCCTTAGAATGGATCGTTTACTTATATCCTAATTTATATTATTAAGAAGTGAGAGAGGGAGGATAAACATATTGACCATCTTAACAAATATACATTGTGAGGAACAAAACATGAATCTTACTTCACCCATGAGTGAGTTCCTCATGTTTCTTTTTCATCTCCTATTACTTCACCTTCTTATCATCTTACCTCCTTTTGGTTTTATATGCACTTACCATTGAAAGAAACCATTCATGGTGTTTTTTTAATAATCCGAAACTACACTAACCATTTAATGTGACATTGTTAAGATCACCCAAGAAAATCTTGAACCTGTCTTTAAATATCCAAATAATAATGTATATGTCACTCCTACCAAGGGTGGCTCATATGTTGAAATTGTGAAAGAGCAACTAATTCACCATCAAACCCTTAGAATAATTCTACCACTAATAATACCAATAGGAACTAACATATAGAGAAGATCCACCAATTTATAACAACCTAATGATTATCAAGTTATTGGATCAAATGGCTCTTATACAAGCTAATACTCATAATAACATGACCCAAATGCAAAACAAAATTTGCAAATGACATCTTGTTGTACTGAAATATTGAAGTTTTCGAAAATTCATTGCAATGTTGTATTCTTCATTTTGGCACATCAATTATGTCTTACATACAAATTTTGGCTATTAATACCTTATAGTTTTCCCTTAGCTCATGTGCATCTCCAATTCCCAACATACTGTGTTTGACTAGTTAAACCTCTCTCAAACCTGAGCCTAACTCTGCATGTGCCCTTGGTGCTTGATATATCCAAAATTCTCATTAGACTTGAAAATATTAGATCTTTGCATCCTTGTTGCAAGTGAGAGATCTAAGGAGATGAGAATTTGAGTTTTAATAAAAGAGGCACTCTGCTAACAAGCCAACACATAACTCATGTCCTCTGTATGTTAAAAGTGATCTAGAATTTTAGGTCAAGATACTTGTCAAAGTCCTACAAAAATCGCAATGTCAAAATTGAACCTTTAAGACCATTCCTAATACAAGTCAATAATTGGGGCCTTTTTGGCAAATGTTCCATGTATCAAAATGATCACAAGCACCCGAACATGCTGTGTGGAAGCACAGTTTATGAGTTTTGTTTGAAAATATAACTTCTGTCTTTAACAAGACAATCGAAAATTCAAGAGGGAAAAGTGGTTTCAAAGATTAAACATTTGGATCCTCAAACAAGCATGCTAATCCCGTATAGTTTGACTCATGTTTCAGAATATCGAGCTAGCCACATAACACCTACAATATAATACATAAAAGCACTTCCTATTCACTCTAAAAAGCATGAGGACAATCAGATCAAATTTGTGGATACATGAGAGAGACTAACATATGTGAATGTCAAACAGTATAAAATGATTGTATTGCGCATACAAGTTAAAATAACAAGAAAGATAATGTAGTTGGGAGGTAAAAAATTTGTAACAATTCTTTTCAAAGTCTACCAGTAACATCCTCGCCTCACCAAATGCAAACATAACACAATAACTGTTCAAAATGTGGGTAAACAACCAAGGTGATCACTCAAAGACATGTTACTGGCAAAAAGGGGAAGTGAAGCAGTAGAAGGTCATGCAACACCGGTAATTTAACACAGAGAGGGAGGTTGGAAATTTAAAAAAACAAGGGGATTATAGCCTCATATCAGCACCTCTAACATGGTCATCCGAGTTGTATGTTAAGGAGTTATTGAATTTAAAGAGAAATGGTGGATAACATGGAAATAAAGGAGGAAATGAAAGATACTAAGCTTCATGAGATTGTCTAATCCAGCTGTAAATTAGTACAAGAAAATAAGATGCTCAAAGAACAAATAAATAATTTGCAACACATAATGGAAACATGGCAGCAAAAGATAATATCATTAAAGCTTGAGCTAAAACAAAGCAGGGACAATAACATACCTTCAACAGGTGGGGAAAGAGATACTCCACATAACAAAGAGATACAATTGACAATGGAAAACATGAAAAACAAGGAAAATAAAATGTTCGGAAAATTAGAAGAGGTCAAGTCATGGGCACAGGTAGTAAGAGAACCAATAGAAACACAAAAATAGATGATAAATATGCATATCAAGTTACAAATGCGGGAAGAAAAAGATCGTCAAGATAGAGCATCAAACATAATAATCAAGGGGTTGAAAGAACGCGAAGAAGGAGAATTTACCAACATGCTTGTAAATGACTTCTTACTAAATAAACTACAATTGGTAGAGCATATTCTTCAAGCAAACACAATTGGAAAAGTGGTTGAAGGGGGCAGAACTAGAAATATAAAGACGACCTTGAAAAATGTGGAAGATAAGAATAAAATATTAAGAAACAAACGATCTCTCAAAGACACACAATTCTATATAGATGAGGATCTAACTCTTGTACAACTGGAAGAAAGAAGGAAAGAATGGGAAAAAGTGATGACAACGAGAAAGGGAGCAAGAGAAGCGTAGCTATACAAGGGAAAAACCCAACTTAGTGATAAGAAAACACATAATAAATAGGGAGTTGGGGTCCCTCAGGATCATTTTACTTTGGTTAGCTGGAATTGTAGAGGCTACCCTTGGAGGAGGGGTCCTGAGTTGGGGCCCATAGGAGAGGGTTAGGATATTATTGTCTTAGTTGAAACTCATGAGTTTGAGGGCTGCAGAGTGCCATAATTTGAAGCTCATGTAAAAGTCCTGGTTTGGAATGATTTGGTGGATAATGACAAATGGCATGAAGGGGTAACAATTTTGGTTAGGGAAACATGGCAAGGAGCGATAAAGGAGGAAAAAAAAAAGATCCGCAAAATCAATACATATGGATAAAATTGAAAGACAAGGAAGATACAATTTATCTAGCAGCTTTTAACTTTGCTCCTTATGGTTCTAAAACATACAAGAAAAGGAACTTGGATAGAGAAGATTCTTTTGCAGCATTGAAAAAAGATGTTGTCGAATTTTATGTCATAGACGAGGTCATTTTATCAGGGGACTTTAATGCAAGAACAACAAATGTGTAGGCTCTATAATTTGGTATGAAGGAGGAGTGGAACAACCCTTTGTGGTTAGATGAGGATGAGCAGAAGAAGTGGGAAAGGATCATACAAAACAAAAAAGGTGGTATCTCTCATTTTGGAGTTGAATTATTGGGGATATGCAATTTACAAAATTTAATCATTTGTAATGGGTAAAAGCATGGCCGAAGTTAGGAAGCATCACATGTCATACTCACAAGGGACAAAGCGTTGTGGATTATGCCATCTGTTCACAAAGCATTATGTCACGGGCATTAAAGGTAGAGATAAGAAGCTGCCCAACTGAAATGAAATCAGATCATAACCTCGATCTTATGAAGATTATTATGAAAAACTATGATTAGCAAATGTCTAATCTTCAACCAAATAAAAAAGCAAATGCTCAAAACAAAATTCTTTTGACTCGAGAGAATCAAAACACTTTTAAAGCTATGATTACAAAACAGATTAAAGAAATTCAAGATTTTGTCAGTTTCAAAGGGAACAAGAGATTTACTAACAACGAGGATTTGATGGTTATAATTCATAGGGCAGTCGTGGAGTGTAAGCATTCTAGAGCCTGAAGAAGTACCAAAACTCGTTTCCTAACTAATCCGTGGTTTGATGATGATTGCAAGGATGCAAAGAAAATGGTGAATATCTCGAAAAAGTATAAAACATATATAAAAGCGTACAAAAATTCTAGTGAGAGATAAAAAAGAAGAGTTCATGAAGATAAGGAGGAAGGAGTTGATTTCTCTGGGGAAGAATAATCTGAGAGGTTTTTGGAGAGAGCTTCAACATAATAGAACAAATGTGGAGAACAGTATCACAGATATCCAATGATTAGAATATGTAAAAATGTTGTATCAAAACAAAGATCTTCTCCCTCCTCTTGTTGTAATTGAAAATAAGGAAAAACTCTTTTCTACAAAGGACATCAAGGAAGGAATCAATAAGTTAGCAGCTAGGAAAGCTCAAGATATTGATGGTCTACAAGCAGAATTTTTAAAATGGAGTATGGATGCTATTGCGCCATACATAAAAGAGATCTTCAATGGACTTATTTAGTACATTTTTCTGGAAAAGTGGACAACCACAATTATCATTCCTCTTCACAAAAGTGGTGATGTTAATAATCCCTCAAACTACCATACTATTATGATTAATCTTATTTTTTGGAAAACTCTTTGGTAGGATGGTGGAATGTAAAATTAGTATTTGGGCTTAAAAGGAAGGTAAGAGGGTGAAAGGACATGATGGTTTTAGACCAAAACATTCTACTATTGATCATTGCGTCACCCTCATACACCTGATTGAAAAGGTATGGGACAAGCAAGGGGAAGATATCTATTATAGTTCTGTTGACTTCAAAAAGGCATTTGACACGGTGCCTAGAAGCAAACTTTGGGCCAGAATGGAAGAATTGGGTATACCAGAAAAGTATAGGGCAGTGGTTCATAGGTTTTATGATAAAGTTTAAGACAAAATAAGAACGAAGGATTGATTATCCGAGTGATTTAGGAGTGACATCGAGGTCAAGAAGGGATATCCTCTATCTCGCACTTTGTTTGGGCTATACATAGACACGTTAGAGGAGTGGATAGACACGATGGGTGGGAATGGAGTCCACCTAGCTTCTTATGTGGTAAAATTGTTGCTTTATATTGATGACCTTATCCTAATGGCTAAAACAATGCATGGATTGCAAGAACACTTGAGAGCTCTTGAATTATTTTGTAAAGAGGTGGGGATGCATGTGAACACGAGTAAAACCAAAATAATGATTTTTACTTTAAGAAGAAAACCAAGGCAAATAAATTTTGAGTTCGAAGGTGGTCCCTTGCAAGTGGTAAATGATTACAAGTATTTGGGTCTTGAATTTCACAGTAATCTCAGTTGGGAGGCCTATAGAGCTAAGATGATACAAGGGGGATGGAAATATTTATATATGTTCCAAAACAAATGCAGATCAACGAAATTGTGGGATTGGAAAACCAAGTTGACTCTTTTTGGGTTGCTTGTTTCTCTTGTGGTTTTATATGGTTGTGAAGTTTGGGGCAGTAGCACGTCGGCGATGAAATGGAGACAAATAGAAAGGTTACAAACACATTTTTTCACAAGTAGCTTCAAAATTAAATCCATGGTTCCTTACGAAATAATTCTTACTAATGCTCAGGCCTTCCCAATGGAGGCAACGACTTTAATTCAACTTTTGGGGTACTTGAAGAAAGTGGAAAACATGGACGGTCTTTGGTGGCCCAAGATTGCAGTGGAATAAAAGTTGAATAGAAGGAAGTGCACTTGGATGAAGCAAAATGAAAAGTGGATGAAGAATTGGGGAATAAACATGCAGGAAAGTCCTAACACTAATGGGGATATCAAAAAGTATGTGAGAGAGAAATTCAAAACTGCCATGTGGACGAAACAACTGGGAAGAAAAATAGAATATTATGTCAAGAACTTTAACCCCACTCGTGATCATGAAGAAAAACACTGTATGGAGCAGAAAATAAAGTGGAAATCTAAAATGTTAATTGCCTAACTGAAAACTAGTTCGCATCATCTCAAATGTGAAACAAGAAGATGAACAACGCTGAAAGAGACATGGTTTGAAAGAGTTTTCCGGTTTTGTAGGTCAGGTATATGGAAATAGAATGACATTTCCTAATGGAGTGTGGAGCATATGAGGACATTCAGAGTACCTATGCTGATTTTTCATTTTTAAAAAATCCAAAATAAAAGGCTCAAGATTAGCAAATAAATTGAGAAATAACAATAGTAGCGGTTTTGGGCCGGTTTCTTTGGTGTATTTGACTGGCTTGCTTTTGTTTTTCGAGTCCCATAGGCTTCTTAGCCTCATGGACGTCATTAAAATATTTTAATTTCAATTTCAACTACAAGTAATCAAGCTGCTAACCTGACTTATTAAGGACCATGAGGTCACAAACCGTACCAAAGGCTCACCGAGAAATAAATATGATCATTTTGTTTGAAGATCATGTCTGAAGTGTGTAGTCATAAAATTATGCACTTTAGACAATATTTATCTCAGTCTCATACTACCATTTAAAAGGTTCTTGAGTGAAGAAAGTACTAATTAACCCCCGTCTTTTGGCCATCATATTTTATTTTATTTCATTTCGTCATTCTCGTACCTTATCATCTACATGTCAGGTCTATTTCGGCATTTTCCCATCATTTTAGCCTTAGCTGGGGTGCCCCGATACTTTTCAAACTTACCCACCACTTTTTCGGCTCTTTCTAGCCATTTTTCATTCTTATATTTACGGTAGTCGGCCATGTCGGGGTTAATTACAAAATTAGATCAAGAGAACCCTATAAATATAAAGTTAAGAGAAGATAATGAAGGACCTAGCATCATCTATTACTATCACTCATCTAGAGTTGCATCCATCTATTGCATTTGCATCCACATAGCTCCATCAACAAGGCACAATCTAGGAAGTCTACATCACACTTCATAGGGGGAAATTCTATTCTATACCATGCACACATGCTATTACATTTTCAACATTTAGTTATTGCTCGCTACTTCACAAAGTGTGAATAACACAAGAGCACCTAGGGCACGACATGCACACACTCACCAAAACTACATTTGGGTCCGAAATGTAGTGCAACGCTCAGAGTAGTAAGCCCAATTTTGTGGCAGCTGAGGTTATTCCAACCCATTCAACCTGCATTTTCATTTTTAGGGTTTCAATACTTCATTTTTGTCTTCTTGTAGGTATTTATAACAACTTGAGTTATTGACGACAACTAGCGCAGGACAATGAAATAGATGTGACAGACAACAAGGGTTTTAGACCACCTTCCGACCCTGTGAGAACTTATTGCAGATCTTTTTCGCATACCAGGGCACCCAAATTTCATACTAGAGTGACCGTGGGCGTCCTAGTCTTATACTAGGTGCCCTAGTCCACTCAGATCCTCCAGATCCATTCTTTTCGGGGCTCCGGGATAGTTGTTCTTGCTCCTATTTTCTCCAATTATCTCTGCGACATTATGCGACATACATCTGTTATCAGCTGAGTTCTTTCCTTACCTTATTCTTACATATTAGGGTTTTATTTCAATTAATTAGTTATAAAAGTACTTCATAATGCTTTAGCACATTTATTTACAACATTTATGTCCTCCTAGATTATATTTACTATCCCCATACTTACTCCTTGTAGTTTAAATATTAGTTAATCATTTTGATGAACCGACCTTTTGATCATGTCATCGCCTTATCAAGTCATGGTTCAATATTCTTATCCTACCTACACACCCACTAAGATCTCAAGTATAGTTACTACCGCCGCTAATTTCATGTGTGTATGCACCTAACATCCTTCTCACTTATTCACGCCTAGGTTTGATCCGTCTATCAATGTCGTCACTACTCGTCGTACTCACCTTAATCCTACAATAACTCCATCAATGTCTCTTCCACCACCCATTACACGAACAAATCCACCTACAAAACTTAAGGGCTATGACATTATTGAACAACTTAAAAATATGCCCACTGAAATCTCTCTTTATGACTTAGTGCGTATTGCACTAGATTTTCATAACACATTAGAAGCTGCCCTCTATGCCATTCATATTGAACATGATAATTCCATGGAGGCCTTTGCACATCTCATCCAATCTCTTCATAATTTACAGTGTGTTATCTCTTTTACTCATGAGGATATGTCACTTTTTTTCCAAAAACAACCCATGTGCTCCGTTGCTCATTACTACTGTTGTTAGCACTACTTGCATCAAGCAAGTTCTCATTGATAATGGATCTGCTGTTAATCTCTGTGCTCATTCTCTTTTATGGAAATTAGGTATAAGCGATATTCTCATTTCTCATAATTCCACTCTCATTCACGACTATGACTCTAACACTCACACGTGCTTAGGAACTATCTCATTACACATTCAAGTTGGACCTAAGACTATCCTCACTATCCTCGATAAATCCTTTCAATTCAATATATTATTATGCAGACCTTGGATTAACACAATGCAAGTAGTTCCATCTACTATCCACCAGTGTGTCAATTTCTTACATGATGGCTATGATCACACTATTACCGCCGACCCCAAGCCATTCAAGTACAATTGCATAGATCTTGTTACTGCTATCACCATACCTCCTCCATAATGCATTCCATATGCCATTTTTGACACCTATGACATTGGTCAGTCTAGTGTTTCAAAATCTACTCCTACTACCGTTAGTACTCCTGCTATATCTACTCACACTTCGGCTATCATTTACCTACCGTATTCGTCCCTACTAATACCCCTATCCAAGAGCCACTACATCCCCTACCCCTCCAACTTTGGTGTCGCCTACTAATATACTTGATACAAACACCCAACATGATGATGCTCACACTGATGCTTCTGAAGATCCTGATGACAAGGTTGACGTCATAAAAATTATATATAGAAACTTGATTTTACCCCTCTAGGTGTAGATGATTCTTATTTTGAAGAAACCTTTGTAGTTGATAGTCTAGGTGAATACCGATTCAAGACTCCTCCTTCCACTAATGTTATGATATTGTATAAGGGATCTGTCCATAGTGTCAACGCTATTTCATCTTCTCCTCCACTGGAGGCAACTCCACGACCTCCCTTTACATGCACATTATTTATTGACATATCCTTTTGGCAACACATTCCCATTGATTCCACTTGTTTAGATACTATTTATACATGTGAAATTTTACATAGGTTTTGTATAACACTTAATGACATCTTACTCCCTCTTCATTCGCCACATCTTTATCACAACTATTTTCACATTACCACGGCTTATGGCTTGTTGGTATTTCATTTGACAATTTTTGTTGCATGTACCTCTTGTGATTCTCCACTCACACTTGGACAATCTTGGCTTGACTACATTGGTTGTACAATAGACACTCTCCACTCTTCACTCACCTTTTGTGATTCTTCTCTTGCTTATGTTCCAAATATCTCTCATTGGTATGTTCATGGTTGTCCACCCGTTGCATTTACTGATGAAGAGTATGCGGTGAATGTATACATCCTCTGGCGTAATGGGTATTTACATGACCCTCCTCATTCTATAGCTTATCAGGTTTCCGATGTTGCTCCAGTAGGTTTCGATCATGCTAATGACAATCTTATCGATAGTGGCCCATAGTCATCTTCTCTATCATGTACTTGAGGGGAATAACACCTAATACATACCCCCACCCCCCCACTTGTGCATGTCTATCCTCGATTGTATTTTCATATAGGCATAACAATCACACATCCTACATCGTCACTACCCGATGATGCACTATTGTGCTTCAGTTCACACTTTACTGTTGAGGGATTACTATTTCACTTAACCTCACACACTGCACTATCGACATCAGACATTGCATTTCATCACACATACTCGCATGTCATACACCACAAATTTAACATTTTTGTCTACAAAATTTTGACATTTACGCATTCCTCCATCACACATTTCTAGTTTTCCAATACTTCTGTCATCTACGCGTCTAGGATAATATGTTATTCATCCTACACATTACATACATTTTGAAGGTTTCTACGTGCATAGTCACATACCAAACATCATACATTGTGTGTCTTCATATCATACATTTTCTACATACCATACCAATATTTATCACATATGAGTCTAGCGTTATTGTTTAGAATAAATCCTACCTCTTCAATTTAATTGAATAAGTGAGAAAATAAGACTTACCTAACCTCAAAATGATGGGGTTTAGAGATACCTGCAAATGTGGATGATGATGTTTAAGGTTGTGCTCCGTAGAAGAATGGTATAAGCTCATGTGCTGCCAAGAAACCTGCAATCACAGACACTTCACAAGACAAGATTAAACATATATATGGTGGATTGCTGGGAAAATTTCAGTCCCCAAAAGTCAAAGGACTTCCTTAAAAGGGTGTTAATCTGCGTTTAAGAAATTAATCTGATAATGATAAAGTGAATTGATTGCAGACGATATAACCAAAAAAAAAAAGGCAAAGGGACTGATGCAGTCTAAGGCTATATGTTGATCTGATGGTGTTTCCTGATCCAAAGGGAGTTTGGGAATCACAGTATGTCTCAGAGGAGAAATGATATAAACATTTATGTGCTCACAAAGGTGAGTGTGATAATGTATTTAATTTGGATAAGTGATAAAATGTGATACGTGGCTCAAAGGAGCTCAATAAGGTATGAAAAGCACCTGCAAAGGAAGGATGATGAAAAAGGCTAGTGTCTGGATAGGTGCATATGCTCACAAAGGAAAGAGAGATGATAAGTTTTCTTTGGATGATAAATAAAGTGTTGCAGATGACTCAAAGGAGCTTGATGGTGGTTGATAAATACTCACAGAGATAGAGTGTTGGTCAAAATCAAGACCTGGATATCAAAAATGCAAGCTGCAATGGTAAAGGGGTCTAATAGAATGAATCGTTGGTGATTGGATAAATCGCTGGCAATTGTGGGACGATCAACGATGATTGCTACAGATTGTGTGCAGATTGATAGAAGATGAAATAGAATTGGGATTGAATCTATTAAATGATGTAATTAATGAATTAACAATAAAGCATAAAAATAATGGTACATACCTTATTCTAATTGATGTATAGGTGAGACTAATAGTGTCATGAAGATTATCGGATAAGAGGATGTCTGCAGAACATGATCCAAAGATTTGAATTAGCTGCTAGTTGTTTGGATGTTCCAAGAGAGAGAGAGACCAGAGGTTATTGTTGAATTAACACTTGAACGTTCTGTATGATATACAAAGGCTAGAAAATGATTCTTGATGTCTTGTACGGTGAGATATAATTGATGCTGAGAAAACTTGATACTTGATCACTTAATGTTAAAGATTCTGAAGAAGAAGAATGATTGAAAATTGTTATGAAGAAAGCAACAATACACTAAGATTGTGACATGTATGCCTTGAGGAAGGTCTTTATTACAGGAAAATTCCAGATGACAGTGAACTAATTTAGAACTAAGAGCATGTGAATTGAAATTCGGGATCCTCAAGAGAAGGCATAAAACATGCTTAAATAATTGTCGGTGATTGACCGAATCACTGGCGATTTCGGTCTGTTCGAGTTTTGTGAGACAAATGGATGGAACAACTTGCTAAATAAAGGTTATTTGGTTATGATTTTGGGGTATAATTTGTTGGTTTGTTCGCAGACGTGTGATATTTGTTAGGGAAGATGATAGAATAGATAGGATTCATGTTAGGATTTGCCTAAGTTAGTACTTAGGAATATTTCTAGATGATTTCTTAGGATTTAACTAATGTAAGAAGGGTTTACGTGAGGTGAGTGTAGACATGACTTCAGGATTATGTGGGGTATTAATTAATTAATGGGGGATATAGGTTTATAAGTATATAACCTAAGATATGATATGTTGTGCTTATTTAATTAATGAATAAAGATGAAGGGTATGAAAGTAATATATTAATTAATTAGGGATGTGGAATTATATGAGGTAAGTATCGTGATGATGTTGATGTTGATGTACTTAATAAAGATGAGGGGTAGTGAATTATATTTTATATGACTTAGGGTAGGGATTAGATGTGATACCAATGAGGTGCTAGTAGACGCAGACATGGGAATTAGTGGTGCTAATTTTAGGTGTCTACATTTTCCCCCTTTTTGTTGAGTGGTTTTAGACAAGCCATGAGACAAAAATGAGATGTGATGGAAGTGAGGGATGCAAAATCATGTGATAAGGTGTTCCCCCTCAAACTAGGGATTGATGACCTAAAAGGGAATCGATCACTAGTTTGGAAGAGAAAGACGAAAAGCTATAAAGATGAGGAGTGATGAGGGATGATGGAATAATGCCCCAAGACGAGGCAGATAAATGTCATCATAAAATCAAGTGATAGGGGAACCAAAAGGTTTGTTTCCTATGGATATGTGATCTAACGACGAAAATGAATGTTGTGACAAGGTAAAAGGACCAATGATATATGTTCCCACAAAGGTGGGCTTATGAGGCCATGAAGTCAAGTGATAGAGGAACTAAAGGGTTCGTGTTCTATAGACATATGACTTACAGACGATGATGAATGAAATGAGGTCAAAGGACCAAAAATTGATGTTGCCACAAAGGTGGATTTCGAAACCAGGAAGTCAAGTGATAGGGGAACCAAAGGGTTCGTGTTCTATAGAAATATGACTTATAGAAAATGAGGAATAAAATGAGGTCAAAGGACCAAAAATTGATGTTCCACAAAGGTGGATTTTGAAACTAGGAAGTGAAGTGATAGGGGAACCAAAGGGTTAATGTTCTATAGACATATGACTTACAGACGATGAGGAATAAAATGAGGTCAAAGGACCAAAAATTGATGTTTCCATAAAGGTGGATTTCAAAACCGGGAAGTCAATTGATAGGGGAACCAAAGGGTTCGTGTCCTAAAAACATATGACTTACCGATGATGAGAGATAAAATGAAAAATTGATGAGGTCAAAGGACTGAAAATTGATATTACCACAAAGGTGGGATTATGAGGACTAGATGGGGGTTATGATTGTGACCAAAGGGGTAGTGCCTGAGGAGACATCTATTTGAAAAATGTCGATTTTGCTGAGTATATGTGATGTTTTAGAAATAACAATGTAGTGTTGAGGTGTGTTAAGAATTATGTGGGTAGATTTTTGATATGATAGATATTGATAGATGTCGATGTGCCCAAGTTATGTTTTAGATATGATGTGTATTTGATATTGATTTGAAAGTGATCTTAATGTTTATCAAAACCAAAGAACAAAACATGGATTGATTGCTTTGTACTTGATTTGATACATATGTGATGGGAAGCAATAGAATGAAGATGCTTGCACTTTTGGCCTTTACAACAAATGTTAACATATGACTAACAATGGGTAGTCACACTTAGGATCTTGGACATAGAGATGAATTGAAAATATGTACCTTTCTAGAACATGAGAAGGGATGACATATGTAGGTTCTGCGGGAGAATAGGTTCTACGGGAGAATAGGTTCTCCTTTCAATGGTTTCATAGGGAAATGCCCCAAATTTACATTATTTGATTTTGAATCAAACTGATCAATGCGGGAAGTTTGTTATTATGGGAAAGCTGATCAATGTGGGAAGCTTTCCTGGACACTTTTGATATTTGATATTTTTGAAGGTTGATCAATGCGGGAAGCCTTATTTACATGGGTCGCCACCCTTTGAGGGTATGGTCTACGATATTGATTTTTGACTATTGATTTTTATGGATATCTGTCCTTCAAGGGATCGGTCTATGAATTTGATGGTAGCTATTCTTTGAGGGTATCACTTTTTCTAATTTTTTACAAAATTTTGACTTTTCCGTAGGAAGTCTATCATTTATTTTCCATAAGAAGCATATATTTTGACTTTATATTTTGAGCTGAGGGAAAGACCCTAATAGACCATTTCAAGGAGGGGAAAATATGTGTACAAAAACTACACATGTGTGCCCCAAGACATGTTTTTGGTTAGTATATAAGGTAGATGGATGTAATGATTGTGGGGTTCCTACCTAAGGAGGAACTTATCCATGTGAAAGATGCGATGAATAGAGTCGTGGTGCTCATCTTTAAGGTATATTTAGGATAGTGACGGAAAACCACATCTTTTCAAATCATTACGATGATAAAATGACTGGATAAAAATGGGACTAAGATCTTTTGATGTGATTATTTTCATGACAACGGATGTGTTAGTAGTAGAAAGGCCACAATGTGCAAGACATTCAAATGTTGACCCATACTATATGGACCGATCCCACTAGGGGAGCAACTTTCCACATTTACTGCGTTCTAATGTAGTGACATTTTGATTGGATTTGATTAGGTAGGTTGATGAGGATGTGTTAAGGGGGAGATGTGTGAAGTAAGGTTTTCAAAGTCTCGGCAGCTATGAGGATCCCTCCTAACATGAAATGCGATGGATAGAGATGACATGTGTTGAAAGGAACGATATATTTCATGTTAGGATGATGGAATGTTTTGATCTTGATTGATTGAGTATATGGTAAATAAAGGAGCTCTTGACAAAGGATCCATTGAGAAATTGGATGGGATATGAGAGGATGGTTGATGAAGAGGTGAAGATGATGAAGCTTTGGTCTTACCTTTTCTTCATGTTTGATGATTTCCGGTTTGCGTGGGTTAGTAAATCATACTGATTTAAGACAAGGGACCTTTAATGAAAGGTGATGAGAAGACATATGAGAAAGGTTTTCCACTATCTGATTGAGGATGAACCCTTTGACTTGCCAATTTCGGTGAGGACACCGTCATTGACTTGGGTGTATATGATGACGAAAATGACTTACCTTCAAGGGAAGGCATGGATATTGATGGGGTTGAGGGACACTCAATGGAAGATGTTGACAAGATATATGAACCTTCAATGAACGGTGCTAACGATATTTATGACAAAGGCTTGTTGACGGTAGAATGAGGACGTTCCCCTTGTCCTACATATATCGGTGAGGACATTGATGAGGGTGACAATGTTGATGAAGGGTTAGAATGGTCTTCTTCTGGGAAAAGACCATCGATGAGGAAGAATCGTTAGATTATGGATTTTAGTGCTTTACAACTCTCTGTGTTATGACCTAGGCTTCTATAATAGGCACATGTTTTGTTTTGATTGTACCATGCGGGTTCCCGAGTATGTGGGTTGGGTGTTTTGATTAGTGGTAATGTGATAAGAGAGGCTTGCATGAACCTCTTGAGGATGTCGATGTAAGTCCCTTTTGGGGGATTTTGATTTTGATTTTAATTTATGAGAATGCTTAGTAGAATGCATTTTATTTTTGGATAGGGGTGGACTTGTAGATGTCATATGGTGTTGAAACATCATAGGAATGTTCTGAGGTTGATAAGAAGGATAATGTGATGTGTGATTGATATAATCAGATGATGGATGAGCTCCCAATACAGACGAAGAGGGATAGATAGGGTACGACTATACATGATACTTAGATAAAGAACAGGGACCCAAAATGGACGTTAAGGGTTGAACTGTAGATCTGATAGTTTTGGATTGTGCCGAAGGATTGGGTCCCAAAATAGATGGTAAAGGTGAAATTTTAGATTTTATAGATTTAGATTGTGATAAAGGACGTGGTCCCAAAATGGATGGTATGGTTGAGACCTTAGGTGATGTGTGATTTGATTTTGTAATGTTGATTTTAGGTAAAGGAGGGTGTTTTATGACGGATGATGAGGATGATGCAGTGGATGTGACAAGTTTCGATTCTGTAATGTTTTTTTCATATATAAGAGAGGGTCTCATGTTAGATGATGAGGGTGCGGTCTTGGATGTGATGGGATTTGATTGTATAGCATTTGATTCGGGACAAAGTTCTAGGCTAGGTGATAAGTGAGGGGTTGTGGATAGGATTGGGTCTGATTCAGATGAAGGGGATGGTATTTCGAGACATGATTGAGGTGTGTTATATATATTTGAGTTTTCCAATTCTTCTATTAGTTTAAAAAGTGGATTGATACAGAGATATTTTATTATGAATGCTTCCTTAGTAACAATTTCCAAGGTGGAGTCTAAGGGTTAAAAGAAGCTAATGGATGATTAGATAGTGGGCACCGACAATGTCGATGTGTGAGGATTATTGAAAATAGGATCCAAGGACTTTGAGTCTTCAATGGGAAGCATTGGTGATGAACCGGTCTTCTTATAGGGAAGATCACATGTAATATTGTTGATGATGTGACTCAAAGGATGCACAATATCTATATGGACTGATCATATTAAGGGTGTTGGGTCAAGAAGACAAATAATGTCATCATGTGTGGTAGTTTTTTCTAAATCGTAGAAAGACCTAAGAGAATCAGATAAAACATGTGTAGTCTCATTTGAATCATAGGAAGACCTAGGGGAATCAGATGGGATATGAGGAGATTGAGGATCGAGATGGATTTCTTCAAGGGCTTGGTTTTCTAATTTCTTAGAAATAGAAAAGGCTTCATCAAAGGTTTGGAATGTATGGATCTGGAGAATGGATGAAATGTGATGAGAACACGATCGAGTAAACAACTCAATCAGTTCTAATTGAGGTGGTGGGAAAGTTAATTGATTGATACTGCTTTGCCACCTAGTGAAAAATTCGAAAAGGGATTCGTTTTATGATTTTTTGATGGTATAAAGGTCAGAGATATTGATTTTACGAGTAACATTTATAACAAAATGATCGAGGAATAACAGGGCTAGATAAGTGAAAGAGAAAAAAGATTGTCGAGGGAGGGAATTATACCAGTCCAAGGAAAGTCCTGCTAGTGACATAGGAAAGGCTCTAAGCATGTGATCCTGATCGTGAATGATGAGATAACATGAGTGTCTGAAAGATAGTATGTGTTGTTGAGGGTCCTCCTGATCATAGAACAAGGTGAACTCAGACAATTCCCAATGTAGAGGATATGATTTATATGGTATTGACGGATGTATGGGTTCATTATTGTTGAGTTGTGGAGTTAAATTGCTTCAAAAGTAGCATGTTTTACAACTTATAGGTTTACTCAATAACTAAAATTGGTTGGGTAACTGGCGTCGGTCACCTGGGAGGAACTGACATCGATCAGGGAACCGACACCGGTCAGCAAACATGGAACCGACATCAGTCATGAAACTGACACCGGTCGCTTATGCGTGAATGTTTTTATTTAAGTCGCATGATTAGATCCAACCTTTGATTAAAAGGTGATCTAAAGGTTGTAAATGCATAGCTAAGATTCCCTAAGATTATATATCCTTATATAAGCATGAAAACTAGGGTTAGAAGGTGAAATTGAGTAATCCTTGGTTAAAAGGATGACGGAGAAGAAGAAGAAAAAAGGATACATGAAGACTGAGCTTTCATGGAGAGAAGATGGATAGAAGGAAATAACAGGTACATCTGAATGGTGAGAAGAGGGTAATGTCTTCTACTGTATTTCCTTTGTATTGTCTTGTCTCATTATAATGGGTGCATAATATGCAAAGCACATATAGATTCTTCTTATAGATCCACATGTTGTTGTGAGATCTTGTATTGTAGATCCATGCGATCATGATGTATTTTTGATCCAAAGGAATCTAGTATTGTATCTCTGGATAGTATCCAAATATTGTATAAGAGGTTATCTTCATGTTTGTATAGGTTGATGTAGTGATGGAGGAGAGAATTACTTCTTGGTGCACATTTATGATTGCACATTGGAAGACCCGTGTGAGAGGTCTTGTTTGTATATTCATAGGAGAGCTTGATTCCAGTTCAGAGATGTAGTAGTTCTTGGTTATGTGAGATAGGTTGGTGGTTTGGAGGTACAGTTATAGTGCACTCATGGAGATCCGTTTATAGATTTAGTAGCAGAGATACTCTTGGAGATATTCATTGTACTGTTGTGTAGAAGAGTTGGTTTGTACTCTTGTTCATTATATATATTAATATTTCTATCTTTGGTGGATGTAGCCCATATTAGGTGAACCAAGGTACATGCAATGTTATGCATGTGTACTTTGTTTTGATTTTGATTTATCTAGTTTACACTTCTACTGTTGTATATTTTGGGGAATTGTTTCCATTTCCACAGTCCTAATTCCCAGCAACTGGTATCAGAGTTTGGTTTTTTATCTTATCTGATACCAACAAGTGGTATCAAGTGTAGTGACTTTAGTTTTCAGAGCAAGGATTTGATTCAAGGTTTTGTTAGTGGTATTACTGAAAGATGTATGAGAGCAGGTTTTGGTTTACCTGATGTGAAAAATTGCGAGGAAGATATTTTAATCTCAAGCGGGAGCTAGAAACGAAAGGTGTGCTTAAAAATGATAGTGACCTACGTCAGTATGCTAACTAATGCCAAAACTGATGTTCCTTAACCGATGTTGGCATGTCGATCGTGGTTGGTTAGAGGGGAACTAGCGTCGATAGCCTGGTTAAACAGGAAATCACAGATCTGAGAATTTTGAGAAGATGAAGTGAATGTTTCTTGATTGCTGAGGTGTCCTTTGTTCTTAGATGCACAAGCATGTTGGTCAGATTGTAGATCCAAATTATAGAGGTATGGTTTTGTTACCTTGGTATTGAAGTGTTTTGATTGCACAATGCATGTTTGGGATTTTAGATCTAGATTTGAGTATGAGATAGAGGAGTAGTTATGCATCCTTTTGTGTAGTTAGATGCACAAGATTCATTAGAGAAGTGGAGTATAATGACACAAAATGAAGACGGGAATTCCATCAGAGAGGAAATTACTTCAGTTGAAAATGTGGATGAGTGTCTTGGTGTTGGTAAGGTGACGTGTTTCATATTGGTGTAGTTTTATTGCATGTATTATTGTTGTAAAGTTTTTTGTGCAAGATTTGGGTGCTTCTTGAAATGACTGGCTCAACACAATTATCAGATTTGGTCAGAGTAGGCACCTGTTTTGGTGTACTATGTCATTTATGATGTTTGTGGCAGTTTCAGCAGCACCGACGTTGATCAACGAAACCGACATCGGTCACAGGGGGAACCGGGTACCGGTCAATAGACTGTGGTAGGTCTCTATGAATGTGAGTTTGCACATGTTTTTTTTGTAGCAAAAGAGGGCATGGAAGGTTTGTTAGGAAATAAGAGATAAAATATGTGGAATAATCCCTCACAGAATTGCAACAGTAGAAACTAATATGCAGAAAATTATTATAGATCTGAAATAAAATTACAAAATAAAATAACACAACACAAAGAGACAATATTTAACATGGTTCACCCAATTTGGGCTACGTCCACCAAGAATCACTTGCTTAGATTTTATTACAAGCCACCACTCTCTCAATACAATACCCAGATCCGTTTGGAGCTATGCTCAACAAACTCTACAGAATTCACATTCGAATTCAAAGCACATCTGCAATGTTCTTCATGCTTTCTATCATATACATAAAACCATATAAATAGACAACTGCTTAAGTAATTTTACAAAACCGTGGGTATCAAAACCGTGGGCAAAACCCGTCCCATAAACCTATGGGTCAAAAAACTCGCTCATATGAGAAAAACATGTTTCCCGATATTTCGGGTGCCAATTTTTCGAGGCCAAAAAAATTTACGCCTAATTTTTTTTTTCGGGGACTGCGCCTCCAAACCCCCGCTCGGGGCCCGGCCTGGCCCCGAACCCCGGCGAGGATACATGAAAAAGTGTACAGTAATTTTAGTTTACAGTCTTCAACACTTTCACACATGAAAATAAGCTCCACAACCTAACAAGGTTTAGTGTCCAATTTTGGAGGATAATGTTTCTTACATATAGTGTATAGGAAGAAATGGAGTAGATCACTTCAATGTTTGAATTATAAAGAGGACGGAGTTGGCTTGGTTAGTCAAGTAAGACTTGGGTCAAATTCAAGTATCTCTATATGGTTCATGTTTTATTTCTTTTCATTTGAAGCAATTGATATTTATGTTTGGATTGTGTGCACTAGTAAAATATGAACCATGGATATTTGGTGAGCTTGACTTTTATTTACGGGATGTGTTAGAATGCTTGAGGACAAGGGTATCTAGTCTAAGGATGAGATCCTCAATGAAAACTTCATGTTTAGACACAGTTGCAGGTAACGAGAGATGTTTAATACACATGGATGAAAAGAAGGTGATTGAGCCTACTTCAACAGAAGTCCAAACTTATGTGATATAAAAGTATTCTTTTATAAGAGGGGAATCAATTTTGTATTTTCTTTCATCTATTTTATTTATCACTGATATATATTAGCTTTTGAGCTTGGTGATTATAAATACTGCAGGGAGTTCATATTAAGTGGGAGGAAGCCATGGTTGTTAGCATTGCAGGTTGGACACATATGCATGTGCAGAGTGAGAGGATAACACTACTATTCAGATTGACATGAGGGGACAAGTTATTTTGAAGGACGATTGCCGGTGATTGTGTGAATCGTCGACGATTGCTACAGATTACATGTAGATTGATAAAAGATGATACATAATTGATTGAATCTATTAAATGATGCGTGAATAAGACAATAATGTGAATAAAATATACTTACCTCGTTCTAGTTGATGTATAAGACTAAGATTTGATGATATTATCATATAAGAGGAGTCTGCAGATGTGTCCAAAGATTGTCCTTGGTTGTTAGCTGTTTGGATGTTCCAAGAGAGGGAGAGGTTATTGTTGAATTGACACTTAAACATTTTGTATGATCTACTAAGGCTGGAAAAGGATTCTTGATGTCTTGTATGTTGCGAGATAATCGATTGCTGAGAAAACTTAACATTTGATCACTTAATGTTGAGATTTTGAAGAAGAAGAATGATTGAAAATTGTTGTGAAGAGAGCAACAATACAGTGAGATTGGTCTTATGTATGCCTAGGGAAAATCTCTGTTACAAGACAATTCCAGATGACTATGAACTAATTTGAAAACGAGAGCTCGTGAATTAAAATTCTAGATCCTCGAGAGGATGTAGAAAACATGCTTAAATAATCGTCGACGATTGATTGAATCACCAACAATTTTGGTTTTGTTCGAGCTTTACGAGACAAATAGATGGAACATCTTGCTAAATCAAGGTTTTTGGTTATGATTTCGGGGTATAATTTGTTGGTTTTTTCGCATACGTGTGATATTTGTTAGGGGAGATATAGAATAGATAGGATTTTTTTAGAATTTTCCTAAGTTAGTACCTAGGAATATTTCTAGATGATTTCTTAGGATTTAACTAATGTAAGAAGGGTTTGCGTGAGGTGAGTGTAGATGTGACTTAGGATTATGTGTGGGTATTAATTAATTAACTGAGGATATAGGTTTATAAGTATATAACCTAAGATATGATATGTTGTGCTTATTTAATTAATGAATAAAGATGAAGGATATGAAAGTAATATGTTAATTACTGAGAGATGTGGACTTATACGAATTAAGTATGGTGATGATGTTGATGTTGATGTACTTAATAAAGATGAGGGGTAGTGACTTATATTTTATATGACTTAGGGTAGGGATTAGATGTGATAATGAAGAGATGATAGCGGACACAGAAATGGGAATTAATAGCGATAATTTTAGGTGTCTACAATTACATTACATTTTACACATTCTACACATTTAGCACCACATTCTATACACTGCGTATTTACATATTCTATACACCACATGGTCATTTCATCATTACATATACTAAATTGTTTTCTACGCACTGCACTCACCACCCTGTGACACACTTTTGTTCCTCGGTCCATACTCGACTATCGAGGGTTTATAAATCAAATGGACCTCACACTCACAATGCGACATTGATAGGCTAGTGACATACGCTTTAGGCTAAATCATCACATAGTGATATACGCTTAGGATAAATCATCACTCATCCAGTTATCAAGTCATAACATACGCTTCGGTTATACGGTTTACACACATCCTTTCTATATGTCGCATCTCATGACCATTACATGCACATTCATCATAGCATGCACTACGACCATTTCTCGACGAAACACTCATCCTTTCATCTTATAGTGATATCTGCTTAAGGATAAATCATCACTTGTCCATTCATCACATAGTGATATACGCTTAGGATAAATCATCACTCATCCATTTATCAAGTCGTAATATACACTTCAGTTATACGGTTCACGCACATCCTTTCTATATGTTGCATCTCATGACCATTACATGCACATTCATCATAGCACGCACTATGACCATTTCCCGACAAAACACTCTCGTTTACGGTTCATTATTGAATGTTGAGTCGGAAAAAATGAATCTCATTGCATACACTTCTGTCCAATCGGGAGGCACGCAGCTCCTATCATTCCATATTGCATTCCATCCCATCCATCCACATCATACTGCATTGTCTTAGGGGCATTTATTATTGCTTACTAGTGTTTTACATGATCAATTTATTACACATGTTAGATTGATTTCCTATATTTCATTATTTATACCATCCAAACATGCGCTTTCACGCCTTTGTTTAGTGTAATCACAAATATATGAATCTTACATGAAACTTGGATGCTCGCCTTCTACCCTTCCTACACTAGTCACTGGGGGCATCCACATTTTGTCTCTTCCAGGTCTATTGTTTCATTTTTTACTTACCATATTACATTACTTGATCATACACCATTTTGACATATTGACTATTTCTCTAACATGTGAATAGATGTTACACGTTCAACACTTGTTTTGCAGGATTATATGTTTCTATGACTACTTGTTTGTTTGATTATACTTGTTTGCCATTGTTTGCCATTGTATGCGGGATTTTCCCTATGTTTGTGTGCACACTTGCTTGTTGGTTGTAGCCATGACGGCCTTGTGTGTCTTGCGAAATCGTGAGTGATGTCTCATGTTTACTACCCGCTTTGTGTGGCTTACTTTTTTTCTTGTGTTTTCATTTACTACATTGTCTACGTAGCTTAAACATGTTTTCTATATGCATGCATTTTTTGTTTACACTTGTCTTTGGCTAGCCTTCTTGTTTGTGCATTCCTTGGTTTCTACCAAGCACTTTGCAAGGTTCCAACATACATGCAGTTGGTCCTCTTTTGGGGCCGCATGTCTCCTATTCAGCGATATCGCATGTGTCCCCAAAGAGGGGGGGAATCATTTGGGGGATTATACATACTAACACAAAGATTATACACTGGCACAATTCATTTTTCTACAGCTAGAGGGTTCGGACCAGCCTACGAACCCCATACACATCAAATTTTATAGGACATGGTGTCCTTAGCATTTCTGGGAAGCAATTATAGGCTTGGGGGTTACAGTGGGTGTGCCTCTCTACACTACTTCAGCCAGTATCGCCGGATTGTGCAAAAAATAAGGACAATACAAAAATCTCTTCACACACATTTCAACAAAAGTGGTTAGAGCTTGGAAGACACAAAGCATTTCCTCCCTACACTTCTTCAGCCATGGTGGCATGAGATTGCCCAAAAAACTCGTAGTACAAGATATCCTTCTACACTCTTTCTCTCAACATTGATCAGGTGCACATGTTTCATTTACACTTTTCCTTTCGCGTACTTTACATTTGCGTATTTTACACTTTCATATACATGTGTGTTTTACATAGTGTTTTTACACTTACATACATACATATTTAACTACTTGATCGTTTTCTCCTTGAAGGTCCAGCCGTATGAGAAACAAGCTTTACTAACAATGCATTACTTATGTCAACAACAACATTCTATGACAACACATGCTTTACTAACCATGCATGTAGACCATACACACGCATTCTGCCTTAGGTACACTCTTATCACTTTTTATTTGTGCATTTTTCATCTTTAGATTCCACGCTCCTCCATATTTCTTTGTCATTCCACGCTTTTGTCTAGTCCTTCGGCATGTTTTTACTACACTCTTCATGGATATCAGGTACACACTCCTATCTACTTTATGTTACCGAGATTTCAACTCGCCAACATAAAGTGGGGGAAAAATGTAGTCACAAAATCATGCACTTTAGACAATATTTATCCCATTCTCATACTACTATTTAGAAGGTTATTGAGTGAAGAAAGTAATAATTAACCCCCTTATTTTGGCCATCTTATTTTATTTTATTTTGTCATTCCCACACCTTATCATCTACATGCCCAGTCTCTTTCGTCATTTTCCTGTCATTTTTTAGCCTTAATTGGGGTGCATAGGCCTGTACAAGGGTGCCCAAGGGCGCCCTGGTCCCACCTGGGGCGCCTCGATCCCTTTCACACTTTTTTGCTACTTTTTGGGATCTTTCTATCTGTTTTTTATCCTTATCTTTTTGGTAGCCGGCCATGTCGGGGTTGATTACAAAATCGGATCAAGATAACCCTATAAATATAAATTTATGAGACCATAATGAAGGACCTAACATCATCTATTACTATCACTCATCTAGAGTTGCATTCATCTATTGCATTTGCATCCACATAGCTCCATCAACAAGGCACAAGCTAGGAAGTCTGCATCATAGTTCATAGGGGGAGGGATTCTATTCTATTCCATGCACACATGCTATTAATTTTTCTACATTTAGTTATTGCTCACTACTTCACAAAGTGCGATTGACATAAGAGCACCTAAGGCACAACATGCACACACTCACCAAAACTACATTTGGGTCTGAAATGTAGTGCAACGCTTAGAGTAGTAAGCCCACTGTTGTGGCAGCTAAGGTCAGCCTGACGCATTCATTCTACATTTTCATTTTTAGGGTTTTGATACTTCCTTTTTGTCTTCTTGCAAGTCTTTATACCAGCTTGAGTTATTGGCGACATCGATCATAGGACAACGAAGTAGATGCAACACACAACGAGGGTTTCAAACCACCTTCCAACCTTTTGAGAACCAGTTCCAGAGCTTTTTCGCAAACCAGGGTGCCCATATTGCATACCAAAGCACCTGTGGGCGCCCCAACCCTATTCTAGGTGCCCCTATCCACTCAAATCCTCTTGATCCAGTTTTTTCGGGGCTCCGACACAGTTGTTCCTGCTCCTGTTTTCTCTAGTTATCTCTGTGACACTCTACGACAGACATCTATTATCAGTTGATTTCTTTCCTTACCTTCTTCTTACATATTTGGGTTTTATTTCCATTATTTAATTATAAAATTACTTCATATTACCTTAGCACATTTATTTACGATGTTTATGTCCTCCTAGATTAGAATAATTATCCTGATACTTACTCCTTGTAGTTTAAATATTAGTTAATCAAAGTGGATGTGTCAAACTCTGTTTCCCAATGGACCAAGCTACAAAAAATTCCATTTGGTGTCCTAAACACGTCAAGGTGGCCAATTTCTAGTACCCAATTAAAGTTAAATGACTTTTTATTTGCTTTAAGTCATATTAGTTTTTTTTATTTTTTTAAATAAAAATTTTAAGTTATAAAGTGAGTTGAATTAATTAAATTTTTTAATGTGCAAGTCTCTTAACTGAAGTTGAGTTAAAGTAGGTCTTAAGTTGAGTTAAGTTAAAAAGTAGTTATGTAACTTATTGGGGTGTCCAAATGTTATGTGGTACGAGTGTCAATGTAATAGGTTGTCTATGTTCTCTCATCTCTAGAGACAGCTCATTGCAACTTCGTGTGTACATACTCTTCTAGATTCACAACTACAAAGAATACATGTGAGACGAAGTTCACTTTGTGATTTTTATGCTCTTTGATTATGAAATATGCTTTATTGTTCATCGTTAGGGAAATTCATTAATACTTCAATATTACTCTATTGAATGCGATTCTTTGATAATTCTAACTTTTTGTTTTGAATCTCTGTAAATTGACTTTGTGCCATATGCATACAATGTGGATACAAAAAAGACTTTATACTTCAAGGTAACCTTTGTCCTACATGTGGATACAATATTCATGACCTCTTGCTCATATGAGAGAAAGGGTTGTTACTTGTCATACAAAATATCTAACGTGCAAAATTGAAATGTTGGCCATGACAACTAAGCCCCCACTTTAATTTCCCCTCTCGGTCACTGTGAATCCTTTCCATATCAGTATCTGATGAAAATGACAAAGACCAACATAAAAAATTTCCATAGACGACACTTTACGACAAAAGAAAGACCAATTCCTTCTGTGTCTCCAAGATTTCCCTTAGAATTTGATGATGATGGTTTGAAAGCCTTAAAAGGACAACCTAAATCTCCTAAGGGTCCACCACCTGAGTCAAAAAAACATGACGATGTAGGACCAAGTAAAACAAATTTCAATATTAAAGGAAAATCTACATATTCAACCTCTAATCCCAAATAAAGCCCTTACGGATCAAATCAATGATATGGAAAACAATTGGCTCTCCTTATCCTCTACAGTCACTAAAAACGATACCAAAGGTATTCGACACACACAAAGAAAAGTGACCACACCTTCAAAAAATATTCTGACGACCAATAAAGAGAACAAACAATCATACGAATGATAAATCACCATTTATCCCACAAACCAATTCACCATTTTCTCAAGAGTGGCAAATGATGAAGGACACAATTTTGGGCATGCAAAAGCAGCACAAACAATTCAATTTTGATGATTGTGTCCATACCCTTTCGACATGGACATCTTACGCATACCCTTCCCATGCTCTTTTGAGATGCCCAAATTTGAAAAATACAAGGGAAAAACCAATCCTAGAGAGCATGCCAAGGAATTTTTCATGGCATGCCAAGAGGTGGCTTATAACGATATCTTTCTCTTACGCCTCTTTCCTAAGAGTCTAGGAGGACAAGCTTTGGATTGGTTCTTACACCTTCCAAAGGGATCTATCTCTACCTTTTCACAGACCTCTCATAGAATTTTTTCAAACACTTCTCTTTCAACCTTGACTCTGAAAGGTCACAATGATGGATTTTTTGCAATGCCAAACAACAACAAAACGAGAAATTTGCACAATTCTTACAATTGATGGTGAGGAATCACAAGTCGATTCCCATGTTCAATCCCTAAGAAATAGATGGTTAACATCTTCATCCCAAACCTTAACGACGAGTTTTCCTTTCACATGTAGATGCATTGCCTCAACAGTTTTGAGGAAGTTATCAAAAAGGGAACTCAAATTGAAAAATCCCTCATTTCTAAAGGCTTGATCAAGCCTCATTATAAAGACAATGGGTACAATCATAACAATTACCATAATAAAAACCCTATCACTTCTCATGATAAACCTAGGTACATCAACCGCAACCATAAAAGTTGTCAATGATGGTGTCATGGATAATCACAACATGCACAAATTTATAAAAAATAATTAAAATAGATTAATTCTAAACCATCTGTCACCATTCCAAGAAGAGAAATGTTTCCTCCTAGTGACCACAAATGATGACAATATATGTCTTTGGGGGAATCTCTTTCAAGCGTCTTCAAAACAACTGACAAGTTCCAATATGGTCACTTATCCTATTATGTAACCCTTCCCTGAAGGATAACCTAAGCCATATTGGTATAGACCTAACACATATTGTGATTTTCATCACATTGATGGTCATCAAATAGACAAATGTAAACAACTTCGCAACTACATCCAAGACCTCATTGACAATGGAGACATAGTGGCCAAAGACCTACCATCTACCAAAACACCCAATGAAAATCTAAAGGTGTTTTCTAATCCATTTCCTAACCGTCATATAAAGGGAAAATCTTACGACTACGTGGTGAATCCTTGAACAACGTCAATTATAAATCCATCATATCATATTGTAGATGCTACTCCATGCAAAGTTGAACGTCATTTTACACCTCTCGAAGAATGTCTACCAGTTTCTTTCAACAATTAGTCGTAAAGGCATAACATGATGAATATCCAACTATGAGACCCTTTTCTAATGGGGAACCCAAGCTCATTGTTCAAGACTTAATTGATGACGGAACCATTTCCATAGAGCTCGATGACGAAGCTCTCACAAACATGACATGTCAACTTCCACAACTTCAAATGAAGAGTTGACTGTTGTCCCCACTTTTGTACATACTGACATTCAATGAGATCACGATGAAGGTCAAGTATCTCTCCCTCCAAACCAATCTATTTCTTCTCCATATTTTCTTCCTATTCGTCCAAACAGCATTGAACCTGTTTCAGACAACAACCTTCTAACACCAAATGAGAGCTTGAACTTGCTTCAAGACTCCCTTTCAACCCTTGATATAACTATAGACAATACAAAAGAGGGTCCATCATCAAGCACCATTGAGCTTGATTCTATTCTTTCCATTCTGTCTCCTACGCCTAACATCTCTAGTCTTGTTGTCGAAACACAACCACAACAAGCTTAGACACTTGCAACAATGCAACCTTCTGTGTCCATTGCACCTCAAACGATCAATCTTGCAGGTATTTCATCAATGATGATTCCTACCTGTCAAGACATCTACATGCATACACTCTACGAGGTACATATACCTAGGAATATCCTTATACAACCTTTTCACGCTTTAATTGCAAATCTTTCGTCAAATCAACTAGTTCACTAACCTAGAAGGAGAAACATTGAATATTTTCTCTATGGCGTATAAGGAGCCTCGGGTGTACATCTAGAGATCAATCCTTCTTTCTTCGCACTCTTCCACTCCATGGATGAATATGAATCTCAACATATTCCCCGCATCGACAATCCTCTTCTAACATCACATAGGTTTTTCGATCTCATCGAAGACTTATCTAATCACACATCCTTTGACTTGGATCATCGTCTGCCCAAGTCTCATACTTCAGGACTCATCAAATTTTTTGATTCTCTCCTTTGACTTGGATCCCGTCTGCCCAAGTCTTGTACTTCAGGACTTATCAAATCTTTGGATTTCCTCCTTTGACTTGGACCTTGTCCACTTAAGTCTTGTGTTTTAGGACTTATCGAAAGATTCCCTCTCTTGCTTGGATTTTTCAGGACCATTCAAATTTAATAAACATGGACCTCTTTCTTGATGAGTCCATTTCAAACCTTCATCCTCAAAAATTCAGAAAACTTAAAAACATAAAAAGAAAATAAAACTTTGTATTAAACCGTTCCTTAAAGCACTGTTTGCAAATCGGAAATGAAAAAGTGAGTGCAAATAATATTAAGCATTCCATCTATTGGTAGATATCTTAATCATACCATTATCATATCTTCACATTCTTCACCTATTATGACACATGTTAACCTTGTTCCTATTGGGCATTGTGTGTCTCATATTTGTTATGGTTTCTACCATTTCAGATATTTTCACCTACGGTTTTGTCTCGAAGCTTACTGATGGAAACTCCTTTCAAATAAGCTCTCTCTTTAACAAAATGTTCAAACTTCTTTACCCGGTCCTTTTTGACCGCCCATCTCAATCCATGGTGTTGAACCCTTGCGTCCTACTAGTCCCATGAGGTTGAGACTTGGGGTTAGAATGTTCCTTCCCAACAAGCACATCTATCGACATACAAGGAAAATTAAATCAATCTAAAAATACAAAAAAAAAACTATAAAATCATTACACCTTTCGTCCTTCACAGTCTTCGGTGATAAGCCCATACTTCTCACTAGTAGTATGAGACTGGGAATGGAGTAAGAAGTCCTTACTCGCCTACATTTTGTCTTTGGTGTTGAGCCCTTGTCTCTTACTGATGGCATAGGGAAACATGTAGGGGGTCCTTCACAAAAATCAATCAACAAATAAAGCCTTTAAAAATCTTAATCAAAGTGCTTAATCAAAAATATCCCAAGAAGTAATTTAGTTGCTTATGTTAAAAGAGAACAATTCCTTCAACCAGATCTTTTCCAATCAGTAGGCCATCTATGGATCTAAGTCTTGTCAAAACCTATAAAGTGGAATCATCTTGGAATTGGTCAGATAATCTTGACTAGAGATGAGTTACATTTTTCTCATATGGATCATTGTTACACCTTGTGTCTTCCATCACATCTTCACTTTCATATCACTATTCACCTTGTTTTCATGTCTTTCTTGGATCTCGGTGATGAGCCCTCACATCTTCCTAGTTGCGTGGAGTCACGAGTGGAGTGAAACACCCTATCATTTTTCATCTACATTTCTTGCCAATGGAATGGAATGCTTCTAATTATTTGCACCTGCTTTTAAGCAGTGCACCCCTTTTACCGAGTTGTAAAATACCAAAAAACATTCAAATATGTTTCACAAAATCAAAAACATTATAAAAATGTTTCAAAAAACAATATAAAATTGTTTCAAAAATACAAAAACAAAACAAAATTGTTCCAAAATAAACCAAAAATAATATAAACTGTCAAAATCAAAACATTCAAATAATGTTTGACCAACTTTCAGCAACTGGATAACATAGTTCAACAATTTTGCCATTTGACGACGTTCCTCATGATCGTTCCAGATCATCTTTTGATAATCATTTTTCTTTCCCGTGGTGTATATCTATGCTCGAGGCAATCATTTACCCTTTCGCAATATAACTTTGCTTGGGGCACACTTGGATTTCATATTTTAATCCAATACAGATCAAACTTCAATGGGATCCGACAAGAGTATCTTTTGGAGTATCTAAGTATCACTCTGCTCTTCGGCCTGATCCAATCCTCTCGCGTTCTAAGCTATCACTTGAGGGCATTCAAATCTGTCTAGTTCTTCAATGTGGAACACATTTGAAGTGTCATTAGACGTCATTTTTGCAAGTTGTGTTGTACTATTGCAGTTTGTCAACATTGTGACGATGCTTTTGCTTCTTTCAGTTTGTTATTTTGTTGTACTTTGTTTACTTTTACTGTAGACCAATTGCAGGAAATTTATTCACATCTTAGTTCACATATAACTTTGGTGTGGTTCCTGTTCATATTGGGTTTGTTTACAATGCTTGTTTTATGTCTTTTTGTTGTTTGCACGTGTTGTGTTTTCCTCTGGTTTACTAAATAAGCCATGGAATGTTTTTCTTTTTGCAAATGTATTCAAGTTTGTTTACATTTATTTGCATTTGTATTTCAATTTTTTCAAAAACTCACAAAAAAAATCATATATTTCAAAAATTCAAAAAAAAATAAAAAATTACAAAATTTTTGAACAAACATTCACTTATCACAGAAATCCTACAATTGGAAAACCCTTGAAGTGAATTTTTCAACATTTCAATACAATCTTGGTAAAGTCATACCTTTATCTACTACCCTAGTGATCGTTCCAATCTTACAACTATCACTTTCTTCCCTTTGCATGATAGGCTAACTTTGCTTGGGGCAAGTCACAAAATTGTTTTTCCTTCGTGATATAACTTCACCTGGGGCAATTTCAATTCCGATCATTTACACAATGGATCCAACAAGAGTGTCATAAGGAGTATCTTTACTCCACTCTTCTAGTATGATCCTATTCCCACCTTGGGAGCATTTGCATCTACTTAATCATCATTGTGGCATGCATTAGGGGCATAACTGATTGTCTTCTTTTTCGACTTTGTGTTGCATTGTTGATGTTTACTTTTTGGACCACTTGCAAGTAGTGTGATTACATCTTGGTTCCTTTATAACCCTGATGCCTGCACCTACTTTGTATATTGGTTTTGTTTTCCTTTTTATCTTTTCTTTGTTGTGTGTGTTTGTTTACGTGCATCTGGGTTACCCATCTTGATTCTTTCATAATCATGGTGACAACTCTATTGTGCAACAACAAAAATAAGGTTGCTCTAAAATTATTCTCCAAATGACGCTCATGTTACGAGCACAATTCTTCCCATCCTTGTTCAAATCCCTTGTCTTCTTCCTATCAAGCGGTTGTCCACCGCTTTGCTGCATCACCTACTTGAGGGGGCATTCCTTTACCATTCTACTCACTGGGGCATCCAAATGCTTCATTGTCTTCTGATCTGCATGTGTCTACTATCTTTAAAACACTATTACTTCATAATAGCACTTTAAAGAGGGGCAAATGTAGACAACCTAAATTACACACTTGTTTCCATCTTATCCCAGTACATCCTGTTATTCCCCCCTTTAATCATGACTTGCACCCCTTTGGATTAATTAAATTAATCCTTAGTACCCCTTTAGCTAGTTTAATTATCATTTATTAAATAAATGATTAATTAATTAGTGTGCACATTATAGCTAATTAAATTAGTTATTTAAATGGGAAAGTACACTTATTTCCCCAATCAACAGCCACTTGGATTCCACTTCCTCATCCCAGTCAACTTCACTTGGACTCCACTTCACCAATCCAGTCAATTGCACTTCTAGAATCCTAGAAAGGTGGGGGCAATTCAATTGCACGTACAACCACCTTTCCGGATGCAACTTCTGCCAATTAAATTCTTTTACTGCCCCTCAATGACATTTATCTTCCCAAAACTGTTGCAACTTCCTCAAATGCTATTTTTAGCATGTGCATTCAACTATCTGTAACAATTTCCAACCACCACTTAGCCTTATCAAACACAATCTTATACTCTTACAAATCCTCTTGGATTCACAACACAATTACTCTGTCCATTTTGCTGTCAAACTTCTGCTATTTTGGAAGCAATCATCCAAGCCAACACCTGCTACATATTGGTAGCATGGTCACAACTTACTTCTGGAGGTCATTCAAGAGCACCCACAATTCTTTCACAAGGTTACACAAGCTAAGCTTCACACAACCTTACTTGAGGTTTGCATTGGAAAGCTACAAGAAGGTTTACATTGTTTTGTTTGTCTTCCATTAAAGATTGAACGTAAAAAAAAACCCAATGTAAACAGTAACTAATATGCACCATAGCTATGAATAAGTCGAGTTGGTAGCAAAATAATTGTAATTGGTCAAAATCATAAGACTAAATGTAAAATAAACCTGATATACATAGTAAGACGATGCACCATGGACATGAATAAATCAAGAAGTTAACAAAATTACTTGCAATTGGCCAAAAAACAACAATGCAACACAACTTTTAAATAAAAACTTTTAACTATGCCCCTAATGTGTTCCACAATGAGGATTGATCAGATATCGATGCCCCCAAACAAGGATACATGCAAAGGGATTGGATAAGACCGAAGAGCGATGTTAAGCAACTCCTAATGACAGTCTTGTTGGATCCACATTAAAGATTGATCTGAGATTGGGTGGGTCAGTGCCTCCACACAAGAATAAATGCAACGAAGAACATGAGAGCCGAGATTCCCCAAGTGAGGATACACACGAGCGAAGGTTTGATTGGTCTTGCCCCCAAGCAAGGATTCATGTGAGGGGCAAGATGATTGTTTGATTATTGTAGGATAGTTGGAATGATCACTAGGTTAGGAATTGAAAGTTCGATATTGTCAGGGTGTTTTGATAGTTGCTAAAATTTTGTGAAACTTTTTTTTTTGAATGTTTTTGGATTTTTGATTATTTTGAATGTTTTTGGATTTTTGATTTTTCTATGTTTTGGATTTTTGAATGTTTTAATTTTTTGAAATTTAACTCTACAAAGAGTGCGCATGCCTCAATCTAGCTACACCACAACATTGGACTTAATCTTTCCAAAAAAAATCTTAAGCTCCAAACTCCACCATATGCCTAATTTTTAGGTCACCTTCTCCAAACAAAAAGGAAAACTACCCTATAATAATCAAATAAAATCTAAAATAAAGCCCTACTATTTTTTATTGACATCCTACATTAATACACTCGCTTCTCCTACCTCCTACCTCCTACCTCCTACCTCCTACCTCCCTGCCATTATAAATTATACTTTTTATAGTAAAAATCTATTCTACAATTTAGTACACCTTAAATTCTTACAACACTTAAATAACATTTATAATTTCACATAATCAAAATTAGTGAACACCATACAAGTGCATCTAACTTATAGGCATGTAAAAAATCATTTGCAAACCAAGGAAAAAGCATGGGATCGGATTACACATTAGAGTGAAGAGAAACCCACGCTTTAAACACTTTGACATAAAAAAACAGTTAATGATGAACCCATACTAGACCAGCAACCATAATGTTGAATAAGAAGATATAAAAATAATTTAAGTAGATATCATGTGGATGATGAATTCATATTAAACCAATAACTGTAATATTTAATCAGAAAGCAGATGATAAAAAGAGCAAGTTATAACAATCACTGAGCTAAAGTACTCCCATGGTACAATTTATTTATAAAATATTTGAAGTTCCTGCACTGCAGGTTCAAGTTAGAAATCACTAAAATGTGCTCAGCTTAGTTCAAATATATGTAGACTAATGGAACTTTTACCCCCACCATTGATGCACTGCAACACCATTTTCTCTGAGCAGACCATAGAGTGTTAGGCACTCCCAGTATGATCTCCTCTGCTTCTTCTTCTTATAGGGACTCTGGTAATGGCATTCAAGGAAGAGCTCATCGACAAGGCACAGGGCTCCGGTCCTAAGCATTTTAGGCAGTATCTGAAATTCAGCACCACCAACATTCATTTTCATTACAACATAATCTTCTGGAGTGACAGTTTCCACCAACCATTCTGCTAAGTCCAATCCTCTTTCTCTACTCTGCTCACTCTGTACTTCATTCTTGATCCAAGCAGCAAATGGAAGAAATTTTACCTCTGGGTGGTCTAAATACTCAGTCCCAAATGACCCATCTGCTTCAATTGCAAATATATCAAACTTATGGTTGTGCTTGGGGTAGTGAGACTGAAACCATGAGCCAATACTGGATTTGTAACTGTTAGCCCCCACATCAACAAACACATAGCCAGTGGAATTCTGGGGGTAGCCTAAAATGTTGGGGAGATATTGAATATTGTTGAGATTCTCATGAGATTCTATCCATGAAGCTCTGGGTTGTTCTAGTAGAATGTGCTCTAGTTTTTTCATGGCAGCCCTTTTTTCAGCATTCAAGGGGCACTTGATGGCCTTTTGTGGGATGGTTTTAATGGGATTTGGTGCTCTGTGTACCTTTCTGAAAGCAATCACAGTGTCAAGCCCAAAGGCATCGAATTTTCTCAGATACACAATTTTGAAATTAGGCAAGTGTAGCTGAAGTAGAGTATTTAGATTCAGACCTGGTTCTGCAAGTGAAAGATGCACAGCAGCAACGCCTCCAATCTTGAGGGTTCGATCAACTTCAGCTGCAGTAAATGAAGAATATGTAACACCCAACTCAAAGTCAAATGAATTATATGGAAATCTGGCATTCTGTATATCTTCTTCAAAAACCATATCAATTCCCAATTTTTCGTCATTGGGTGAAGTTCCAATTCCAATGCAGAGGGCTCTGTCTCCTTTCTTCAACAGCCCTTCAGAGACCATATCTTGAAAAACCACAGACAGAGTGTGACTTGGCCATTGGAAGAGGACCTGATTAGACGATACAGTATTGCCAATGCCATGATCAGACTCTGCAACACTGTTGGAGTTGGGTTTGGCACAGAAGAAAGGAAAAATGGCCAGGACCATTAACAACAGGACAGATCTGGCCGCAATTCTTACAAAAGAAATGCAGCCCCATGATGGCAGTATCACAAATTTCTTCACAGAGGAGGCGGCTGCTGTTGGCATTGAATTTGGCACTACCTGGCCATGCCCACCATATTGGGCATTTCCGATTCTGTTTCTGCTAGATACTTCTCTGTGATAAATCCGCTTCTCCTCCTTGCCCAGTCCCTCTGGACAACTCATCTTGGGACTAGAATGTAAGAGCAACGGATATGACAAATTGGGTATTGGTTGTACAGGTTTTTTCTCTGGAACCTTGAAAATCAATGAATTATATAAGCCAAGGGGGAAACTGGAGAATAATTTAACGAGTGCAAAACCTGGAAGAGGTATGGTTTCCACCCACGAGGGCCACACGAGTATGATGCATATTTCTTGTGCAAAGAAACTGATAGTCTTCTTTCAGGCTCTGCAGAATCCCACACCACTCCATAGATACTTTATTCTAACTCAACCCATTATCAATTCATAGTAGGCATATCAAAAAAGAATTGGAGAACAAAAAAAGAGAAAAAACCTGCTAAATTATCAGGATCCATTAGCTATATCCGATCTTCTCTGCTCTCTTTCCTTCATTTCTCTTTCTCCCTCCGGCTTATTTCCCACCACAATAACACCAGATATGGTTTTATGGGTATTGGTATCTTTATGAGGATGAAAAGGCAAACTCATAACACACATCACATGGCATACTAGTATTTAATTTAAAGACAAGAGTTCTAAGACATACCATACAAATCTGTCTTTTCAATATAAAATACAGATGACCTCATGAGCATTTAAAGCCCACAATTATTTAGGTGAAGCTCAT
This sequence comes from Taxus chinensis, assembly GCA_019776745.2. Lineage (NCBI taxonomy): Eukaryota > Viridiplantae > Streptophyta > Pinopsida > Cupressales > Taxaceae > Taxus > Taxus chinensis. Next base: position 693,226,379 of record CM034148.1, read on the forward strand.
TAAAAGAGCGGTGTGATGTGACACCTTTGGGATGTTTTGATTGCTATTTGCATTTGGAGATTTTTGAGATTGTTCATAACATTATTACTCCTTTCATGGTTAGTATATTTTTCAGTTCACTCTTAACAAGTTATTATTAAACATGTTTTTAACTAATAAAAAATTAGTATTATTTTTATTTTCAAATGTCTTAAAATTTGGACATGTTTATTTTTTATCCAAAAAAATATTTATGTAGTTTGTGATTGGCTAAAACCTTTTACCTCTTATTCCCATCTTCACATAAATTGAGGCACTATGATTTCATCCTATTTATTGTGGTTGTCATTTCTACTTTTATTTTTTAAAATAATTCACTTTTTTTGAATTTATTGCTTAAAATAATTGACCTAGCCTAATTTATAACTATACACTCTTTTGTCTCTTATTATATTTACAAAAAAATTAAAATTGTCTTTTATGTATAGACTTATGGTACACATTTAAGTTCTTTTAAAATTGAAGTGCATATTTTGTAGATAATTCCACCTAAGTATTCCAAAGGACTTCTTCTAAAACATAGACAATAGGGCCACTTTTTCATTATATTATTCCCAACATATATTTTATTTTATTTTATCTAAAAATAATATTATAATGACTTTTTAAAATCAATATAATATTGTCTACCTTAAAATAATCTAATGCTAGTTATTTTAAAACATTAAATTGTTACTTATTCTAAAACAATTCAACAATTCAATGTTAAGGGGGACTAGTCGCATTGCGACTCTTGTTTCTATTAGAAGCATAGGTAAGGAAATATTTAAAAAATAGTGATATGATAAGATAACAAGGGTCTTATAGTGGCTAGTCCATGTGGATGTAATGTGTGCTCTATTGAAATGTTTGTGTGTTTTAATGTGAGGACAAATAATAATGTTTACGAAAGTTTAAATAATTTGATTATGTTGATAGGTGTTTTACAATCACAATTCAAAATAGTGTACAATTTAAAAAATGGAAAAGTAAAAAATGATATAAGTGTTGATTAACAACAAGAAGGATTAGATTGAGTAATCACTGAGTAACAAAGCAAGTACTAATAATACATTGAACAACAAGGAAAACTTTGTAATCACAATGATACATTTTGACATGCTCTATAAACTAATTTCAATTAAAGGCTAATGTATTGATTTTATTGAAAACCAATAAAAAATTCATTATGAGAAGATAAAGTGGATGTATATTTAAGTTTGAACTATTCCTTCAATAAAAATTATTCATAAAATAAAATTAAATGATTATATTTTTTGTTTGAATCAAAAACTTAAATGGGTTATGTGCACATAATTCTTAGGTTTAGCTATCAAATACTAAGGGGTTCCTTTCCGCCAAATTCACTTGGGGCATAATCTCGGTCTGATTCCTTATTACTTTGGTATCCCCTGGGATTTGTACCATAGTGGATGGCTAGGCAACACCTCTTATACCATCATACTCATAATTGGACTATAACCTATTTTATATTTTTTTTATCATGTTTGAAGTGGGTTGAATCACAAAGTGTTACTCTCATTAGGACCATATGTTTATGTGGTCACAGTATTTATTAGATATGATAAAGTGTCACTATGCAATGAACAAATACATCATTATTTGATTTGTCATCATCAATTAAACCAAGAGGTAGTTGTTCATTACTTTCATATTTATTCAACCCAAATGAAATGTCACTATAGTAATTTTTTTCAAAATAATATATCTGGATATTATTATTGATAGGATGTATTTGTCATTCTTGACTGATTTTAATGAAGTGAATGCAACAATAAAATCTCAAATATTTGCAACTAATCAATGGTTAGCTAAATCATTTTTTATATTTTATTTGGTAACTGAATTGCAATCTAAAATTTCATATTTTATATTTTAAAATTGAAAAATAAAAAACTAATACAATTTTTGGTTGGTTGCAAGGTACACACATTACTCATTAGATAAGTGGCAGTGTATGCAATCTATTGCATTAGTGCCGGTTGCACGAGGAATAATAATATAAATGTCTATGAAAGGCTAAAAATGGTTTATGGGATTGAGATAAATACAATGTGAAATAAGAAAAAGGGAGTGCAGAATCAAGATCAACAAAGAAAAATAAAAAAGAACAAGTAATTAAGAACATATGTTATGTTCTCTAATGCCTCATTGATCTCACTATATCTACAACTTTATGAGGGGTTTGCTTCCTACTCAATTTTGAAGAAGAAACAAGTTGGATAAAAAATAATTCTTGGACACCAATTATTGAAAAAGTATAGGCTATAACCAAATGTTAACGAAGATCAAACATCTCTTGAATGCAAAGAGTCGAACATGTTTGGTCCTCATAAGCCATGAATTTCTAGCAAGAGTTATACGAGTCTTTAAAGAGGAAAACCGATGGTCCCTTGATCTTACAGTAAGGAGAACATCTACCAATAAAATGGTCCACATTAAATTTAAAGTTGAAATTACATTGTAACAATCAAATAAACATCACAATTAATATTATATATTAATTACGCCGAAGGCGTTCTTGTAGTGAAGTGAGACCTCTTTTCTCTGACAAATGACAGTAAACGAACGACAGAGATTTAATTCGTCGTTGATGTACTACACATTTTCATCCGTCCATGTGGCGTGACCATGGTTTGTCGTTTCAACGCCGTGTCTGGGAGTGCCCGGAAGAGTTTACCCACTCTTGAATTTGGATTACATGATGCATCTACACAATGTCCGTCTGGAGTGTTGCTACAACATCCTCAACAAGGAGGAGAGATCGGATCTGGTCATGGTTGCACTAGCGAGACGACAAGTGGGAGATCAAGTGCAGCGACGTTGTAGTTAGGGTTTTGGTGGCCCCTGTTGACATGCCTCTCAATAAGTAGCTTTGAACCACCGACAGATGTTCCAAGTTAAAGCTGTGTCATTATGAGAACATTTCCTACGACCCTTCCATTTCCTCTCTCTCATACATTCAGGCGAGTTTTTGGGATCGTCGTTTGTTTCTCCTCTTTCCCCAAATTTAACGGGAAACTGCATACAATTGCATTTAAATGTATCTGAAGGAGGGGGAATGGCGGTGGGGTTAAGTTGCGGTCACATGCTGGAGGACCCAAGTTACGTAACCTTGTTTATGAATTGACACTCTCCAAAATATTGTGTTTAATCAGGGCCACCTCTGGAAACACCTTCAGGCATACAAAATTCCTCCTTCATGTCAATCAGAGGATATCCATCTATTACAGTTGAAAATTCACCACCCTTGTTAGCATCATTACCTGATTTGTCCATCACAGATGAAGAGTTAACATCTGATAGATCTTCTCCCAATTCAGAGAAAGATATTCTAGATAGAGGTTTCAGCCCCAAACCAAATGACACAGTTCATTCCAACTCATCTGAGAAAGGGGGTGAATCATATGGAAAGTCGGTATTTGCTGAGACAAAAGGTAAAGTACATTGCTCAACTGAAACATCATTTATAATGAACAGATGCCCCATCTTATGATATGTTGGAGATTAATTCTAAACTTATGATGTTCTTGAGGTTTCACACACGATCTAATAACTAATTAAATGTAAAAGAATTGCAGTTCTTAATAATATTTTGTGAAAGAATTGCAGTTGATAGTAATATTCAAATCAAGTGTAAAGGTTTGATTATTGTTTTTGATGAAATTGTGTCCTTTTGTTTCAGCATGTGACTACACTGAAGGAAAATGGGTTGAGGATAGCCACAAGCCCCTATATTCAGGCAAGATGTGCAAACATTGGCTATAAAAAATGTGGGCATGAAGGCTAACACAATGGAGTGATTTTTCATATGAGAATTACCGTTGGCATCCTGATAACTATGACATGCCTGAATTTGAAGGACATGAGTTTATGAAAAGGTACGAACAATCAAGTTTTGGTGGTTCTTTCCACAGTAGTTTTTATGCATGTGCATTATTCTCTTAGAGATTACAAAATTTGATAATGGTAGGCATTAATTTCATTTGCATTTTTGCCAACAGAGATTCAAATTAGTTAGGCGACATGTATTTTGTAAAATGCAGAGTAAGACACTAGCATTTATTGTTGATTTTTTGGGAAGATAACAGTTCCAATAGATCTCATGTGCCTCATTACCGGTGGAACAGACAGTCCAGATGTTCAAGCTATAGGTAGGGAGTATGGTATGGTCTGTGCTCATCATGCAATAAGGACATATGGATGGGCTTATAGGTTTCCTAAGACAAACACAACTATCTCGTACTATTAACCAGCAAGCCTCTGTGAAATTGAACCATTGAACCATAATGACCCATCCACTAATTTCACAATGCAGCTTGATCAACCTGCATGGTTTTTGCATCAAAATCTTAACAGGTTTCATGTTGTGGTTTTAAACACGAGGCACCATTGGAACATAGGGAAATTAAATGTAAATAAATGGCAAACGCATGTGAATGGAAAGCCAAAGAATGCCAAGCATCTGAGAGACATCAAAAGTCCGCTAAATTTTACCGTACACAATGTTGTGAAATGGCTTGATGGAGAGTTGAATGAGCATCAAAAATTTAGAGCCTTCATAATAATTTTATCACCTCGACACTTCTTTAATGGGGATTAGGATTCAGGAGGTAGCTGTCATAACACCGCACCATTGCCTGAAGTGAATAAAGCTTCAGGAAATCGAGCTCATGATCCAGTTTCCAAGAATGCTGTGAAGCGTACTAGAGTTGAACTTTTGGATATCACTGGCTCTTCACAGTTAAGAGATGAGGCACATTTATCAAAATATAGATTCAAAGCAATGGTGCTCAGGATTGTCTTCATTGGTGTCTTCCAGGAGTTCCTTATACATGGAACAAGTTTTTGTTTGCACAATTTTTTTTTCCACAAGGGACAAATTTTATCGGTCAGTATGGTATCTTAGTACTGTTAACTACACCAGATGTTCCTTCACTACATGAACGCATGGTACTTGCATGTTACAACTTATATAGTAGCCAACGTCATGTTAACAACTCCGTTGTTGGTTCCTTCTGACCAAGAACCTTGAGACTCAACTATAGAAGACATCTGAGGATTAATTTTTAAAATGCAACAGTAATTGTATGTACAAAGCATATTTTTACAATTCTTCAATTCCTGTGTGAAATGTATGTTCTCTCATAATTTGAAGGCATCAATCCTAACAAAGGCATAGAATAATCAACATTATGGGTGTTCTTAGTTTGGATTAAAGAATATGCTTTGTTAACATGATAATTTTTTTACTGATTACTATGAATGAATTATGTAAGTTGTGTAAATTATAGATTTATACACTTATTCAGTTCATTGTGAATCATACATTCTCTTGGAATTTGAAAACTTTGTGATTGGGGTCTGACAAATCAATCACACACAACTCCAAGGATGTGATTGGCATTGAACAATGTATCATTTTGTGTTCCACAGGTAGAAAAGCATGAGTAGTGATATAGTTTTACCTTGCTTTCTAACACTAATACACAGATTGTTTGAATTTTTTTTTTTAGGCATGCCCTTTCATTTTAGGTCTTTGAATGATGCTTAAATTAGATTTGAACACGTCCATTCCTCTTCAAAACTATTTAGAACTGCAAAAACCTCCATTGTATTCTATAATTACCCATTTTTTCTATGACCAAAGCAGTTAAGAAATGGAATAGCAAGGAATGCAAGGTTCACATTTCAGTTGCTAAAATGTACGATATTGATCTCACCTTGAAGTTATTGTCATAAATTATGTTTTGAGAAAGGTCACTTGAGGGTTCTGAGGTACTCTTCAGAATTTTGTATTTTTTAAAATAATTTCGAAAAACAATGTTGTATCTTTCTATTTCGGAATAGAAGATATTTTTCATGCATGGAGGCTTCTCGGTTCTCCATAGGCATGCTAATGTTTGCCTTCCTCCTCTGGTTAGTTATCTACCTCAATGTTATCATTGATTTCTATGTATTGGATTTTTTGGGGTTTTAACTCATTTTTTAATCCAACGTGCAAGGTAGCCAACAACCTCCCCACCCAAGAGTTCGTGGCCAAAGATCTTTATTGGATGGAGTGGCGTTTCATCTCTATTTTTTATTCTTTCGAGTTTTATTTATTGCACGATAATCAATCCAGTGTTTATGTTAGGGGATATAAATCAGAGCAACTTTGGGATCCACAAGCAGAAGTGGGTCTTATTCTGTATAGTAAGCTCTTTGAGGTTTTATTTCCACTTCATATCAGTATAATGTCATTTGGTCTAATCTCGGAGTCTATTTGGGATCTTAGGATCTCGCGCTTGGTTAACAAGATGAGCATCTTAAGCAACACAATTTTTGTCATATAAAATAATCCTTGTGTACCGTAAGGGGAAAGTACAACCCCCCTAAAAAAATTCTGATGAATAAATCCAAAGACCACTACTAACATTATGCAGCATGTTTCATGTTGCTGCATAAAAGGTGTTTGATGCAAGGGGCTGCGTGCAAATGCTCAGAAGCGCAAATGTTGTGCACAAAATTCATTGGTGTGAACCGAGAGGAATCTTGGAAAGGCTAGAAAGCCAAGCAAAGGGAAGCGGAGCCTTCGCATGTTGCAGAGTCCCAAAAGGAGAATACAGTAAGAGGTAATTTTATTTATAACAGAAACCCTTGAATACTGAAATGGTCGCCAAAGCTTTCAGATTAATGTGGTGAAATCTTCTTCACGGATTTCAGATCGGTGCCGCCGACTGTTTCTGGCACTCGAGGAGCAATTTTTCTAGCCCAGAATCGTAGGTTTTGGCCGTCATTTCAGCCCGAGGAAGCTCTGGTATGTAGGGTTTGTTATAAATCGGTGTTTTGGTTGGGGAAATTTGTGAACATTTTTGGTTGGTTGAGGGTTTACATTTCTTTCCCATTAGGATTGTATTGTTATATACGTTTTGGCCGAGAAATTTGTTGATTTTTTGTTACAATTTTTGTCAGAAAATGTGTGTATTTTGCCACATTGTTTGAGACTATTTTTAGAAGGTTTAACAAGAAGTCTAGGATATAGTTTTTTGGTGTTGTAAAGGAGATATTTTAGGGGGAAGGGATTATGTAGCATAAGCTCTTAGCAATCATGTTGGATGGCCAGGGTGGTTGTTTTTTGCCACAAATTTTACCCAGCTCCTGCGAACAGCTAGAACAGCAGCAGCATTGGTATTTATAAATTATTTTACTCTCTAAATTTTTCTTCCAACCATTAGTTATCTTTTTTATTTGTTCTATATTATTATTAAATTATAGCGACCATTTGTTAAGACTTATGATTTCATTGTTAATTTAAAAGAAGCCAAGACTTCCGATTTTAATGTTAATTTAGAATATAATATTCTTTCTAATCTCAAAGTATTGTATTATATATATATACTCACATTAACAAAAAAAAAAATTGCTTTTCATTTACATGATAAATATCAATCTACAAGAGATGTGGATACAATTTGTAATGTACTTGGAAGTCAGACAATCTCCTTTATGGATCAAGGAAATGGTTATTTAAATGATGGAGGACACTTCACAGGCTATCCATGATCAGATTCAACCTTCGTATGCAGGCATCTGGAGTATGTCAAAGAAATGATAGCAATTAACTTCAATCCGCCAAAATTTTAAATGAAAATGATACTATTTGTTACTAGAACCATCGGGTGCATACCAATATGAACTTTGACAGCTTGGAACTTAGAGTAACTTTGTCCCGTATCCACTGTGTAATCACATAAAGAGGATAATGGATTTTAATTCCGAAAAGTTATGTCACATAACACACATACTTATACGCTCTTAAAACAATTTGAGGCATATTTGGGCTTGCATGACAAATAAAATTTGTCTTATGCTATTCGAAAACCTACAGGGCATTAAATAAAAATATACCATAACTTGATTACAAGATTGGAAGTTCCACTTTGACTTATTTGTAGTGTCATTTTTTGATGGTATCATTTTAAATTGTTCCCCTCTCCATTTTTGCCACCTTTTCACTTCCCCGCCCCGACCTTCCAACCCCTGCTTCTTCAGCCCTCTTCTTATGATATTGTTTTTCTCCCTCAAATTTGAATCCTTCATAAGATCCCTTCAGCGTTTCCATCGTACACTTCACGTACGATTGCTAGTTGTTAACTCACATATATTACACTCAACTATCACCACAACTACCATTGCAACACCAACCCTAAATCAATTATTATTGTATGATTTACAATAATTAAAGTACCTTACATAAGTGTGTGCATCTTTGATGGCTTGTGCACACGAAGTTATAGTGGACTGGGGAAAAGCATGCTTCACAACGCAGTATTGGGATAATTTTACATGTTCACACACATGCAAGAAAACACAACCTACTACCCATGGCATGTCACTACTGTAACTGACATTTTTTATAGTTCAAAAATATATATTTAAATACTTAAATTAAATGTCACTTGCCACAATAAATAAAAATGTTAAAGTTAGTCCATGTTATTAGTTTTACATGTGCTTCGATGGTGCATAAGAAATCCAATGGGATTCACGCGTGTGCTTAGCAACACTTTTTATTTTCTTTTATATGTTTGTTTCTTATGCTAAATATAACATAATTGTATCAAAGAATTCCATGCCTCCCAACATGTAGGCATGTCTGTCTTAAGGGATTCATTCTACATTGCCAATAAAAAACATAATTTACAAATCTTAAAACTTGTGTTAAAATTTTGGCGTTATATAATTATCATTTATGAAGCTCATCTTTGGATAAATTTATACAAAAGGTATTGATCTTTTGCTTCCTATGTGTAGAGGTACACTTTTTGCATGTACAAATAGTTAATTGTTGTTTTGATATTTTTGTATGTACATATAGTTAATTGTTTTGATATTAGTGTTTTTGTAAACTTGTATTTTGTGTGCATGTGTATTATGGTATTTATTTTAGATTTTTTATATAGTTTTGTTTATTAAAATATTTTTAAGTAATTAACAAAGTTATTATTATTTTTAAAAATGTTTTTTTATTAGTAAAAAATGACATCAATTTAGTTGTATTGTTGAATTAAACAAAAACATATTTCTAGAAAATAAAAATGTGCTCTAAATTCCGTAATATTTTTAAAATCTCACCTTCTCTAAGTAGAGAAAATCATGGTCAAACATATGTCAAAGTTAGGTTCAACCACTTTGTTTACAACTCACATTATTACACTCCACCACAACCCCTTCATTGTCATTCTATGTTACGCCTATTGACATAATCATTGGTCCAAGTTAGAATCTTATTGGCATGTTTCCTTAGGATTATCACTTTCGACTTGTTTTCTTATGTCATTAACCATGTTTTCTTTTTTTTGTTAGAGTAGGTATTTACCTTAGTTCATGTTCACCTAGGTACTTCATTTACCTTTATTGTATTTATCCTCACCCACTTATGTGTGTGGATATTTCTTTTTATTTATTTAGATATTAGGGGGATATTATCTAGTTGTTAGGTATAGTTATTTCCTTGATCTATGGTATTGACTAGTTCTTTCCTTGATTTATGGCTTGATCTACGACCTTGACCGGTTCTTAAATTTTTATTCATTGCCTATATAAGCAAGGCCCATTCTCATTGTATTTCATTGAGTTCCATATTAATATATGCTATTGTTGCTCATTTGTTTGCAAAGGTTTATGTAAAGTTATTATGGCAAATTGCTTTCATCTTATTGATCGTGGTGTTTGATTAGCATCTGAGTTCTTGGCTTGGCACGATCTGGTTATCGTTCCTTTTATTTTTGACTTCTCATTCATTTTTTTTTTGGGCTCATTTTGTATATTTCATTTCATTTTCCCTTATTTCCTCTCTCCCACAACTTCCCCTCTCTTCTAAGTTTTTTAATTGGTTTGGATCACTAACAGTTCCATAGGATGATGGCTAATTTAATATCCACATTTTGTATTGCATCTATATAAAACTAGGAATATACATTTTTCTGGCCTTTTTGACCCTAATTTTTATTTCATTAGGGTTTTTGGTTTTCTTTCTTTGATTTCTTACACATTGTGTGTCATCTTCCACCCATAAAGTCCTATTCTGATTTCAAAAAACCTAAAAATACAAAGTTGTACTTGTTTATTTAGGACATCATAATATGAATACATTAAAAAACATCCATGTTGAAATTGTAAGGAAATAACTTGTTGTTTTAAAATATTCCATGTACCAAAACTTGTATTCAAGCATAAAAAGCATATATACTCTATTAGTAATTTTTCAAGTATTGAAAAGATAAGGGTTGGGTCAATTACAATACAAAGGAGTGCATTATACTTGTTTGTCGATTTCTAATTTCTTCTTCAATTGAGGGATCTGATACATATCTAGGTATATCAGAATTTTCCTAATTTAACACAGGCCTAAAAATACATTTTTTTCCTTACAAATTCTATAAACCTAAAGGTGGGATGAGGGTTTTGGAGAAGGAGATTGAAATATCAATGATTTGCGACAAACTAGAGAAAATGAGTGGGGACTTTTCATATTAGGGCATGAAGATACAATTCACAAAATCATATTCTCCTCTACGTAAATAGAGCAATTTTTGTAGAAATCACGCTAATTTTGCAGGTTTTGGATCTTGACAAAACCGGTCAATACTATTTACTAGTCTTGTTTACTTAGGTGTTATTCATCTAGCCTTCTAAACCAATTTTCCACATACTATCACTAATGACTACCTCCAAATTCATGAATTTCATTGTTTATGTTCCTGATTCTCTAGGGTTTTTAAGTGCATTTAATTATTCTACATTTTTATATGGTTTGTATGACATCTTTTATGTAATTCAAACTCAATTTATTAATTTAATATAAATTAATGTGATTATAGTGTGTTGTGGTTAGTTTAGTACATAAATCTACATTTGGTGAACATGTGCTTTTATCGATCATTGAACCCTTATGTTTTACACTATATGTGCACCCACTTTATTTATTACCTTTTGGAGTTAGATTCTTTACTCATAAGGTTTTTTCACTCTCATTGTTTATACATTGATGGATATTATAGTGTATTCTTGTCTTGTTTCCCCCCCAAAATATCTTCTTTCAATTATGCCAATATGCAATAAATATATACTTGTGAGTCCTATAAATTTGATTTAGAAAATAAACCTAGGGATGATTTAATTTAAAATGCTAAAAAATATTTTATGAAGAACCCTTATGATATTGATAGGTTTAGGAATATATTGAAAATTGTTTCTTGTCACAAACTTCCTTCTCTTGTTCCAAATGTTTCCACCACAAAACATGCTTTAATTTCAAATGTTGAACATGTTTTGAGTGTTTCTTCTAATTTGATTTCTCCAAATATTTTAAAGGTTTGTGTGGTATCCCAAGTTTTTTCTAGTAAACATGGTAGTCACATGATTCACATTTAGTCCTATGGGTCTCTAATAGTGCCTCCTTGTGTTGTTTGATAGGTTTTTGATAGGTTTCTAACTTCTTCCATTGCAATTCGTACTACTAATCAATCTACACATATGCATAATCTTGATATGACTATTATGAAGAATACATTTAACACCTTACAATATCATGTACACACACTATCATTAGGGTCTTAAATGCCACATGTTATCCCAGAAAGTTCCCAAGATATATTATTAAACCCCATATAACCTAATAAGTTTGTTTATCCTTTTCCAAATGGATTTGTTTCTCCTAAGGTTATAATATTAGATGGAAAATGAGACCTCTCACACCACATATGATCATTTTCCCCTCATGCTTTGATTATATTCATAATGATAAGTTTTTTCTTAAATTATTATCATGAAGCTTAAAGGACTACATACTTGATTCGTTATATGCATTTCCATGTGGGTCCATTAGACCCTTCCCTGTATTGGTGGATAGCTTCTTGGATCATTTTTTGATTAATATTGGTATAAGGTTACCTTTGCAAAGATATCCCAAGTGAAGAAAGCCTCAAATGAAGCATTCACTAACCATGTGCTTAGGTTTAAAACCTTAACATCTAATATGAATTAATAATCACTAAACATTGATCTTCAAAGCATATTAATTAATAGTCTATTACGAATATGTAAAGAAAAAGTGTTCTTTAATTTTTATGTATTTTAACAAACTTTATCAAAAATTAAACTTGTAATGTCTTATATGTTTACATATGAGACACTTGCTCAACTTAGTTCAAAATATAAAAAAGCATGCTTTCAAGCTACAAGCAATGACCACAAGCCACAACCCATGAAAACTACTAAGAGAATGGTCAATATTAACTAAAAAAACTTGTGATCTCAGATGGAATGTAGGAAGTTTACAAGACTTAGCGAAAATCCACAACATGACTTAAAGAAGTTACTTGAGTGCAATATGATTGCAGTAACACTGATAAGAGTATGACACTTCAATACCATTACCTGATAATTATTTTTAATGCATACTGTGGCTATCATAAAACTTAGGAACATTCATTCAATTGGAATTACTTTGAAGCACAAAATCCTTAATTTTATTGATAGTGGTTAGATTTAATAGATGATAAAGCTCCACATGCCATAATTGAATGATCTATTCATGTGGAGAAACAAAAAATGCTAACAACATTTATATGGTAGATAAAACAAAATAAAATTGTGGGTCAATGCAATATGATATTCATCAAGAGGATTTATTAGAGTAGTAATTTAATGACCTCTTGGTTAGAAAATGAAAAAATGCGCTGAATTTTTTCTAGTGTGACAAAGTCATATCTAGATGAACCAAAAAAGGAATGCCTTAGACCACATAACCCACATATTTACAAAAAATAATGGATCCAAACAAATAGAGTTCAAAATGCAATATGAAACAAAATTCTATTTTTATATTGATCGATGAGAAAATTACACATGCACAAACACATTACAATCTTATTATGGTTTTGAAATAGATACTTTGCATAAATCCTTAGCCTCTTTATCCTAACTAGACTTGAAGAATCACAAGAGTATTGATCTAAAATTGGCTCTTTCTTTAAGTTGAAACTCAAATGCTTTATCATACTCTCTTTCTCCAATATTTTTCTCTAGCTTGATCTTAGGTCTTTGACTATCCTATTTATACCAACCACCGAGTCAAAATAAATATTTGGTTTCAATAAAGATTCAATTTATTTGTTAAGTCACAATCGATTGAGATGAGCCCATAAATAAGTAATCACTCATGGAGGCATTACCATTAGATTATAACACTTTAGTTTCAAGGTAATTTTTTTTATAAGGGAAATATATTGGGTGACACATAACCATGGAGACAACTAATCATTTGTTGTGCAAGTCCATACAATAGTGTGTTGAGTTGTGAACGATCTCTTAATACGATTTACAAATGATATTTTAACATTTATATTCACAAGTACTTCATTCACCTCACAAGTTTGTGTTTCCTTTCTTATTCCCACACTAATTTTTTTTTTACGCACAAGCTTATGTGTGCTTGTGCAAAGGTGTGCAAATCCTCTCATTCTTAACAAGTGTTTTTGGTGATATAAGATAGCTTGTGAACATGGATGCTCATTAATCATAAAAATTAGGTAAGAAGAAACATGATACCATACCCATACATGTTCCACAGTGTCTTATATGGATCGAACATGTTTACTTTTTTTGGATGTGCTTGATGACGTTACACATTTAACTTCTCATCCTTTCCACTTCACCAAATATTCCTCTTATTTTTTTTATGTACATCATCTTTTCAGTCCATGAATCAGTGACTTCTTCAATTTCTTCACATGCCTTCACTTTCTCAACTTGTTTTTCAATCATAGTAAGGGTATACATATTCCACGTTAAAATATGTGATATGTCTACCCCTTATGGTAGTTTTATGTTGTTTGGATTATATTCAAAATTTTGTAATACTTTACATGGTCCAATATTATTCCACTTGATCCTATCATATATTCATATCTAGAACCTTTTCTTAAATAAGTGGGATAAGAATATGCATCCTTCTTGAAACTTTTTCTCTTTTGTTCTCAAGTTTGTACATAATTTGTATTATGTGTCACTCTTCTCTAGCTATGTGCATACTTGCTAGTGTACATCTCTAATGTATCACACAAAATCCTTCACTTATTATTTATTCCATTCATCTTTCTTGTTGTATTGCAATATTGTTACACCTCTTGGAATTAGTCCATAAATGATTTGGAATTACATCCTTTCTCATGTTTACAGAGTTATTGTATACAAATTTCTCTTGTGCAAGGATTGAATCCCTTGTCTGTGGCCTCTCTGTAACTAAACATTGCACCAGCTGGGTCAAAGCACATAAGTGTGTCTCAGTTGGTGGCCAAAAATATTCTAAAATCTGACTAGTACATAAATATTTTAAAATATTATAAAAACTTCAAAAAATCAGTTAAATTATGGATGCCATGTACCTTGGTATTTATAAGCTCTTAAAAATACATGTTTGGTCATTTTATATGTGTTTGGTCATGTTTTAATTGTCAAACATATTTTGCTGAAGGTACAAAAATTGCAAAAAAGTGGGACACGACCCGTTAAAGCATACTTCTGTGTCCCAGTTTTTTGCAATTTTTATACTTTCAAAAAAATATGCCCGAAAAATAAAACATGACCAGACACATATAAAATGACCAAACATGTATTTTTAAGAGTGTAAATATACCAAGGAGAGGGGCATCCAGAATTTACCTGATTTTTTAAAGTTTTAATAGTATTTTTAAATATTTATTTACTAGTCAGATTTTAAAATATTTTTGGCCACCAAGTGGGACACAATTATATGCTTTAAGCCCCATATGATAATTTTTGGCTTTGACATCCATCCATGGAAAATGCGTATAACTGAATTGCAACTTAGTGTTCGGTTTCTTTAACAATGTCCTCCATACATGTTTGAAAAATTAGTGCGTCTCTTAGACACAATGTTGTGTGACAATCCATTAAGTCTCCTTACTTCCAGGAAAAACAACTTATCCATGTACATACCATTATTAGTCTTTTTATAAGCAATAAAATAAGCCACTTTAGAAACACTAGGTGTCACAATAAAGATAGAGTCTTTCTATCCTAGGCAATCAAAGAAAAAATGTACATTCATATGGTCCCATGGTTTTTTAGGTATTGACAGTGTGTGTATTGAATTTTCCCTTTTTCCAAGTAGAAAATTATCATATTTGTATATATTTATGCACATTTATAGCTAGATGTGGCCAACAATACTCTCACTTAGTTGTGTTAATGTATTTTCAATACCAAAATGAATAGTTAACTCTCCACTATGATTCTCTTCAACTAAGGTCTCATGCATAGATCCTCTTAGTATGTAAAAATGTATGTTTTGAAATAAAAACCCTTCCTGTAGGAAACAATCCAATCAAGGCATATAATCAATGCTTACTAGTTCTCCCACTATCTCCATACTTCTTTGAAACCCTCGTCCTCTACATAATTATCCTTCACGGAATCAAATCACATGACTATTGCATGTATCTTGATCAAACTCTATTAGAATTCTAACTCCCATGCTTCAAGATTGTTTTCCTAGTTTCATCCACAGTTAAGTTTTTGTGTTACAAATTGAATCTTTATTTGTGTCAACATAATCAATCAAGATTACACTTGGAGGTCTCACTTGAAGCACAATAAATATTCCTCGAGGACCTCATTTAAGAGATAATTGCAGGTTTTGGATGTCAGCCACGAATCTAACTACAAAAACAATAAACACACATAATTCACAATAATGTTATAGTAGTATATCACATAAGACAAAAAACCCATTATATTCAAGTCAGTACAATGTTACAAACAATGAATGCACACCAAACCCTAACATTAATAAAACCTTCTCAAGACCTCCTAGCCGTAAAAACCTTCACCAACAAATTAATAAAAAAACCCTATGAATCCAACTCTCTTTGAATTAAAAATATGACTACTATTTATAGTTTTTGACCCACATGTATATTCCTACAAGTGTTTTTTTTTTAAATAATCCAACTGACATGCACTATTTATCTTCTGTAATCCTTAACCATTCACTAATATTTGATTCTTGTGCTACCACATTTTATAACTAGTGTGTTTTCATTGATCTACTTGACGCATATCAGTGTATTACTCACATCTCAAGGTCAAATAGTATTTTATGTTTGTTTTCTTAAAACACCTTGTCAACATCTCCCCACACTAAATTTATTATTTATCCTTAAAAATGATTTTGCACTCCCTATTTGAAAAAATAAAGAATATAATTTTTGCAAAGAACTTAAAAGAATAAAAATAATTATTCCAAGAATTATTGGACTTTATCCTTCAATATAAGTATTGTTTTAGCCCACGTATTTGCCTAATAATCACCCCCTTGATATCTCTTACATGACCTTCATATATTATTTAATGCAAATCTTCCACCTTTTCTCCAAGTCTTATGAGTAAATCTTCGAGGAACACACATTCCTCTTATAAATTATCCAATGTGTACTTTATGTTTTTATGGGGACCTATACCATGGCCCTTATATTTGGTGATATCATATACAATTATATCATGCTCATCACACTTCGTGTATTCCATCTTCTGAGCTTCTACTTTTATCCTCATTCGAGAAACCTTATCCAACTCTACATTGATCTAATTATAGAAGGATTTATTTACTTAATTTACACTCGTTTGAATTTCCTATGTAATAATCAAGCAATAAAAATCATCCAACTACTCATCCTATCCACTATTCTCTGCAGGGCACACTAAACTTACACTAAACTAAGGTAGTATCTCCCATTGATGCGTATATAATTTTGTACCCGGTCAAAAGTTTAGTGAATTTTTTTTGTAATTGGTCCGAGGAGGACAATCCCTCCATAAAAACTTCATCCCCTATCAAAGTACGGGAAGTGGTAACTTCTTAGGCTATTACAATTACTTGAAGACACATTTTTGACATCTCACATTTCTTCTTCTCAATTGTCCTTTCAATGTGCTTATTTGTTGGAAATACTAAACATTCTCCCTCTATAGGTGAAAAACTCATTGTTTCTTATTTTACATTAAACTCATAAGAGTGCATCCTTGTTGGGAAGTAGAGAAGGTATGGGTTTGTACAATTGCACCCTCTTTAGTACATGCAAAGGTTTATGAACCAAAGCATGACCATTGATACCCTAAGAATTTCAAAAACTAACAAAGGAGATATCACCTTCATCAAACTTCACAAATTTTATTCACTTATAGGGATCATTTCCTAATATTTTAACGTCCCCTATCGGTTAGAACTATCTCCATGGTCTAACACTTCCTTGTCAATTGAAAGTTCTTGTGATGCCTCTACATCATAACCATTCTTTCGAAGCGTATCATTCTCATTTTTTGTCTGATGTTCACTGGCCTCACTAGAGTTTCCACTAATTCTTGTACTATCATCTTCTATCGCATCATGGGTATAAAAAATCCTTGACTTATCGAACAACTCCTCTAACTTGGTGACATCCACTTTCTTTGTCAAAATTGGGATGGATTTCTGCAAAGTAGTGCATGAATACTAATTTGTTTCCCCTTATTATTTGGTTTTGTAGTGGATAAATCACCAAACCCCCTTGAGAAAACTTGATACGTGTTGTAAAACCAATGTTTTGTACCACAACCTCTTCAACATCACTAATTGTAATCTTCAACTTCCCTGGTTGAAATTTGTGCTTAACATAATGGGAAATATTGATTCATTACTTATTAATCATGGCCTACAATTGATCATACTTGGGAAACTATAAGGAATCATCCATTGAATCTTCATCATCAGATACCTCCATATGACTATGGATAAAGAATCAATTCTTCAGTAACTCCCTTTTAGCATTTAAGGCAGTGACATCAATATTTTCATGGTTGTTTCCCATTATCCTATCTAAATATATTTTAGTTACTATGAAAGGAATAACCTTACATTCGATACATCCCTTGTCTATGGTAAGGAACCTCACAATAATGTGATGTGGACTAATGTTAAACTCCATAAAACCCCTCATACACAACTATCAACTCCTATGTGATCCACTTCTCTTTACTAAACACCTTCTACAATTTCTCATACAAGAGGTACATGTGGGTTGTGTACATCTCCCCCATACATCCAACACACTCATAAGATACATACCTTTACTCCATAGTTATTATAGGTACTACTACAAATGATAATTTCTCAAGGATCCCCAAGTTTATATGATAATTAGAATTAATATGGAGCAAAACTAAAATTGTTTCCCTAGCTCACGAGCTTCATGGGAATTTACATTCATATTCCTTGTTACATACTCTTTAAATTTTACCTTGATTTCCTCCTCCACAAGGCTCTATGCAAGGTAGAATACCTCATGTGATCCTTATGTAAGGTTATTTTGGGGGCTTTGTAGTGACTAGTTACGCAAAAACCTATGTAGATGTGTTTTTAATATCATCCACTATATAGGTTTAAGTGTTAGTTCCGAGGTGTGATATGTCAATTAAACATTATAATTAAATAAGCATTCACCAAAAAATTTAAATAAACATAATAAACATAAAGTACACAGGACAAAAATTTAACTTGGAAAACCCCAATAGGGTAAAAAAACAAGGATGAAGAATTTCCATTAACGAGAAACATAATTTATAGTCCAATAACTCCTTCCCCCACTTCTCTCCCTGAATTTACCTGCAGTGAATCAAATCACCCAAGTATGGCCCAAGACCATATTTAAATAACCCCAAGGGTTATGAATATTAAATGATGGGGTATACCCCCTGGTTTAAATAAATTGATTTAATTAAAAACCACTTAGCCATAAACTCATAGTTTATATTAAATAATTAATAATATAAATATTCTTAATTATTTAATTATAAAATAAGGTTTATACTAATACTTAATATTATGTTCTAATACTCCCCCTTAATATTAAGTGGGGAACCATATGCCAACATTACCTGCTTGTACAATAGGATTTACAAATCCATATTCCATTAATGAAGGTTTAGGCTAGTATATCAGTATTGAAAGATTTATAACACCTTCATCATGTTCAACTTACCTTTTGGTACAAAAGGATTTGGAATCCATAAATCAGAAGTTATGATTTAGGATAAGCATGATTTGTGAGACTACATCCCACGGTTTCTCATGGAAAATTCTTAAAACCACATCCCTAGGAGTCTTTTATAACACTATGACCTCCTTTAAAAATAAATGCAACACACTGGACTGCACATCGTAAAATTAGAGCTACAAGTTTACAAATATCATAAAGATATTTTTACAATGCTTTACAATGGAGTAGAAGTATAGAGGAGAAGGATTTATCAACCGGCTGACCATTAGGAGTTGAAATTTCCATGCACACTCCCCCTCAATGGAAAATATGAAAGGCCGAGCATTGCACAAAACTTTCATTATTTTACAGCGCGCACTGGCTCGTAAACATAATTGTAACTTGATCTTCAGATAAGTAGTACTGGAGATCTATATCACTACAGAGAACCTTCTCTCGGATAAAGTGCGTGTGTATCTCTATATGCTTTGTCCTCTGATGTATACCCCCCAGTTTAAATAAATTGATTTAATTAAAACCCAATTAACCATAAACTCATAGTTTATATTAATTAATTAATAATATAAATATACTGAATTATTTAATTTTAAACTAAGGTTTATACTAAATGCCGTCATCTTTCACATGCTTTTTGGGTGGGTAAAAGAGTTGATAAGAAGCAGTTTTCGGAAAGTAATATTTCCATCCTAAAATAGACAGGAGAATCCATTAGTTGTAGGAATAACATGGGGGAACACTGTGTCAAGTGGAGCCGACCTGTGACCTGACATGGAAGGAAAATGTTGAGCTTTAGAACTATCTACATATTGGTGGGGTTTCCAATCTCATCGAGAGGATTTAGGGCTATGATCAACATGCCTCCATTTAGTTTGCAATGAGCTGGAAAAATAGAAAAATGAAATATGGGGGAAAATCCATTAATATCACTGAAGAACTCATAGCAGAAATCATGGGTCTCAGCATGGAAGGCAATCACTTTTTCAGCAAAATAACTGAGAAGGAAGCAGAATCCAAAAAGTTCCTCGAGGCGGGTGAAGAATTAGAATTTGTCATTGTCGACATCAAGGTTTCTTTAATCCCATCCCCGTTTGACGATATTGAAAAAATATGGTGAGATATTCTACGCTAGAAGGAAGATACATTACGGTTCCCCTTAAGCATCTCATCTTTTTGAACCATTTTAGGAGAAATTACAAAAAAAAATTCCACATTTCATTTTGAACTCTTTAGAGCATTCAATCCTGGAGGTTCAAAAGCACACTAGGGCCATTCCCCTCCATCAGGGGATTATATTTCTTCTGCATAAACATTGTCTTATCAAAAACCCTGCTCTTTCTCAGGCCCCTACCCCTCCTAACCCCACCCCTATATCTGGCCCTTCCATGCTCACCCCCTTCCAATGCTATGGGTAAAAGAAAGTTCAGATCTGAAAATCCCTGCAATCCCATTCATCCTCCCTCCCCTCTGAAGATATTTTTCCATAGCAACAAGACCAAATAAATTGAGATTGCTCGAAGCCTGCTCCGTATAGGGTATCCTATGCAGAGTAACACTACTTTGGAGAAGAATGGGGACATGGAGAAGAGGATTGATGAGATTGAGAAAGATTTGGAGGCTTTAAAGAAATAAATGAAGCATCTAACAAGAAAGGAAGGGAAGAGGAAAGTTGAGGAGGTGCCTGGACTTACAGAAAGTCAGATCCAAGAGATATACAAAATGCTCAATTTCCTTGACAATATGATGTTTGGTGTGAAAAACATGAAAGAAAATACTCTCACATCTCTCAAATTTGTTTACAATTTTCTAGAACAATAGGTCAAGAATGTCTACATGCTGAGCAATGTTTTTGGAAAACATTTGGAGTGAAGGACCAGCCCGTGACCAAGCCTTTGGTTAGGTGGATAGAATGACCCCTCACAGATCACAACAATTGCACTTTACAGTGCCCTATAGGAGATGAAGCAGGCAATGGACATAACATCCAAGTGATGTGATACCTATAGGATTTCTGCACACTGGTCGTTTTGTAGCTGTTTAATTGATGTTTTTTTGTTTTTTTTGGGTAGTTTTTTGTTGTTTTGGCACTTTTCTGTGTAGTTTGTTTAACTATAGTCGAGCTCTCTTGTAACATCCTGATTTTGATCATTTTTATATGTTTATATTATAATATCTGTCTCGTAATCCTTTTTTGTACAAGGGTATAGTCCCTTTCAAATAAACTATTTACCATTAATAAAAAACTAAGGTTTATACTAACACTTAATATTATGTTCTAACATTAAGTCCCTAACATTACTCCCCAATCAATAGTGGTTTGATCATATTATACAATCATTATTGAAACTTTCTACATGTCTGCGCTAATGTTAGGTAGGCCTCTAACTTGACTAATTTTGGTACTGATAATTCTTATACTTATTTCAATGAAGTGAAACCTATCCCCATGTACCCTCGACAAAGCCCATGTTAGGAACTCCTTTGTATTTTTTGATGTAGGGAAATTCCCACCATGCTAAGACAATATTCTCCATTATATTTTCTATTACTATGTCCTCCTCTATCTCCCTAATCGGTATGTTCAAATCAACCTTCATTGTGGAGGTGGTGTTATCTTTCCCATTGTTGAATTCTTCCAGAGAACCACTGTCAACTTGGGTTTCAATCAAAAATGTGATCGAAAATGTATTTGGATATCCCATGATATTCACTAGGGTATTACTCTATTTCTTATACTTCTTCAACCATGTCCCTCTAGGTGAATTAATAAAAATATTTCTCTTTGGTGTCATCTCTTCACTCTCAATTCTTTACCCTTGTTTACACTACCCTTTAGCTATATATCCACACCACCAACACTATCACACTTTTCCTTCTCACTATTCTTTGGATATGGTTTATCCTCTCATTTTTTCACAAATTAAATTTATTCATCTCGTAACTTGCTCATACTTTTTGAATTAAAAATTACATGAATGATCATTTATTAATACCTTGAGTTCCTTAGATAGCCCCACCAACATTTAACTCAATCATATACTTACAACACCCACTTGCAACCTTTTCCTTTTTCAACACACATGAAAATCTTCTTAGTCATCCCTCCACATCATCTTCTCTAAATATCTTGTTATCCATTTTTACCCATGGAGAATCTAGAGATGTCCTGTAAATTCCCATGTTATTTGACACTTGCAGGTTATTTGGGAGCACTTGGGGTCATTAGTGCATTTCCCTTTTTCTAGAGGAAAAGGTATTCAATTCTTAGCCAAATTTGAGAAAAAATGAGTAAAATTGAGAAACTTTGGCTTTGGGGCACTCTACTTCATTTTTTCTAACTCCTCAAATCAAGAGAAATAGAAAAAGTTAGAGAAAATTGGAGAAAAACACAAAGAATTCTGTGGAATGCCGTAGAAAGTGCCAAAAAATGTCGTAGAAAGTACCGCAGAATGTCACGGAATGTGCTGCAGAAAGTTCTACAAAATTTCGTAGAAAGTGTCATGGAATGCCAGATAAAGTGCCATGGAATGCCACATAAAGTGTCCCAGAATGCCACAGAAATTACCGTAGAATGCCATAGAAAGTGTCGCATAATGCTGCAGAAAGTTCCGCAGAGATCCACAGAATGCTACATAAAAATTCCATAGAATAAATTTTGTGGAGTGCCGCAGAACAAAGTCCACGAAATGCCACAGAAAACTGGAAAATCCATAGAACAAAGGAAAACGACATTTTTTGTGGGAATTTTTGAATGGGCATAACTTTTGATCCAATACTCAAAATTTGACAAACCTTATATCGTTGGAAAGATCTTGACATCCTCTACATCACAGATACCTGAAATATTAGTTTTGATGAGTTTATATGGACCATTATGGGTTGCATCCATACCGCAGTGGTTTCCACCCACTCACAGGCCTGTAGAACATTGTTGTCTGTCTCCGTTGAGACCACAATTGTCCCCTACCGATGTGATATTGGAGTCACAGCCATAGTTTTTCATCCTTATTACGATCTTTTTTTTCATGGGGCATCTTGACTTGGTTATGATTTTACCCATCTACCTCTTTTTCAAACACATCATTGATTTCTCGTGACATCATCGACTCCTTGTTTGAGGGGGAGCTTATCACAAATCCTTTATCCTCATCCAACACTTTTTGTTTTTGTCTTATGGTTTTCTTTCACAAACCACTAAAAAAAGGGGCAAAATATAAACACCTAAATTTGGTATCTATACCCTTATCGCCCACATACGCATAGTTATTTAATCCACCCCCTTACTTTATTAAATGCACATTTATCTTATCATTATCCAATCCTCATCAATTAACATTAGTTAATTAATCCCCATTAATTAATTAATTAATTAATCATTTAATATTTATTAATTCACATTGATTAATTAAATCCCTTTAATTAATTAATTAATTATCCCCATCCACATGCCCTAATCAAACTTTCTATTTAGGATGCTTTAATTCTAAATATATATCCTCATGCTTTTCTATGCTTTTCCTAACCTATTCTATCCCAAACTCAGCCCTAAACAACCCAATCGCACATGTTTGCTTTAAAGTAGCTTTTCCAAATCTTGAATACACAAAATACCGATCAAAACAAAAATCACCCATTGTTTGGGAAAATTTCCCCGCAATCGGCGGCGACCTAACCTGGTCGTCGTCAACCCTATAAATCCAAGTTCATTCCCTTCCTAAAACACGGCCAAGAAGAGACACACAACACAAAAACATGACTTCTTTCTCATTTTTTTCTACTCTGCGATTCATTCTTCGAACCAGAGCATCTCAACAATCCTTATTGCATTCCTTGGAATCTTTTCTTGATCATCTACATAACATCAGGAGGTTTACATTGATTTTTCTGCTATCTTGTCTTATTTCTTCTATTATCTTGTTAAATCTAACATTGCAGGTCAAGAAACACTCGGGACTCCATTATTAGGTTGCTCTATCAAGTGTTTCTATTTGCAGGTTTTCTTTTCAGTCAATCTACCTTCGGCCTTGCCTTATTCTGACTATAGTCATCATCACCTAGCTTGAGGTCATTATCGAATCAACCCCCTGTCATCATCTTTTCCATCTCCAGAGCCTTCCTTAGACTCTGCATATATTCGGCTTTTGTTTCAGACCTCAGTATACCACCATCTATACTCCTTTTTTGCAGCATTACAAACCTACCTGCACTCCAATCTCCGTTGTTTCACCCTAGCCACCATCGACTAGGGTCTTGATTCTCAATCTACCCTCATTTTCCATCCCTATTTTCTGCCATTTTCCTGGTTTCCACCTCCTCACACCCTTTGTGCAGGTTGATTCTATTATACTCATGCCTCTGCAGCATCCAGATTGCACTTCAGATCCTGCCAAGTATACATATTCAACTTACAAATCTAAATCCATCCTTCCAAGTCATCCGTCGACCTACCTTTGCACAGTCTAGGTTGTCGTTCACCTAATCAGGTACCATTTAATTTACATTTATTTATATCATATTTATATGTGCCTTACATTTTCTACGTACTCCAATTTCTGTGTACCTCAGATTCTACAATAATATCTAGTTTATCATTATTTCTTTTATAATCTTTATCTAAACACAGTGGGTTTCACATCCACCAAGGAAGTTAATGCTTCTTGGAGCTCCACTTTGTTTGGGAAACCCCCGCATATACCTTATATAATCAAATCTTTCTTATAGTTTCTTTAGTTTGCAGGTTGTAGCTTGTAGTAATGAGGATCCAATATCATCTACTTGTTCC
This sequence comes from Taxus chinensis, assembly GCA_019776745.2. NCBI lineage: Eukaryota > Viridiplantae > Streptophyta > Pinopsida > Cupressales > Taxaceae > Taxus > Taxus chinensis. The sequence goes on from CM034148.1 coordinate 693,251,300, forward strand.
CGCCCATCCATCAAGCATCACAGAATCCGAGGTACCATAAACCCTCCATCATCTGAGGTTTTCTAGTTTCTTTAGTAGCTAGTGCATTAAATTCATCAAGGAATGAGAAATTCAAGAAAAATTTTCTTGGCACACCCTAGTGGGACCACCCTTTCGGTGATCTCTTTCTTTTTGCATGTCTATATATTTTGCATTTTTTCTTGTCTTCCACTAACATTGCAGCGTGATGACTCTACTTTATTGTTTTCTCGTGTTGGGTTCGTGGCTTGGATTTCTCATCACTCAAGAATGTCGCAAACAAATAGGAAAAGCATTATCCATAGTATTCCTCACTTTTTCCCTATTTTCTCCTTTTTGCATCGTAATTTCCCATTCTATCTATGTGTCCTCATCGAATATCACACTTCATTTTGGGGTTAAAAAGAACATTCTTTTTGCATCCTTCTTGGTCTCATATAATCTTAAGTAGGGGTTTAATATTAATGTACATCTCACATCTTATCACACATGACCTAAAACTCACAAATCAATTAACATATCAAAACATCCCCTTTCCTGGTTTTCTGATTGGGATTTGATCACCCAATAAGAAGCCACCTAAGACTTCCCTAGCTGAGAACAAACCTGAAACCAAACATAGATTTCCTTCTCTTAGGTACCTTCATTATCCATTTCCATTTTTCTTTTTCATACTTTCTAAAAACAAAAACATAAAAAGAATCTATTTGTTTGAATCTAACTTGATCTGATTTAAAATGGAACAAAAATTCACCCCAAACGGTTTTGCACAAACATCTACATGATCAATATCGCCATATGTCCAGCTCATTGACATTTATGTTCCCCATCATCAGATCCATATCCCAACCATATTATCATGTTTATCCTTCCCAATATCATACACCCCCTCAACCAATATGATCTTCACCACTCCTTAACATTTTCAGAGCTCCCTTTCCTACACCACCACTAACAAATTTGTTTTCACCGATCACACCAAAAAAATATAACCCATTTTCAATCGATACCATACCTTAATCACCTCTACATCATGCTCCTTTAGAGACCTCTTGAGTCTTCCTCTAGCCCCATCTATGATTTCTATTCATAAATCCCCTAAAATCCCTCAATCATGTCAATCCATTCAATTGGTGGATTTTATTACACCTACATCATGTCATATCAATACTAATCCCTACTTCATCTAGAATACCAATAGTCCAATCACCATCTAATTTACCCAATATTCACACTTCTTGTGTGCTCCAATAATCAAATATTTTAATCCAACCTCAAACATCCTATCAAACATCTCCTCCAACTTTAACACACCAAGCTTCCTTATATCCTTATCCATCCACTCCTTATGTTGTACAACCAAGACCATATCAACACTTATCCTACACCCACATCAACCATAAGCTACAACCCCCATGCCTATCACATCAATTAGCGCCACTCCTCAAACATCTAGCACGATCGATATCTCGTGCTTGTCTCCTTCTAGCCCCATCTATGAATACTTTCACTATAACTTTGGTTCTCAATCATGTCAACTAGAGGATCCTACTCTATCCCCATCACCTTATACTAATGTCATCCCTGCTTCATCTACCACACTTTATGTACCTCAACAATCTCATCCATCCTACTATGTCCCTACTTCCAAGTATTTCACAATCCCCCAACCAATTCAGTATCCACTCCTAGATATCTTCGAACAAACCTTCCCAGAATCCACCATCTACAAATCCATTTCTACCTTCCGTACCATATGATTGTAATCCTTATTCAATCAATATTGTACATCAAACACCTCTTTCAAATATACATATACCATTGATTCCTATATACCTACCTCATCCACTCCATCATTCAAACTATCTATTCCATCCTTACCCATAATACCATCCATAGATCCAATCGTAGTTCCCGCACCTACCACATCAATCATTGAGACCACATCCACATTGTCCTCCCTACTCATATATCATTTCAAAGAGCCTTTGAAATCACTTCAACTTATGACAACTTCAAATGATCCTTCTACCTCATCAACATGCAATCAAATCAAATCTTCACTTTTCTTGGATTCCATTCAAACAAATACTGCTTCCTACACCTATGCCAACACCACCTTCGGATCCTCCAGTGGAAATTATTGTTGTTTCTCCTAAGGACACAACCTCAAAAATAAAATCTACAACCATTAATGACATTGCCTCAAAAATCCCTTATACATTCCTATAAGGAAGTTGAAATTCCAACCTCTAAACAATCCAACACGACAACCTTCTCATCAAGAATGTTTCATCAACTAAAACCAAAACCATTCAACACTTAGGAATTTACCAATACCAAAATTGAATTCTAGGCCATCAAGACATCAACATGCTTGAACTTTATCCTCAACATCCAGATCATCTCAAACATCCACTTCTTCTTCAAAGACCAAGATATTCCACAAAGACAAAACACCTCATAATGCTTTGGTTGGGTCATGTACAGAGGTCTTCTGACACTTGTTACAAATTTATGCAATCGTGCTTCTGCATATTAGGGCCTTTGACCCAAATATCAAGAATCCATCATGGTTTAATTCCAACCTTGTCTACAGCATATCATCATACCCACTGGACATGATATTGAACATTGTAGAGCACTTCAATCCATTATTCATAGCATTAAGGAAGGATACCTCCTTCCCAAACCAAACCAATCTCTTCCTTCCACTTCAACATCCACACCTTTGACTTCATCTATCCAAATGCAAAATCCCCCTTGTTCTTCATGAAATTTGCAGCCATTTCACCTCCAAATGATGATTCTTCTAAAGAGGATCCTTCATTTTCCATCAAAATTGTTACGAGTAACCCTTGACCTCATCAACCCATGTGACCCTAAATCATCAACCAACACTAAAACTAAAACCAAAACACCTTACAAAACCTCAACGCAATCCACCCTCATCCTCAACATCCAAAATCAGCTCTCGCAATATAAATCCAACATCCCAAACATCCACTGTCCAAATTCAAGTCTAAGACTTCTAAAAGAAAGGGACATCCACACCTGATAAATCCCAATCCAAACAATCCAAAATTGATTTGTCTTCTAAGACACCTAATTTACCCATCCAATCTACATCCATCCCTTACCTAAATCCAAGCCAAAACATTATGTTAAAACCCATAAGAGTTATCTTCCTTTTGACACTTTGATTGGGTCCTACACAGATATCCTTCGACATCTAACTTGAATAGCTATCGTCACACTTCCCTTTGTTAAATATTTTAATCCCAATAGTCCCCAAACCTTCATGGTTAAATCCGCAATCATGCTTTGCACTTATCATCATAATACATGGGTCATGATATTAAGCATTGGTAAGGCCTTTCAGGACTATATTCCTTAATATTATTGAGAAAGACGATTTCCTCATTCATGGGAACCATTCTTCTCCATTCTACCATAAACTAATCCAAATCCAATTCCTACATCCCCATCCACTAAAATTACTAAAATCTCATCCTTCATCAACATCATCCCTTACCATTCCTCCTAAATAGGATCCTCCCTTCTTTATTGATATCGTTGGATTTTATAATCAACCTTATGATCCTCAACCATCTATCCAATCCAATTTCAAGATGATATTATTTGAACTCCTTCAACATACATTAACTCATCCACATCCTAATTTTTCCATAGTGATATAATATCTTTCGATAGGGAGGGGCAACATCCCCTCATCTCCTTAAGCATATCATCCACATTAACTCAATTTCTATCTAAACAAATCCCTTAATGCTAGGGTACAAATTCCCTCTTGACATCATTTTATTTAACCTCATACAATCCATCTATCACATCTAATCCTTCTATGTCAAGCTATCATCTTATCCATGTTTGTCACTTTAATGTCTCGCATGAACCCATCCATCGTGGTGGTAAACCTTAGAAGTGGATCCTTGTTTCTCCCTTAACCAGCATTGCACTTGCGATATTTTTCCTTCCATTGAGGGACCATTAATTTTGTTAATTCCACATTTACCATATTTGTGCATCTTAGTCATATCCACCTTTGTGGCCATCATTCCTCCATCTTAGCCCCTTCCATATCTCATTGGTGATGTCTCATTTGGAACTATGTGGTGCATAATCTCCATCACTTCCTACTTTTGGAATGTGACCTTAAATATGTATCACCATCGAATTATGCATCATAGCATTTTTGGCTCATGGATTATGCTTCTCCCCTTTAGTGGGAACCATATTTTTCCGCAATCATCACATCCATCATTGTGGTTGTCTTTTTCACCTATTGGGGGAACTTCATGCAAAGGGTCCTAAGGGTATCTCTTGTACACTTTTTCTTTATCGCATCCTCCTACAGTGGTCTACTTAGCTAGTTGACCAATGTCTCTTCCCCATGTAAAAGTAAAAAATCAATTAATTCATTGCACTCGACCATTCTTTTATTCAAAAATCCCTTAAATTTATCAAATAGATTTGATCCCTGTGAAGGACAAATGTGGTCTTCATGTCAAAAAAAGAACTTAAAAAAACTACCCATAGCATATTCCTTATAAATTCTCCCCTTTGGAAAAATGAAATCAAAATCAAAATATTGGAAATGCAAATAGACTGATCCCTCTAAAGGATGCTAGTCCTATCATGTAAAATCAATATTATTGCTTTCAAAATACCATCTATATATTGTATAAAGTAGGTCAAAAACCATACCCTCAAAGGATGGCTATCATTTACTTATGGCATTTGATAGGCTGTATCAAATAGACCATACCCCATTTTATTGGCGGCTCCTTATGGAATTTGCAAGGCTTCTCACATTGATCAATTTTTCTCTTTCCCCTTCCCAAGAGTTGGGGCATAGTTTTAGGGAACACCACTTTTGGAGAACCCTCTTCCCACATAAAAGTTACATCTCAAACCCATTTTTTCATGTCAACATTAGGTTTATGAGACCATCTCATCCATTGCTTCCTTATGATCTTTGATCATGAACTAACTATCATTGGTTATTTAATAACATTGTTTTGGTCACATGTGCCTTGCGTTACCTGGATCCCTCCTTGTTTACCTCCAATGCAGTTGGAGGCATATTTTCCTCGTGCATTCCTTGATATGATGTAGATTCATACTTGTAGATACCATATGGGTATACCTCTAATCTCATTAATCCAGTTGCATTTCATTTAATATGATCTTATCTGTATTTCATCAAATCTATCCAATTTATCTCTCTTTCTTTTGTCATCTTTAAGTCCCACTCGGGGTACCATACAGATTTTGTTATCTCTCCCTATATTTATGTCCCTTGTTGGGCACCATACTTTCAATCCATTCTCGTTTATTCTCAAAGTCCACTCTATTCCTCTCTAGGGTATTTTTTCTCACATTTTGCATCATCCCCTTAATATTGAAGTCCACTTTTGTGGCCATACTCACTCTTCCCTTCAGGAATTTTAATTCTACATTCAACTATCTTATCCTACTTTGTGCACTGGGCCATACTTTTTCTCATCGGGGTACAATCTATCTAATCCACCAGTCCACCTTTGTCCATAATTTCCCCACTTGGGGCATAGTTTTTATTTTTTATTTTTCCTTCGTGGCCATACCCTTTCCCCTCTTGGGGCATATTATTTCTTTTTTTTCCATCCATCCCCCTTTCATTTCATCCTTTTTCATCTTCCTTATGGCCTTTTTTCATGTCCAATATTAGGGCACCACAAATTTTCATCCTTGTCCCTTAGTGAATGCATATACTATTTTCATGTTGATTCCTCATGTACGAAGGATTTTGCATACTTTTTGCATATAGTTGTCACATACTTTGATGACTTTCATATGACCCGTTGGTCATCACATCTTGCATCCATACTGCAGTGGTTCTTCACCCACTCATGGTCCTGTGTAGAACATTGTTGCATGTCTCCATTGAGACCACAATTTTCCTCTACTTATGTGATATTGGAGTCACCACCATTATTTTTCATCGTTATTGCGATCCTTTTTTTGGCCTGGGGCATCTTTCCTTTGGTTATACTTTCACCCATATTTTAGTTCACCTACCCGCCCTTTCATCCTCTATCTTTTTCAAATCGCGTCATCGATTTCTTCTTGACATCATCGAATCCCCCGTTTGAGGGGGAGCTTATCATCAATCCTTTTGTCAATCCTCATCTTAACTCATCATTGTTTTTGTCTCATGAATTTGCTAGTCGCAAACCACTCAACAAAAAGGGGCAAAATGTAGACACCTAAATTCGGTATCTATACCCTTAATTGCCCATGTGCACATATTTAATTAATTCATCCCCCTTCCTAATTAAAGTCACATTTATCTTATCATTATCTAATCCCTAACATTAATTAATCATTAATTTTAATCCCAATTAATTAATTACTTAAACATTTAATTAATTAATTCACATTAATTAATTAATCCCTTTTGTTAATTAATCAATATCCATATCCACATGCCCTAACCAACCTTCTATTTTAGGATGATTTATATTCTAAATATATCCATCCCATGCTTTTCTATGTTTTTTCTAACTATTCTTATCCCCAACTCAGCCCATATCACATTCCTAAATCCCACTTGTTCCACCTTTCTTTAAAGCAACATTTCCAACTCTTAAAATACATAAAATATTGATCAAAACAAAAATCCTATCCCATTTGGGAAACTTTCCCCGTGATCAGTGGTGACCCAAGCCTAGGTCATTGTCGAACCCTATAAAAACCAAGTTCATTCCTTCCCAAAACATGGCCAAGAAAATGCAGGGCACAACATGGAGGCACATGACTTTTTCTATATCTTCTTCTACTCTATGAATCATTCTTCAAACCAGCAGCATCTCATCAATCCTTCTTGGAGATCCTTTAGAAGCTTGTCTTGATCATCTTCATAACATCTTTGTGAGGTTAACATTCACTTTTTCTACTATCTTATCTTATTTCATATTCTATTATCTTGTTAAATCTAACATTGCAGGTCCAGACAACACTCGAGACTCCATTATTAGGTTGGTTCTATCAGTGTTTTCTATTTGCAGGTTGCCTTTTTCAATCAATCTACTCTTCATGGCCTTATTTTATTTTGATATACTCGATCCGTTTCACCCAACTCTCGGGTCACCATCGACTTAGCCCTCTTTAATCATCTTTTCCATCTCCAGATCCTTCCCTAGACCTATACATATATTTTTTTTCCTGTTTCAGACCCCATATCCACCATCTAGCTCATTTGTTGCAACATTACCATACCTATCTGCACTCCAATCACCATCATTTCACCCTGGTCACCATCTGACGAGGGTCCCAAATCCTCAATCTACCCTTTTCCATCCCTATTTTCTATCAATTTCTAATTTTTTTTCCCCTTAGATCCCTTTTGCATAGGTTTGATTCCAGCATACTTCACAGCCTCCTGTAACTTCCAGATTTGGCATCTCAGATCCTGTCAGAGTATTGCATATTTAGCATTACATAATCTCAGATCTGCATCCATCTAGGTTGCCGTCGACCTACCTCTGCATGAGTCTGGGTCACCATCGACCCAGTTAGGTACCATTTAATTTATGTCCATTTATATCAAGATTTGTATGTGCCTTACATTTCTGCATTTCCAGTTTCTGTGTTATGCCTCAGATTCTACATAATATCTTAGTTTATCATTATTGACTTTATCATCTTTTATCTAAAACATGGGGGTTGACATCCGCTAAGGAATTTAATGCTTCTTGGAGCTGGTTTTGTCTAGGAAACCCCCGCATATACTATCTAATCAAATCTTTCTCTAGATTCTTTTTGTAGTTTATATAGCTTGTAGTGGAGATCATATCACCTTTATGCTTGGTCCCATCCATCACCATCACATCATTGAGGTACCTTAAACCCTCCATACATTTCTGAGGTTTTCTAGTTTCTTTAGTAGCTAGTGCATTAAATTCATTAGCAATAAGAAATTTGGACAACAACAGCATAAACTACCATGGAATACCGCAGAAAAGTGTTGCGGAATGCCACAGAAAGTGTCGTAGAATGCCACAGAAAGTGTTGCAAAGATCTGTGGAATGTTGCAAAAAAACTCCAAAAAATAAAGTCCATAGAATGTTTCAGAACAAAATCCATTTAATTCCCACAGAACGAGAATTGCCGCAAAAAAAAACTAGAAAATCTGCGGAACAAAGGAAAACAATAGTTGTTTTTGCGCGAATTTTGTAATGGGCATAACTTTTGATCCAATGCTCAAAAATTTGACAAAACCTTATATCGTTGGAAAGGTCTTGACATCCTCCTATGTCATAGAAACCTGAAATATTAGTTTTGATGAGTTTATATGGATTAAAAATTGGAAAACGTCTCCAGTTGAAAATGCATAGTTGTAGGCCCAACTATTGCAATGAATGAAGTATGACACCCCATTTCTTATTCTAGAAGCTAAAGTACGTGGGGGGGATGATTTTTATGGATGCCCATTCCCTTTTCATACCATTTAATTAAATTTTTTGGTGGGTGAGAGCAAAAATCCGAGTTTCACTTTTTCTCTCTTCTCTCATTCACTTATATATATTGTAAACTCTTCTCATTTTGAGAGGGAGATATTCTTGGAATTAGGGAAAATATTTCATTTTGTTTTCTCAATTCCATTGAGTTGTAATCTTTCACATGGGCCTGTAGAATGTATTTTTGCCTCTATTTTGTAGATATAATGGACTGTGCAACTATTTGAAGCAATAAAATTTGTGTTTGTGGTGTTCTCTCATCCCTTGCATTTATTTTCTTATCTTTCCTTGCTTCATTATTATTTATGTTCTGTTATGTGCATGTTTCTATTATTTTTAGGATTGTGTTGTTGTGTTTAATGGGTATTTGGTGTTAAATGCTATTTTGGGACTGTGTCAAAGCTATCTTGGCCTCTTTTAGTTGCATTTCTCTTCAATTTTCCCCCTCAACAGTGTATCTCACTCCCTTTTCTTGGTGTTATCACCTCCTTAGTGTAGGATTTCCCATTTTTCATGCTTTTCCCTCTCATTGGTCCCTTGGAATCATAGAATAGGATTAGAAAAGTGTATTTCTAGCATTAGGGGTAATTTTATTATTAGATTAAGAAGAGGAACCAACCTACTCTAGAGAATTATCTCAATTGAAAGGTCCTACACCTTGAGATAATTCCATGTTACCACGTTACATTGATTTCCCAGTAAACTCACATGCAAGAAATTTAGAGGGTGCTGTAATTTGGTGATAACAACTCTTATTTTCCCCCAAAAACTGAGTCATCCATTCTATCTATAAAACTGACTTCAATATCTATCTTTTTCCTTCACAAAACTATATAAAACCCCTTGTTATGTGTATCTTCCATTCTCCACCTTTTCCTCACAAAAAATAATATACATCCTCATGCACAAAAATAGAATATCCCTATCACAAAATCTATATCTTGCAAATTATGGAAAAAATATCTTACATCTAATATAGTATATATATTTGAATTATTATCCCACTTATTTTTCAATATGTAAAACAAAAAAAAAACAAATAATTTATTGGTCGTTAGTCTTATTGGTTAATGCTAATCGAAGTAGGGCTTAATCCTACATGTAATAAAATGCTTGGTAAGAATCTTCCCAACCAATTTATGTAGCTGACATTCATTAGAAATCAAAATGTGATGGATGATAAATGTCCCCATCCATTGTATATGTATATTTTTTGGGTGTTGTGTATACCAAGAATCAAACAACAAAACCTCATCACCTTCCTACAAAATTCCAGTATTAATGTGTTTATCATGACAAGTCTTTTCTCATCGTTTTCAAACCTCTTTACTCCAACAAACCAGCACCACAATTCATCTAACCACAAAATATCATACATCCTTTCATTCACTGACTACTTATCTACAAGATTACTTTTGAGGTTGATCCAAAATGTTAGTACCAAAAACTCAACAAGAAAGATTTCTTCCTTACCATAAACTGGATTAAATTGTAAATTTCTAAAGGCTTCGGCATTGAGGATAATTTTAAGAAGGGGATTATGGAAACACTGCATTTGAAATAATAAATCTTGATGTTTTGAGTCCAACCACGAGACCCATCGTCATGAGATTGTTAAATTGGTTATAATTTGTTCAACCTCTTATACGTATCCCTATAGTCCTACAAGACCATAAGAACACATTCATCTCAATCAACATGGCCTATATCACAAATCTTAGTTAATATTTTTCCCAAAATTTTGTTAAATGCGTCCCTTAATCCATTATCTTGTGGATAGTAGCAAGTTGTTTTGTTATGTGTTATCATGAACTCTTCCATCAAAATCATTACCGTCCAATTATCCAAATATACTTGAAAAAAATTATGTTTGAATTATTTAAAGGATTTAAACCACAATCCACTAAAATATGATGATGCATTCTTCAATCCAAATGTTAGAACATTGTACACACAAGATACCCATATTATTGCAAAATTTATCTACAAATTGTCATCTTTTGTTATCTAAACTTGATGGTAGATAGAAAACCCATCCATAAAAGTGTACACCTCACCTCCCAAAACCCCTTCTAAAAATACCTTTTTGATAAATGTTTAAGAATACATCTTGAAAAAAAAACATGATTCAACATTCCTACAAAATACATATCCTTTTCATCCTTCTTAACAATAATTACCATAAGAGTGATCCAGTCATCTTATTCAACTGGGGAATATCACTCCCACGTCTAGCATTTTATCAATCTTTGCTTTCTCCTTCACCCCACAAATTCGGGTTAATCCTATAAGGCCTTTTCTCAACAGGGATTGCACCCTCACGTAACTTTATGTGCATTTTTATCAAGCTAGGATATAAAACCCTTAATTTCTTGTTAACTATTTGGAAACAATTCATGAGAATCTTGTATGAGCTTTGTAATTTTAGTGAGCTCAACATCACTCCAATAATCACCCAGGATTTCCATCCACTAATCTTCCTCTATTTGAATATTTACTTCTTTCATGAGGGAGAAGATGGTTAAAAATTTCACATGGCACTTATTTTTAGCTTTTACCACCTATTCTTCCTCAGTAACTTTGATTTACGCTACATCTTCTTCTATAACCTCTTTTATTTCCTCAATCTAGTGGAAAATTTTACAATGTAGGGATGGGGTCTCCCCACACTAATTCATTGGATCGGTCTTCCACAAAAAATTTAATCCACATAGTAATATTTTTCATCAAAAAATCTTCCTTTGCCCTATCCTCCCACAAATCATATTTATGGAAAACTACGTCCTTTATCATTTTCAATGGCACAACTAGAACTTACTCTTATATATGAAAAGTGGATTATCGCAAAAATCCTCCTTTACCATGTCTCAGTCCATTATTTCCCAATAATTCTCACTTCCCAAATACCAAGGCATCACCCATGTCTTCCATGTTTCATACAACATGTGAAACCCAAATCCAAAGGGTTATGAAACACTCACTTAATATCCATACCCTCTCACACTCACAAAGATGATCCCATGGACTGGAGTTTACCACATAAAATGAAATCCTTTGCTACAAAATTACTCCTCTCAAATATCATACATAGGGTCTCCTTAATATTCACCCACTGATGTAAAAAATATTATTTGTTGACCACCATAGAGTGACAATATTCTTCATTATATGGGTTAGCGTAAAAATGTCATCCTCCTCATTTGGTAAATAGGCTTCCAAAGATACCACATGTTCCTTCACATAGAAAGAGCCATTGTACCTTGGTCACTTGTCCAAACAACCTCTATGGATCATCATCACCTGCCTTATCTAAGGTGTTGTCTTCAAAAACCCATTTCATTGCAATTTCCCCATCCATTTGCAATCTTGTAGATAATCCCACTTATAGCTTTCATTTTCTTCTTTCTCCACTACATAAATTAAATAAATTTTCTTTTAGTGATTTCATATTACTACATGAACCACATTTCACAAGTTTAGGTTGGTATTTTCAGACGTTGACTGTCCATTTTTCGAGTCTAATCAACCATCATTCGACGGGTTTTGTGTATTCCTTATGTTGCATTGTTACTTTATAAATATTGCTAATTTCCTCCTCCATATCAACACTCTCAACATATAGAGGTCCCATAAATTTTTCAATGGAATCAAAATCGTTTATCCATCCCTTATCAAAAATCATTACTCTTTTCTTAAACTATATGTTTACATGATTGTTATAACACCAACATCGACCAAGTAGAATAGTGTGGGTTGTCTATTTTTGTGATTCCAATCACTTTGAAGTCTACATAAAACCTCACCCAAATAATGTCTAACTCTTCTCTGCACAAATTTCTAATGCCATAAAACAAGAGCCTTCTCCCAATAAACTTAGCGAAAATAGCCCTTGAGTAGAAACAAGACTTGGTGTGTGCAGCGAAAGCGACGTCCTCGACCAGGGACACAGAAGGAATGCCATCCAGAAGGGCATGCAAGTCACTATCCAACGGAAGCAAATCTGACTCAGAACCAAGGGGACCCAATCTTTTTTTTAGAGCTTCTGACAAGTCCTAGCCCACCAGATGCGCCATTGCAGCATAGGAGGGGCGAGGCCAGAGGACCGTTGTCGGAACGTGAATTAAAAAAATATGGCCGTTCTGAAATGCCCCGCTTGACCCACCTTCTTTTCACCTCCTATTTGACATGTGTTATGATAGTAAAATCCTTGCAAATAAAGTAAACAAAAAATTATAAATGAATGGAGATGATCTCAGTGGTAGATTAGATAGAAATAGGCAAGGAATTGGAAATTTTTATTAATGGTCAACTTTTGTAATTATTATGAAGGGATCAATAAAATTATTTCATAAGATAGAAAATTTCTTGGAAAGGTTTATTGACGAGCCAATTTAGCTGATTTGTTAAGGGATTGATGGACTGATTTCACAATATTTAAATCTATCAAGATATGATGCATCTAGTGACTTGAGGAACTGGTGAATAAAGTGTAAGTGGGGAATGTGGTGTGTAATGGAAAAATAAGGACGAAGAATGATGGATGCATTGAGTGGAAGAAGATGAAAGAGAATGTCATATTATATGGAGTTCATGTCTATGGTAGTAATAAGGGAAAGTGACAAGGAAGTATAGTTAAATATGATGAATACATTGTAAGGGAATGTAGTGTTAACTAATAAAACATGTGAGAGTGGGAGAAAATAGGAAAATTGGAAAGAGTAGAAAAATATCGTAGGAAAATAAATTATTGAATGAGGAGGAAGGGGAGGGTAGGAATGATTATGTGAGTGAATAAGGAGGTGTAAGGATGGTGGAAAAGGGGCATGGTACTAGTAGGGAAGTATATATGGGCAGGGGATGTAACATATAAAGGGTAAAGAATTGTACTATATTGTAGAGACAAAGGTTGAGGAATTAGTAAAAATAATGTGTGTGTGTGTGTGTGATGATTGAGGCCTAAAAGGGAAAAAATGATGAAGGGAAAAGAGGGAATGCATTGTAATACATTATTAAACTAGGGTGATGAGGAGGGGATGCGTGATGATGTAATGGAAAAGTGAAACATAAATAATATGGAAAAATGGTATGGTGATATTAGGGAAATTTATGTGGGGAGTGGTGTAACAAATATATGGGAAATAATGGTTTTAAAATAGAGAGACAAGGTTTGTGGAATGAGTCAAAAGTTGAGGATTATTAGCTAGAAGGAGAGGTGAAGTGGATAAGGCTGTAAATAACAAGTATGTGTGATGATCGAGAATAAGAAGATGAAAAATTATGAAGGCAGAAGAGGGTTAGAAATGGAATGGAGTCTTAAATTTTAGTATTAGGGATGGGAAGAGTGATAATGTGTGTGAGGAAAGAATCATAAGGAACGTAAAAAGTCCCAATTTTATAAAATATGGTATTGTATGCCTAGATTTAGATCACCTCCAAGATGGTTATTAGTTGATATGAAATATCCAAATTAATGCTACTTAAAATAGAATGGGCTTATATTCAATCTAAGGATAATTATGGGTTATTTCATTAAATAAAGTGGGTAAAACTCTTTCATATCTGAATCTAAACCTACACACAAGAACACATGGAAAATGTTAGTTGTTTTTGGTGGTTAGGGGACCTATCTTGGTAATATCCCTAACCATTTTAAGGAGATAAAAGAAATTTTATTAAATAAAATGAAAAAATAATAAATAAAAAATCACAAATATAGTTTACTTATATCATGGGACAATCACTATTTTGATTCACCAAAAATCACACATAGATCGTAAGTCAGTCGCAGTTGCGATTCCCGCATGTTGGAATTTTGATAGTTAAGTGCATCTATCCTTTATGCTTAACTTTCCCTTCTTCAAGACCTACAAAACTTAGAAATGTGAACAATAGGGCAAGAAAACTCAAATATGGCCTTAGTTTACAAATATTTAAGGACCTAAGAGTCCCTAAAAGATGAAATGATGTGGGTGAAGAAATTTTATAGATTTAGAGTGAAAGGGGGAATTATACACATATGGGTGATATGTTTCATTATGCACTGGGTATGCACATGGGTAGGTGTGATGGATCATAATTAAATGTGAGTGGGTGAGGATTAGTAAATGAATGTTGAGTTTTCTTTTATCCCCATCATTGTGGGGTATAATATTTTTTGTTTAATTTTGTGGGATTATTTGATTTTTTGGGATTTTTATGTTAGATGATGTTTCTGGTGTTTTTGAACAAGATAACTTATGTGCAAGGTGTATTTTATTGTGTATAAATTTTTCCCCTTTTGGGTTGTGTGTTGTAGTAGGTAAGATGTAATGAAAAAACTAAAGACAAGATGGGGGTCATCTTATCCGATGACAATGGTTTCTGCATTTATAGGATTAGATGGTTGATTGGATAGATAAGAACCTAGAAATGTGATCGATGTGTCACTTCAATAGAATCCTATGAAGGGATCAATATATTGATTTCAAAAGGAAGAGACTATTAAGTCAATTAGCTAGATGATTTGATGATTGGGCATCATAAAATCGTACAGTATGAGTTTTGTATGATTTTTCTATCAAATAACAATTTTTGGAGATGCATGTTATCCTAGCATAACCTAGGATGAAAAGTGTAAGACATAATTTTCAATACTTCAAATTACCAAAAAAATTTAAAACTTCCCAAACTAACTTTTTCCTTCAATGATTTAAATTTATAACATTCAAATCCAACAACAATGTAAAGTACAATTCTTCCAAAGATAACGAATCAATAATTTATGTGCATAACCATGGGTCCCTTAGATCTTCCTGATCCCCCATAGATTACTCTTTTGAGTCTGTATACAAAGTATGCAAGTGGTACCTTTCCTAGCAATTGATTTACAAGTGATGTTTTCTAAGTGTCTTCTTGGAATTCTATCAATTAAATCCCATCCGACATCTCACATTGTTTACTATAACTTAGTGAATTTGACAATGTAATAACTCACACAGGAATTCAGAATTTTTTTAAGATTCATGCATACATGCTCAGTTTCTCAATGGCACATTCATCAATAGAAACATGTCCCTTCACCATATCACTTTATTCAGTTATCAAAATTGAATTAGTTAGTTAAGTGAATTTGTTGTGTGATATGCACAAGGTACAAAACCTATTCAACCCATGCAAAGAATCACATCTGTGCGAACTTAGGTTTCCTATGAGAGAGAAAGTTCTAACATAATTAATTTCATTATTACACAACTAATTCCTTCCCTGTAGCCAACATCAGTTGGTATCGAGATGAATTTCTCATTAGGATAAACAACTTCCACATCTAACCATCATAGTCACATTCTATTTTCCAGTTGCGACAGTAGTGATAAGTGGATATCGATGGAACAACTATCCAGGATCATCTGTTATATAAAAATATTCACTTAACTGATATTGCACACATTAACATGGATACTACTTTTGTTCTTACATCACAGCCAAATCCAAAGTTGTCACTGAAGCATTATGTGGTCTATGAGTGTTGACAAATTGAGGAATGTCGTAACTCTTATCTTATTAGATCCATAATCTGAATAAGTTTATGACATGTTTCCCTTATATTACAATGATACATTTATCGCACCTGAATAGGTTCCCAAGGTTCTTAAACTTAGCTTTTGTAATAGTTCATATTCATATAAGAGTTATTTATTTACATCTATTTTGCATCTTAAATGTAATTTAAGATATCTTGTTGTTTTATTGTCGTAACCCATAATTTGTTTTTTACGACCTTATCATACTAATCCAAAAAGTATGCATTTAATTGATCTTACTAATCAAAATAGTTAACTAACATTCATAGTTGTATTTGTCCTATATTTATAGTTATATCATATTATTTATTTATTTTATTATTGGTAAATAGTTTTTTGAAAGGGACTATACCCTTGTACAAAAGTGCTCAAAAGAAAGATTTTACCTCAAAAATCCCAACAACAGAAAATAATTTGTCAATAATAGAACCAACAAAAGCAAAACAGCTACTACAATAACTAAAAAACAACAACTTAACAACACACAGCTGCCCAACAACTACACAGTAGGCCATTTTCCTAGATGTAACAATAATAACACCCAAAAGACAAGAATCATACCTTGTTTGATATGGTGGAGGATTTAGATTTGTTATTTCCCTTCTTTTTCCTATCCACCACTGTCCATTCTTGATTTCCCGTTTCCAATGCAATCGGAAGATCCACTGTAATGGATTTGATGGGGATGTGACCCATAGAAAGGGGGGTTGAAACATCATTAAACACTGAATCATCAATCTACAGAGAATAGTCTATAGGTAGCTTCTCTGTGTTGATCTGTGAATTAGCCACGACAGGTGAGTCAACTTGTAGGTCCTCAGCCGGATCTGATTCAATTATAAGATGTTTAGGTAGAGAATCCTTCCAGTAGGTAGTTTTGGTCTTTCGTTTGACATGTTCACAATCGTTTGTAACATGACCAGTTTGGAAGCAACACCGACATCTGAAGGCAAGTCTCTCATATTCTATCCTCTACACCCAGAGTCTTTCTCCAATCTAAAGATTGATTTCTACTGGTAAGGGTTTAGAGGTATCAAGATCAACTAGGATACAAGCATAAGTAGTATGTGTTTGAATGGAGGTCTTATCATCAACTGCCACACATGAGCCTAAGGTATTTCCTATAGCAATGAGACAAGATTTGTTCCAAAGTTGTAACGGGAGTCCTGGTAAACAAACCCAAATTAGGTAGGTATCAAAATATTCCTTTAACGGGTCAAAAGATGGATACCATGGTTTGGACATAAGCCCATGTTCCCCCCAAACCCAATGTTGGCTAAAAATTAAATCCCTATCTGCAAGGGTTTCAAAGACAGCAATGAAGTAAGCTTTAACACAAGGATCAAGCTCAATCTTACCTTGTATTTTTTCTCTCCATCTTTGGGCTATCCAGTCATGGAGCTAAGAAATATTAGGCCAAAATTTGTGAAATCTGCATATGAGACCCAGCTGGGAGAGATTTTCCTCCTCCTTAAGAATCTTTAGAAGTAGATCCTCCTCGATTTTCAGCGTCGAGATCTCTTGGGAGGGTTTCAAGAGCTCATTTATGGTATTCTCCTTTTATTTGGAAACCGCTGAAGCATAAGATCTGGACCTATTATCGTTGTTTTGTTTGTCCTGGTTCTGGCAGAGGTCCTTTCCCTCCATCACCAGAGCCACACATAGTCCCTTGCAACCTGCAGTTGCATGGTGTTGCAAGTTTTAAAGGATATGATGATTCTTTGTCTGAGCCATCTTTACCTGCCCCAATAGAGAGAACACCCCTGTTTTGTGACCAGGGTGGAGAAATGCTATCTCAGATTTTGCTGAATAGGGGGGTCTTGATTAGCATCAAAAGCCATGCCAATCCATGAGATTGGTGCTTTATTTTCCTCTTCATTATTGCATCCACCGCCCTCAGAAACCTCTTATTTCTCAAATTCGCCGCCAATGATAGGGTTCTCAACACGAAAGGGATAATCCTTACCAACCATTGTGCCTCCTCCTTCCCTAAGTGCAGACCGGCGCAGATTAGCTAACCCAGGGCTTGCAGACCTGTGGGAAGCCCGCGTAGAAACCATGGAGGTGGGCGCGGGCGCAGGAACAGGTGTGGGCGGGGAACATATGATAATAATTTTTAACACAATAAACAACTATAATAAAAAATGTGACGGATTAAAATAAATTTAATAACAAATTGTTAATACTAATTTTATGACTGACCATAAACTATCTACTCTACAACATTAATGTTTTACTATGACATATGTACTCTTATATAATTATGGAGTACTAACAATATGAAATTCATAAGATTCTTTTGTGTTTGTTTGCACTCAAAACCCCTAGTCAACAAAGATAAATGAGTAACATTTTAAGAATTCAACCATTTCATATGTCTTTAATTTAAATTACGGTTGGTCATTAAACTTGTACCCATGTCTCAGATATGGAAGAGCTGAGTTGTTTGAGTCAACAATGGGATTCTCTCCAAGTTGTGGGACTTTGCGCGCTTGAGATAGACCTCTAGAGAATGTCGGTTCCTCTACCTCTACTGCTACTACTACTCCTAATGCTGAAAATGAAACCTAAGCTAACAATGTCAAGGGACCAGGGATATAAGGATAACATAAAAATTTGGAAAATGAAACTAAGGGAGGTGATAACACTAGAAAAAGTGGGATGAACATTATCTGTTTCAAGCAAAAATGAAGGAGAAATCATAAGGGGAGGCTACAAACATGCAACACGGACAAAAATTCATTTGTACGATTGATTTCATGAGACACATTAAAAAATGGATCTACAAGGGATCTAAAATAACATAACAAGCACACAATGCAAATGGAAGGCAAGAAATAAGAATATAGACACGTTAAGGAAAAGAATAGCCACAAAACGATGCTTCTATTACTTCTAGGTATGCATAGTCTGAAGGCTGATATTCACATGCACGAACTAGATCTAGAGGTTTGTGAATCAAAATGTAGAGATACAAATTCCTTAGCAAACACTAAAGGATTCAAAAATGTCCAATCCTTTACAATGAGCTGAGATCTTACATTTATAGATAAATTGATGAGAGAAAAGAGGAGGCAAAATCAGAATTTAAAACTCAACCACCAGCAATGAATTCCTATAAATCCACCCACAAACTATCAAATCTACATCTCCAAGTCTATTTGGCATGTAGAATAATTAATGGAGGAAAATTGAATCAAATCTGGATGGTTGGAGTAATCAGATCCAATATTAATGGCATGATAGATGTTTTCCAGCTTCTCACCTACCAAATCCCATTGAAATTTAAATTTGAATGGTCTAGGGTGTAGCCCATGTCAGCATTTTTCCAACAAGGTTGTGTGCGTGAGGATCTGAGAAATGGAGTAGAAGTTATGACTATAAGAATATCCGTAGTGCTAACCAAGCACGTAAGACATGGGGCACATGCTGATTGGATGAAAGATTGGCTAGTTTACATTTTTTTTGTCATTTCTGCAACGTGCCACTCAATGGTTTGCTGTAAGGATTCGATGACCTATTGGCGCACTTTGGTTGGTTGTATGCAACACACTCAAAGTCTGATAGTTGTCACGTGGCACAGAAAGGTACAAAATACATGCATGCAGAAGAGTGAGGCGCGGAAGGAAAACATAGGAAGGATGTGTGCAAAGGTGACACACGTGGGAGGAATGGAAGAAATACCTGAGGAAGAAATGTATGATGAAGGCGTAACTATTACAAGGTAATGTGTGGAAGAAATGAAGGGGTGCGTGAGGATGATAGGGACTTATTTTATTTTGGGAAGCAAGTCTAGGTCGCGCGCATAGGGTGTATGATCTACTAGGAAGAAATCGAGTGCACAGAGAGTGTGCGCGAGGGGGAAAACAGAAAAAATAGGAAAAGGAAAAGGAGAGGATGGAAAGCGTAGAAGAGAAATAGAGCACACATGAGCACACAAGGAACTACCACTAGGAAATGTGCCAAGAACGTAATTGGAGTGCGCACAACCTGCAATGTAAAACCTTTAGAGCCATAGTGAAAATATAAGTTATCCAAATAACTAGGGTAGTTATTTTGGATAACACTTACCTTGACTATTAATGAATTGGACTGCATGGTGGTTTGTGTATAGTACAAAATTATTGGGAAAAAATTAGTGCCTCTATTTCTTAATGTCTCAAAAAATTATATATATATATGATAAGAAAATTATATTTTATGCATGCATAATTTGTTTTTTGATGAAAAATCAATAGGACTACCTTACCGGATTTTTAGGACTTTTATAGTTACACTACTCGCATTATATTTCTCCTAAAATATATTGTTGAAATTAGATAAATCTACCATTGACTCTTATGTGATCTTCTTCAACTTATGGAATCTATACAATGCGTCTATAGTTCATGAAAATTCTTTTACATATCTCTACATCGCTTCTATAATAGGTGCACATATATTGTTGAGTTCACTTATGAAATATCTATATAATCTCTTCAATCCATAAAAATTTTGGGCTTAAAATATACTATTAGGCAATGGCCAATTAACAATTATATTTTCTATCATAATAAAAACTCAACCTTTTGATCTTTTATCTTCAATTTATTGAGGATCCAATTTGATAGGTTGAGGCAATTCCCATGTACAGATGTTATGATTTATGATGTGAGTGAATGTGTGCCTATTAACACAAAATTATGCACTTATTACTATTACTTTAAGCCTCTAGTATATTGTTATATACATGATTCCTAGGTACAAACATTAGACACTGGTGACACATCTCATAGTGTTGTTATTGATTTTGTATTATTTTGATTGTGACATTATCTTATAGTTCCTATATTTTTTATTTTTGGTCGAGTCACAAGGATCCTTGTTCCAATATTTTATCCAATTTTTATTTCTTTTCCCTAGGATAGTACCACCCAATAAGGACACTCTAGTTCTTGAGTGCTTTTGTCCATTCTCTCTTATTTTTCAAACTACCACTTGGCACCTAAATTTGGATATTTTCTAATTTTTAATTCGTGAATTGGGTCAACCTTTGGTGTTACTAAATGTCTAAATTCAAACAAAGGAATCATATATACATGACCTATTAACTATTTTAAGGGGCTGGAAAAATTGAGATATGAATTCCTATTTATTACTTGGGTAAAGAGAAACACTTAAGGAATGCATCTAGGCTGCATCATTCATTGCATAGGAAGAGAAAATTCTGAATTCCATCACACACATTCATCTTGGGGGAAAATTAGTTGTATCCCACTATCTTTTTGAGACTAGAATAAAAGAAACCTAGCTTCAAGGGACACAATTATATATCACACACCCACACACACACACACACACACACACACACACACACACACACACACACACACACATACACACACACACACACACACACACACACACTAGAACTACATTGAGTATAAAATGTAGTGTAGTACTTAGTGATAATTAAATTGGGGTGAACTTCAAGGTCAGTATGACTCAATCATATGTATATTTTATTCCATCTAATGCATTCTTGAGCTTTTTGCCAATAGCTAGGTTTTTTTATAGGTTCAGGTGCAACAAGGAAACCATATAGTGAATTTAGAGTGATAAAGAGTAGAGTGAAGGAGATCTTATCAGACCCTAAAAATACCAAATCCTGACTCACTACCAAAACACTAGCACCTAATATATATACTAGCACCTGAGGTGGTCATGTCCCCTTCTAGGCACTATTGTCCACAAGATTTGTAAATATTTGTTTTCCAAACGAAGCATATACAACCTAGATCCATCATGTTCCATCAGTATTCCAGCCTAGATCCATCATAGATGGTGAGTTATCAACTAAGTCACTCTTATCCTCTTGTTGATTACAATTACTTGCCATTTGGATGTTATATCTGGCATGTTTATGATATTATCTTATTGATCTTAATCCTATTATTAAGATTAAATTTTCTTAAATCATTTGGTGAATCCCACTCTTGATTGAATCCTAGTTGGCTATAGGATCCCTCATTTTTTTTCTTTTTGTGTTCCTAATGGTGTTTTAAAATATGTTTTGTAATCATCTTTCCAAACCCCTTTTACCCAAGAATTATCCTTTACTTATGACTAGTCTTTAGCCTTGTTTTGCAAATGCCCAAAAAGAATCTAAATTTTACTGTAGGCACATACTAGCCATACATGTGACTTTCCTCTTCTAATCACAAAACTTATAAGCCCTCATCTTGATGTTTCAATCCTAACCCATGTTGAGATACTAGTTCTTGTGATAGTGATAATGATGTTGCTTCTCTTTCTACAAATGGTACATGTGTTGAGGATTTGGCTAATTTTTCAGATGAAGAATGTTATTTTAATGATGCTTGTGATACCCTTGGTCCCATACTTCTAATGATGTTGTAGATGTTATTCTAAATGGTACTATCCTTAGTTTCTTCTTCTATGCATTCTCTTACTCATGCACAAATAATTAAGGACGATCCTGCTTGTACTACCCTTCTAATGATTTCACTCATTGTTGATAATGATGTTAATGTTCTCTCTCTTTCTTCTCAACAAGGTTCTTTTAAATTGAATATTATGCCTAAAAGACAAATATTTCTTCCTCTATTAATTGTGTGCAACATAATAATGCTAGTAATCATATTTCTTCTCATGATGTATTTGAATCTACAAAGGTTAATGATGCATGTGTTTCTACTCTTGATACTTCAAAAGATATTGTACATAATGATGAATAATGATAGTGTGCATGTTGATCATATTCCTACTTTTACTTATCTTGTTAATAAAAGTGTGCAAACTTCTATTTCTCTTTATTCTTCTTCTAATGTTCATTCCCCTAGTTATCCATTTGTTAATCCTAAGATTACCTTCCAACCAAATAATGTACCTATGGCTACTCATAATGGAAAGATACAACTCCTTAATGAACCTCTTAATGTTTATGACATCCCCCACAAGAAGTCATTTCTCTTATGCATGTTGTAGGTGATTTACAAAATAAAATTCATACTCTTACCCTTGAGAGTAGGGCCTATTATACTAGCACCGATAATAATTCTCTTCATGGAAATCCTATTCCTAAGAAGATATACAAGTTAACTTTTCCTAAGGGTTTTACTATGCCTAATTTTACACACTTTGATGGAACATGTAATATTTACATGCATCTTAAGGATTTTAGGGTAGCTATGGCTTCACATTCTAATGATAGATTACTTCTAAAATCATTTCCTAATACTCTTATTGATATTGCTTCACATTGGTTTCATCATTTTCCTAGTGGATCTATTAGTACTTATCTTGATATGAAAGAATAATTTCCTAGAAATTTTATTTCTAATAATGGTCCTGAAGTTACATTTGAGCATTTACCTTATTTACATAGAGGAAATAATGAAATTGTTACTGATTATATTTTACATTTTAAATCTTGCATGTATCATTTACTTTATCAACCTATTGATTTAGAAATACAATATGTATATTTTCATGGCTTGATTCATGCTTTGAAAGAACAATTATTATATGATACATGTGAATCTTTTACACTTCTTTGTCTTAAATTTATACGTTTAAAACAAGATATTTTTAATGTACATTTGTTGCACATGCTTCTAGTTCTTATACTACTACTCCTCTACCTAGTACGTTCTTCTATTCCTCCTATTGAACCACCCTCAAGTTCTCCATCTCCACTTAGTATATATACTCATGATCATTCATCCCGTTTTTGTAGACCTCTACCACGCTTCCTCCCCCTCATAAGTGTGAGCCATTGTAATTTCACATTTTTCTATGCCTCATGATATATTTCATACTTTGATTGATGAGAAGTTGATTTGGATACCTTCTAATGAGCATCCTCCTCCTCATTGGTTACGATGGAATTGTAAACAACCATTTTGTAATTTCCATAGGATCAATGGTCATAGAGACAATGATTGTTATTCACTCCATTATAGGATTCAGTTTCTTAAGGACAAGGGTGTCATTTCTTTTCACACAAGTCATGTTGATCGATCACATTCTGCCATGCCACGATGCCAAACACTGACATCTATTACTTTGACTATCTCTTGTCCTCCTAAGGTCATTTTTTATATTCCTTGCTCAACTTCATCTATGCATGAGACCACTACCCCACTTTTTATTCACCCCAAAACTTAGTGGGTCTTGAAGGACCACCACTCACCACTACATGATTCACATCTTCCTAGTATTGCTATGATCACATTGGGCTTATCCTTTGGAACTTATGCTCACGATACTACATTGTGATCGTTTGAGTTGTTTGTGCGTATTTGCCACCTTATTTCTAGCTAGATGTTATATGTTATTCAATACTACATTATTCCATGCCTATTCTCTACATGTATGTTTCTATTTATTTTATGTTGTTACACTTCCAACACATGATCCATTCTTCTCTAAGTTATCTTCACCATTGTTATCATCTATACTATAAGTATAACTCGATAATCATACCACATTCATGTGTATTATCATCACTATGCTATAAACATGTATAATATACTATATGACATCACCACAGAGCAAAATATATAATATTCTCATTCATGAATTCAAAAAATATCAAATCAAATCATAAAAAAATCATGTAAATACACAGTACACATCATCATATCATAACAAAAAAAATTTCAACACACACACACACATCAAAAGTTTTAATATACAAAGATAGGGGACAATGTCAGCTATAAGCTATATCATACATCCTCATCACTACTACTAGAGGAAAATATGAGATATCTCAAACTTAAGCATTCACCACTCGACCTCCATCTTTGTGCTAGGGAGCGTTGTGCCTATATCCAAGTTTGTAATGGTTCGTCCTTGAACACCACCTCTGTATATCGGCCCTAGAGCTCTACATATCATACAAACATATCTTGCACTAGGGATCCTCCTCTCATGGCCTCTCTCGCATGAGCTAACTTCTTCCTCTCCTCATCCTGCTTAGATCACACTATTATACATGTGGCTCTTGCCACCACAACAAGATCAAACATATGATCATGCTCATCATTGGTATGATTCACCCTCTTGAATAACCCCCCTCTAACAAGGACATATGGGGGCACATCACCATCAGGGGAAGGTTCTTACTCTCCTACTGCCTCCACTCATTTTACAAGTCTACATGATGTCTCTCTTGTCACATCCACTGATTCTCCTACATGAAATACTAACACCCATAAGTGCTCAGCCCACCACTAGGTGTAAGTTGATGTACACTCCTTGTCATCTACCTAGATGAAAAATATCTCTAGATCTACCTCATATACAGATGGTGGGTGTAATTGGTCTTTTATGGGGCCTGGCCTCACCCTCGCTCTCTTCACTGCCCAAATCGACCAATGCCATATATACATCTCAGAAGGCACATCCTCTGTTATGCCAAACTACCATAAAACCTACTCATACTAGAAAAGCTCGACCACTCCTAGGAACCTTTCCTCTAACTAAATCATATGAAAAATAAATTGTATCTCAACATGATCCTCAACCCATCCACCAAATTCTCTTTAAGGCATCTATATAACTGCACCTAGCCCCATATGATCTAAAATCGATCTATATGTAATGGTATCAAACCCTCAACTCTTCGGGCTAACATTCCTAATGCAAAACATCTTCGTTAATTCCCAATCCACTTGTGTCCTACTCATAGGACTCATAACTATTATGTTCTCATACGCCCATATTTGCAATAGTGTAATTTAGCACCAATGCCACCAGTGTGGTCCTCTTGCATGAACCTATAAAAATCCCTACACAAATGAGCCAATAAACAATAGCTCTAGGCATATCGAGTACCATGCTTCTCTATACTCTCACTAATCTCATGCATCCTATTTTATATTGTCAGTCCACCCCCACCTAAAACAACACAAGATGAGAGAACCACTACAATGAATTTATGCAAATATGGAGCCCCCCAAATCTCACTATATCATCTAGAGTCATTGACAAATATGCATGTACACAAGACCCTATAAAATACCTCCAAGCCTCTCTCATCTGCCACTATGTATCACTTGGGGGAAACACTTGGACTTGTTCTTCTGCCACATGAAATCATAATATCTGAACATATTCTCTAATGTAATCATCATATTTCTAGTAGGAAGCCAACAAGTACATGTATCTCCACACCATCTCTTGCAAAGTGCAGTGATAAAATGCATATTATGGGGCATCTCCCCCAATCTAGTAATATGCCATAGCTTGACATGATATAACACATCCCACTTATCCTCATCTAGACCCAAGAGAAAAAATGTCATCAAGTGTCTACCAATGTGAAACTTGCAAGAATTCACATCTTTCTACACATCATAATCAATCAACAAAGCCACATATTAGTTTCTTAGCGAAGAAAAACTTCATCAAAAGATAATATAAATAATTTTTAGGCTTCAAGACATAACCACTTAGAAGCCTGGATACTAGTATCTAGTACTTAGATGGTAGTGCCTAGAACCATAAGGTACCATCCAATGGACAAAATTAGTCCCACCGGCTTCGTCTTGGATAGAAACACCCAAATTCTCAACAATTGAAAAAACACTATAAACTAATAAAACTGTTATAATACTACCTAATTTTCTTCCAAAAATATTACTTATCAATTGATCTGTCATCCACATCGATATCACCTCTACCACCCTCTCAAATCTCATCAGAATCTCTCATTATTCATGTGACATGTTTGCAATTCAGAGATTAGCTCATAATCACTCGATCTACAAATGAAATTACTATTCACTTTTTCCTACTTACTATTTAAGGTAAATTCTCTTGTTACCACAATTCCTAAAGTTACTATATTTCATCCTACGACAACTAATACACTACCACATTTAGACCCATATCTTGAGCCTTGTTCATTTGTTTCCAGCACCATCAATGACATTAGAACCATATTTTCCATATCTACCACATTAAACATTCACTAACACACCTACCTAGGATTTGCTACCCACTCTACTTACGTTTCATTCATCACTATCTATACTATTATATACCACTCTGATCCATCTCCAAAAAATATATCTATTTTCTTTTGGCTCATGATTCGATGACTATCTTCTCACCTCTTCACCAAAGGGGGGAAATATTTGAGGTTATCCTATTACCCCTCCTAGAGAAAACCAAACAAACTTCCAACGTAACACATACAATCACATTGCATATTACTACTCTATTTACAATCAATCAAATAGGAATGTTCAAATATTATGAATTATCACTCAAAATCATAAGTCTCAATCTATTTCAAGCACAAAATTAACTCAGATCCTAAAACTTCAGCCTCAAATGACCTAATCTAGGGGCAATTCATTTTTCTAAAGAAATTTCGAATCAATTTATTCAACTAATATACATTGTTTCCAATTTTGTTTCAATAATATCAAATTTTCTCCCATATGAACTAACTTGGGAGCCAATCAATACTAAATCATCAAGAATTTTTTTATTTGACTAAGTTTACACCCTTACATCGTAAAGCAGGGGTAGTGAGATATCATTTCATATCCTTATCTATTTTACGAGGGTTTCTTGTGACTAGTAAACAAGGTAACAATTAGGTCATTTCTATCTACAACAATGGAATCTCTTGTGAGGAGGTGTCATGGTGGAGAAAGAAGTGGATCACTCTCCCAACACTCTTCCTCTAGCATCAAGAACTCAAATCCCTAGATTATTCACATCAGTTTGGGAATTTATCACTCATGGTCCCTCCTACCATCTCCAAGGTTTGAAATTTTCTATATCTCCATAACACGTTCATATCCAACTACAACTTATGTGACAATAAAATCGCCCCACATGGATAAGAATGATGATCCATGGTTCGCCACCTTGTGATTCTTTCTTCTAAAAAACCTCAACTATAGCTTCTTTAGCCCTCTATAATTCTTCCCGTTTTATATCCTTTATACTATTGATTTGCATCCAAATAGCATAAAGGGGGGAAAATGCACACCTGAAATTATGCACTTATTACTATTACATTACACATTTACTATATCATAATATACATGATTCCTAAGTACAAAGATCAGACAATGGTGACACCTCTCCTAAGCCTACTATTGGTTTCATTTCATTTTGACTGTGAAATTGTCTTATAATTCCTTGATTTATGCTTTATGGTTGAGTCACAGGGATCCATATTCCCATATTTTTCTAGCTTTTATTTCTTGTCCCTGATACAATACCACCTAGTAAGGACACTAGTGCTCATGAACTAGTGTCCCTTCTAGGTGCTTTTTCCATTCTCTCTTATTTTTCAAATTACCACTGGGCACCTAAATTTGTGTCTTTTCAATTCTTATTTCATGATTTGTGTCATCCTTTAGTGTCACTAAGTGTTGAAATTCAAACAAAGGAATAACACACACACACACACACACACACACACACACACACACACACACACACACACACACACACACACACACACACACACACACACACACACACACACACACACACACACACACACACACACATATGACCTATTAACTATTCTAAGGGACTGGACAAATTGGGTTATTACTTCCTATCTACTACTTGGGAAAGGAGAAACACTTAAGGAATGCATTTGGGCTGCATCATTCATTGTATAGGAAGGGAAAATTTTGAATTCCAACACACACATTCATCTTAGGGGAAAATTATTTTAGCCCACTATCTTGGTACGAATTGCACAATGGAAACCTATCTTCAAGGGAAACAATTCTATCTCACACACATACTAGAAATACATTGATTCTAAAATCTCGTGGAATGCTCAGTGACAATCACATTGGGGTGACCACTGAGGTCATTCTCACTCAAGAATATGTATATTTTATTCCATATAATGTGTTCTTAAGCCTTGTGCAGTTAGCTAGGGTTTTCTTTGCAAGTTCAAGTGTGACACTAAAACACTACAACAAATTCAGAGTGACAAAGAGAAAATTTAAGGAGAGCTTATCAGACCTTGAAAATACTAGATCCTAACTCATTGTCAGGCCACTAGTGCCTGAGGAAGTCATGTCCCCTTATAGGTGCTACTATATGGAATATTTTTGTATCTCTAATTTCTAAATGAAACATATACAACCTAAATCCATCATGTTCCATCAGTATTCCATCCCATATCTATCACATATAACGAGTTATCAGCTAAGTCACTCTCATGCTCTTATTGATTACACTTGCTTTCTACTTGGATGTTGTATCTTACATGTTTATGATATTATTTGATTGATCTCAGTCCTCTGATTAAGATTTTATTTTCTTAAATAATTGCCTCTCATTGAAAAAGAATATTTCCTCTACCCTATGTGCTAGGACAATAGAATTAGGAAAATTAATTCGATTAAACATTCATCCCTCATGTTGGATGTGATCCTTGAGACCTCCAAGGAATAGGTAATTTAGATTCTCATTTGTAATTTTCTCCACATGTTAGGAAACATTCTATAACTAATGACTATAATCCTTGACTAGCATCATTCTCTACAACTTTTCCATTTGGATAAATTATTTCTCTACCATACTATTATTATAGTGCAGATGTAGCTCCTATATAAAAATTGACCAAGTGGCACTAGATCTTTCTTATTTTGAGCACACAACCATCGATACTAAGTGAGTTATATAGGTTCTAGATATAATGATTCCATAATAACCTTATTCATGGATGGGATATGATTTAGATAAATAAATTATCCATTTGGTTGATCCAGTTGAGTGGGTTCTTTCCATCAAACTGAAACATGTGTACCTTTAGTATTAGGGTCCATTGCCCATAATTAACGTTAACCCCAAAGGAATGATGTGCAATATGTGAATCATGATTGGGATATCCATTAGATACACCTTGATTCATTTGAGAGGATGAGAAAAGTTCAATGTCTTTTTACATTTTCCATATATGTAACACCTTGAACTGTTGTTACTTTCTCCTTTGCATTCAAGTGTTGATATGTGATTTTTCCATATGAGGATATGTTCTTTTGATTTTGGGAAATCATGCTTGAATTGGTTGTGTCCTTTCTGCTCTCAAGATCTGTGATTGAATGGGAATATGCTTGGATCTAT
Organism: Taxus chinensis; assembly: GCA_019776745.2. NCBI lineage: Eukaryota > Viridiplantae > Streptophyta > Pinopsida > Cupressales > Taxaceae > Taxus > Taxus chinensis. The sequence goes on from CM034148.1 coordinate 693,281,523, forward strand.
TTTTCTTTCATTTCTCGCATATGAGTACAATCTGATTTCTGGGAGATCGTAGACTTATCTATCTCTATGACTCATCCTTGGATCAATTGCATTGATCCAAGGAATGTTTTAATTATATTTGGGATGAACAATTATGTATTGAAATTTCATGAATTATTAAGTCTGACTGAACTTAGAAAGTATAAGTTCTTTTAAAACCTTCTTCTTATGAAAATATTTCCGTAGTGGAAGTTTTGTTGGATTCCAGAAATTAATCCTGGTAGGTCATTGCAATCAGAATCTGGTCTCAGTCATTTTAGCATCGGAAAGGACCTGGACCTTAAGCCAGGTAGGATATGTAGTTTTCCATCAAAAGCTAATTACTTGATGTAAATCCAGAATCTGATCTGGGAACGTTGTATTCTGTTTGAATTCGGAATGATGATTTCAGCCTATTAAAGTAGACCTAAACTAGAATCAGTAAGGTTAATAGTTTTGAACCTAAACTATAACCTATTGTTGTTAGGGTTAGTTGATCTAACCTAGTCCTAAAACTATGTACTTGATATTCCTAAGGGTTATCTAAACCTAATACTAAGGTGGGTGACTTATGTTATAACCTAAGGTGTTAAGATTAAACTACCTATGATCTAACCTAAGTCACTAACCTATCCTAAACTAATGCTTTGGAAAGGAACCTAAGGGGTCGCAAGTTTTGGGTGGTGATTTCAATGGAATTTAAGGAAAGGGATAAGGATGAAGGGACAGGGAGTACTGCCAAAGTTATTAGAGGTTAATTTGGTAAAAGGGAAGCTTACGTGGAAGTATCTCTAAAATGGAAACTTTTGTTATTTGTAATGTGGAACTCGCCAACTTTGGCAGACGGTGGCAATGGAAAACGGGTGGGAGAAAAGAATTTAATGCAATTAAATTGCATGGATTCTCGAGCTCTAGCCACCTTGAGAGACATGCAAAGGGAATTTTTTTTTGTTGTTTCTTTTGTTATGCCTTCCATTTTTCACTCTGCATGAGCACTGGTTTTTCGAACCAACAATTTACTCTTTGTTGCATGGCAATTTTGAAAGTTTCAAATTTACTTCTGTGTCATGGGGAATATATAAGGCATGGAGGAAGCAATATTTTGTTGTTTAATCTTTCGTGGAAAGGAAGAGAAAGGGCGAGCTCAACCAGAGGTCTTCTTCGACTTTTTAGCGACACTATCAGGCATGATAGGCCCTAACTGTTAAAATATTGCCTTCCTTTAAATGTTTTCATTAAAACAACTCTGTTCTGATGATATTCGTGCATTTTTGACTTGGCTGGTAAAAATGATTTGTGGGTTTTATGTAAGCTTGGGTTCTGGATTGAACGTGGAAATGTTAGTTCAAAAGGAAACTTGTTTTCATTGTTTTCTTGTTCCCTTGCTGTGGTTTAAGCTTGGAGTTCTTTATCCGGTTAGAACTATCGCATTGCTTTTCTTCACTGGGTATTTGCAACAAAGTAACCTGTATCAGATTTCTGTAGGGTTTACTTGGTGTTGATATTGGTGAATGTGTTTGATTTATTAAGATCTTTACTGATGTTAACAATTTGGTTGTATTCATTGATCTGGGTTTTTGTGAACTGTTGTGTTTTCATACCCATTTGGGTAAATAGCTAGTGACTGACTGTAAGCTTCTGTCTGATTGATTTACTAGATTAAAAACTCACTCCATGGAAGGAAACATTTTTAAAGACTATGTATTTTCTTTTGCTATGGTAATCTCTTTTGCTTCGGCTGTGAATGGAGTAATAGAATTGTTGCTTGCCATGAGAAACTCTGACTGTAACAAGTTTATGATCAAGAGAACTAGAAAATGATTTTGAGATTGGGATACTCGTAAACTCAGTAAAAGAAAACTTGACTGTTACATGTTGTGTGTTTTGGAAATATGGAATGATTGAATCCATATCACCTCTTGTGAAGGTGTTTGTTTGCTTTTTAATTGTCACAGGTACTACGAGCAATACAGTGTATGGCTTAGTTGTTTATTTTAAGGTGTGATATGTTGGCAATATGAGTTTATGGAAAGATTAGTTGTTGAATGGGTTTCGTGTTCTTCTTGTGAATTCTTGGTTGATCTTGGAAGAGTTGTAACAAGAAATTGTGTTCATCAATTTTGGTTTTTAAACATACTTTGAAATATCATTAGAAGTGAAATGGGTTGAAGCTTATGGAAGACCTATTTTACTTTGACTGCTATTGTATATTCTTTATAATGGTAAGAATATTTCGACCTTAGGTGTTTTCAAAAATAGGATTTGAATACGTTTTCTTTAAATACTGAATATTCAATCTTGATTAGTGTTTATAAAGAAATGGCACCGGATGATGATTCGGTCTAGTTAGTTTAGTATTGGATTACCATGTAATCAAGGGAAAATGTTAAGTTAACCTAACTTAATCCTCATCTCGAACGGTTCGAGCATATGAAGGAAAGTAGCCTGTTTCCTTGAATCAGGTCTGTAACGAGTTTGATAGGTTGTATTGCGTTTAGGTTAAAAGTTGATTTGGGTTTCATTGAATGTATAGTGGTAGATCCTATAGGGATCTAAGGGTAAATTCTATATGGTGGCTCTACCTGAACCGCACTGTTGTAGGTACTTAAGTGCTAGAAACAGATTCTTATTCCTTGATTAGGTTTATTAAATGATTATTATTTCTTGGAAATTGAATTTAGTCTCTAAACTTGGATTACAACAATGTTTGGTCATCTCTATTTTTCTTTGAGTTGAAAAGGAAGGTTGGAAAGGGGTTGTAAAAGAAAGAAAGTTATATTGATCTCTTTTTGTATGTTAATACACCTTTTCTTGAAATTATCTGAGGAATTCAATCAGTGAAGTTATGGGATGGCAGATTATTACATTAAGATGAAAGAAACATTAGGATTAGGGAGCCTAATCTGGAAGTCTCCTTTCATTTTACAGCAAGTTAAGTTCTTGTTATAAACTTACTGTTGTTATTTATTTTTGTAAAGTAATTCAGTATTTATTGCCTGGTATTCCGGTTATGGATTGAAAATTAGTATAATGAGATGAAGGAAAGATTGGTAGGAGAACTTGAAGTGGCAGTAATCCATTTCTTCTGTTTTAATTACTTTTGTATGAACCTGTTGGAATGAATACTTCAAGTGGTTAGTGTTAAATAAAGATGATCAAATCATGATATACGTTGTTTCAACTTTTTCGGATGATTAGGTGCATAATAAACAAAATGTTCCTTCTTACTTTCTAGCAAGAAATGAGATGAATCATCCGAAATAGATTAAGTTGAAATTGCTTCTGTCATTCTAGTTATAATATGAAGTTGTATTATAATAGGTAGGAAGAAATCTCATGGTGTATTATGATTTTGAATAGTGAAGGTAATTGTTGGATTCAATATAATTTAAATGTAGGACAAGCAGAATGGAATATTCTTTCTGTCCTTTTGGTTTTAATAGTGTACTAAGACTCTCTTTATATTGACTTCATTTTTGGATATAAAGTATGAATTAAGTGAAGTCATTTTAATAGGGTTGTTTAATTGAAACAATTAGAGGAATGCAATTGTTTTAAGGATTAGTGCTTATCATGCTCAGTTCATTGAACTGACCCATGCTAGCAATTTTTGCAGATGGTCTTCGTAAGTGGCAAAGGAAGACAAAATCTGATATGATGCATTGATTGTTCTAAATTGGTTCTTATGAAGAATTCAGATTTGATTTCTAAACTATATTGTGAAAAGAAAAGTTATCTCTTTTGTTGAAGGCTATTGTCTTAAAGTATGCCAGAATTGCATAAGTTGTAATTGTATGGTTTTGGAAATGAATGAAATAGTGATAAAATTACCTATGTAGAATGTGTATCTTATTTTGTTGGGATGATCTTCTTATTGGCTATATGAATGAGTGTGCATTCTTATTGTTTTAAACAATGGATTATAGATGATCTTCTTAAGTAAGCCATAGCTAATTATGTGGCTGATTACTACATTCTTAATTAGTGACTCATTATGACTTATGATTGTGATTAAAAAACTGTAAATAAGATCACTACATTTATAGGGAACATCAAGAGTGGGTTATGCCCTAAAATGTATCTATAAGAAGAGGTGGACCTTCCCCTCTTGCAATGCACTAATTATAAAAGGAATAAATGACTATAAATCGCTAAGACTTAACAGTAGAAAGTCTGATATATCTCAGCCTATTAGGTTGATGAATTTCCTTGTTGGATAAGTTATTTCTAAATAACGGAACTTAAATTGTTGTCGTCCTATTTTGTGGATAAAAGGTTGTTAGGTCTCAACTGACAACTAGGAAACAATCTTAAGGTAATCAAAGACCCTTTTTGTAAAACTGAACCCTAATTACAAAAAGGTAATTTAAAGAGTATTGGACTTGGGGTTAGGGAAGGCTGCCTAAATATGTAGTCCTGTAACCCAAATATAACTTAATGTAAGTAATTGTCTGGGGGTATGTACATCTTTCCGAGGCTATTCCATAGGATGTTGACACACGTCAACTACAAGGTCGTACCTTCGTGAAGATTAGGATCTTCTCGAGGATACAACAATGCAGATGACATGTGGCAACACCCTTCTGCATTGATCGTTAAGATTTACACACCTGGAATTTGATCAAGATTTCTCTCCGGGACTGGTTAGGACCATAATCAGGTTATGAGGAAGCCCTTTGAGATTCAGGGTACCTTGGCACATGGAGTTAACTTCGGTTGACCCTGTATGCCAATTTATCCTTAGTCTTTAAGAGCCTCTTCATAACGTGAACTATGATGTTAACCTGATCTAGAGTGAAACCTTGGGTCAAGGGGACTGACAGAAGTCAGTATAAGATGTTCTATATAACAATAGAGTGGGGTGAAGGACGTATTCCAGATTGACGAGTATGCCATCAAGGAATAAGTAATACGAACAGTATGTTATAAATCTTTGGCCAAAGTATCGCAAGCTGCTGATTGCGTTGTCCTATGTCACCTAGTCTAAGGAACATGATGTCGATGAATAGTGGTAACAATTATTCAGATAGGTTCCTTGGGTAGATCACTCAGAACCCAAGAATAGGGGAGGAGAGCCATGAGTATGAAGTATTCAGTAGAAAACTCCATGCTCAATGTTACACATGAATAGATCGGTAGTTCACCGAGTCATGGAATGAATAGATCGGTGGTACACCGAGTCATTACAGCTGCATATGGTTATCTGTTATAAGAATGATTGTTTGAGATGTGTGTTCTAAATTATGTATTTAGAACAGAGAACATTAATCATGCAAAAAAAAAAATTCCTTGTTTCTAAAGTATTAAAATGGGAATGTTACATCTTGGTATCAGAGCTGAAGGTTGCAGCTCTTGGACCTATTGTGTCCATAATCTGATAAAAACCTGAATTTTCTTGTAACAGAAAATGGTTAGAACAAGGGGAAATGTTGTGAATAATGCTCCACCTTGTTGAAGGAGCAGCAACAACCCAAAAACTTGATGAGATCCTTGCTACCCTGTTGGATACAAGAGATCATTTGACTGTACTTGAGCAGCAAGTGATGGGAAATGAGGAGGAAGAAGAAGCTGGTAATAACAATCAGCTACCTCCAGAGGACAACCCCGAACTTGGGTGTTGATAATAATAATGGTAATGTGCCTGTCCAACTAGAAAACAAAAAGGCTAGGTTGGCAGTGGAACTTACTAATGATATAAAAAGGATAAGTCCACCCAAATTTGATGGCACCACATTAGGAGATGGAGCTGAGAATTGGCTCAGCGAAATGGAGAAGTACTTTGCGATAAGAAACTTCTCAGAGGAAACCAAAGCTATTTGGGGAGCATATCAGCTTTCCCATGAAGCATCTTCATGGTGGGACAGTCGTAAGGCTGAGTTAAATATTGATGAAACTAACATCACTTGGGATCAATTTAAAGGTTATTTTAGGCAACGTTGGCTACCACAACTTTATTATGATCAGAAAATGATAGAATTTCAGAACTTAGCTCAAGGAAAGCTAACTGTAACTGAGTACTGGGAGCGGTTTACGAAACTCCTCAAGTATGTACCACAGTATCAAACTGACGAGAAGTTCAGAATACGAAAATTCATCATGGGACTGAATCCTGTGATTGGAGGAGAGGTTGATGTTCACAGCCCAACCACTATGGAAGGGGTTGTCGAAAAGGCCATAAGGTAGGAACAGAAATTAAAAGCTATTTCTGCTCATAAAGAGGAAGTGTGGAAGAAGATACCAAATCCTTCTTCAGCTTCTCTTGCACCTAAGAAGGGACCATGGAAAAAGTTTGGTAACAAAAATAAGTTTTCAGCTGATAATAATAAGAAAACAACAGCGAGCAAGCCTACTAGAAATGCAAGGAATAATTTTGCAAAGAATAATAATAATGGGTAGAAGCCCTATGGAGGTCAACATGATAATTTTAGGGTTGGAAATAATTATGAGCATAAAAATGGACCTGTAGGAGGCTGCTATAATTGTGGCAAAGATCATTATGTAAATCAATGTCCTTTGAAGAAGGATGATCGTAATCAGCAGCATAAGATACATGCTACAGTAGCAGACAAGCAAGCTGAAAAGCAAGTTACACCTATTGAAGTTCCTGGTAAGTTATTTGGCATACCTGTAACTGTTCTTTTTGATACGAGAGCTACTGAATGTTTTATTTCTAGTAAACTCGCTTCAAAACTTAAAAGAAAGGCTGGAAAAATGGATAAATCATGGACTGTACATTATGGTAATAATTATGTTCATACAGTCAGTATGTGTCTTTTTGGGGCAGTCCTTGACTTACCTAACTTTTCCACTGAAGTTGATCTCTATGTTGCACCTTTGGGATCCTATGACATTGTCATCGGCGTTAATTGGTTAGCTGAGCATAAAGCAAAAGTGGACTGCTTTGAAAAACATATAAGATGTTTGGATGATCTACAGAAAACAATAGAGATTCAAGGTGTAAAACGAGAAATTTCGATTAGGAAATTGTCAGCTATGCAACTTAAAAAGGCAAAAATAAAGGTTGTACCTTATATGTGGTAAAAATATCTAAATCTGCAGAAGAAGACAGTGATTTCATGAAATGATACCCATTGTTACAGAATTTCAAAGACGTATTTCTGGAAGAATTACCGGGTTTACCACCTAAAAGGGAGTTTGACTTCACCATTGAGATCAAACTAGGTACAAAACCTATTTCTAAAGCACCTTATCGAATGACTACCACAGAATTAGTTGAGCTTAAGGCTCAGTTGCAAGAAATTTTGTCTAAAGGTTTGATTAGACCAAGTGTTTCACCTTGGGGAGCACTAGTGATATTTGTGAAAAAGAAAGATGGAACACTTAGATTGTGTATTGATTATCGGATGTTAAACAAAGCAACAATAAAAAATAGATATCCACTTCCTAGAATTGATGATTTATTTGATCAGATGCATGGAGCATCGGTATATTCCAAGATAGATCTTCGATCCGGATATCATCAATTAAGAATTAAAGATGAAGATATTCATAAAACAACTTTCTGGACAAGGTATGGACATTATGAATTCACGGTTTTACCCTTTGGATTAACTAATGCACTGCAGCTTTTATGAACTTAATGAATAATATCTTTCAAGAATACTTGGACAAGTTTGTGCTTGTATTCTTGGACGACATTCTCATATATTCTAAGAGTGTCGAGGAGCATAATGAGCATTTGAAAGTAGTCTTGGAAATTCTGAGAAAGAGAAGGTTATATGGTAAGTTATCCAAATGTTCTTTCTTTGATATCGAAGTTCATTATTTGGGTCATGTTATAAGTAAAGAAGGAATTGTTGTAGATCCTTCTAAAATAGTGGCAATAACCGAGTGGCCTGCACCAAAGAATGTACATGAAGTAAGAAGCTTCATGGGCCTTGCTGGTTATTATAGAAAATTTGTTAAAGATTTTTCTAAAGTGGCTGCACCGATAACTTCATTGCAGAAAAAGGATAAGAAATTTGTTTGGGATGATAAATGTGAATCTAATTTTAAAAATTTGAAAAGTCAGTTGACTTCAGCACCTATTCTGGTTGTACCTGATCCTAATGGAGACTTTACTGTTGTAATGGATGCATCCGGGGAAGGCCTTGGAGGTGTTTTGTTACAAAATGATCATGTCATAGCGTATGAAAGTAGAAAACTTAAGTTACATGAGTTGAATTATGCTCCACATGATTTAGAGCTTGCTGCCATAGTACATGCACTTCAAGTTTGGAGGCATTATTTACTTGGTAAACCTTTTGAGTTGAAAACTGATCATCTTGGGCTGAAATATATATTCACTCAGCCTAATCTGAATGCAAGACAACGAAGGTGGTTAGAGTTTTTGTCTCAATATGATTTTGATATAAGTTACATCAAAGGAAAAGAGAATAGAGTAGCAGATGCTCTAAGTCATAGGAAGCACATTTATGCTCTTATAACATTAAGAAATCAGTTTAAAGATGAAGTGAAAAGTGCAATGGAATCTGATTTATACTTTCAGCAAGTAAAAATAGCGCTTGCTGCAGATCCAAAAGATGAAAGGTATAAAGGTTTTCATTTTGATAATGAAGGAATCTTACGTTATGAAAACAAGAGTATACATACCTTCGCTTAATGATTTGAGAAAGAAATTGTTAGCTGAATTTCATAATTCACCTTTTTCTGGACATCCAGGTATTACTAAAATGCTTGCTGATATAAAACAACAATATTTCTGGAAGGGAATGAAAAAGGATGTTGTTAATTTTGTGACTCATTGTCTTGAATGTCAGCGAGTGAAAGCAGAACATATGCACCCGGCTAGTTTATTATACCCCCATAGCATTCCGCAGTACAAATGGCAAGTAATAAGCATGGATTTTGTACAAGGTCTGCCTATGTCAAGAAATAAACATGATGTTATTTTAGTAGTTGTTGATAAACTAATGAAAGTAGCTCATTTTATTGCTAGAAATCTAAGGGATGATTCTCCTGTTTTAGCTAAAAGATTTGTACATGAAATTTTTAGATTGCATGGAGTACCTGAATTGATTATATCAGATAGGGATCCTAGAATGACATCAAGATTTTGGCAAATGTTGAATGCAGCTCTTGGAACTAAACTGAACTTCAGTTCTGCGTATCATCTAGAAATGGATGGACAGACTGAAAGAGTAAATCAAGTGTTAGAAGATATGCTACGGATGTATTGTATGGATCAACAGTATAAATGGGAAGAGTATCTTCCATTAGTTGAATTTGCATACAACAATACATATCACGCTTCTCTTAAGATGGCACCTTTTGAGGCACTTTATGGAAGAAAATGCAGAACCCCTGTTAGTTGGGACAACATTGAGGATAGAGAGGTAATTGGGCCTGAAATCCTTACAGAAATGGAACAACAAGTTAAAATGATTCGTGAACGCTTGAAAGAAGCAACAGATAGGCAAAAGAGTTATGTTGATTTAAAGCAAATTGACCAGAAATTTGAGCTTGGTGAAAAGGTTTTTCTTCGTGTTAAACCAAGAAAGAGTTCTATAACTTTTGGCAAGGCTGCCAAGTTATCACCTTGTTTTGTGGGACCTTTTGAAATTAGTTGAAGTAATCAATCCCATAGCTTATCGATTAGCATTACCACCTGCTTTGTCACGAATGCATGATGTTTTCCATATTTCTTTGCTTAAGAAATACATTTCTGATTTGTCACATGTGTTAAATTGGAATTCCTTGCAGGTCCAAGACCCATGAATAATCATGGTTAAACCCATTCGAGTGCTGGAAACTCATCAATTGCATTTAAGGAATCGTGAAATATGACAATGTAAGGTCCAGTGGGACCAGTTTAACGAAGAAAGTGCAACTTGGGAGAATCTGGAAGATATGAGAACATCTTTTCCCTTTCTTTTTGAACAGAACTGAATCTGTTGACTGATAAAAATTGTGATTTTATCTTTTACATGACATTAAGTAAGCCAGTTTTGGAGCAAACATTTATTCCGATGAGATAAATAGTAATATAATACTAATTTCTGGAACTATTTAAAAGTTTGAAATAGTTGATTTGATAGTAAGTGAAAGAAATTGACTGACCATAAGGTAAATAAAAGTTGTAATCATCGGGACGATGATTCTTTTAGGAGGGAAGCATGTAACACCCTGAACTGTTGTTACTTTCTCCTTTGCATTCAAGTGTTGATATGTGATTTTTCCATATGAGGATATGTTCTTTTGATTTCAAGAAATCATGCTTGAATTGGTTGTGTCCTTTCTGCTCTCAAGATCCGTGATTGAATGGGAATATGCTTGGATTCTTTTTCTTTCATTTCCGCATATGAGTACAATCTGATTTCTGGGAGATTGTAGACTTATCTATCTCTATGACTCATCCTTGGATCAATTGTCATTGATCCAAGGAATGTTTTAATTATATTCGGGATGAATCAATTATGTATTGACATTTTGTGAATTATTAAGTCTGACTGAACTTAGAAAGTATAATTCTTTTAAAACCTTCTTCATATGAAAATATTTCCGTAGTGGAAGTTTTGTTGGATTCAGAAATTAATCCTGGCAGGTCATTGCAATCGGAATCTGGTCTCAATCATTTTAGCATCGGAAAGGACCTGGACCTTAAGCCAGGTAGGATATGTAAGTTTTCCATCAAAAGCTAATTACTTGATGCAAATCCAGAATCTGATCTGGGAACATTGTATTCTGTTTGAATTCGGAATGATGATTTCAGCCTATTAAAGTAGACCTAAACTAGAATCAGTAAGGTTAATAGTTTTGAACCTAAACTATAACCTATTGTTGTTAGGGTTAGTTGATCTAACCTAGTCCTAAAACTATGTACTTGATATTCCTAAGGGTTATCTAAACCTAATACTAAGGTGGGTGACTTATGTTATAACCTAAGGTGTTAAGATTAAACTAACTATGATCTAACCTAAGTCACTAACCTATCCTAAACTAATGCTATGGAAAGGAACCTAAGGGGTCACAAGTTTTGGGCGGTGATTTCAATGGCATTTAAGGAAAGGGATAAGGATGAAGGGACAGGGAGTACTATAAAAGTTAGCGGAGGTTAATTTGGTAAGAGGGAAGCTTACGTGGCAGCATCTCTAAAATGGAAACTTTTGTTATTTGTAATGTGGAACTCGCCAACTTTGGTGGATGGTGGCAATGGAAAATGGGTGGGAGAAAAGAATTTAATGCAATTAAATTGCATGGGTTCTCGAGCTCGGGCCGCCTTGAGAGACATGCAAAGGGAATTTTGTTTGGTTGTTTCTTTTGTTATGCCTTCCGTTTTTGCTCTGCATGAGCACTGGTTTTTCGAACCAGCAGTTTACTCTTCGTTGCATGGCAATTTTGAAAGTTTCAAATTTACTTTTGTGTCGTGGGGAATATATAAGGCATGGAGGAAGCAATATTTTGTTGTTTAATCTTTTGTGGAAAGGAAGAGAAAGGGTGAGCTCAACCAGAGGTCTTCTTCGACTTTTTAGTGACACTATCAGGCATGATAGGCCCTAACTGTTAAAATCTTGCCTTCCTTTAAATGTTTTCATTAAAACAACTCTGTTCTGATGATATTTGTGCATTTTTTACTTGGCTGGTAAAAATGATTTGTGGGTTTTATGTAAGCTTGGGTTCTGGATTGAACGTGGAAATGTTAGTTCAAAAGGAAACTTGTTTTCGTTGTTTTCTTGTTCCCTTGTTGTGGTTTAAGCTTGGAGTTCTTTATCCGGTTAGAACTGTCACATTGCTTTTCTTTGCTGTGTATTTGTAACTAGAAGTACCTGTATCAGACTTTCGTAGGGTTTTCTTGGTGATGAAATTGGTAAATGTGTTTGATTTCTTAAGATCCTTACTGAGTGTTAATGATTTGGTTGTATTCGTTGATCTGGGTTTTTGTGAACTGTTGTGTTTTCATACCCATTTGGGTAAATAGCTAGCGACTGCTGTAAGCTTCTGTCTGATTGATTTACTAGATTAAAAACTTGCTCCATGGAAGGAAATGCTTTTAAAGGACTATGTATTTTCTTTTGCTATGGTAATCTCTTTTGCTTCAGCTGTGAATGGAGTTAGATTGTTGCTTGTCATGAGAAACTCTGACTGTAACAAGTTTATGATCAAGAGAACTGGAAAATTTTTCGAGATCGGGTTGCTCGTAAACTCAGTAAAAGAAAACTTGACTATTACATGTTGCGTGTTTTGGAAATATGGAATGATTGAATCCGTATCACCTCTTGTGAAGGTGTTTGTTTGCTTTTTAATTGTCGCAGGTACTACGAGCAATACATTGTATGGCTTAGTTGTTTATTTTAAGGTGTCCATGTATGTTGGCAATATGAGTTATACAAAGATATTAGATGTTGAATGGGTTTCATGTTCTTCTTGCGAATTCTTGGTTGATCTTGGAAGATTTGTAACAAGAAATTGTGTTCATCAATTTTGGTTTTTAAACATACTTTGAAATATCATTAGAAGTGAAATGGGTTGAAGCTTATGGAAGACCTATTTTACTTTGACTGCTATTGTATATTCTTTATAATGGTAAGAATATTTCGACCTTAGGTGTTTTCGAAAATAGGATTTGAATACGTTTTCTTTAAATACTGAATATTCAATCTTGATTAGTGTTTATAAAGAAATGGCACCGGATGATGATTCGGTCCAGTTAATTTAGTATTGGATTACCATGTAATCAAGGGAAAATGTTAAGTTAACCTAACTTAATCCTCATCTCGAATGGTTCGGGCATATGATGGAAAGTAGCCTGTTTCCTTGAATCAGGTCTGTAACGAGTTTGATAGGTTGTAATGTGTTTATGTTAAAAGTTGATTTTGGTTTCATTGAATGTATAATGGTAGATCCTGTAGGGATCTAAGGGTAAATTCTATATGGTGGCTCTACCTGAACCGCACTGTTGTAGGTATTTAAGTGCTAGAAACAGAGTCTTATTCCTTGATTAGGTTTATTAAATGATTATTATTTCTTGGAAATTGAATTTAGTCTCTAAACTTGGATTACAACAGTGTTTGGTCATCTCTGTTTTTCTTTGAGTTGAAAAGGAAGGTTGGAAAGGGGTTGTAAAAGAAAGAAAGTTATATTGATCTCTTTTTTTATGTTAATACACCTTTCTTGAAATTATCTGAGGAATTCAATCAGTAAAGTTATGGGATGGCAGATTATTACATTAAGATGAAAGAAACATTAGGATTAGGGAGCCTAATCTGGAAGACTCCTTTCATTTTACAGCAAGTTAAGTTCTTGTTATAAACTTACTATTTGTTATTTATTTTTGTAAAGTAATTCAGTATTTATTGCTGGTATTCTGGTTATGGAATGAAAATATAGTATAATGAGATGAAGGACAGATTGGTAGGTGAACTTGAAGTGGCAGTAATCCATTTCTTCTATTTTAATTACTTTTGTATGAACATGTTGGAATGAATACTTCAAGTGGTTAGTGTTAAATAAAGATGATCAAATCATGATATACGTTGTTTCAGCTTTTTCGGATGATTAGGTGCATAATAAACAAAATGTTCCTTCTTACTTTCTAGTAAGAAATGAGATGAATCATCTGAAATAGATTAAGTTGAAATTACTTCTGTCATTCTAGTTATAATATGAAGTTGTATTATAATAGGTAGGAAGAAATCTCATGGTGTATTATGATTTTGAATAGTGAAGGTAATTGTTGGATTCAAATATACTTTAAATTTAGGACAAGCAGAATGGAATATTCTTTCTGTCCTTTTGGTTTTAATAGTGTACTAAGACTCTCTTTATATTGACTTCATTTTTAGGATATAAAGTATGAATTAAGTGAATTCATTTTAATAGGGTTGTTTAATTGAAACAATTAGAGGAATGCAATTGTTTTAAGGATTAGTGCTTATCATGCTCAGTTCATTGAACTGACCCATGCTAGCAATTTTGCAGATGGTCTTCGTAAGTGGCAAAGGAAGACAAAATATGATATGATGCATTGATTGTTCTAAATTGGTTCTTATGAAGAATTCTGATTTGATTTCTAAACTGTATTGTGAAAAGAAAAGTTATCTCTTTTGTTGAAGGCTATTGTCTTAAAGTATGCCAGAAGTGCATAAGTTGTAATTGTATGGTTTTTGAAATGAATGAAATAGTGAGAAAATTACCTATGTAGAATGTGTATCTTATCTTGTTGGGATGATCTTCTTATTGGCTATATGAATGAGTGTGCATTCTTATTGTTTTAAACAATGGATTATAGATGATCTTCTTAAGTAAGCCATAGCTAATTATGTGGCTGATTACTACATTCTCAATTAGTGACTCATTATAACTTATGATTGTGATTAAAAAAACTGTAAATAAGATCACTACATTTATAGGGAACATCGAGAGTGGGTTATGCCCTAAAATGTATCTATAAGAAGAGGTGGACCTTCCCCTCTTGCAATGCACTAATTATAAAAGGAATAAATGACTATAAATTCTAAGACTTAACAGTAGAAAGTCTGATATATCTCAGCCTATTAGGTTGATACATTTCCCTCATTGGATAAGTTATTTCTAAATAAAGAACTTAAATTGTTGTCGTCCTATTTTTGTGGATAAAAGGTTGTTAGGTCTCAACCGACAACCAGGAAACAATCTTAAGTTAATCAAAGATCCTTTTTGTAAAACTGAACCCTAATTACAAAAAGGTAACTTAAAGAGTATTGGACTCGGGGTTAGGGAAGGTTGCCTAAATATGTAGTCCTGTAACCCAAATATAACTTAACATAAGTAATTGTCTGGGGGTATGTACATCTTTCTGAGGCTATTCCGTAGGATGTTGACACACGTCAACTGCAAGGTCGTACCTTCGTGAAGATTAGGATCTTCTCGAGGATACAATAATGCAGATGACATGTGGTAACACCCTTCTGCATTGATCATTAAGATTTACACACCTGGAATTTGATCAAGATTTCTCTCCGGGACTGGTTAGGACCATAATTAGGTTATGAGGAAGCCCTTTGAGATTCAGGGTACCTTGGCACACGGAGTTAACTTCGGTTGACCCTGTATGCCAATTTATCCTTAGTCTTTAAGATCTCTTCATAACGTGAACTATGATGTTAACCCAGATCTAGAGTGAAACCTTGGGTCAAGGGGACTGACAGAAGTCAGTATAAGACGTTCTATATAACAATAGAGTGGGGTGAAGGACGTATTTTGGATTGACGAGTATGCCGTCAAGGAATAAGTAATATGAACAGTATGTTATAAATCTTTGGCCAAAGTATCGCAAGCTGCTGATTGCGTTGTCCTATGTCACCTAGTCTAAGGATCGTGATGCCGATGAATAGTGGTAACAATTATTCAGATAGGTTCCTTGGGCAGATCACTCAGAACCCAGAATAGGGGAGGAGAGCCATGAGTATGAAGTATTCAGTAGAAAACTCCATGCTCAATGTTACACATGAATAGATCGGTAGTTCACGAGTCATGGAATGAATAGATCGGTGGTACACCGAGTCATTACAGCTGCATATGGTTATCTATTATAAGAATGATTGTTTGAGATGTGTGTTCTAAATTATGTATTTAGAACAGAGAACATTAATCATGAAAAAAAAAATTCCTTGTTTCTAAAGTATTAAAATGGGAATGTTACATCTTGGTATCAAAGCTGAAGGTTGCAGCTCTTGGACCTATTGTGTCCATAATCTGATAAAAACCTGAATTTATTATAACAGAAAATGGTTAGAACAAGGGGAAATGTTGCGAATAATGCTCCACCTATTGAAGGAGCAGCAACAGCCTAAAAACTTGATGAGATCCTTGCTGCCCTGTTGGATACAAGAGATCGTTTGACTGTACTTGAGTAGCAAGTGATGGGAAATGAGGAGGAAGAAGAAGCTGGTAATAATAATCATCTACCTCCAGAGGACAACCCCGAATTGGGTGTTGATAATAATAATGGTAATGTTCCTGTCCAACAAGAAAATAAAAAGGCTAGGTTGGCAGTGGAACTCACTAATGATATAAAAAGGATAAGTCCACCCAAATTTGATGGCACCACATTAGGAGATGGAGCTGAGAATTGGCTCAGCGAAATGGAGAAGTACTTTGTGATAAGAAACTTCTCAGAGGAAACCAAAGCTATTTGGGGAGCATATCAGCTTTCCCATGAAGCATCTTCATGGTGGGACAGTCGTAAGGCTGAGTTAAATATTGATGAAACCAACATCACTTGGGATCAATTTAAAGGTTATTTTAGGCAACGTTGGCTGCCACAACTTTATTATGATCAGAAAATGACAAAATTTCAGAACTTAGCTCAAGGAAAGCTAACTATAACTAAGTACTGGGAGCGGTTTACGAAACTCCTCAAGTATGTACCACAGTATCAAACTGACGAGAAGTTCAGAATATGAAAATTCATCATGGGAATGAATCCTGTGATTAGAGGAGAGGTTGATGTTCACAGCCCAACCACTATGGAAGGGGTTGTCGAAAAGGCCATAAGGCAGGAACAAAAATTAAAAGCTATTTCTGCTCATAAAGAGGAAGTGCGGAAGAAGATTCCAAATCCTTCTTCAGCTTCTCTTGCACCTAAGAAGGGACCATGGAAAAATTTTGGTAACAAAAATAAGTTTTCAGCTAATAATAATAAGAAAACAACAGCGAACAAACCTACTAGAAATGCAAGGAATAATTTTGTAAAGAATAATAATAATGGGCAGAAGCCCTATGGAGGTCAACATGATAATTTTAGGGTTGGAAATAATTTTGAGCATAAAAAGGGACCTGTAGGAGGCTGCTATAATTGTGGCAAAGATCATTACGCAAACGAATTTCCTTTGAAGAAGGATGATCGTAATCAACAACATAAGATACATGCTGCAGTAGCAGACAAGCAAGCTGAAAAGCAAGTTACACCTATTGAAGTTCCTGGTAAGTTATTTGGCATACCTATAACTGTTCTTTTTGATACGGGAGCTACTGAATGTTTTATTTCTAGTAAACTCGCTTCAAAACTTAAAAAAAAGGCTGGAAAAATGGATAAAACATGGACTGTACATTATAGTAATAATTATGTTCATACAGTCAGTATGTGTCTTTTTGGGGCAGTCCTTGACTTACCTAACTTTTCCACTGAATTTGATCTCTATGTTTCACCTATGGGATCCTATGACATTGTCATCGGCGTTAATTGGTTAGCTGAGCATAAAGAAAAAGTGGAATGCTTTGAAAAACATATAAGATGTTTAGATGATCTACAAAAAATAACAGAGATTCAAGGTGTAAAACAAGAAATTTTGGTTAGGAAATTGTCAGCTATGCAACTTAAAAATGCCAAAAATAAAGGTTGTACCTTATATGCGGTAAAAATATATGAATCTACAGAAGAAGACAGCGATTTCATGAAACGGTACCCATTGTTACAAAATTTCAGAGATGTATTTCTGGAAGAATTACCGGGTTTACCACCCAAAAGGGAGTTTGACTTCACCATTGAGATCAAACCAAGTACAGAACCGATTTCTAAAGCACCTTATCGAATGACTACCACAGAGTTAGTTGAGCTTAAGGCTCAGTTGTAAGAACTTTTGTCTAAAGGTTTGATTAGACCAAGTGTTTCACCTTGGGGAGCACCAGTGATATTTGTGAAAAAGAAAGATGGAATACTTAGATTGTGTATTGATTATCGGATGTTAACAAAGAAACAATCAAAAATAGATATCCACTTCCTAGAATTGATGATTTATTTGATCAGATGCGTGGAGCATTGGTATATTCCAAGATAGATCTTCGATCTGGATATTATCAATTAAGAATTAAAGATGAAGATATTCATAATACAACTTTTCGGACAAGGTATGGACATTATGAGTTCACGGTTTTACCCTTTGGATTAACTAATGCACCTGCAGCTTTTATGAACTTAATGAATAATATCTTTCAAGAATACTTGGACAATTTTGTGCTTGTATTCTTGGACGACATTCTCATTTATTCTAAAAGTGTCGAGGAGTATAATGAGCATTTGAAAGTAGTCTTGGAAATTATGAGAAAGAGAAGGTTATATGGTAAGTTATCCAAATGTTCTTTCTTTGATACCGAAGTTCATTATTTGGGTCATGTTATAAGTAAAGAAGGAATTGTTGTAGATCCTTCTAAAATAGTGGTAATAACCAAGTGGCCTGCACCAAAGAATGTACATGAAGTAAGAAGCTTCATGGGCCTTGCTGGTTATTATAGAAAATTTGTTAAAGATTTTTCTAAAGTGGCTGCACCGATAACTTCATTGTAGAAAAAGGATAAGAAATTTGTTTGGGATGATAAATGTGAATCTGCCTTTAAAAATTTGAAAGTCAGTTGACTTCAGCACCTATTCTAGCTATACCTGATCCTAATGGAGACTTTACTGTTGTAACAGATGCATCCGAGGAAGGCCTTGGAGGTGTTTTGTTACAAAATGATCATGTCATAGCGTATGAAAGTAGAAAACTTAAGTTACATGAGTTGAATTATGCTCCACATGATTTAGAGCTTGCTGCCATAGTACATGCACTTCAAGTTTGGAGGCATTATTTACTTGGTAAACCTTTTGAGTTGAAAACTGATAATCTTGGGCTGAAATATATTTTCACTCAGCCTAATCTGAATGTAAGACAACAAAGGTGGTTAGAGTTTTTGTCTCAATATGATTTTGATATAAGTTACATCAAAGGAAAAGAGAATAGAGTAGCAGATGCTCTAAGTCGTAGGAAGCACATTTTTGCTCTTATAACATTAAGAACTTAGTTTAAAGATGAAGTGAAAATTGCAATGGAATCTGATTTATACTTTCAGCAAGTAAAAACAGCGCTTGCTGCAGATCCAAAAGATGAAAGGTATAAAGGTTTTCATTTCGATAATGAAGGAATCTTACGTTATGAAAACAAAGTATACATACCTTTGCTTAATGATTTGAGAAAGAAATTGTTAGCTGAATTTCATAATTCACCTTTTTCTGGACATCCAGGTATTACTAAAATGCTTGCTGATATAAAACAACAATATTTCTGGAAGGGAATGAAAAAGAATGTTGTTAATTTTTTGACTCATTGTCTTGAATGTCAGCGAGTGAAAGTGGAACATATGCACCCAGCTGGTTTATTATATCCCCATAGCATTCCGCAGTACAAATGGCAAGTAATAAGCATGGATTTTGTACAAGGTCTGCCTATGTCAAGAAATAAACATGATGTTATTTTAGTAGTTGTTGATAAACTAACAAAAGTAGCTCATTTTATTGCTGGAAATCTGAAGGATGATTCTCCTGTTTTAGCTAAAAGATTTGTACACGAATTTTTCAGATTACATGGAGTACCTGAATTGATTATATCAGATAGGGATCCTAGAATGACGTCAAGATTTTGGCAAACGTTGAATGCAGCTCTTGGAACTAAACTGAACTTCAGTTCTACATATCATCTGGAAACAGATGGACAGACTGAAAGAGTAAATCAAGTGTTAGAAGATATGCTACGGATGTATTGCATGGATCAATAGTATAAATGGGAAGAGTATCTCCCATTAGTTGAATTTGCGTACATCAATACATATCATTCTTCTCTTAAGATGACACCTTTCGAGGTAACTTTATGGAAGAAAATGCAGAACCCCTGTTAGTTGGGACAACATTGAGGATAGAGAGGTAATTGGGCCTGAAATCCTTATGAAAATGGAACAACAAGTTAAAATGATTCGTGAATGCTTGAAAGAAGTAGCAAATAGGCAGAAAAGTTATGCTGATTTAAAACGGATTGACTGGAAATTTGAGCTTGGTGAAAAGGTTTTTCTTCGTGTTAAACCAAGAAAGAGTTCTATAAATTTTGGCAAGGCTGCCAAGTTATCACCTCGTTTTGTGGGACCTTTTGAAATTAGTTGAAGTAATCAATCCCATAGCTTATCGATTAGCATTACCACCTGCTTTGTCATGAATGCATGATGTTTTCCATATTTCTTTGCTTAAGAAATACGTTTCCAATTTGTCACATGTGTTAAATTGGAATTCCTTGCAGGTCTAAGACCCGGGAATAATCATGGTTAAACCCATTTGAGTGCTGGAAACTCGTCAGTTGCATTTAAGGAATCGTGAAATACGACAATGTAAGGTCTAGTGGGACCAGTTTAACGAAGAAAGTGTAACTTGGGAGAATCTTGAAGATATGAGAACATTTTTTCCTTTTCTTTTTTAACAGAACTGAATCTGTTGACTGATAAAAATTGTGATTTTATCTTTTACATGACATTAAGTAAGCCATTTTTGGAGCAAACATTTATTCCGATGAGATAAATAGTAATATAATACTAATTTCTGGAACTATTTAAAAGTTTGAAATAGTTGATTTGATAGTAAGTGAAAGAAATTGACTGACCATAAGGTAAATAAAAGTTGTAATCATCAGGACGATGATTCTTTTAGGAGGGAAGCATGTAACACCCTGAACTGTTGTTACTTTCTCCTTTGCATTCAAGTGTTGATATGTGATTTTTCCATATGAGGATATGTTCTTTTGATTTTGGGAAATCATGCTTGAATTGGTTGTGTCCTTTCTGCTCTCAAGATCTGTGATTGAATGGGAATATGCTTGGATCTATTTTTCTTTCATTTCCCACATATGAGTACAATCTGATTTCTGGGAGATCGTAGATTTATATATCTCTAAGACTCATCCTTGGATCAATTGTATTGATCCAAGGAATGTTTTAATTATATTCGGAATGAATAATTATGTATTGACATTTTGTGAATTATTAAGTCTGACTGAACTTAGAAAGTATAAGTTCTTTTAAAACCTTCTTGTTATGAAAATATTTCCGTAGTGGGAGTTTTGTTGAATTCCGGAAATTAATCCTGGTAGGTCATTGCAATCGGAATCTGGTCTCAGTCATTTTGGCATCGGAAAGGACCTGGAACTTAAGCCAGGTAGGATATGTAGATTTCCATCAAAAGCTAATTACTTGATGCAAATCCAGAATCTAATCTGGGAACGTTGTATTTTGTTTGAATTCGGAATGATGATTTCAGCCTATTAAAGTAGACCTAAACTAGAATCAGTAAGGTTAATAGTTTTGAACCTAAACTATAACCTATTGTTGTTAGGGTTAGTTGATCTAACCTAGTCCTAAAACTATGTACTTGATATTCCTAAGGGTTATCTAAACCTAATACTAAGGTGGGTGACTTATGTTATAACCTAAGGTGTTAAGATTAAACTTACCTATGATCTAACCTAAGTCACTAACCTATCCTAAACTAATGCTATGGAAAGGAACCTAAGGGGTCGCAAGTTTTGGGCGGTGATTTTAATGGCATTTAAGGAAAGGGATAAGGATGAAGGGACAGTGAGTACTGCCAAGGTTAGCGGAGGTTAATTTGGTAAAAGGGAAGCTTACGTGGGAGTATCTCTAAAATGGAAACTTTTGTTATTTGCAATGTGGAACTTGCCAACTTTGGGGGATGGTGGCAATGGAAAACGGGCGGGAGAAAAGAATTTAATGCAATTAAATTGCATGGGTTCTCAAGCTCTGGCCACCTTGAGAGACATGTAAAGGGAATTTTGTTTGGTTGTTTCTTTTGTTATGCCTTCCGTTTTTCCCTCTGCATGAGCACTGGTTTTTCGAACCAACAGTTTACTCTTCGTTGCATGGCAATTTTGAAAGTTTCAAATTTACTTATGTGTTGTGGGGAATATATAAGGCATGGAGGAAGCAATATTTTGTTGTTTAATCTTTCTTGGAAAGGAAAAGAAAGGGCGAGCTCAACCAGAGGTCTTCTTCGACTTTATAGCGACACTATCAGGCATGATAGGCCCTAACTATTAAAATTTTACCTTCCTTTAAATGTTTTCATTAAAACAACTCTGTTCTGATGATATTCGTGCATTTTTGAATTGGCTGGTAAAAATGATTTGTGGGTTCTATGTAAGCTCGGGTTCTGGATTGAACGTGGAAATGTTAGTTCAAAAGGAAACTTGTTTTCGTTGTTTTCTTGTTCCCTTGCTGTGGTTTAAGCTTGGGGTTATTTATCACGTTAGAACTGTCTCATTGCTTTTCTTCGCTGGGTATTTGCAACAAAGTAACTTGTATCAGACTCTATAGGGTGTAATTGGTGTTGAGATTGGTGAATGTGTTCGATTTATTAAGATCTTTACTTATGTTAACAATTTGGTTGTATTCGTTGATATGAGTTTTTGTGAACTGTTGTGTTTTCATGCCCATTTGGGTAAAAAGCTAGTGACTGCTGTAAGCTTTTGTCTAATTGATTTACTAGATTAAAAACTCGCTCCATGGAAGGAAACGTTTTTAAAGACTATTTATTTTCTTTTGCTATGGTAATCTCTTTTGTTTCGGTTGTGAATGGAGTAATAGAATTGTTGCTTGCCATGAAAAACTCTGACCGTAACAAGTTTATGATCAAGAGAACTAGAAAATGATTTCGAGATTAGGATGCTCGTAAACTCAGTAAAATAAAACTTGATTGTTACTTTTTGTGTGTTTTGGAAATATGGAATGATTGAATCTGTATCATCTCTTGTGAAGGTGTTGTTTGCTTTTTAATTGTCACAGGTACTGCGAGCAATACAGTGTATGGCTTAGTTGTTTATTTTAAGGTGTCCATATATGTTGCCATTATGAGTTATATGGAAAGATTAGTTGTTGAATGGGTTTCGTGTGCTTCTTGCGAATTCTTGGTTGATCTTGGAAGAGTTGTAACAAGAAATTGTGTTCATCAATTTTGGTTTTTAAACATACTTTGAAATATCATTAGAAGTGAAACGGGTTGAAGCTTATGGAAGACCTATTTTACTTTGACTACTATTGTATATTCTTTATAATGGTAAGAATATTTTGACCTTAGGTGTTTTCGAAAATAGGATTTGAATACGTTTTCTTTAAATACTGAATATTCAATCTTGATTAGTGTTTATAAAGAAATGGCACCGGATGATGATTCGATCGAGTTAGTTTAGTATTGGATTACCATGTAATCAAGGGAAAATGTTAAGTTAACCTAACTTAATCCCCATCTCGAACGGTTCGGGCATATGAAGGAAAGTAGCCTGTTTCCTTGAATCAGGTCTGTAACGAGTTTGATAGGTTGTATTGCATTTAGGTTAAAAGTTGATTTGGGTTTCATTGAATGTATAGTGGTAGATCCTGTAGGGATCTAAGGGTAAATTCTATATGGTGGCTCTACCTGAAATGCACTATTGTAGGTACTTAAGTGCTAGAAACAGAGTCTTATTCCTTGATTAGGTTTATTGAATGATTATTATTTCTTGGAAATTGAATTTAGTCTCTAAACTTGGATTACAATAGTGGTTGGTCATCTATGTTTTTCTTTGAGTTGAAAAGGAAGGTTGGAAAGGGGCTGTAAAAGAAAGAAATTTATATTGATCTCTTTTTGTATGTTAATACACCTTTTCTTGAAATTATCTGAGGAATTCGATCAGTGAAGTTATGGGATGGCAGATTATTACATTAAGATGAAAGAAACATTAGGATTAGGGAGCCTAATCTGGAAGTCTCCTTTCATTTTACAACAAGTTAAGTTCTTGTTATAAACTTACTGTTGTTATTTATTTTTGTAAAGTAATTCAGTATTTATTGCTTGGTATTCCTGTTATGGAAAGAAAATCTAGTATAATGAGATGAAGGACAAATTGGTAGGAGAATTTGAAGTGGCAGTAATCCATTTCTTCTGTTTTAATTACTTTTGTATGAACCTGTTGGAATGAATACTTCAAGTGGTTAGTGTTAAATAAAGATGATCAAATCATGATATACGTTGTTTCAGCTTTTTCGGATGATTAGGTGCATAATAAACAAAATGTTCCTTCTTACTTTCTAGCAAGAAATGAGATGAATCATCCGAAATAGATTAAGTTGAAATTGCTTCTGTCATTCTAGTATAATATGAAGTTTTATTATAATAGGTAGGAAGAAATCTCATGGTGTATTATGATTTTGAATAGTGAAGGTAATTGTTGGATTCAATATACTTTAAATGTAGGACAAGTAGAATGGAATATTCTTTATGTCCTTTTGGTTTTAATAGTGTACTAAGACTCTCTTTATATTGACTTCATTTTTGGATATAAAGTATGAATTAAGTGAAGTCATTTTAATAGGGTTGTTTAATTGAAACAATTAGAGGAATGCAATTGTTTTAAGGATTAGTGCTTATCATGCTCAGTTCATTGAACTGACCCATGCTAGCAATTTTGCAGATGGTCTTCGTAAGTGGCAAAGGAAGACAAAATCTGATATGATGCATTGATTGTTATAAATTGGTTCTTATGAAGAATTCAGATTTGATTTCTAAGCTATATTGTGAAAAGAAAATTTATCTCTTTTGTTGAAGGCTAGTGTCTTAAAGTATGCAAGAATTGCATAAGTTGTAATTGTATGGTTTTGGAAAAGAATGAAATAGTGATAAAATTACCTATGTAGAATGTGTATCTTATTTTGTTGGGATGATCTTCTTATTGGCTATATGAATGAGTGTGCATTCTTATTTTTTTAAACAATGGATTATAGATGATCTTCTTAAGTAAGCCATAGCTAATTATGTGGCTGATTACTACATTCTTAATTAGTGATTCATTATGACTTATGATTGTGATTAAAAAACTGCAAATAAGATCACTACATTTATAGGGAACATCGAGAGTGGGTTATGCCCTAAAATGTATCTATAAGAAGAGGCGGACCTTCCCCTCTTGCAATGCACTAATTATAAAATAAATAAATGACTATAAATTGCTAAGACTTAATAGTAGAAAATCTGATATATCTCAGCCTATTAGGTTGATGAATCTTCCTCGTTGGATAAGTTATTTCTAAATAACAGAACTTAAATTTTTTTCGTCCTATTTTGTGGATAAAAGGTTGTTAGGTCTCAACCGACAACCAGGAAACAATGTTAAGTTAATCAAAGACCCTTTTTGTAAAACTGAACCCTAATTACAAAAAGGTAATTTTAAAGAGTATTGGACTTGGGGTTAGGGAAGGCTACCTAAATATGTAGTCCTGTAACCCAAATATAACTTAACATAAGTAATTTTCTGGGGGTATGTACATCTTTCCGAGCCTATTCCGTAGGATGTTGACACACGTCAACTCCAAGGTCGTACCTTTGTGAAGATTAGGATCTTCTCGAGGATACAACAATGCAGATGACATGTGGCAACACCCTTCTGCATTGATTGTTAAGATTTACACACCTGGAATTTGATCAAGATTTCTCTCCAGGACTAGTTAGGACCATAATCAGGTTATGAGGAAGCCCTTTGAGATTCAGGGTACCTTGGCACACGGAGTTAACTTTGGTTGACCCTGTATGCCAATTTATCCTTAGTCTTTAAGAGCCTCTTCATAACGTGAACTATGATGTTAACTAGATCTAGAGTGAAACCTTGGGTCAAGGGGACTGACAGAAGTTAGTATAAGACATTCTATATAACAATAGAGTGGGGTGAAGGAAGAATTCTGGATTGACGAGTATGCCATCAAGGAATAAGTAATACGAACAGTATGTTATAAATCTTTGGCCAAAGTATCGCAAGCTGCTGATTGCGTTGTCCTATGTCACCTAGTCTAAGGAACGTGATGTCGATGAATAGTGGTAACAATTATTCAGATAGGTTCCTTGGGCAGATCACTCAGAACCTTAGAATAGGGGAGGAGAGCCATGAGTATGAAGTATTCAGTAGAAAACTCCATGCTCAATGTTCACATGAATAGATCGGTAGTTCACCGAGTCATGGAATGAATAGATCGGTGGTACATCGAGTTGTTGTAGCTGCATATGGTTATATGTTATAAGAATGATTGTTTGAGATGTGTGTTCTAAATTATGTATTTAGAACAGAGAACGTTAATCATGCAATAATTTTTTTTCCCTTGTTTCTAAAGTATTAAAATGGGATTGTTAATTAGGTGTTAGAATTTCTACATGTTTTTTTCCTTCTAGACCAAAACAAAGAGAACAAAACCCCCTTAAACTTAAGATATATTTATGAAAATGTAGATACGTCAGAAACATTTCACAATTTGCATCTTGTGGAGTGAATTTTTTAAAAACACTAAAATCAAGATAAATTTCACAAAATAGATTATAAAAATCTAAAATTTGGAGGGTAACTTCATCTAATTATTTTTCAAGTCTAGTATACGATGTATAGAAAAATAATCAAAGGTTTGAGAGGTATAGGTGAATACTAAAAATTAGGGTTTGTCGACACTAAAATTTTCCTCCAAAATTTCTATTTCATTAATGTATGTATTAGGAATAGGATGTTGTTAAGTGTAATTAGTAGTAGCGTCCGATAGAAGATAACGGCGCCATCAGTACGGTGCCGCCAATAATGTGGAGTACGGTAACAGTCAAAGTACAATAGGAATGTTGTAAAAAGTAAATATTTGTCGTAAGTGGTCCGGTAATGTTAAAATGTCAAAGTTTGGGTAATTAGAGAAGTAGAGTCTACATGATTAGGAATTAGAAATATTATATTGGTAATAAGGACAAGGAGTGAGGTCATAAATATTTTGTGTATTTTATTTGTAAAAAGTCTAAAAATGTGGAACCCATGTAAAATGATAAGGTTTATCTTATCTTAACAGATAAGCTTACATGTACAGATAAGAGTTAAGGTATGGAATATGATTCGTCAGAGTGGATTTCTTATCCTATCTTAGAGATAGGATGGATAAGCCTGGAAGTTCTATAAATAGAGAGGCCACCCCCTCATTTAGCATAGAAAGAAGTAGTGAGAAATATTGTAGGAAGTGTGCGAAGGAAGCCATCAGTTAAAGGTGTGTTGAAGAAGCCATCAAGAGGTGTAATTGTAAAGTTTCTCCCATAGTCTTGTTGAAGTATCTCATGGGTGAGATTGTAACGGTTTCATGTTAATATTATAATTTATTTTTATCCCATAGTCTTGTTGAAGTATTTAAGATTTGTCGTCATTCTGTCTTATCATAGTCAATGGTATTCTTGTGTTCGGTTGTTGTTTTGCTTCCAGATTACATCCACCAAACTAAAGTCTGTGCATTAGTAAATAATCATAGCACGAGGAGTTCCCGGTGAAGAATTATCATAGTGCCGGATTGGTGATGACATTTTGGTTCCGTTGCCGGGACCATTCCTCGTTGGTGGATTTTCTGGAGAGATATTCCCACTTAGGAAAAAATTAATTGGAGGGTAACCTTGTTTTTACTGTGCATAGTAGTTACCATGGTAAAGTCATTTTTACCGTGAATAGTAGTTACCATGTTAAAGTCATTTTTGCCATGAATAGTAGTTACCCTGGTAAATTCCTTTTTGCTGGGAATAGTAATTACCGCAGTAAAGTCACTTTTTACCGTGAATAGTATTTACCGCAGTAACTTCACTTTTTACCGTGAATAGTGTTTACCACAGTAAAGTCAGTTTTTACCGTAGTAAGTCAAGTTTTACCATAGTTTACCGTGGTCATTTCTATTTTACTGTAGAAAGGTGTAAAGTCACTTTCTAGTATAGTGATTCCAATTATTTGTGCACATAAGTCTTGTTAATTGTACTTGTGGGTTGGTATTTCACGGTGGTTACTTTTGAAAATGGGAAAGATTCCTGTTTTTTCAGCTCAATCTAATGAAGATGCTTCTTCTTTCATTCAAGAGTTTAAATGATCTTGTATTTGTAATGGCCTTATAAGAAGGGAACAATGGAATGAATTTTTTCCTACCTTTTTGGATGGTTCAGCACTTAGGTGGTTTGAAACACTAGGTGATAATGTGAAAAATTCATGGGATTTATTAACCGAAAGTTTTCTTGAAGAATTTGGTGAACAACAGAAATATGCAGATCTCATGATCGAGATCACAAAGCTATCCCAAGGAGAGAAGGAGAAGATAAGGGATTATCATGCTCGTGTTCTAGAGCTAAGGAGGAAGCTCGATGCCCAGATCCGGAAGGAAGGACTAGCGGATGGGTTGATGAATGGCGTGGATAATCTCCTCTGTAAGCACTTCATTCTTGGGATGAAGCCGAAGATCAGACAACGAGTGAAGTATGACCGCCCAGCTACCATTGAACAAGCAAAGGAGATTGCAAGAAGGCAAGAAGAAAGCATGGAAGAGGAGCCCAAAGAAATTGTTGCTAAAGTAGAGCCTACACCAGCACCTTTGGTCCTGAATCCACAAACACTCCCGGTGAGCACAAATATTTCTCCTAATACATCTACTGAGTATGAAGATCTGCTAAAAAAGATGGGTCAGTTAACTATTAATCTTATTCAAGGAAAGGAATTTAGTTCTCAGGGAGGAGATAGAGGTCCAAAGAGAAATATTTTTGAAGTTGTTTGTTATGGTTGTTATAAAAAGGGTCATTATAAGTATAATTGTCCAGATAGAGCTTCTACATCTGGTAAGGCAGATAATGATAAAGGAAAAGCACCTGTGAATTCTTTTGATGTAGTAGATAAGAGTAGAAATAATGAAGTAGATGTGTTTGTAACAAAAAGAAAGAAAGAAAAAGATAATCAAGATGGAAATGATCCTAAGAAGATGAAAGAAGAAACTAGTAAGAAACATAGGAGAAGAAAGTTGGGTGTGCAGGATTTTCTGATTTCACAGGGGCAAGGACCATACTCCATCTTGGAAGATCTATCCAAAAGGCCTGTAAATATTACATATGGTCAACTCTTGGCTATGTCTTCTAAGAAGAGGCGGGAGTTGCGAGGTGGACTCAATGCTCGAAGAAGGAAGGAGGTTGAGGTCCCTGTTTTGGAGGCAGAGGCAGATCCCTATGCTCCACAAGCTGAGGTATTATGTAATGGTATTTCAATTCATGATGTCTTAGTTGATGGAGGTGCTGCAGTTAATGTAATGACCGAGTCTGTAATGAATATGTTGGGTTTAAAAATTGATCACCCTTCAACACTTATGTTAAGGTCATTAAATAAGGGAAAAACTAAACCAGAAGGTGTAGTTTCAAATGTGGCAATATCTGTTATGGGTGTTGTATGTGTGGTAGACTTTCAGGTGATGAAAAATGGTACTGTTGCATACCCAATGCTGCTGGGAAGACCATGGCTAAGGAGAGTTCATGCAAGAAACTACTGGAATGAAGGTTTCATGACACTTGGACGTGGTAGAGAGAGGGTGAAGATAAACGTGATCCCTCGACATCATAAAGTAGAACCTGTGGATTCAAGTGATGAAACTGATGATTGGACATCCTCTGATTACTCTAGTACCAGTGAAGTGGACACTGAAGATGAAAAAAGCGAGGTGGATGTTTCAGTCATGGATATCCTGCCAGTCACACCAACTCATGACCCCATAAAATTATCTAAAGAAGAAGTTGATGATCGTCTCCAACAAATAAAGATTGGTGATGCTGTGATGGAGAGTGAGAAGGAATCCTACCTCCAGCTCTTTCGAAGGTACATACACCTATTCACTTTTGATTACAAGGAACTCCGTCAAGTAAGTTGGGTAGAACATTGTATTGAGCTGGTAGATGGTGCTAAGCCTATAAAGCAAATGCCATATAGAATGAATCCTAATTTTTCCAAGACTGTAAAAGAAGAAATAGATAAGTTGCTTGATGCAGGATTCATATTTGCTGTGGAGAATTCAGAATGGGTTTCTCCCATTGTGATCTCAATAAAAAAGAATGGGAAGCTACGCATTTGTGTTGATTACAGGAAGCTCAATAAGGCAACAAAGAAGGATCATTACCCTCTTCCATTTTCAGATCAGATCTTGGACGAAGTAGCTGGCCAGGAGTGCTATAGTTTTGCTGATGGATATAGCGGCTACAACCAAGTTCGTATAGCAGAGAAAGATCAGCTGAAGACCACGTTCACCACTCCTTGGGGAATGTTTGCTTATAGAGTTATGCCTTTTGGGTTGTGTAATGCTCCAGCAACATTCCAGCGTTTGATGAATAGGGTGTTCGAACCCTACATTGGGACCTTCATCAGAGTATTTCTGGATGATTTTTGCATCTATGGGAGCAAGTTGGACCACCTGCACCAGATGGAGACAGCATTTCAAAGGTTAGATGAAGCACAAGCCTCACTAAACCCTACAAAGTGTGTCTTTGGATGTTCTAAAGGTGTTTTGTTAGGGCATGTTGTATCCAGAGATGGTATTGGTACTGATCCTGATAAAGTTTCAAAAATCAAAGATTTACCATTTCCTATGAATAGAAGTAAGTTGAGATCATTTTTAGGCCATGTGGGTTACTATAGAAGGTTCATCAAGAATTTCTCAAAGATTGCACAGCCACTAACCCAGTTCTTGAAGAAGGATGTTGCTTATGAACCAGGAAACAAGGCGCATGAAGCTTTTGGACAACTGAAGGAAGCCCTGGTGTCTTCACCTGTTTTGAAGAATCCAGATTGGAGCAAGCCATTCATTGTGTACACTGATGCCTCAGATGCAGCACTAGGTAGTACTTTGAGCCAAAAGGATGAAAATGGGAATGAACATCCAATTTACTTTGGGAGCAGACAAATGAGCAGTGCTGAGGTAAACTATACTGTAACTGAAAAAGAGGCTCTGGCTATCATTTTTGCTGTAAAGAAGTTTAGAAATTACTTGCTAGGGCAGAAATTTATAGTTGTAACGGATCATCAGGCTCTGAAATATATTGTCAATAAGCCTAACCCATCAGGGAGGATAGCAAGATGGATAATTTTGCTACAAGAATTTGAATTTGATATTATAGATAGGCCAGGAAAGAAGCATGTCAATGCAGATGCACTCTCTCGAGCCTATGATGGTTTAGGATCATCTTGTGATGATGATGATTTTCCCGATGCAGCATTGTTCTCCCTTGACACAATCCCTAGTGAATACATAGATATTTGGAATTATCTGAATGAATTCAAGTTTCCTGATGGTGCCAATGCAAAGACTAAGAGAAAGATTACTCAAGCCAGTCGTCCATATTCTATTCTGCATGGAGCATTATTTCGAATAGGACCTGATGGACAGTACAAGAGGGTAGTTGGACGTGATCAAGGAAAGGAGCTGCTAGAAGAATTCCACAATGGTACATGTGGAGGGCACTTCTCTGGACAACTTACAGCAAGAAGGATCTTGGATGCAGGTTATCACTGGCCCACTCTTTTTAAAGATTGTTATAATTATTGTAAGACATGTGATATTTGTCAAACACATGGTAACCGTAAGACTTCATCAGCTCCATTATGTCCTATTCTTCCCCTTGGTCCCTTTGAAAAATGGGGAATAGACATTGTAGGTCCACTTCCAACTACATCACGTCAAAATAAGTATATTGTAGTTGCCATAGATTATTTAACCAAGTGGGTTGAAGCTAGGCCATTGAAAACAGCTTCCATGGATGAAGTGGCAAGGTTCATATATGAACGCATTGTCACCAGATTTGGTTGTCCATTAGAAATTGTAACAGATCAAGGAAGCCACTTCATTAATGAGGTGGTAGAAGCCCTAGTCAATAAGTTTTCTATCAAGCACAGGAAGGCAACAACATACAAGCCAAGCACAAATGGACAGGTGGAACGAACAAATTTTGTGCTGTGTCAAATTCTAGCAAAAGATGCAGCCTTGCAGGTACATAAATGGGATAAAAGGATTCATGCAGCATTGTGGGCATATAGGGCAACATCAAAGTCAGCAACAGGATACTCCCCATTTCAGTTGGCCTATGGCATTGATCCAGTTCTTCCTATTGAGTTTGATATTCCCACTGTGAGAGTTATGAAAAATGAAAGGATGGATGAAAGTGATTCAGTAAAAGAAAGGTTGGTACATCTTCATTTGCTAGAGGAAATGAGGGAAATAGCAAAGGATACAAGCCATAAGAAGAAAATGAAGCAGAAGGAATACTTTGATCAAAAGATCCGATGGTCTCCATTTCATGTGAATGACTTGGTCCTAGTATATGATTCCAGATACAAAAAAAGAAGACAGAGAAAATTTCTTCCAAAATGGATGGGGCCCTACAAAATAGCAGCTGTGCATGAAAATGGTACGTACCGACTGGAGGAATTGGATGGCACTCCCATTACGAAATGGGTCAACCACGACAAGTTGAAGATTTTCCAAGCACCAGAATAGTCTACTCCGAGGACGGAGTAGAAGCTAGGAAGGGGGAAGATGTCGACACTAAAATTTTCCTCCAAAATTTCTATTTCATTAATGTATGTATTAGGAATAGGATGTTGTTAAGTGTAATTAGTAGTAGCGTCCGATAGAAGATAACGGCGCCGTCAGTACGGTGCCGCCAATAATGTGGAGTACGGTAACAGTCAAAGTACAATAGGAATGTTGTAAAAAGTAAATATTTGTCGTAAGTGGTCCGGTAATGTTAAAATGTCAAAGTTTGGGTAATTAGAGAAGTAGGGTCTACATGATTAGGAATTAGAAATATTATATTGGTAATAAGGACAAGGAGTGAGGTCATAAATATTTTGTGTATTTTATTTGTAAAAAGTCTAAAAATGTGGAACCCATGTAAAATGATAAGGTTTATCTTATCTTAACAGATAAGCTTACATGTACAGATAAGAGTTAAGGTATGGAATATGATTCGTCAGAGTGGATTTCTTATCCTATCTTAGAGATAGGATGGATAAGCCTGGAAGTTCTATAAATAGAGAGGCCACCCCCTCATTTAGCATAGAAAGAAGTAGTGAGAAATATTGTAGGAAGTGTGCGAAGGAAGCCATCAGTTAAAGGTGTGTTGAAGAAGCCATCAAGAGGTGTAATTGTAAAGTTTCTCCCATAGTCTTGTTGAAGTATCTCATGGGTGAGATTGTAACAGTTTCATGTTAATATTATAATTTATTTTGATATTTCAGATTTGTCGTCATTCTGTCTTATCATAGTCAATGGTATTCTTGTGTTCGGTTGTTGTTTTGCTTCCAGATTACATCCACCAAACTAAAGTCTGTGCATTAGTAAATAATCATAGCACGAGGAGTTCCCGGTGAAGAATTATCATAGTGCCGGATCGGTGATGACAGGTTTTAACCTAATTATGCCCTAAATCAAATCTTTGCTATCACTTATAAGGAGATTGCATAGACGGATCAAAGGAATAAAAACAATAGAACACCAAAATAAAAATATAACATTATGATATGTAAGTATAGATGCCTTAGTAACTTTGAGGGGACAACCTCCACCCGTTATAATACGACTTAAATTATTAATATGATGATCAAGTACTCATTACTAGTTTCTATATATACCTTACTTATGTTATACAAACCACCTAGGATGACCCTACTACCAATATGAAGTATTATAAATGAATAGTAAATAGATAACTTTAGCCAAAAATTGACCATCCATAACCCAATACATGTTACAGGTTAAGGGCGTGGAAAAATATTTTCTAGCAATGATTGATAAATTCATGCGGTAGCATTTTTTAGTTATCGAGGTCATGAATTATTTAGGATTGACTTGGAGAGATTGTAGGATCACACAATATATATCCTATCAACTAATTATATTGGTATGAATTTTATAATGGTGGTAAGGGGTGGGATGTAATGGAGTGAGCATGTTCACTTTTATTCTTAACTTTACATTTTATGTTGTTGAGTATAATCCAAATATGAGAACCCAATTAGTTACTGTTAGAATAAGTTTTTTTTTTGTATTTGGCGTTTAGGATTTTTGGTTACGTGTAAAATTCTAGTTTTAGGATTCTATTTTAAGACTAGAAGTGTCAGTTACAGTGCAATCTACTAGATGTGCACTTATTGAGTTCAAATCATTATCCATTCATACTCAAGAGATAGGGAACCATTTCTACGTATAAATGACTAATTTTAGTCTTATCTATTTTTGTTTCTATTTTTAATATAGGTTAGGATGCCTAAGTTGACTATGATGCATGATGGGTGTGCATGTGTCACCTAAACTAATGATGGTTTCTTGCATGTTGACCATATATTAGTAGTGAATGATACTTTTCATCTTGAGTCTATTTTTATTCATAATTATTTGACTTTAGTTCATTTACAAGTTTTATTTCCTAATATTAGTGTTTTACTTTTCATGTAAATTGACACAAGTTTTGTTGTAATGGCTATATAAGCCTTGTTTATTGATTAATTGTATATGCAATAGTGGGGAATTTTTTTCCAAGTGAATATTATTTTTCCTTTGAGTTTATATTAGATTATATTTTTATTTATTTACAAATAAAAAATGAATCTTTGGATTCATTAATTGAATTTAGTTAGTGCATATGTTTCCATCAATCTCACTTACAAACATACTAGTTTAATAGCTAGTTAGTTTGGGTAAGATTGGATGATCACTAAATTCATTTAAGAGGGTATTAAAGATTTTATGTGAAATTTATCCACATATTAAAAGCTTCATTTAGTATAATATCTTCATTCAAAAAAATTTCATAATGTATAGCCACTATCAGGAGAATTGTGGCTTCAGTGAATTCTTGTTCTATGAATATCTCCATCATCAAAGAAGACAAATTTGAGTATTGCAAAGATCAATTACAAATGATTATTGTTTGGAAAGGATTTTGGGAAAATTTAATCAATGGATAAACTCCATATAAAAATTGGAATTCTTTTCCTCAAGATCAAAATAAAGTAAAAAAGGAAGAAGAAAAGGAAGATGTACAGCTTTTTTCTATCTCTAGAGTGTGATAGACCAAAGAATTTATCCATGATTTTCTAGAAGAAAAAAATTCCTCGAGGAATGAAATACCTTAGAAAATTCATACTAAGGCTCTTCTAAGGTAAGATAAGTAAAAATCTAAACTCTTAACATGAATTTTGAAAATTTGAGAATGTCATACATTGAAGCAGTTGGAGAATATTGCATAAAGACAAATGATTTAGTACGTAGAATGAGGGTTTATGGATAAAACATATAAAATAAGCTCATAATTAAAAAATTTAAAATCCTTGACATAAATATGGCTATATATCATGACCACTCTTAAGGAGTGTAAGGATATGAATACTATAAGTGTTGATAAATTAGTGGGTTCTCTCTTGTCCTTGAGAATAAAATGAGACTACATGCAATAAATTCATAATATGAACTTACAACAAAGGAAAGTAATTCAAAGGGAAAATATAAAGATAACTTCACAAGTAAAATAAAGAGAAATTTTTCTTTTCATTATTTCAAAAAACCACACATTTTATGAAAGATTTCAAGATATTGACAGCTAAAAATCAAGCTAATCAAGAGGGTGAAAAAGAATGCATTTTAATTTAAACAAAGTGAGGCTCAAGATGAATAAAATTATTGTATCTCATAAAATGAGGTATTAGAGGATGGAAATAATTTATTATTTCTTGATTCAAGTTTCTCAAAATCACATGACACGTTATAAAGATGGTTTCAAAAAGTTAGATGCTTTCTTCATAATCCAAATGCAATATGGAGATGCAAAATCCATCGAAGTTGAAGGAAAGGGAAGCATAAAAATACCCTCAAGTCAAGATAACTATTATATAAACATAATAAAATTAGATCCTAAAAGTGTGGGTCAATTTTTCACAGGATATAGTTATGAAAACAAGGCATACAAGTGTTATATCCTACTAGTAAATCCATAATTGTTTTTAAGGATTGTAATTGTTTTAAAAATGAGATTTGTGTTGATTGTGATAAGATTTATTAAAATTTTCATGAGTGAAGGGGGAATTCTATTGAATAATATTTTTATGGAGTACAATTTCCTACATAGGTTTCTAGTTCAAACAGGAAGCTATACTAGCTTATCCCAAGAGACTACTCATCCATCTACATCAACACCAAGTAAGCACAAGTGTTTGTTGAATCCACACATGAAAAATCAAATGTTGGATCAAAATGATGAGAGGAGTATCAAAATTATTCAATATAAATAAGGTAATTTATTATGATATTTATGATTAGAATACTATGTTTGCATTTTTATATGTGACTAGTGACCCTAAAAGCTATGCAAAAACTAGTCAAAGGAAAGAGTGGGTTGATGTTATGAAAATTGAGATGGATTCGATTGAGAGAAATGATACGTGGAATATTATTCAGATTTTATATGATAAATATGTCATTTTAACAAATTGGATCTATAATACAAAATTAAGAAATGATGGTACAATTAACAAGCTAAAAGCTAGACTAGTTACAAAAGGATTTGTATAAACATATGGGGTTGACTATGAAGAATATTATGCACCTGTGGATTATCAAGATAATATAAGACTAATAATTTCTATTTGTGATCATAAAAGATGTAAAATCCATCTAATTTATGTACAAAGTGCATTTCTAAATGGAGTGATAGAAGAAGGACTATATGTGGGGTAACCAAAAGGTTTTGAGGTAAGTTTCAGGTATATAAATTGAAGAAGAATCTTTATGGGTTGAAGAAATCTCCAAGAGCATGGTACTCAAGAATTTATTGTTTTTTATTGGATAAATGATTTTTAATAGGTAAAAATGAACCAACTCTTTGCATACAATCTCGGGTTCTAATCTCTGTGAAGATGACTTGATATTTACACGTAACTCTATGAAAATGTTGTAAAGCTTCAAGGAATATATGAAATTATAATTTGATATGACTAATCTGGGTATTATGAAGTAATTTCTTGGCATGAAATTCCATCAAATGAAAAATGAAGTATTAATTTGTCAAGCTAATTATGTTCACGACATATTATATAAGTACAATTTTTAAGATTATAAGCTCACATATACTCCAATTAAAAGTGGAGAAAATATAATGGCAGAGGATGTAAGTCCTTCAGTTAATGAAAAGAATTTTAGAAGCATGGTGTGGAAATTTTATGTATCTCACTATGATAATACCTTATATATGTTATGGGGTTTCACTATTTTCTAAATTTATGGGTCATCCATCACTAAAGAATTTGTGAGCAATGAAAAGAATTTTCAGATATGTATGAGGTACTTATAATCATGGTATTCATTTAGACTAGAATTTTTTATATGTATAAATGGATACAAAAATTCATATTGGGGAGGTTATCTTGATGACATGAAGATTGCTTCATGTTATTGCTTCAAATTAGGAAGTGGGTCGGTTTCATGGTCATCAAAAAATTACGCTATAGTTACTTTATCCTCTACTGAAGTTGAATATGAAGCTCTTACATCTTCTTGCACACAAGGCACGTGGTTGAGAAGACTCTTAATATTTTAGAGAGGTTAAACTTCATCCTACATAGATTTTTTGTGATAACAATTGGGAAACAAAATTATCCAAGAATTGATTTTTCCATACAAGAACCAAACATATTGAACTCAAGCATAATTTTATCAAATAATTTGTCAATGAGAAACATTTTTTCATTGAGTATGTGATAAGTGAATATTAGTTTGATGATGTTTTCACCAAGGGATTGTTGAAGGATATTCATGGAAGACTCAAGGATATGATAGGAATTTATCCTCTTTGCATCAAGGGCGGGGGGTGTTGAACATGATGACAATATGGGAACTTGAATAGTTACCATTAGAATAATTTTTTTGTGTTTTTTTTGTTTAGGGGTATTTTCGTTAAGTGTAAAATTCTATTTTTAGACTAAAAGTGATAGTTAGAATACATTTCATTGTATGTGCTCTTAACTAATTTCAAATCACTATCCATTCATCCCCAAGAGGTGGGGCACCATTTCTATGTATAGATGACTAATATTAGTTTTTTTTAATTTCTTTTGTATTTTTAGGAGAGGTTGGGGCACCTAGGTTGTCTAGGATGCATGATGGGTATGCATGTATCACTTAAACTAATAATGGCTTCTTACATGTTGACCATATGTTAGTAGTGGATGATACTTGTTACCTTGAGTCTATTTTTAGTGATCTTTAGTAAATTTCGGATTTGTAGTTCTTATTATTAGTCTTTTACTTTTCATGCAATTTGAGACAAGTCTTGTTGTAATGGCTACATTGGCCTTGTTTATTGATTAATTGTGTATGTAATAGTTTGGCAAATTTTTCCAAGTAGATATGCTTTTTGCATTGAGTTTATCTTTGATTTGATTGTATTTTCATATATTTACAAAGAAAATAATACATTTTGGGATTCATTATTTGAAGTTATTGAGTGCATATTTTGTCGTCAATCTCACTTATAAGCATACTAATTTAATAACTAGTTATTTTGGGTAAGATTGGATAATCACTAGATTTATTTAAGCGAGTATTTTAGATATGATTTGTACTGCATCCACACATTAAAATATTCACATGTTTTATTTTATTGTCACATGGTACTTTCATCTTTAAATTTAATTTCTATTTGACCATCACTTACATTTTTTTCTTTTTGTAAATGGAGAAGTCAATAAAAAATAGTAATATATTGTCCATACAATAGATTTTGGGTGTGATTTGTTTTATTCAAAAATATTGTATCAAGACTGACACAATGGTGCAACTAAATTTATCTATTTTTTCAAAAATCAATGGGAAATAAACTGAGAATGTATTGGAGTTAATAATCAATGTAGTAGGTGGAAAAATGGAAAAAACCAAGATAATAAAAGTTTTAATGATATATTTCAGTATGTTTCAAATTAAGGTATTTAAGATATTTGTACCTATAATTACATTGAAACACAACACTTAAATTTTTCTAGATTAATATCAAAGATAAAGCTAGAGATAACACCCTTCGAGTATCCTTAAACACTAATACTAATGAAATAATCGATGCACAAGAGAAACCCATTAAGTAAAGGAATTAATGAAGACATGGGCTATGTGATGTTATGTTTAAAAAATACCTCCATTACATTATTTCTTTGAAGAGAAGTAGTGTTTCCATAATCAAATACATCTAAAGGGACAATATTGCAATATTTAGTGATATCTATTGGAGTAGCCTAGACGAAGAGGGCTAGGGTGGATAATCCTAGTAGGTGAAGACACACACTAGATTTCCTGTAGAGTTTTATGTATCATCCAATGTGAATGAATAGATGGAAGTAGAGGATAATAGTTATTTGGATTAATGTTAGGAAATAAAGGATAAAATATGCAGAATAATCCCTCACAGAATCGCAACAGTAGAAACTAATATGCATAAAATATTATAGATCTTAAATAAAAGTGCAAAATAAAATAACACAACATAAAGAGACAATATTTAACGTGGTTCACCTAATTTTGGCTACATCCACAAAGAATCACTTGCTCAGATTTTATTACAAACCACCACTCTCTCAATACAATACCCAAATTTGTTTAGAGCTATGCTCAACAAACTCTACAGAATTCACACCCGAATTCAAAACACATATGCAATGTTACAGACTACCTACCATATGCACAAAACCATAGAAGTAGACAACTTCTTAAGCAATTTTACAAAACCGTGGGTATAAAAACCATGGTCCAAAACCGTCCCATAAACCTATGGGTCAAAATCCCTCACATATGAGAAAATCACGTTACTCGGTATATCAGGCACGTTTTAAGGCCAATTTTTTTTGTCGGGGGTTACGCCCCCGAACCCTGGTGAGACAACTGTGGAAAGTGTACAGTACTCTTAGTGTACAGTCTTCAATACTTTCACACATGAAAATAGGATCGACAACCTAACAATTAATTACC
Source organism: Taxus chinensis (assembly GCA_019776745.2). Taxonomy (NCBI): domain Eukaryota; kingdom Viridiplantae; phylum Streptophyta; class Pinopsida; order Cupressales; family Taxaceae; genus Taxus; species Taxus chinensis. The sequence continues at coordinate 693,321,174 of CM034148.1, forward strand.
TTTGGACTTGGAGTAAAAATTCCATGTTTAATGTGTAAGAGAGTGCAATCTATTCTAATGCTAACTCTACAAAAAAAATTAGATTGATGATTAGGTATTGAGTGGAGATATAAATATTAAATTTTGTTTAACAACCCCATAGATGCCATGTGTTGGATCTAAATTTGTAAATTTTCACCTAACATATTAATTATCCAAGAGTTACCTTTATAGTCCATGTAATGCAACTAGGGACACAAAAATTAAACCCATGAATGTTTTGACACTTATATGAGGTATAACTAGCCTAGTCCTCGGGTATAACCCTAAAGGGCATTACTATGTTTTAAATAAGGTTGATGACACTGTTAGGGATAAAGTGGTTTTGTTAGGTGTTACCTCTTTTCACCTCTCATTTGGTGACCATGACTTGTAAGATTGTTTTCTAGGAATGCTACTAGCCATAAAGAGTATAATCTATAGTGTCTACAATATGCCTCAGTGAACCCCAATACTTAAATGTAATTATAGAATCCATAAAATATCACATTAGAATATATATTCTCATAATTAATCTTTTATCTAGCTATCTTCACGGTTCCCATGGAGGATTTTAATAGGAATTATATGTCATACAAACTTTGTTAGGTCCCTATAAACACTCAAATTTGGCAATCTATCCTTTGACATTGTTGATCTTGAGATTGAACACTTCTATGGATAAATTCACTCTCCTCACTCTTGCTTAGCATAACCTAATATCACTTCATGTACTTGATTATATTTTCACACCTCTCTATCGATTGTTTCTACAACCTAATTACAAAAAATACATCTAAAAACATCCATGATTAGGCCCATAAAGTCAAAATATGATTTTCTATCTCCCTTCCAAAACTGCTAGTCTTAGTCAGTTTGTGAAAATCTACATACCGAACCTACAGTTCAATTTTGGACCAACATATTGTGCATTAATTCTTTCAATTCAATCATCTTCATATGAAAAAACACACCCCTTTGGTCATCCTTTCATGTCATAACACCGTTTAGAAGCATATATAAGAAATAAAATCATACCTCATTTAAGGACCTGATACTTTATGAACTCCTCATGAAGAATATAGCACTAAAGGCACTCAAATCTTCCTAAATAGAGAAATAAATAATGCACATACGTTAGGGAAGCACTCTCCACTATTCTGAAGTCCCCTTCCAAGTTTAGGAGTCTTTTTTATCATACAAGTAAGAAAATTTACTCTTCCTAAGCATTTGAGCAAGTGTGAAACTCAAGCAAGGCATTATCAAAGCACGGATGTCAAATTTTGATTGCACTATAGTTAATATCACATGTTAGGAGAATGACGTGTGGTATGAGGCCTCTTCATAGTAATGCATACATTGGAAATGCATAGGGGTCCCCACAACCCAACTAACTTTATTTTGTAGGAACTCATTGTACTATAAGGGTGTGAGGGTTTGAGAAGAGTTTATAGAGTCATTTTGAAGGTGAGTGAAGAAGACTGATAAACAACAACACACATTTATAGGAAGAAAAAACACTCAGGAAGTTTCAGACCCATATTTTAAGAAACTCCAAGATTGTACATAAGGGTTGGGACTGTACGAATGGTATTGATTTATTTGTACATTTTTTTATCAAGCTCAGTTTTAAGTCACAGTTTCACAGAGGAAGCATTTCTAGTTCCAAATCTATTTGTTCCTGCACTCAGACCACCCAGAATCATCCAAATCCACATAAAATCAGCTACGTGCACTCTATCCCTTATGTTTTGACATTTTTTAAGTAGATAGTCACTTTGAAAAGTGTTATGCTAATTTATTCAATTAATGTTGGAATTTATTAAATTAGGATAATCACCTATAACATTATTCATCCTTTTTATGTATGTTAAATAAAACATTATAAATTTAAAAGGATGAAATCCATCCCACATACCAATTTTGTCTAAAGGACCTTCCCATTCTTCTTCTTCATCACCACCACAAGTTAACCTCTTAATAATTATTGATATTGGGTTATTGTACGATGGAAAAGTGACATGCGAGCATGGGAATCTACAAGTAACTCTTCCTCACACCCGACCTCCCGAGGTCATGCCGAGACAGTCGGTAGGGAAGGAATACATGCGGGATGTAGATTAGCTAGTTAGGTAATCTTATGTCTTCAACACGCAATGGCGGGATTTGTGAATCTAAGGAAAATAAGGCCCTCCTAACCTGAACCAGTGTGATAGATCATTTGGCGAGGATAGCTACTCGAAGGCTCCAATCAATATCGAGCTCTATCGTGATCTGATCTATGGGTTGTGGAATACGTGGAAGATAACCTATGGGTGCTTCGTATATGTCTCCCAACAAGGTCATGAAAATGGAATGGCTAAATATGCATTGGATCTTTTGGTGTTTTATGGACGATTCTCTGGTCTAGTCTAGAAATCTTTAGCTTGATTAGCTGTTATGTTTAATAATGATAGTTGTGTGATAATGTCTAGTGGGAGTGGAGAGGATCTAAACACTAATTTTTGCAAACCAACGTCAATGTTGGATTGATTTGTAGGCACGTTGGGTTGTGGGACCTGTGGATCACAACCGTAAGTTTTTGGTTGTTGTGAACCTCCTATGGTCATGTGAAGAATCAATTCCTAATTCTGAGTATCCAGTAGTCGTATGCCTTTTTCGGCCTCTACGTTTAGAACTAGAAGTTGCATGATTTTCTCGGAGTACCTAACAGGTGTTCTAGCAACTTGGATACGTAAGCTAGTGTCTATATCAACGAGGTCTCTTGCATCTGGCTGTGGGACTAGTGGATCACAACCGAATGTTTTCCCTCTTTCAGGTCCTTCTACAGTCATACGAATATATATCAAGGCAATCTATAATTTGTTTGATTTGACTAGAACATGTGTGCTTTGTCATCTTCTATGTTTAATCCCCTTAACTGTGAGTTGATTTCTTGTAGGTCTGTTGTTGTTCGGAAGACCTGAATTCTGATATTTTGGTCTATGTCAGTTATTGCTACAACAGTATTTTGTTGAGGCATGATTGGATCAAAAATGTATTCCCTGGGCTCCCTAGGTCCCGTGATTGTCATACAAGATCAATATAAGCCTAACTGAAATGAAATAAACTAACTATGCGAGATATATCTACAACACACACACACACACACACACACACACACACACACACACACACACACACACACAATACTCCTCTATTTTGTATTTTTGATAAGATTTTGAATGGAATTGAAAGAGTAACTAATCTAATATATTCAGAAAATGAAAACTAATCTAATAAAAAAATAAAACAAACAAGGTAGCCCAGTGTAGCTACTTGCCTGTGCAGTTGTGAGTTTTATCCTAAATAACTAGATAGGTGATTAACTTAATTGAAAGATTCTCAATCCTACCTCAGAAGTGAGGAATGAATCATAGTTTCTCAGAAACTATCAATCCCCACAACTTCCCTGGCAATATTGAGAATGAAATTTAACTAAAATAAAATATTTCACTACTCTATTTGATATATTTTAACTAGAAATTTGACAGGTAAAACCTGGAATTTACATAATAGTGGCGAATCTAGTAGTGTATGACTTTGTCCCCTCAGACTGATCTCCTCGTTATTTTATGTTCACATGAATCCAGAAGAGCATGTATATGCTAGCATTGACAGAAGAAGGTATTTGAACAATGGCAGCTTTGGATATAGACTGAATATAATGTGAGTAGGAGGAGGATGGTGCAAGTGACAGAGCTTGGCGTATGCAATTCCTAGCGGGATTTATTGTGGGAATACAACACAAGGGTACCGAGAGATTCTAGAATCTACCTTCTGTGAAGAACACAACATGTAACTCTAATGAATTCAATCTAAAACTGACACTACTATGCTCTAGACTAATTTGTATGGACAACAATGAACAAGACTGAAGTAAGAAGATCGAATGGCTTCCAACAACAAGGAAAACTAGCATGGATGCAAACATAAAAACAAAATGAGCTTCTAAGCAAGAAATTGACAGACTTAAACAATGAAAAATGTGAAGTTGAGGGGCCATTTACTTGAAAACAAGCTGGCTATTTATAGATTTACATTCACCCAAAGGTAATTCCTACTAGAACTCTCTTACCATCAAACAATGGAGAAACACTATTCCAGGGGACACAAAACATTAATTCGAGCCAATGCGGTGGAGAAAAGATGGTAAAATTTGAAAATTACGCAAGTCATGATCAAAAGAACGTGCTAGAAAATGCGTGAAGGATCGCTTCCCTGAGCAAGGCGGCGGTTACAGGACTATCGGCCTGCCAAGGTGGTGGTTTCGTCACTAAATGTCAAAGTGCTGCTAAAAAGGGGGGCGAGGGATAAAACAAGGCACGAGGAACTTGGATAAAGCATTTGGGATGCTGACATATACTTTGTGAGCTTCTCTGGACCCCAAACACCTTCCGAGGTGACCTGTATCATCATTGGGGCATGTGTGACATCATTCTGGTGCTACGGCACCCTACAATTTTGGGTACGTACAATTATATTCAAACTTCCTAGAGCAAGGGTAAATAAATAAGTAGGGGTTTTCAATAAGTAAGGATGTTGCAAACACAATGCGAAAGGTCAAAGGATTCAGTGGAGTTTTTATTTATATTATATTGAGACCATCTTAATAATATTTCAAAACAATTATAGTAGAAAAATATATTTAACTACATTTCTTCTACCGAACAACTTAATGACTTTCTCAAGTCTTTTAAAGATTGCTTTAAAACTTAGAAATAAAGGAAATCATGGTGCTAATTTGGGGTAGTTTATATTATTGAGATGGACATGTCTATTCAAATAAGGGTCAAGGAGCATACTACCAACTTGTATCTCAATTTAAGGTAAGTCGTTTTAGGTTGAGCATTTCTTTTCTACAAAGCATCACATACTTATTGAGGATGCTAACGTCGTTTTTGTGGAGGATTACTAATTTAATTACCATTTAAAAGAGGTAATGAATATTTATACACATATATACATACTTTGAATTTGGATGAGGGATTAAATTTAATCCAGTAAAGTGATCCATTAATATTAAAAAATTACATAAGGTTCTATACTATGGTAAGAGACATTTTAATGTTTAATTTAGTGGGTTACAAGTAATTATTATATAGACATTAATGAATGATTTGTAATGATTATTTTGTTTATTGTTATCTATTATTCCAGACTCATTGTTAGTGTATATGCGAGTTATTTATATAAATATTTACAGTCTAAAATCTTTATATATATTTAATCTTCATGATAATTGTGCAATGTGAACAAATAGATAAATTTGAATAAAAGCTTATAGTATTTTTTGATATATTTTATTTCCAGTGCCTATTAATTTTTAGAAACATTTTGTATTAAATAACCATATAATTAATTTTAAATTTTATGTTTTTATTTATACGCTACTCGAACTCATGTTAGAACAATTCCCGTTGAGAATTTTTATATTGGATGTACTTTCTGTTAGACTAATCTATGTACACTTGGGATACATTTTTCTTTGTTGTCTTGTATCGTAATGGTTGACATAATTAGCTTTTGCACCTACCAAATTAAAAAAAAAAGAGAGAATGCATATTTTCTCTTTTTTGGAAAGGTAACTTGATGTAATTATAATTCATTATATATTCATCTTCTCAGTTATTTCATTACAATTATTTCCTTCCATTTTGACACTATGTTCATTTCTTGAAGCACCATTTCCCAAAGCACCATCATGTGTTAAAATTAGACCATTTTGACATGTGATACCACCTTATATTACCTTACTCACACCATACTACCACCTTATACCACCTTTTAATTAGCTTTATTTTTCCTTCCTATGTTTTTGTTTCCCTTTATTGACCCTCTTCTTCCATATTTTTCTATTTACTTGCAAATCACCACCATCATTGGCATGACCAATGAATTCTTGTATAACCCCTATTTTAGCTAAAAGCATCACATAAGCCAATGATATTTTTTAAACTTGATTTATGAATCATAGGGTGCAATGTTTTTCATTTATTAGTATATTGAATGAAAAAATCAACTCTTCTTGTGCTCATGAATCCACCTTAAGAAGAAGAATATGTTTTATGGTTTAGATGATCTCTCATTGAAGAATAATACTCGAAGCATCAAGCCATTGAAGATATCAAGAATAAAAATTGAATCAACAATATCTACTTCAATATTTGGAGTCCTCAACTTAAGGTTTTACTTAAGTCTTCTACCTATCCATATTGGGTTTACCCACAATATTTCATAAGGTTGTGCTACAAGCCAAAGGAAGAGATTATTGCACTAATAAGTTGCTAGGTAAGTATTCCAAACTCGAACCTCATTTTATGATTGATCTTTACATCATGTATTATATATGATAGAGTAACATATAGTTATTCTCTTATTACAAGATTTACATTATTGAAATTTATTCACATCTCTTGCTTTTTCCTAGAAGCACCCCTTATAGAACTGTTATCAAAAGACCCCCTGGGTTATTTTGATAACTTGCATTATAATCTTGGACTTGGATAGGGAAAATTTATGGAAAATTGGGAAAATTCAGTTTGGGGACACTCCATTTCTATCCTTCCAAACCCCTTGATTCCCATACTTAGTTATTTTTCAGGTTTTGGGACCAAAAAGGGAAAAATACAAGCAGATCGGCCAAATAGGCCTTTATAGGAACAAGAGGAACTATTCCTTTGTTCCTCCCATTCTTGATTTTCCAACATTTCCCGCAGGAAGGACTTGGGGGCATTTAAATTGGGTGATTTAGGTCTATTAAGCTATGAAGGAACAATTCCTCAAGGCCTCCAATTCCCCGAATAGGCAACATCAACGATCAAAGTTGGGCAGAGAAAATAGAATCAAGTGAAGAAGGAATTGCAAGAATGGTTGGAATGTTCCCACATTCTAATAGTTTTCCTAATGGTCGATTCAGCCAACTAAATAGCATGAGAAGCATGGTATAGACAATGCGGCTAGTCGGGTAAGTCAGGTTCCACGAGCACACAGAGAATTGTTCCCCCCTCCTCAGGTACTCTGACTAGATGGTTCATCTACACCCAACACAAAATTCATTAAAGAGGATGGTAGTAGTATGTAGGGAACGCTATCATGACCCTCACGAGCTCTTGAACTTCAGATGGCCATAAATTTCACCTTCCAACTCCAAATTTCACAAACTTGGACTCATTGGAAAGGTCTCGTTATGTACTACAGAGGGGAAAAAATCTTAAATTTGGTGAGGTAAGGTGGGTGTAAAAGAGGGGAAAAAAATCCCAGCATTAAAAGAGAAATTCTAGGTATCTCAACCACCATATTTGATGAGGTATGGTGCCCACTCCTACTCCTACAAGAAAATTATCATGGGGGAATGACTTTAGTATGGTAACTATGCCTATTTTCATACATTCAATTCATGTTGGTGGTGGTTGAAGGTAGAAATTCAAGTTTCCCTCTCTTTTCCCTCCTCTATATTTCCCATGTTCTATATATTGTAAAATGATGCCCATTTGTAAAGGTTGGACCCTCTTGGAATGTTGGTGCATCATCCTTCAAGTGTTGCATGTGTATTGAGTTGCAGGCCTCAGATCCGGACCTCTATAAGGTGATTATTTTCTTTTTCCTTCATTGTAATGGAGTGTGCATCTCTTTGAAGAAATAAAATTCATGTTTTGTGGCTATTATTTGCCTTAGCTTGTTTTTAATTCATTATATTGCCTCGCTATTACGTTTGTGGTGTGTTGTGCATATTTATTCTCCTTTTATAGGGTTTATTTATGTTGTGCTCCATGGAAATGATAGTTTCAATGTTGTTTTGGACTATGGAAATCATGTTTTCCCTCTCCTCCTTCATTTTCCTCTCATTTTCACTCATCTGAGAGTTTCTTTCCCCCTTTTATTGGTGTTATCACCTCTGTTAGCTTAGGATTTACCCCTTTTTAATGCATCTTTCCCTTCCACGGGTCCCTTGGAATGTTAGATTAGGATTAGATAGTTGCATTTCCTATTGCAGGGGTAGTTTAGCATTAAGAATAGGTAGAGGAACTAATATTCTATGGAGGTTTGTCTCAATTTCAAGGTCCCACACCTTGAGAAAATCACATGTTACCCAAAAACACTGATTTCTCATCCATTCATTCATGACATATCAGAGGGTGTTATTTTTTGGTGATAACAAGAAATTTTACTTTAAATATATCTTGCTAACTACGTAATGACATTTTGTTATATATAGATCTTGTTTACTGTCAAATGAAACCCCATATATGGTATCCTTATTTATTGTGTGTGGAATCCCCTTATGAATTCATTACAACCTCTTGCACATGACCATTATCAATAGCCTTGGGATGCTTTCTGAACCTAATATTTATGTATGGCCGTTGTAGAATGGTATTATATCCTTTTCTAATGTAGAAGATCCTTAGTATTTCATTCTTGACCTACATACATAAAGTACCTCTTTCCCATATCCTTGCATGATCTTTATTTATTTTATTATATACTAAGACAAATTGCAAGGTGTCATCAAACATACAAGTAATTTATTTTTCCCCAATACTGATAATTTATTTCATTACTCATTACCTAGTTGAATGTGAAGTTACATATATCAACCCTTCTCTTTATATGTTTAGAGGCTTACTTAAGAGTTCCCTTTATAAGAGAACTCACCATGAGCCCTCATTTTGGTTGGTTTAATTTTTTAAATGTACCGTTCTCATGTATCGAGTTACATCTTTCACCGTTTATAAATTCTAATGGATATTTTCTTATCCTTATAATGAATTCCATTAACCGAGAATTAAAAAACTATATTGAAAACCATCGAGGAATATTTTGAACAAAAAGATCAAAACTCCAAAAGAAATCAAACTCATTATGTAAAGAAAATAGTTGTCGAGCAACAAAACATGACTTTTGCTAACCTTAAGGCTATTGAATAATTTTTTCTTATGAAACATTAACATTCCCAACATGTTTCTACTCTCATTGTGACTATTTCAACCATTTTTGAGACAATCCTACAAACATCTAAATACCCTACACAATCACAATGTGTCTAATCCTCTAAAACATCCTCAAGTAAAATTGAAGTGCCAAATAAAATATGTTATAAAGGTTTTAATTATTCCATTAGTTGTTATTTACTCTAAAGAAACCTTTCTTACCACTATTTGAATCAAGATTGGATGATAGATTTAATCATAAGTAAGATCATTCATACTTGTCAACCCATAATATTATTGCATGAGTTTATTAGACATAACAAGCTAAGACTCCAAAAATGAAAATTTTAATTTATTTTTCATCAAACATCACTTTTCATGAAAGAAGACGGTGTGACAAAAATAAAGTAATGATATACTGCTAAGTAAATCTCAATGAATAAGATTCATTTGTTTACCCCTATGGTCTAACCAATACAAATTTAAAAGCATACTCTGATGGACCACCGGAAATTTTGAAGTTTGTATATGTGCATGCATGAAAAATATTAGTAAGAGACAACTCAAATTTTATTTTGTTCGGTAGCAATATGTTGTTGCTTAAATATAATTGAGATTACTAAACTAGCCATTTAAATATTTCATTTTGGTACACATTCGTATGCCAAAATCTTAAAGATATCATCAAGGCATTTTCCCACAACACTTTTTTAGGCCCACATACGTAGACATTATAGAAGGGATATATGAGGATTTTTCAATAAGTATTTTTATTCATTCTAGGTTTCCTATTAGAAAAATACATATTTAAATGTATTTAAAATTGTGTGAAATATTCTCTAGGAGAACTATTTATGGTCTTGTCGCCCTTGTGTGTGTTTTCTTCTAAATATAAGAAAGCGAGAAAAATAAATTAAGATAAAAATAGGTCAATATCAAAGCTAAATGGAACACTATGATGGCATTCTAGAACATTGATATTAATAAAATAGTTATATAAAATTGTTAGAAATTCATTAAGGAAAGGAATGTGGGTGTCTTATTATGATTCAAATATGATGAGTACATATTTTATATATCATAGAATTCAAATTTGAGCTTTTTTTAAGAGTACATGTTCTTCACCATTATGTTAGGTAATATGATTAATGAAAAATGAGTCATAGAATGTTGTTATATTTAGATACCACCATTATTACTATGAATAAAAGACGAGTTTCATAATCAATTATCTCAAAAAACTCATTGTTGTAAGAGTTATTGATATCCATTAAAATACATTGGCTAAGAGGGCTAAGGTAGAGGTATGTAACATATGGAAGAGGGGTACTACACCTCCCCTAGAGTATCACATAAAATCCAATGCAAATCATTCACTTGAAGTTAGAGGAAAAAGATGATATGAATTTTATTTTACTATTAGAAATGTCGGCTAGAAGAAATAGAAGGCCACTATTGGTTCTAACAAAATGTAAAAATCCAATGCTTAATGTGTGAGTGAATGGAATCTAATATATTGATGAATGTGTACACATGTTGCATTGATGATTAAGTACCAAATGAGAATATAGATTTATAAAAAATGACAGATGAATCCAAAAGTGATTAAACTAAAAATGTATATGAAAACCTAATTTGATGATATAGAAGAAGTAAATAATAAATAAATGAAATACTAAAAATACCCAAACAATTAAGAAATTAAAATATGAAACCCTAATTTGCAAAGAGGGTTAAAAAGGCCTTAGCTGCTTCACAGATGTCACGGGATTGTGTCGCAGAGGATACTGACTGAATAGGAGGAGGAAACCACTACACAGGAGCTTGAGAAAATGCATATCAAAGCTATCTGACTGGACTAGGGCACCTGGAAAATGGATTAGGGCACTTGGGGTACCCTAGTTTACAATCTGGGTGCCCTAGTCTGTGAAAAATCTATGTAAAACCCTAAAAAATAAAGATGCATATGAAGGGGTCAAACTGTCCTCAGCCACCACAATGGTGGAATTACTAACGAAGTCATTGTACTACATCTCAGACCCAATGTATTTAGTAGGTGTGTGTGTGTGTGGAGGTTTGTGCCCTAAGGTCTCTTATGTGTGTCACACTTTGTGAGTAACAAGAAATAACTAGATGTAGAATGTAAATAAATGTGTGCATGGAATAGAATAAACTCCCCTCCTATGAAGTGTGATGCATGAACTAGCCTTTGTCCCTTGTGATGGATCTAGATGGATGTAAATGGAGCAATAGAAGCCTTGATGGATTCAACCTTAGGTGGATATATGAAGTGCTTAGTGCTTGGTCCCTCATTATGGTCTCATAACTTTATATTTATATGGTTCTCTTGCTTTAATTTCGTAATTAACCTTGAAAAGGCCGACCACCAAAAATATAAGAAGCTTAAACAGCTAAAAAGTGCCCAAAAAGTGAGAGGAAAGTGCAAAGAGGATCAGGGTGCCAGAGGGGATCAAGGGGCACTTGGGCCACCCTAGTCAAAAATAGGATAAACATAGTATAATAGTACATGGAACTTGGGCAAGTGGGTGTAAGATTGAAAGTAGCAACATAAAACAATGCAAGATGGCCAAAGACATGGGTTAATTAGTACTATTTTTCACTCAAGAACCATATGAATAGTAGTATGAAACCGGGACTAAATAATTACCCAAAGTGCATGATTTTGTGTCTACATTTTCCCCACTTTATGTTGATGACAAAATTCTTGGTAACATAAAGTAGATAGAGATGCATACTTGATATCCATGTAGAGTGATGTAGAAAATGTGCCGAGGGACTAGATAAAAGCGTGGAGTGACAAAAAGGTGGAGTGTGGAGACTAAAGATGCAAAAGTGTAAAAAATGATGAGAGTGAACCTAGGGCAGAAAGTGTGTGTAGATTCAAATGTGTGTGATATACCTACATGTTAGTATGTGTGTGTGATGTTGAGTGATGTTGTTGTTGATGTTGACTGCTTGCTTCCCATACAGATGGACTGTAAAAGAGAAGATGATCAAGTAGTCAAATACACATGTATATGTGTAAAAATGTGTAAAGACACATGTATATATGTAAAAACTCATGTAATGAAAGTATGAAAATGAAAAAGGAACATGTGCACCTGATCTATGATGAGAAAAAGGGTGTAAAAGGATCATGTCGATGTTCATGTGATTTTTTAGGTGATCTCACAGCCACTGGATGAAGAAGTGTAGGGAGGAAAGTTTGATTTATCCTCTAACCTATAACTGCTTCCTAAAATTGAAGAGATCTTTGTAATGTCTAGTTTTTTGGGTGATCCGATGCCACTGGCCAAAGTAGTGTAGAGAGGAAGGTATGATTTATCCTCTAACCTGTAACTACTCCCCAAAATGTCTAAGGACACATTGTCCTATAAAATCCAATGTGTATGGAGTTCTGTAGACTGTTTTGAACCCACTCATTGTGTAACCCACTGTGTCATGGAAAAAAACTGAAAAATGAACTGTACTGGTACTGTGTTGTGTAATGTGTAAACCCAAATGATGCCCCCCTCTTTGGGGTATACATGCGACATCGCTATAGGAGAATGTGGCCCCAAAGAGAGGACCAACCACTGAAATTGAAATTACCCTACAAGGGGAAATGTGCTTGGTAGAAACCAAGGAACATGCAAACAAGTGGATGGGAAACAAGTTGTTAGTACAGAACAAGCATGCATGTATAAGACAAGTGTAAGCTACATAGACAATGTGTAAGAAGATGCAAGTAAACACCTAAAGAAGAAAACATAGGCCACAAAAAGTGGGTTGTAAACATGGGACATCACTCACGATGTCGCAAGACACTCAAGGCCATAGTGGCCACATAAAAAAACAAGTGTACACACAAAAAAAAGGGAAAATCCCACATACAATGGAAAAACAGATACAAACAAGTAATAAACAAAATGTAGTATAGCAATGATGGTAGCAAGTAATCCTATAAAACAAATGTTGCACATGAAAGCACCCATTAACATGTTAGAAAGATAAAATGTATGTAAAATCATGTATAATCTGATAAATGTAAAGTGTATGAAGTACAAAATGAAACAATAACACGTGTAGTGTATGAAAGTGGATGCCCCCGAGAGCCATTGTGGGACTGGTAGTGTGCCAAGCATCCATGTTGCATGTAGAGAATCTATATCTGCAATCACAACTAGAAAAGAAAGTGAATGTGCATGTGTGTATGGTAAATATAATGACATACAATAAATCTATCTAGCATGTGCAATAAAGTGAACATGTACAAGTAAATGCAAGTAAGAATAAATGCAACCAAGATATGCAATATGTTATGGATGGATGGAATGGAATGAAGAGTTAATGATAGGAGCTTTGTTCCCCAAGTGAATGGAGTTGTATGTAGTGAGGTTCATTTGTTTATGCCCCCTCAACAGTCAAGAATGAACCATAAACAAGAGTGTGTCATCAAGAAATGGTCATAACTATGTGTTGTGTGTAGTAGAGTGTGGTGAATGTGTATGTGTGGTAATGATATGTGACTATAGAGATGATGAAGATGTGTGATGATTTATCCTAAAGCATATATAACTATGAGATGATCTAAGGAGTGGTGATTTAGCCTAAACGTATATCACTAATAAGATGATGAAAGGTGATGATGATGTTAGAATATAGTGTGATGTATCCATGGCGTATACCTGCAAGATGAATAGGAGTGGTGATGTAGCCTAGAAGGTATGGACTAAATTAATGATGAGAAGTGATGATGTAGCCTATGATGTATATACTATTATAGGAATGTCACATGATGGACCATAGAATGAGAATGTGTGAATGTGATAGGGTCCATTTTTATGTATAACATATATAAGTAAATATGTAGAATGAGACTAGTGTGATCATTGGGTAGTGACATGTAGTGATGAAAATGTAAGATGTAAATGCATAAGATGTGTAGTTATGTAGGTAGAAGTATAATGTGAAGATGTAGTAGTGTGTAGTGTCTAATGTGTAGTGTGTGAGGTTCATGTGTATAGGATGCCCTCAACAGTTAAGTGTGAACCAAAGCACAAGAGTGTCATCATAGGGTAATGACGATACTAGTGCTATTATGATGGATGAATGTGTGTATTGTAAGAGGATGATAGATTTAGTATGAAACTTGTGTCGATACTAGGGTGGGGGAAAGATAAGTGTTATGCCCCCCAAGTATGTGTGATTGAAATAAGTATCCTAATTAAAGTGAAGGATGAAGGTCCTCCATCTGATGCATGTGGTGATGAAGGCATATGACCATGTTCTAGTAGTGGTGGTATAGTAGATAGTCATTGCGTAGGTGATTGAAGTCTATGTGTGTGTGATGGATGAGTATATGATGAGTATCGTGGTGCAAAAAAATGCATAGGTGATGGAGATAAACGAAGTAGAGCACGTGAGATGAGGACCACCTATGTGGAATAAAACAAAGTTGAGATTTACATCGAGATGTTATAACTGTGTGAGGAATGGGCCTATGTTGATGTGGTAGGAATAAAAGAGTGGTGAGGCCACATAGATATGGGCATGCAAGTAGGTGAGCTAGGAGTAGATTGTGCTTTATGTAACATGGATTGTGATGCTAGATGAAGTAGGCAGATAATGTATTAGCCATTATAAAAGGAGGTGTGATAATGGAGTAGAAGGAGGAACACCATCGATATAAATGAATTGATTTTCATGACTAATATATGAAATGTTATGATTCATGGAGATAATAGACTTAGACCTAAGAATCTAATTGAGGCATCAAAAGTATGTCACAACCCTTCGACTGCTTGTCCAACAAGAAAAGGGTACAAGCATAGTAAGAGGTCCTACCGTAACATGAAGTTTGATGACACCATATGAATTGTTCATGGATATGAAATTTGTGATAGTGGATAGTCAATAGTGATGAGAAGTGGAATAGAACATGTGTTAATGGGCCAAGATGGGTCAACCTTAGTATTATTGATAGGAATACGGACCCAATAGAGGTGTTAATATGTAAGTGATTAGAAGTGAAAGTTGCATGATAATCATTATCAGAGAAGGAAATGATCAGTGGAGAAGTGTCATTATGCACAACTAAAAATTCAAGAGCCCCTGATGTAGGAGGAGGCACTACGTGATATACATAATTAGATGAAGATTCAAGTTATTTTTGTGTCATGTTTGGGTAGGAGGATTTTTAAATATTTTGAGCTTATGATTTTCATTGACTGATTGCAGAAACGGTAGGTTTTGGAAGCTCAATTTTACCACTATTGATCAAACCCTGAATGAAAAATTGAAGTTGGAAGCAAAGATCTGTGGAGTGTCCTACACATTGGTGATAGTCAAAATGGGAATTTTCATCAAAATTATGTCCTTTTGGTCGAGATGGATATATTTGTAGTGGAGAAGGTAGTGTAATGAGATTACTATCGAAAATTTTTGGTAGTAAAATATATGGAGGCACACTAAACTTAGTGAATATACACTGATGTGGTTGCGATTGAAGCTCCTTTTAGTAGATACTGATGTTGATAGTGAATTTTGGTGTCGGTTGGTTTAGTTGTGGGTGGTTTAAATGTTCACTTGATTTTAAAAATGGGTACAGGATGATGCTTTCTCTTTATATTTAAGCTTTCATATGGATAAGATCTTGGTTTCACAGAGCTTAAGAGTATGGCAAGAGTTGATAAAATGAAGGAGAGGTCTCAAAGATCACACTCTCCTAGAGAGGTGGTAAGAGAATTTGAATGAATAGGTCCTGAAGCTCAGAGTCTGCAAGCACATTTGACATTTTAGATAAGTTGTTTTTGTAATGCAAGACATAATCTACTAAGTTTTTATTAGATCCCTATTTAATTTGTGCAAGTTGGGCATAAGAGATCTTAGAGTATGATGTTGAAAGAGAAGTGAGTGAGAAAATCATTGGCTAGATGCATGAAAATGTTACTGAATGGACAGGTAGGTCATAGAACCAATGCATCACATAGTCATGTAAACTATTGGGAAAAGAGCTTGCTAGTATGGTATGGTCATCACATAGTCTAGGCATGCCACATGAAAATCTCGAAGGTGATCTTGTGGGTCACCATGGCCTTTAAAGATGGGAAATTTGGGAGAGATTAAATTAGGTGGTAATGGATAGGTAGAAATAGTGGGTGTAAAAAGGTATGTAGAAGTGAAGTGGAGTGAAATATAGTGATGTATGAGAGGTAGCAAGTTGAAATAAAATTTGTGTTTGCAGATCATGATATAAAGAAGTTAAATATGAGTATTTGAAGAAGAGCCAAGAAATGCATTAGGAGTGCTAGGGTGAATGATTGGGGAAGTTAGTGGTAGGAATGGGAGATGAAACATAAATAGGTGGAGTGGAGGCCATGGGAGCTGAAGATTGAGCAATGAGAGGTTGAAGCATCGTGAGTATTCTTAGTAGCAATCAAGGCATGTAGAACATGTGGAAGATGAGTGGGATTATTACGCAAAGCTTTTCAAAAATTAGTAAGTGTATTTAATTTCTCTTGGTCAACATTGGTATCTTCATCATAGGAATTTTCACTATCTAGAGGCTTCTATTTCATGAAGAGGAACATTGTGAGAGATTATCCAAAGGATTTTCAGAGTAGGCATAGAAGTAGGGATATCAGTCATTGATTTGGAAAACTCTATGGAAGATGAAGGAAGCTCTGAATATTGAAAAGACCCAAACAACCACTATGGGTGATGGGCATAAGAAGAAGAAAATGGCCAAGAAGGAAAGTGGATTCAAAGGATCGGGTTCACCAAAATGATTAAACTAAATTGTAATATCCTATTCTAGCCTAATCTGATGTTATAGAATAAGTAAATAAATAAAAAAATGCAATAATGAAAATACCCAAGAAAACTAAGCAATGGAAATGTGAAACCCTAATGTGGAAAGAGGGTTAGAAAAGGCCTTATCTGATTCGCAGATGATGTGGGAATGTGTCGCAGATGGAGACTGGACTTAATAAGAGGAGGAAATTGTCACACAGGAGCTGTGAGAATTGTATATCTGAGCTATTTGGCTAGACTGGGGCTCCTTGAGAAGGGATTAAGGTGCCTGGGGCACCTTATCTAATTTTAGGTGCCCTGGTCTGTGAAAGAAGGTCTAGATGCCAAACCTTCACAGGGTCGTGAGGATGTAAAATGTTCACTTCTTGTCACGTGTATGTCTGCACCTAGTTCATTGAATGTCACATTAAACCTGTAATAGAAGAATCACCTACAAAACCCTAGAAAAATCATCAAAACCCTAAAAAGAAAGATGCATATAAAGGGGTCAGACTGTCATTCTCAACCACAATGGTGGACTTACTAACTGAGCACTGCACTACATCTCAAACCCAATGTAGTTCTAGGTGTTTGTGTGTGATGAATTGTTCCTAGGTGCTCTTGTGTGTGTCACACTTTGTGAGTAGTGAGAAATAACTAGATGTAGAATGTAAATAAATGGTGCATGGAATAAAATAAACTCCCTCCTATGAAGTGTGATGTAGATTAACCATGCCTTTTTCCCTTGTGATGGAGTCTAGATGGATGAAAATGGAGCAATAAAAGTCTTTGATGGATGCAACCTTAGGTGGAGATAGTAGTGCTTAGTGCTTGGTCCCTCATTATGGTCACATAAATTTATATTTATATGGTTCTCTTGCTTGAATTTCGTAATTAACCTCGAAAATTCCTACCACAAAAAAGATAAGAAGCTCAAATGGCTAGAAAGTGCCCAAAAAGTGAGAGGAAAGTGCAAAGAGGATCAGAGCACCCAGAGGGGACCAGGGCGTCTGGGGCACGATCCTAGCTTGCCCCAGTCAAAAATAGGGAAAATGTAGTATAAAAGTACATACTGGGAAAGTTTGGGTGCAAGATCGAAAGTAGCAACAAAAAATAGTGCAAGATGGCCAAAGACATGGGTTGATTAGTACTCCTTATCACTTAAGAACCATATGAATAGTAGTATGAGACAAGGACTAAATAATTACCCAAAGTGAATGATTTTGTGTCTACAAAAAGTATCATGTGTCAACTCAAAATTTATAAAAAAATTTCTACCAAATCAATTTGTTGAGCAATATCCTTGTAGTTTATGTGTTCATCCAACTAGTGAGACAAGACTCAAATACAAGCTCATACCTCCAATGCCTTAGCACATGTAGGAGGTCCAATCTACCTATTCATTTAGCTTAATTCTAAGGTGTCTTGTTGCATTTTGAAGAAGGTTGACAAAACCATCGGGGATCAAACATCATTACTAGGTAGTGCATCTTTTCACCTTTGATTTAGTGAATAAGTTTGGTCAAATTATTTTCTACCAACACTGCTAGTTGTAAGTAGGAGATATGCAGTGTCTATAATAGCATTCAATGAACGCCCATCCAAAGCTAGATTAAATGTTAGGAGTTATGTAGTCAATAATTGGAATGGGCACCCTTTTCACAATTTCTATTAATAATCATTTCCCTCAAGTAAATATATAAAAGTTGTTTTCATTCTCGTATTTTAAAAATTGCATATGGATCATAATAAATAAAAAATAGAGAAACTATTATACAAAAAGAATAAAATTATTATATTAAATTATCACAATAGAATGAGAAATATTCTATGGATGAAAAACTAATTGCAAGAGGTTCTTAGAATGCAATAATTTGATGTAGCGGAATCTTCAAAAAAATTCAACTAAAACCAAATTCCATGGGCATGAGGTCACATTGGATATATGGAGTCAAGAGGGAGCGAGTTTAGGTGGTCTAGAGTTTGAGATTTCAAAACGGGAGTTTTCCCTCTAAAAAATGTAATTCAAAAATTCAAACTTGTAAAAGTGAGTCCTAAGTTTCTATGTGGGTAGAATGGTCTAGGAGATGGTGTAGAAATTATAGAAATATATGGTTAAAGTTTGGACATGATAAATAGGGGTTAGTAACGTGTCCTAGGAGATTCCAAGTCATAAAATGTCTAAAAATGATAACAAATGTTGTCATGTATTAAGGGAAAGTTGAAAGGTCACAAAAAGTGATAGTTATGAAGAAAAGGGAGTAGTTGCATGAGGAAGGAATTTGCGTATGGAATAAAGGGAGAATTATTAGAGACACATCCCTCAAGGATGGAGATTTTAGAGGAGAAATAGTGCCACAACTTTGAACACTGGTTATGTGCATATGATAACTCTATCCTATGACTTAAAGATCTTATATTTTATGAATTTAATCTAAGTTTGGTATTCATGTGTTGTGGATTGATGCTAGTAGTTATGTATTATGTGTTTGAATATCTATGAAGAATGTAGGAAGAATCACAGGTTGAATATTCTTGTTGGCTAACTTGAAGAGACAAAGGTTTGTACAAGGAAGTGCATGATTATGATTATATTGTGGGCAATAAGTTGAATGATTCCAAATTTTGTTAATAATGGTTAATGATTATTTTCATTGAACTATGTAGAATGCATTGAATTTCTATGTAAGAGCATTGTAATGAACTTTCTTAGGTTCATGTAAGATTGAAATTAGTTGTAGATCTTGTATACCCTATTTTGGGACATGCAAATGGGTGTATGAACTGAATAATGAAAGTATGGTTGTGCTTACTTTCCTTCCCATAGTGTTAGATGAGTTTTCTAAGAGTGAACACATGAAAGTAAATAATGGAATTTAGTATTCAAGGTTGGAACCTGAGAGGATGATAGTGCATGCATGTTGAAATACCCTAACTGTTGAAGATTGTGACTGTGCTAGCATGTTGGGGTTTAAGCTCGAGTCAATACATGTTTTAAATTAAGTAGTGAGAATCCATTAAAATTATGTGTTAGATTCATAACATAAACTAAGAAATATATCATTGACCTTGAACAAGGTTAAGCACTTCATTGTGGTCTAAAGGGTTACCATACCTTGTTCTAAAAGTACAAGAGAGAAGGAATTTACTCGGATTTAAGGGATCAAAATTGTTTCTATGAATCATTGGTAAGGTAGTAAGGAGTATGTGATAACATTCCTACATGCCAAGTATGAATTATTGAGTTTGGGATCCTATCGGTGCAAAGTGTAGATATTCTTACCGTTCCCCTTAGGTGACTGAATGCACAGTTTATAGACCTATTTTGAGAAGCTACTTTATAAATGAACTACACTATTAACTTGGAGTTAGATATTAACACTTATTAAGATCAAAAAATAGCTTAACACATGCTTAACTATGTAAGTTCTATACTTTGAATCTTCATGAAGGTAAATATATGGTGGAAACACGACTGTACCAGACCTAGTGAGGGTTAGTATTCCAAGAAGGAAAAAATGAGATAGGAAGAGAAATACATAGAATTGGATTCTAAGAATTTACATGCACCTTAGGGATGGTTAAGGGAAATTAATGAAGGTTACAACTCTTTGTGGGCCCTCCTAGATAATTTAAGAAAGAATGAACAAAGGAATCTTGTCTTAAGGGTATAGGAAGACAGTTTGACAAGTTTAGAAAAAGTTTGAGCTTTGGTTATTTTTGCATCATTTTAGTGAAGGGTCTAATAATGGCTTGAGATGTTGAATAGGGGAGAATTATGAGAAATATATGTGAGGAATAAATGAATCTAAAATTCCTTATTATTGCAAGAGCTAGTGAATCAAGAGGAAATAAAGTTGAGGTAGGCGAGTGCAAAGACAATTTGGAAGATGGATGAGCTATTTCATGGATGGAATGATGTTGTGGGGAGCATATGAAGCAATGTAAATCAATACATTGAGGTGGTGAGGTTACTTTGGGTGATAATAACTCATTTTTTCAAGTTTCTTAAGCCATTTTATCTAGTGAATGATCCTCTCATGCAGAGATTGGTTGGAGTAGTTATTGTTAAACCATCTTAAACTTGTGTAAATGACAATTTCTTTATTTTCTCTGCATCATTTTGTATCAGAGCGAGGGTAGAATTCTTGAATGATGCGAGCCTTGAAGATTGAATCTTTCTTGAATTTCAAGTGAAGAATGAACTTTTCTTAATTTTTACATGCAACAATATTACAGAGCCTTGATGTTTGAATATTTCTTGACATTTTGGGGAGCTTTGATGCTTGAATCTTGCTAGAACATTGTTTACTAATCAATTTTGGTGATATTTGAGGCATGTATGTACCTAACAAGTGTTGAAGTGTTGAATGGGTGACATGTTGAGGAGATAAGAGAGAAATTTGCCTAAGAGAGACAAGTTGAGGAACCTAAGAATAGATAAAAGGCTGCAAATAAAATCTTATAACGTTAAAAGCACTAGACAAGGCCAAGAGACTAGGGTGCAAAAGAACTAGATGAGGACTTAAGGAGATCAAGAGACCAAGGCGAAAGAGACTTGGGTGAAGATATTATGGAGAAATTGAGGAGAGATATGGGCAGAAAATTCAAGAGCCTACAAAAAAGAAAGAGCCAAGGTAAAGTGAAGGAAATCACAAAAGTGGAAGAGTTACTCTCAGAGAAAGAAATAAAGGAGGCAAGGGAAATACTTGAGAAGTTGGAAACAATGATCAAGATCATGATGGAAGTAGAAGACCAAATATTTGAATGGAGGTTGAAGAGGAAGGTGAAGTGGCCTATCGAGCTACTTATAAAGAAGAATAATAGGTAGGAGTTGATTGCTTTGGAAAAAGGAATGGTAGAAGATAATCTTGAGAAAGTGAAGGAAGATGATGAAGTGGAAAGAGGAGGGAAACTTTTAGCGGTGAATATTCGTAGTTTAGCGAATATTATAATTTCAGGAATTTGATTTTGGAAAATTTTACAGCAACGACAGTACCCAGGTTTCACCCAAAAATTCCACAAATAATAATATGTCCCATGTGAATCGCCAAGGAATTTCCAATCCCAATGTAGATTTTTATATTAAATCACTGAGTGATCATCATGCCGGGATTTAAAAACATTAATTTTTTTCCAAGAAATTGACGTGCCCTGATTTAAAAACATTAATTTTCACCAAGAAATCAAAGCACCAGAATTTGAAGACATTAATGTTTCACCAAGAAATATATGAAACCTTATTGGTTCTTTGGGCTCATTCACCAACATACATGAGAGTTTTTAATAGGAATTGAATCAGATTTGCCATATATATATACATACATACATAGGTGATGTTTTCCTGTAATTTTCCAATATGTGAATTTACTTAGTAGTAGAAAGGGATTTAACGAATCGTCATATTGAAATTTACTTACAAACTTTCAAATAAATCTAGGTTTTTCTAGGGCCTAGCTACTGCATTGCAGCTTACATCCAAGAAGCACTTACTGCAGGTGAGTCCTCAGCCTATTTGAGACCTATTTTCTTTCATATCGCATTGCTTTATCTACGATTTTTTCTTTGTAAGTTATTACAAATCCTGAAAATCCTCATCCTCATAACCACTATGATTTCTTATGTCATCTTAGATACATCACATCTACGTAAAATAAATTTATACACACACACACACACATATATACATACATACATACATACATACATACATACATATATATATATATATATATATATATATAATATTTTAAATCACTTCATATATCTCCACGAGTTGTTGTTATGTATATTCCTTGCTTTATCAATGTATCTTCTTTGAATCTGTTTGTTAATGTTCTCTTCTGCAGCATATATGTATATATAGCCATATATATAGTTATAATGTGGTTTCACAGTTTCACTTTCCAATTATTCCATGACCATGACCATTTATCATTGTTCGTTGACAGTGCCTCATCCCACATTGGACACGAAGGATATATAAAATGCGGTACACTCTGTAGGTTTCACATTCACTTGGGGAATTTCCTTGGGAGACTGATGGAATGACATTGCATGGCATAGACCTCTCGGGAGTCGGGACCCACTCTGGAACCAAAAAATTATCAACTGGGGCTCTTTCTTTGGGGTTCACATCCACTGGGAGGATTTGGTTGGGAATGGGAGGTTAACAAAATGTTGACAAACAATAATGTATGAAAATTGAAATAGAGAACATACAGAGATGTCCAAAATGAAAAATTCAAGAAATGAAAAAGGGAAAAAGGGAAAAAAGTTACAACAATGAACCAAAAGCCAGATAATTAGCATTTGGAAAAACAAAATACATAAAATAGCAGTTGTGGGAAAAGTATAGACATCTTGTCACAATCACACTTACTTATTACCACAATTTTCCTCACTGCAATGTACTTCAAACCTTTTAAACCATGGAAACATAATGTATTGAATGTACTCCAAGAATGGATTTCCTTCGACAATTTGAGGAGGAAAAAATGCTTTCTTTATCTTCACATTCACTTCTGGCACTTCCTGTGAAAATAATTGTGTTATAAATCCATCAAAAATTGTATAGTAATACTAATTCTATTTTATTAATGTTGAGGAAAATTTGGAGTCTATCTCTCCACAACAAGAATTTTCCAAAAAAGAATGAAGGGTTTTACACCACCTCTTCTTCCTCAATGAATATTACAAAAGCGGGATCACTCTTTGACATATTTTCTTTTCCTCGTTGTAGTCCAGACAACATGTCTATAATATTTAATATAAAGGAAAAACATGGTGTAATGTGAGACTAGATATAAATGACACGAAGTTAGATATTAAAAATATCAAGATCCGGGGATATTTTTAATTCCTACATCCTTCAAGTTTCTTGAACACATTCTCCAAGTAGGAACACGAAAACATACAAATAATACCCTTATCATGATTGTATCATATATGAAACATCAAATCAAATCATTCGAGCTTCTCTCAATAATAATGATACTTTAGCTAGCTTTGACACATTGACATTTCATTGTCAAGTCGAAGAACCCTACATACAATCTCAACCTTGAATTCACATTCTCATACCACAATGAGTCATAGATGGAAGACCATCTATTCTATCTTATATCCTTTGAAATGATGAACATTCTTAGTAATTGGATCTTCTTATGACATACCTCATACCTCTAATGAATCAATAATCTCTTCATGAGTAGATGCACACCTTATTTGGCTTGATGACAACATTTAAAACCTATATACAATAAGAAAAACCTCTATACATTATGACCGAGCTCAATCATCAAGACTCCATTAATCAACTTAATACAGATCATACCTTGGATGAATCAATGAACTCAGAGTCCTTCATGAGTAGATACATAATATACTTTGATTTCAAATTGAACACAGACATTGAGATCACCTATTTCATGTTTGATTAGCCAAAACAGAGAATTCTTATCACTAGAATGTCTTATCATTAGAGTGTCTTTGGATGCTAAACAAATCATACGAGTTGATTGTTCTCTTCTCAAACCTCTGATACATCTTCATTTTTCTTAGTGTATGCTCTAATTTTGAGTCTAGTAATATTGTTATTTCTTCTAACTAATTCATATGAGAGATAGCTAAAAATATCACCTCAACCTTTCAATTTTTTCTAAATCAATTTTTTTCTTTCAGAAGTGTCAAACCTTGGGATTTTTGTACTAAAACATGTAGATCAAACCAATATAGATCAAGTGCATTGAAATTGAATAAATGGTAGGCAATCCTTATCCAATTTGATGTAACATGTAAATCAAGCAACCATTAAAAATTGTGGAATTTTTTTTGTAATTTCTTCTTATACTAATGTAACACTCTTGCAAAAAGTAGTACATGTTAAGTGACACAATATTATATAGCCCATGTCAAAAATCACTCGAAAAACATTCAAATCTCTTTGAAGAAATCCATTGGGATTAGTTACATTTTGTTCTACTTAAATTTCTTATTTTCACATCTAAACTTCTTTTAGGTTTCCATGATGAATCTTCTTTTAAATTATTATTCCATATTTTTCTATTTCTTGTAAGATGAAATTTTGATTGTTGTCTCCTCTCATATGTCATTATTTTGTGCATTTTTGTCAATTAACATCCATTACATGATACATCTTGAGATGCATTATCTAGTGTTTTGAGAACATGATATATGGATATTGAAATCACTTCTTTATAATCAATGTTAACATTAGCAATTAGTTAGTGAGAGTTCCTTTGAGATGCTTCATGATGGTTTTCTTCTTTTTGTTGTCATTCTACCTAAATCAATTCATTTGTATGTATTTTCATGCATAATAATTTTATTTATACATATTTCTCATGTTGAGATTTCTATGTGCACATATCAATATCATTTAATCTAACATGTTGTATCTATTTTTATTTCAATTCTATAGGATTCCCTTATTCAGGAAAATGAAACCTAAAAAGGGAAGCTCAACCTCAGGTAAAAATTTTATTCTAACCCCTCTTGGTAGTGGTACTGGCATTTGAAAAATATCATCTTTTTTTGAGAAACCATCTAAGGAAACCCATCCTTATCCATTAGAACCATCACAATCAAGGGATAATGATTACATTCAAAATGAAACTCAAAATGAGAATGTGTTCATTTTTTATTTTCCTGATGTTGTCAATGATAACAATAATGAAATGCCTTCCCTTGAAGACATTACATTGAATGATGTTGAGTTTGACACTATACTGTCTATCCAATTGAATGAAGATGACATTGCATCACTTTTCAGTGCCTAAGTGAATGTTGGAGGTGAAACTTATGGTAGTGGCAGTCAACAAAATTTAAATTCCACCAAGGTAAATACTCAGTGAACACATATTTCTGGAAGAAAGAGAAAGGAAAGAAAATGGGACTTGGGAAGGAGTTTAATGTTAGAGTGGATTTCTAAGTTTCCATTTATTGAACCTGTTGAAAATTAGAATAAAGATAAACCTCCCAAAGAATGAAAATGTACAATTTGTAGCTGGAAATTGGGCAGGGACAAGACAATGCAACTTAAGTTGGATACTATTGAGAAGCAGTAGGAAAGATATATGAAAAGATAATTGTAGATGGTGTTGAGAATAATATTTCCAGATGGAAAACTACGGATGATTTTTTACATATTAGGTATGAAAAATAATTTTAAGAGCACAAGAGAAATGAAAGAATAGTTGTAGCGAATGGAGGGAAAATTACCTCTCAATTCAACAAGATCATTCAAAACAGTATTTTGGGTTAAAAAGTTCAGCTAGCTATTGTTTTTCACATTTTGAAAAGAGGTCGTCTTATGAAAAATTTTCCTCAATAAAAGAAGATGTTGTCTTTTCTTGGTGTCCCACACTTTCCTCATTCTCACTGGTCAGAAATTAGTGGTTGGGATTGGGGAAAATGCCTAGTTATGGTTGAGAAAGAAGACTTGAAAGAGAAATTGAAGTCTACACGATACATATCTTTGTCTATTGGCGAGGTTACAACAGTAGATAATACTACTTGGGTCTATATGCATGTGTATACTATTGATAATTATGTGAGAAATCCTCACTTACTTGCCATTCAGAAGATGAGAGAGAAATCCAATGCTGAAAACCTTTGTGAGTTGGTGATAAATTTTTTGAAGGAGATCAGTGACATGGATGATGCTACAATTGCATCAAATCTGGTATGTGTCGGCTTAGATGGGGCATCTGTAATGCAAGGTCATCGTAATGGCCTGTGCATAAGACTCCAAACATCTCATTTCCCTTATATAATTTCCATTCATTGTATGGCTCATAGAATGAACCTAGCTTACAGAATAGTTGGCAAATTTAAACATGTAGCAAAAGTTGAAGACCTTGTTTGAGAGGTGCATGCTTATTTCTACCGTAGTCCTGAAAGGTTCATGGAATTCCAAATATTTGTATAAGGACTAAAAAATGGGTGTAAACTGTTAAAAGATGTAGAAACCAGGTGGATCTCATTGTACCAACCAATGTGTAGGGTTTACGAAGAGTATCAATCCTTATTAGGAGTGATGTGGCAGAACACATGGACGTGGACAAGGCCCATGCTTTGATACATCATTTGAATGATATAGAGTCATTTTTGATGTTGTGTGGTCTCCTTCCCATGTTGGAATAAATGCATTGTTTAATTAAACAAGCACAAGAAATAACTATCTATATTGTTGATTTTTCTAGTTTGAGGAAACGAGTTTGTATGACAATAGAATATTTGTTTCTCAATGAAATAAATTTTACAGGTCCAAAGTTTGATGGTTGGAATGATTTGATAAATATTGGAAATGCAAGTAGCTTTCTGAAGCTCAACTTTTTTGGAATTATGTGCTTCTGTACGTGGATATGAGATATTGATGTACATGTTTAAAGTAGTTTCTGGTAAGGTTGAGGAGGTAAAAGTCATAGGGCCATTGTTTGATAACATTGTATCATCAACAAGGTGAGGTTAAGAGAAATTGAAATGTCCCTACTTAGAAGAAATAAGGGAGTGATTTAGAAGGGATGCTTTACTTGAAGAAATGGCTGTAGTAAATCCCACCTTTTGGAATCCTGTCCAAAATGAAAGACATATGTAGGAAGACTACTTCAAGAGGTTGACTACATTGATTCAACATTTTTGTAAGCCTATTGATATCAATGGAATGAATATTCTAGGTATTTTAAGCAAGGATAGTTTGATTGCTCAATCTCATGAATTCACCACTATAATGATTCAATAATTCAAATATTTGGATAATCCCGTAGAGTGTGGAGCAATAACCTGACTATGGAAAAAAATTGGGGTAAGTACTATTTTACAAAAAACCATGTCCAAGTTTTTCTCATTGGTTGATCTATGTCAAACAATGATTTTGGGTTCAGTTGAAGATGAGAGAATTTTCAGTGCCTTGGCCTTTATAAAGTCAAAATTATGAAACAAGCTTGACAAAAATTTGGAAAATTGTTTGAGAATTTATACATCATGGTACGAAGTGGATAAATCTCCCTATGACAGGGATATGGAAGTATGGAAGTCAATTAATGAAAGGAGAGGGGATGAAAACAATGGCACAAATACAACAAATGACCCTATTGCAGCAGTTGAATGTCAACAAAGAGAGAGACAATCTTAGAGATCTAGTGAATCAAATGATAGAGATGATCCAGGTCCATCAAGTTGGAAGCTTCCATTTGTGGATATCCCATGATATAGATGTTCATATAATAATTAATATATTCAAATATTCAGTACATTGTTATGATAATATATTTTTCCTTATTTTTATTTTTTAAACATTGTGTCGATTTGTAGTCTTTGGAATGAAACTTGAAATACATTGCATTGATTTGTTGTAGTATGTACTGAAATGAGCATGCGTCCATCTAACTTTAATCTCCAACTTACTCAAAAAATATTAACATTCCTCAAACAAGGATTAAAATTTGCCCCAAACTTACATGTGCCTAAAGGTAAATCAACAAGGAAAACAATAAACAAACCTACATTAATTTATGAAATATTTTTTGAAAATAAATTCCAAATGTTGAACCCTGGGTCATTGGTGTTGTCATTGATGTCAAGTGCATTGATGGAAAATTAGTGATTTGTGAAAGTGAGGCTCTGTAGGAGGCATGAAGGTTGATTGGTAGTGCATCCAGGTTGGTTTCAAGGTGCTGTAAGCTCGAATTGGCAAGTGGGATGTCTCTAAAGGAAAAGTGCAGGTTGGATTGTTGGTTTCATATGGTCTACAGGTCAGTAATAGTGTTGCAAAGATTGAATTTTTAGCAAAATGTTGTTCAATGTCTTTATCAAGTTTCATAAAGTTAATTTTTCTCTCATATAGGTTGGATTGTTGGTTTCAAATGGTCTACAGGTTAGTAATAATGTTGCAATATTGAATTTCTTTAGCAAAATGTGTACTCAATGTCTTTGTCATGTTTCATTAAGTTATTTTTCTCTCCTTGATCCTTGACCTATAGAAACCTCTTTAGTACTATTTTCTATGGAGTTGTAGTCATGGTTAACCTTCATATCAATTGAAATGACTATTCAAGATCATCAAGTTTGCAATTATCTCAAAACCTAGGATTTTGTTGTGTATGTTCATCACGTACCTAGTTACATGACTGCTGAGAGCTAATGGAGAAAGTCCAAGGTTGAAATTTGATTAAAACAACTGGAAGTTGGTCTCACAAAGACCCAACACTTGGTCTTAAGCCTTCAAGCTTGAATTTCTTTAGCAATTGTTTTTTCAATGTCTTTTTCAGGTTTCATGAAGTTATTTTTCTCTCCTACTAGAAAAGAGATGAAATCCTTCAAGTGCAATAGTGTGTATGTAGTGTGATGAAATCCTTCAAGTGCAATAGTGATGAAATTATAATTAAGTTTTTTCTTTGCTCTAGTCCAAAAAGAAGGCCAAGAATCTCAAATAGTTACATGAACTTGTTTTCTCCTTACGAAGCTCGAACTAGAATGTAAAGAGCCATGGTGCACAAGTCAAAAAAAATGAAACAAAAATGTTGAAATTTCAATTTAAAAATAACATCATTCCTCATTCAACTTGCTTGAGACATGCCTTGTATGAAAAAATTGAAGATTGTAACAAATGGAACAATTTCAAAATCAAAATCAAATTACTCTTCACTTCACTCTTGTTGGAATTACAATTTGTTGTAAATTAGAGCGACTGACATGTAACTTTGTTAGCAATTCATAACTGAGTCCTTTACTATTGGAGCTTTCCTTTCACTGTTGTATGGAATGTTTACTGACAAGATTATGAATTGATGTGTTTTGTCAAAAGGCATTGGCAAACCAAGATTTGTGAACTCCTATACCTTTCCATGCAACTCATGTAACATTCTTTGACACTTATTCAGAAATTCATGTGCTTCACCTAGCATCACACACTTACAAATGATAGATGATACCTTTACTGAGGCATTAAACTAGTTCTGAATTCCTCTGGATGTCAGTTTTGTGTCACTGAATTTGTAGATAGCTTCCGAAAATTTTCCTTGTTGTATCCTCTCTTAAAGCCATCACTTTTCTACTACCGGTTACATATTCATGGAGGTTATCATAGATTCTTTATAGATCAGCCATGAATTCAAACAATCTAATCAAATCATCAATTTTTTGGTTTATTTCCCCCCAAACATTATCTGTCATATTAATCAATGCATTTTTATAAAATTCAGATAATTTGATGTTGGAAGACTACATATTCCTTTTTCACTTTCGCCAACTCCTGTTGCAATATTTCATTTTGTTTTTTCTCTTCCTTTTGCATTCTAACCCTGATTTTTCTCTCTTCATCTAGGCTATGTTCCCATTTTTTGGAATTTTCTTTCTCTTCCTTCAGAACCTCTTTCAATTTTCCCAATGTTTGTTCTAATATATTATTCTTACTCGTTCTTTCCTATAAATTTTTCTTGGCTTCTTCTAGTTCTACATGTGTCCTTTTCATTCGCAGCAACTGCAGTCATAGAGGCAGATGATTTTATCTTCCTCTCCAACTCACATGTCTTATTAAGTGCCGTTTTTCCTTTTACTTTCTCATTTTCCAAGTCTGCCTCTAACTTTTGAATCTTATTATTCAACTTATTTTTCTCCCTCTCTACCTTTAGAAATGTTGTGTACACCACATCATTGTTCCTTTTGATACATTAATTTTGTCAGAAGGTTTCATTCCCTTAAAATCCATTTGAAAGGAGGTTACATCGTAGTCACTGGAAACCATTTGATTATTTGGTTTTACAAATTTTGGCACATCATACATGTATTCCATTGTATTTGTCACTGGGTTATATGTTGGAAATACCCTCATTGTGGTAGGATATGAACTTATAGTAGCATGTAGAATTTTCTTCTTGTTTTTTTATCTCTTTCTGATTTATTGGAAAACTCAAATCTGTAATCAAAACCTGAGGTGTTTGTAGGAATGAATTGTTTCACCTTGAATGGAGAAGGATTAATTGAAGTTTGGGGAGAAATTCCCTATGGAATGGAAAATTCTTTGAGGGGTAACAGTGGCACCACTTTCTGTAATTAGTTTCCTTGAGGCAAGAGTAATTGTACTATGTGTCTACCTCTGTCTTTTTCCTCTTCTCGGTTCCTTGTTGGATAATAGCCATAGGAAATTCAACTATTTGTATTGGCCTCTTTAAGTTTACAATACTCTATTGACTACTACCATCATCACTAGAACCGCCAACATTAGCAATACTAACAAATTCATGGCCAACTTCTCCTCTAGGATTTTCAACGTGTGGCTGAACTATTTGCTGAGGATTTGACTCCAGAGTAAATTGCATTTGGATTACCACTTGTAGATGTTTTAGTATGCAGTGGTCCTTTCTCTGAAGGTAAAGTTCCAAGGCTTGACCTATCAGAAAATCTTCTAGGTTGTTCCTCTAGTGGAAGCCAAATGCCTTATCCTGTTGAACCCAAACCACCACCACTAAAACCCATCTTTTCAACAATAACTGCTCTTGTAGAATATATTTGTTTCAAGCCTTCATCGAGACTTGGTTTATATGTTCCAGGGGGAGTGTGTAATTCCTCAGAGTTCAGTGTCATCATCACTACTTACCTCTCCAGGATGCACTTCATTCCACAATTTTCTGAAATTACATCTTCTGGAATAGAATCATACTCTGAAATAGATTTTGGATGGCCTAGGTCCTGCCTCATAGACCAAAAGGTAGTAATTTTTGACCTTGTCCAATTTTTTATCTTGCAATTCATGTTGTAATTCCTTTTGGCATGCTTTTAGAGGAATTTTATATAGATTTTGCATAAAATTTGGCAGATTGAAAATCCTCTGCCTATTTTTGTGGAGGTTGAGGCAATCCAAAAAAAAATGTGTTGACAACTCTTGAAAACTAATTCCTTTCTCAACAACAATTTCATCCATTGTTATTTTACTTCATCCCAAGAGTTCTTGTTTTTCAATTTTTCTAGCAAGGGTTTGCTTTCATGTTGAATTTTAGTGGCAGAGTTCTTGTTCGCCACTACCCTTGCTTTAATCACCTCACATGGGTCATACACCCAGTGAGAGTTGACATCAAACTTTAAAAATGTCTAAGATTTCATGTGCCACATTGAATGCTTTTCTTTCAAATGTGAACCCTCCACATGAAAATGGTAAGGAAGGAAATATACTCCTCTTTTGTTGAGTAACAAAATAGAGTTTATCTATGCTTTCCATCTGTCATATATATTCCAAGGAAAAAAATCTCTCTGTCACATGTATTGGCAATTTGGCAATTTTGTACTCCTGATCCATAAAACCTTAGCACAATATATTCCTCCATGAAGTACCAGTCTGGTAACTGTATTTCTAATCCCAGTTGAATGCAATCTCTACAGTTCATAGGAAATCTAGGAAATGTACTTTTTGAAATTTCTTGATAAATTGGAGCCCCAAAAGTAATCCACAAATTGATTGTAGTCCCTTCTATTATCAAACATCCTTATCTTGGGGGTCCACTCAGTTAATGGACGAATCACTTTTAGTTGGTCCTTTACATTATAGGGCTGAATTGCAAGTTTGTTTGTTGCCAAACCATTCAGCAAACTGCCATAGAATTAAATAGCACAAGTAGGAAGTGAACCTAAAGGTCTTAGTGTTGGAGCCTTCTTTGATGGTTAAGAATTGTTTATGTATAGATTCTGCAATGTGCCCAACAAATATGTATGCACAAGGTGGAGAAACGAAATGGATATTGTATACCATTTCCAGGAGGGTTTCATCCACTTTATCATCGCTATCGAATCCAAGGAAAAATACTAGCATAGAAATGGTATCCTTGACCCACCGTTTAAACATATCAAATATGCATGCAGAGGCTTCCCTTTTGGTACCATTCCATCAACTGTTAATTTTTGCTAAAAATCATCTTTGGCATTTTGAGTGGTGGCATGATAATCGTTAGCAATGTTTTCTAGGTTTATGTTGACGATTCCTAAATCTTTACTTTCAAACCCCAAAACATGGCCTATGTTATGATATGTAATGTTTATGTAATGTAATGTTTATGTTTCAATAAATATATGAGAGGTATGTCCCGAATTGTACGTAAATGTTATATTTTTTGCCTGAGGAAGGTACAATCTAGTTTGAGAACAATAATATTTAAATTAGATATTCCACAATGTTTCCTCCATACTCATGTTTTCTATCACTTAAAACAACTTAAGTAAGAACTGACAAATATATAATAAATGGACAGATAATTAATACATGTCAAAATTAATAACATCTAAAAAATATTTGATAACTTATAATTTTGAAATATATGTTATAAGTTATTAAGTTATTAAATTATGAAATTATTTTTAGATGTTATATATTTCAAATTAAAAAATGATTCAATTATTAAATATAAAGACTAGAAGTTCCAATAGTAAAAAGGATTCACTTATTTAATAATGTAATAACTTATAATATGTTATAATTTATGTTATATTAAATATAAGTTTTTTTGCCTTACTATTAAAGATATCAGTCCTTCCCTGCCCATTAGGCAGACATGTGATAGGATTTTGGGCCTCCTTAAGGCAAAGGCATTCCCCAGACTCCAAGCCCACAAAATGAACCAGTTCAATAAAGTTTTGGGTCCATAGTGTTGGTTAGGTAAGGCAAAGTGGCATGCAAAAGAAATGAATTTTTTTGGGCTTATTACAATCAAAATCGATAGAGGGTATTCACCAAACTAGTTACAGGAGATTCGCCAATTGATTTCCATCTATTTTTATATTTATACCATTTTTGTCAAAAGAATGAAACATGTTACATGGATATTTTCCAGAACCATGAAACTGGTTACATGTATATTCGCCACAATTTCTATAAGTTGTTTTCAGGGGGTTCCTTAAATTTTTCCATGGGAAAGACGAAAAGAGAAGAGAGTGCATATGAAGAAGACTCTCATGGGTGCTTTATGGGCTCTATTTTTGAGTGGATACTTGTAGGTATGAAGGAAACAATGATAAAATTGAAAGAAAGGACCTCAAGATGGATGAAAATAAGGTCAAATGAAGCACCTTTGGGAGAAGGTGAAGCTGAAATAGAACGAGTATAGATGGTGCAATGAAATGTAGATAAAATAGAATATCTTAGACTTGAGCAAGAGGACTATGAAGATCAAATGTCATTCTATGAGACGTGGGCAAGATGCTTGGAAGAAGAACAAATTGTTAGTGAGAAAAGTGAAGCTACTAACCATGAAGCATGGAAGACCAATTATATTATGCAAGTTGGAAAAGAAGAAGAAATAGGTTTAAAACAAACTTCTAATGGAGTTAAGAGGAAGAAGAAATATACTAAGAGAAAACACCAGGTTTCTCATTCAAAGGAGATCATAAATCATGGCTATATTGTGCCTAAATGGCTTAAGAGAAATGTAAAAACAGCGGATTCTAAAGAATATGCAAACAAAGAGCATATTTATCAATATTTTGAATCAAGTCTACAAGCGAAAAAAGAAGGAGCTTATATGGGCCTAAGTTCTAGCTACAAATGCAAGAAGGTAACTAGTATAAGGAAAATAACTCCACCAAAGCATATGTAAAGAAAGAAATGGGTATTCAAGACCAATAATGAAGTAAACATACCATAAGAATACATGAAAAATGAGGTGAACACCAGTTGGAAGGAACAAGATAAGATGGGAGAATCATCCCAAGCATGGCAGCCAAGTGTATTACAAAGGAATGAACCAACTCAAGGAGAAGGCCAAGATAAATTTCAAGGTAAGGAATTGGTTTGTGAAGGATTTTATGATGTACTTGATTATGGTGACTTGAGACCAATGAATTAAACAATAAAAGGAAAACACAAAGCTTTCGAAGAGGGTAATAAAGAAGCTACATGGGATATTGGTCAATGCTCCTACACAAATGAAGAAGAAATATGGACAAGTGAAGATTGTGCAAATAATGGTGACCAAGACAACCCCAAGTTTGATGAGGCCATGGATGAAGAATACATTCTCATTTTGAGAGAGAAAATGTACATGATTGAAGACTTTTTTAACTCTTCATTGGAGATACAAGCCAGGAATGAGGACAAGGTGAGTACTTTTGATGATGAGGTGTCTGAAAATGCTAATTTTTTGGGTGAATTCCTTGAAATTGTGCCAAATGACTCTACTAATGCATTTGAGAAGCATGATACAAGAAAAGTAAAATGGATGGATGAGCATACTTAATAGAAGAGGTATAATAATCAGCTTTGCATAGGTAAACTAGATGAGATATTTTAACATTTTTTTTTGAAAAAATGGACAAAGAAAGCAAAGATGAAGCAATAACTAATGGAGAAACAATTTTTTCGGAAAATATCACGCAAGATGAGAACCAAGAAGGATCATATATTACCATGAAGAAACTGGATATGATGAAAGGCATGAATAAACAAGCAAATATGAAAGGAAAAGTAGGTTCAGTAAACAAAGGCACGAAGATGAGGAGAGTGAGAGTGAAGATCAAGGGGAAAAGAGAAAAAGTGAAAGAAAATGGATGGACAAAGATTCAAGTGTGGGACTAGGGTGGATATCAGAAAAATCATAGTGAAAGTAAGGTAAGAAGGCTAAGGACCATCAGAGATGATGGAGGTAAGACCAAGAAAACAAAGTAAAGGACTTCAACTAAAAAAGTCTGATGCAGGGGGCATCTTGAAAAAACTTCAACTAAAACCAAATTCCATGGGCATGAGGTCAAGGAGGTCACATTGGATATATGGATTTAAGAGGGAGTGAATCTAGGTGGTATATAGTTAGAGAATTAAAAAAGAGAATCTTCCCTCCAAAACATGTAATTCAAAATTGTAAAAGTAAGTCCTAAGTTACTAGGTGGGTAGAATGGTCTAGGAGGTGTTGTAAACATCCTAGAAAGGGATGGTTAAAGTGTGAACATGAGAAATAGCATTAGGAATGTGTCCTAGGAGATTCCAAGTCGTAAAATGTCTAAAAATTTTAACAAATGTCATCATGTATTAAGGGGAAGTTGAAAGGTCACAAAAAGTTATGGTTATGAAGCAAAGGGAGTAGTTATATGAGGAAGGAAGTTGAGTATGGAATAAAGGGAGAGTCGATGGAGACACATCCCTAGAGGATGGAGAGTTTAGAGGAGAAAATATTTCTACAACTTTGAATAGTGGTTATGTTCATATGCGAACTTTGTCTTATGAAATGAAGATATTATATTTTATGAATGCAATCTAAGTTTAATAGTAATATTTTGTGGCTTGGTGTTATTAGTTGTGTATAATGTGTTTGAATATCTATGAAGAATGTAGGAAGACACATAGGTTGAATATTATGGTTGGATAACTTAAAGAGATAAAGGTATTGTACAAGGAAGTGCATGATTATGATTGTATTGTGGGAAAGAAGTTGAATAATTTCAAATTTTGTTAATAATGGTTAATGATTTTTGACATTGGAATGTGTAGAATGCATTGAAATTCTATGTAAGAGCATTGTAATGGAATTTCTTAGGTTCATGCAAGATTAAAATTAGTTATAGATCTTATATACCATATTTTGGGACATGCAAATGAGTGTATGAACTGAATAATGCAAGTATGGTTGTGATTACTTTCCTTCTCATAGTGTCAAATGAGTTTTCCAAGAGTGAACACGTGAAGGTAAAGAATGGAATTTGGTATTCAAGGTTGGAACCTGAAAGGATGATAGTGCATGTATGTTTAAATACCCTAAGTGTTGAAGACTGTTATTATGCTAGCATGTTGGGGTTTAAGCCTGAGTCAATATGTGTTGTCAGTTTATAAGCAGTGAGAATCCATTAAAATGATGTGTTATATGCATAACATAAACCAAGAAATATATCATTGACCTTGAATAAGATTAAGCACTTCATTGTGGTTTAGAGGGTTACCATACTCTGTTCTGAACATGCAAGAGAGAAGGAATTTACTCGGATTGGAGGCATCAAAATTATTTCTATGAATCACGAGTAAGGTAATAAGGATGATTACATGATAATAGTACTACATGTTAAGAATGAATTCTTGAGCTAAGGGTTTATGAAACTTATAACCAAAATAAGTGTCTCGGGCATGTATTATTTTTAGTTAGGGTTTGATAGGAAAAATGCATGCAAAAATCCCTAGACAAGAAACTAAGATATGAAACTTTGTAGAAATTATGATGACCTAATTTTAAAGCATATTCAACAATAATTTTGGGATCCCACCGGTGAAAAGTGTAGATATTCTTACCAATCCCCTTAGGTGTCTGCATACATAGTTTGTAGACCTAGTTTGAGGAGTTACTTTACAAAGGAACTATACTATTAACTTGGAGTTAGATATTGAAACTTATTAGGATCAACAAATGGCTTAATGGGTGCTTAAATATGCAAGGTATCTACTTTGAATCTTCATGAAGGAAAATATATGGTGGAAACAAGATTGTACCAGACCTAGTGAGGGTTAGTAAGCCAAGAAGGAAAAAGTGATATACGAATAGAAATACATAGAACTAGATTCTAAGAATTTACATGCACCTTGGGGATGGTCAAGGGAAATTAATGAAGGTGACAGATCTTTTTGGTCCCTCCTATATCACTCTAATCATGAATGAGCCAAGGAATCTTGTCTTAAGGGTATAGGAAGACAGTTTGAAAAGTTTAGAAGAAATTTGAGCTTTGGATGTTTTTGCATCATTTTAGTGAAGTTTCTAATAGCTTTTTGAGATGTTGAACATGGGAGAATGATGAAAAATATTTGTGAGGACTAAATGAAGCTACATTTCCTTATTATTGCAAGAGTAAGTGAATGAAGAGGAAGAGCAAGTTGAGGTAGGTGAGTGCAAAGACAGTTTGGAAGATAGATGAGATATTTCATGGATGGAATGATGTTATGGGGAGAATGTGAAGGAATGTAAATCAGGGAATTGAGGTGGTGAGGTTCCTTTGGGTGATAATAACTTAGTTTTGTAAGTTTCTTAAGCCATTTTGTCTAGTGAATTATCCTCTCGTGCAGAGATTTTCCGGGGTAGTTTTTGTTAAACCATCTTGAACTTATGTAAATGATCATTTCTTTATTTTCTCTACATCACAATTAAAAAAGTTTGTACAAGGTTTCTCGCAAGCCTGATTTATCAATATCAAGTAGGTGATGAGACTTAAACCTAAACAAAACACCTTTTTCCGCAACACAATAAAATTATTATTCAGCTTCCATGGTTTTGTGAAGATTGGTATTTGGACACGACCTACCAATACATTTTTCTTTGTTGTCTTGTATCATAAGGGCTGACATAAGTAGCTTTTGCATCTACCAAATTCAAGAAAAAAGAGTATGCATATTTTTCCTTTTGTGGAAAGGTAACTTGATGTAAGTATATTTCATTATATCTTTATCTTCTCAGTTGTTTCATTATAATTATTTGATTTGATTTTGGCACTATTATCATTTCTTGAAGCACCATTTCTAAAAGCACCATATTGTGTTACACTTAGACCATTGTGACACGTGATACCAGCTTATACCACCTTAACCACCTTTTCATTAGCTTTAATTTTCCTTCCTAAGTTCTTGTTCCCCCTTATTAACAATGAAAATTTTAGCGACAAATATTCAAAGATTGGGGAATAGTAGGATTTCTAGAATTCAATTTTCACAAATTTTACTGTTATGTCAGTGCCCGGGTTTCACCCAAAAATTCCAAAAATAATAATCTATCCCATGCGAATAGCCAACGCATGTCTAATCCCAATGTATATTTTAATATTGAATCACCGCATGATTGATGGGATAGCATTTTAAAACATTCTTGTTTCGCCAAGAAATCTATGGAACCTTATTGGTCCTTTGGACTCATTCGTCGACATGCACGGGATTTTTTTGGGAATGTGATGAAATTCACTATATATATATATATATATATATATATATATATATATATATATATATATATATATATGTATATATATATATATGTATATATATGTATATATATGTATATATATATATATATGTATGTATGTATGTATGTATGTATGTATGTATGTATGTATGTATGTAGATGTCTTCCCATGATTTTCCAGTATAAAAGGATCTAGAAAACCAACATATTACAATTTGCTTACATAATTTCAAATAAATCAAGGTCTTGTACTAGTGCCCGGCTACTGGATTGCAGTTTACATCCTAGAAGAACTTACGAAAGGTGATTCTATTTGAGACCCGTTTTCATTCATGTTGCATTGCTTTATTTGTGATTCTGACTTTTGTAAGTTATTTACGTCATTTTTTTGATTTTACGGTATCACGAATGTTCATGACACTATAATGCCTTAGTCAATTTTCATCCCATAGCTCTACCAACTCAAAAATTGTCCCTTACATGTACACTAAGTATATATTTCAATGCTATAATTTTCATAAAATGTATCCTACATATGATTTCTAAACCATGTTCCATTTTATTTTGTTACAAAGCTTGAACACCCTCATCATCACAACCACTATGAATTTTTATGTCATATAGAATAGTTCTCCGCATAGCAAAGAATTATAACTACATCTTCCCATCTTAGATACATCTATGTAATATATATATATATATATATATATATATATATATTTAAAATCACTTTGTTGCTATGTATATTCTTTGTTGTATCTTCTTTGAATCTTTTTTTTTCTCTTAGACTCTCTGACACACACATACACATTGTAGTTTATTCCATGACCATCATTTCCATTGTAGTCTATTGTTGTGAAGTGTTGTGAAGAATGATGCCGCATGTGTCCCGCCTTGGACCGTTGATCACTGACCGCTAACACTACCTC
The DNA here is from genome assembly GCA_019776745.2 of Taxus chinensis. NCBI lineage: Eukaryota > Viridiplantae > Streptophyta > Pinopsida > Cupressales > Taxaceae > Taxus > Taxus chinensis. The sequence continues at coordinate 693,360,813 of CM034148.1, forward strand.
GTGACTTGTCCCATAGTGTACCTAAAGGATATATAAAATGTGGACACATTCCACATGTTTCATGTCTGCTAGGGGCATTTCCTTGGGAGACTAATAGAATGGCGATGTGTGGCGTAAACATCTTGCTCCATACTCCAGACATGAAAACTTATCAATTACGGCTCATTCCAGGAGGTTCATGTCCGCTGGGAGGATTATGTTTGGGACTCTATGAGGTTAATGGAATGCTGACATGTGACTCAAGATTACATAAGCATTAATTTCAACAATGTTGAATGAATGAATGAAGGATTTTAATAATTTCCATGAGACCAAACAATCTATGGTTCTCATTTAGAACAAAGTCATTTAAAGGTTCTCTTCGTCAAAAATTTGGATTCAATTTTTCCTTATTGATTTTAAAATAATAAATTTAGTGGAAGTACCCTGCTTCCTTCATCTTTGATGACAATTTATAAATTCTATAACTTTTCAAAGATCTACTTTGTCTTTGGGTGTGAAATATTTCCTACACAAAAAACATGTACCCTATTTTATAGTATTTGATCTAACTACATCTGGGGATATTTATAATTCATGCATCTTTCATTGATCTCCTCATCATGTGAAACTTTTACCACCTACCCCCTTTTCATAGATGTTTGATAGAGGAACATAAGCGACATCATTTTGATAATTCTAGCTCAAAAAGAAGAGTTTCTGTAAATAAATGCTAATGATAGAGATGACATTATATGATAGGAAGAGAAACATCTAAAAACCATCAAAATGTGCAATATAAATAAGATAATATGAAAAATCAAGAATTACTTTAATATTAATCAAAATATGTCATGTTTATTACACAAAATAAAAAAATCATACAATGAAATTTTTAATAAATAGATGGCAGTATTTCTCTTCTTAAAGGACTTCAGTATTTCTTACTTAGCCTTTTGTTGAATGAAATTAGTTTTCCTTTCATAATATTTTCATAGTGTTAATATGTAAATTGATACTAATATTGAGATGATTACTTTGTTCCTTTACCTTGGAGTAATTTTGAGCAACTAAACTTATAGAATTATAAAACAATCATAATGTCCCTCTTATCTTGTCACTAGGTTTTCATGACAAATTTCTTAATGATACATTACTTTTCTTTTTTTCTTAAGATCCTCACATACCTTCATCATGGCTAGGTCTCAACAAAGTTTCATGATAGTGACCAAATCTCCTTCAAACCCTGAAACTATGTCCATTGTTGTCTAGTCTTCTGATCATGCCTTCATATTGTAGATAATTTTTTGTAGATCTTCATCAACATGTCTCTAAATGTTGTGTTCTTTCCTAGATGGTGATCAAACCCTAAACAGTCATCATGATACTGGATTCAACCTTGTTAACTTGATTTCAAGCCACAAGATATGCTTCTTGACTGTTATTTTTGACTGTGTCAATCTTTCAATAATAAACTTATGAATTTAAAAAGGGATTTTCTCACATTTTTGACTTCAAAAAGCCTCTCATACTCAGAACTTAAGACACAAAGTGCCCTGATAAAACAATAAACAAATTTATTTTAATGCTCCTCATGAATGAATCAAGCCTTAGAAAAGATTGTTGATTTTACTTCCTAAAGGGTATACAAACATGCAAGAGCTTTATATAAGTATAAAATTATTCCTTGGTATAGACATAGCTTCATGACTTGTGAGTATATTAAAAACTTGATCCCTTACCTGCAGTCTAGAGTATGATCTTCAAAATCTTGCAATCAACTTACACATGTTACTATCATATTTACTTTAAAGTTTATGACAACATCCTTCAAGTTTATTGAACACATTCTCCAAGCAGGAACATGACTAGTATACAAAGAATACCCTTATCATAGTTGTATCATATGTGAAACATCAGATCAAAGAATTCAAGATTCTCTCAAGATTAATGACAATTTAGATAGCTTTGACACATTGACATTTAATTGTCAAGCCAAATAACCTTGCATACATTCTCAACCTTGAATCCATAGTCTCATATCATAATGAGTCCTAGATGGAATAACATATACTCTATCTTCGGCTCCTTTGAAATGATGAAAACTCTTGGTAATTGGATCTTCTTATAACATGCCTCATACCTATGATGAATCAATATTCTCTTCATGAGGATAGATGCACACCTTATTTGGACTTGATGACAACATTTAGAAAATCTATACAACAGGAAATACCTCTATACATTATGACAGAGCTCAGTCCTCAAGACTCCTTCATTAATCAACTAAAGATAGATCATACCTTAGATGAATAAATGAACTCAAATTCCTTCATAAGCAGATACATACTATAATTTGATTTCAAACTAAGCATAGAACTTGAAATCATCTATTGCATGTTTTCATTGGCTACAACATAGAGACTTATTATCATTAGAGTGTCTTTGGATTCTCAACAAATCATCTAAGTTGATTGTTCTCTTCTCAAACCTTTGATACATCTTTAGTTTTCTTGATGTATGCTCTAATTCTGACTGTAGTCAATAGTATTATTCCTACCAACTAAGTTATATGAGAGATAGCTAAAAATATCACCTCATCCTTTCACTTTGTTCTATATCAGATGTTTTCTATTTCAAAAGAGTCAAACCTTGTGATATTTGTACTAAAACATGTAGATCAGAACTAATACATATCAAGTGCATTGAAATTGAATAAATGGTAAGAAATCATTATCCAATTTAATGTAACATGTTAATCAAGCAACCATGATAATTTTTTGGAATATTTTTTGTAATTTCTTCTTATACTAATGTAACACTCTTGCCAAAAGTAGTACATGTTAAGTGACATAATATTATATAGACCATATCAAAAATCACTTGAAAAGAATTCAAATATCTTTAAAGAATTCCACTGGAATTAGTTACATTTTATTCTCCTTAAAAAATTACGTAATTCTGAAATCTAAACTTCTTCTAGGTTTCCATGACGACTCTTCTTTTAAATTATTATTTTGTATTTTTATATTTCTTGTAATATGCAATGTTGATTGTTGTCTCCTCTCATATGTCATTATTTTGTGCATTTTTTGTCAATTGACATCCATTACATCTTGAGATGCACAATCTAGTGGTTTTGAGAACAAGATATATGGATATTGAAATCACTTCTTTGTAATCAATGTTAACATTATCAATCAATCAATGAGAGTGCCTTTGAGATGCTTCATGATGATTTTCTTCTCTTATGTTGTCTTTTTACCTAAATTAATTCATTTGAATGCATTTTCATGTGTAATATTGTTCTTTACACATATTTATCATGTTGAGATGTTTGTGCACATATCAATATCATTTAATCCAACATGTTATATCTATTTTTCTTTCAATTCTATAGGATTCACTAATTTAGGTAAATGGCAATTGAAAAGGGGAAGCTCAACCTTAGGAAAAAAAAGCTATGCCAACCCCTCTTGGTAGTGGTAATAACATTAAAAAAATAGCATTGTTATTTTGAGAAACCATCTAAGGAAACCCATCCTTCTCCAGCAGGACCATCACAATCAAGGGATAATTATTACATTCAAAATGTAACTCAGAATGTGTTCATTTTTTATTTTCCTGATGTTGTCAATGATGAAAACAATGAAAGGCCTCCCCTTGAAGACATTTCATTAAATGATGTTGAGTTTGACACCATACTCACCTGTCCAATTGAATGCAGATGACATTGCATCACTCTTTCCAAGTGAATGTTGGAGGTGAAACTTCTGGGAGTCAATGAAAGTTAAATTCCACCAAGGAAAATACTCAGTGGACACCTATTTTTGGAAAAAATAGAAAGAAAATAAAATGGGACTTGGGAAGGAGTTATCACATTAGAGTGGGTTTCTAAGTTTCCATTTATTAAACCTGTTGAAAATGAGAATAAAGCTATGAACCTCCCAAAGAATGTAAATGTACAATCTGTAGTTGGAAATTAGGTAGGGACAAGGCAATGCAACTTAAGTTTGGATACTATTGAGAAACATGTATGAAAGATATATGAAAAGATAATTGTAGATGGGGTTGAGAAGAATGTTTCCAGATGGAAAAATGTAGATGATTGTTTACATATTAGGTATGTAAAATAATTTTAAGAGCATAAGAGAACTAAAATAATAGTTGTAGCTAATGGAGGGACAATTACCCCTCAATTCAACAAGATTATTCAAAACAATCTTTTAGGTAAAACAATTCACCTAGCTACTATGTTTTTCACATTTTGAAAAGAGGTTGTCCTATAATAGATTTTCCTAAACAAAATAAGAGGTTGTATTTTATTTTTGTCCCATACACTTTCCTCATTCTCACTGGTCATAAAGTAGTGGTTGGGATTGGGAAAAATGCCTAGCTATGATTGAGAAAGAAGATTTGAAAGAGAAACTCAAGTCTACACAATACATATCTTTGTCTATTGATGATGATACAATAGTAGATAATACTGCTTTGGTCTGTATGCATGTGTATACTGTTGAGAATCATGTGAGAAAACTCTCACTTACTTTCCATTCACAAGATGAGAGAGAAATCCAATGCTAAAAAACCTTAATGAGTTGGTGATAATTTTTTTGAAGAAGATCAAATCTCGGTGACATGGATGATGCTGCATTTGCATCAAAGCTGGTATGTATCGGGGCATATGGGGCATCTGTAATGTAAGGTCATCATAATGGACCGTTTGCATAATATTCCAAACATATCTCATTTCCCGTATATGATTTCCATTCATTGTATGGGTCATAGAATGAACCTAGCTTACAAAATAGTTGGCAAATTTAAACCTGTAGCAAAAGTTAAAGACCTTGTTCAAGAGGTGCATGATTATTTCTATGTCGTAGTCCTAAAAGTTTCATGAAATTCCAAATATTTGTACCTAAGGACTAACAAATAGGTATTAAACTATTAAAATAATGTTGACACTAGGTGGATCTCATTGTACCATAGTAGATTCGTAGGGTATACGACGAGTATCAATCCTTATTAGGAGTGATGTGGCATAATCACATGAAAGTGGACAAGGCCTCGGGATTTGATACATCGTTTGAATGATATTGATTCATTGTATAATGTTGCATGGTCTCCTTTCCAATGTTGGAGATAAATACATCGTTTAATTAAACAAACAAAATAAATAACTATCTATATTGTTGATTGTTTCTAGTTTGAGGGAACGAGTTTGTTTGGCAATAGAATAATTGTTTGTCAATGAAACTTGTTTTTATAGGTCCAAAGTTTGATGGTTGGAATGATTTTATGAAGATTGGAAATGGAAGTAGCTTTCTAAAGATCTGAACTTGTTTAGGGAATTATGTGCTTCTATGTACATGGATATGAGATACTAATGTATATGTTTAAAGTAGCAGCTGGTAAGGTGGAGAAGGTAAATCTCATAGGGCCGCTATGTTCGATAACATTGTATCATCAATAAGGGTGAGGTTAAGAGAAATTACAGTGTCCCTAATAAAATAAATAAGGGAAGGATTTAGAAGGGATGCTTTACTTGAACCAATAGTTGTAGTAAATACCACCTTTTGGAATCCTGTCCAAAATGAAAGATATTTACAAGAAGACTACCACAAAAGGGTTGAATACCTTGATTCAACATTTTTGTAAAACATGTTGATATCAATGGAATGAATACTCCAGGTATTTTAAGTAAGGAATTTTTGATTGATCAATCCCATGAATTCACCTCTACAATGATTGGGAAATTCAAATGTTTGGATAATCCCTTAGAGTGTGGAGCAATAACCCAACTATGGAAAAAAAATTGGGTTGATTAATATTTTACAGCAAACCATGTCTGATTTTTTCTCGTTGGCTCATCTATGTCAAACAATGATTTTAGGTTCAATTGAAGATGAGATAATTTTCAGTGCCTTGGCCTTTATAAAGTCAAAATTGTGAAACAAGCTTGACAAAAATTTGGAAAATTGTTTGAGAATTTACACATCACTGAACAAAGTGGATAACTTTCCCTATGATAAGGCTCTAGCAGTATGTAATTCGATTAATGAAAGGAGAGGGGATGAAAACAATGGAAAAAATAAAACAGATGACCTTATTGCAACAGTTGACTGTCAATGAAGAGAGAGTCAGTCTCAGAGATCTGGTGAATCAAATGATAGAGATGATCCAGGTCCATCAAATTAGAATCTTCCATTTGTGGATATACCATGATATAGATGTTCATATAGTAATTAATATATTAAAATATTCAGTACATTATTCTGATAATATCTTTTTCCTTATTTGTATTTTTTTAAACACTGTGTCAATTTGTAGTCTTTAGAATGAAACTTGAAATACATTGCATTGATTTTTTGTAGTATGTACTGAAATGAGGATGCATCCATCCAACTTTGGAGTTAAAGAGTGAAATAAACACCTCACTTCAAAACCCCTTGTAATTTAAAGAACAAATAAAAACCCAACTTTAATCCCCTATCAAAACTGTAATTTGCAACTTACTCAAAAAAGATTAACATTCCTCAAACAAGGATTAATACTCACCATAAACTTACATGTGCCTAAAGGTAAATCAACAAGGAAAATAATAAACAAACCTACATGAATTTATGAAATATTTTTGAAAAGAAACTCCAAACTTAAATGAAAAATTAGCTTTAAAAAATTAGGAGGGGGAGTTGTGATGTCATCCTAGATAGATCATAGCATTGAAACAAAGTATCCAACCACCTCCTCAATGCATTGTTGCACCATGTTGCATTGGTAGTTGTTGTAATTGATGTCACATGGCATTGATGGAAAATGAAGAGTGAAATATCATTCAGGTCAAGTGGTATTCAATGGTGCTCAGTGGTTCAAGTTGGTTTCAAGTAGCTTCAGGCATGATTCAGGTTGGTTTCAAGGTGCTACAAGCTCAAATTAACAGGTGGTTGGTCTCTAATGGAAAATTATAGGTTGTATTTCTAGTTTTAGATGTCAGTGATAGCGTTACAAGCATGAACAAGGTGTCTCACAGGGTGTATCAAGTCATCAGGTGGAAGTTGCAGTTGAAACTGGCCCATTTAGGCCTGTTTCTGGTGCCTGATGTGGTGTGAGAAGTTGGTATAGGTCATGGAAAAGTGATGTTAGCATGGTATCAACCTAGGAATAGTTTCTACAGTATGTTTGAGCAAAAACAAGGTTCATCTTAGCTCCTGGAGTCAAAATTCAAAAATGCACATAAAGTGTCCTTGAGAACTGACAGTGCATGTTGAGGAAAATGATATAGGATATAATATTATAGGAATATTTATGGAAAATTGGCTTATGTATCATGTAGAGGGGTGATTTTGGTTCTCCAGGAAATATTTCATCAAGTTCTGAGAAGGTATGTGAAAGTTGTGCTAGTTTCTCTAAAACATGCTTTTTGAAAAGTGCATAATAAGGTGTCTAGGTTATTAATGCTCAAGAAAAAATATAGTGAATCCTTCTGATAAATCATATAATAAATTTTTATAGAGGACTCTAAGCTTGAGATATTACAAAAATTTTCAGGTCAATTGGACAATTTTTAAGAAAGTTATGAGCATTCTTCTAGAAGGTTTTCTCTCTCTTCAGGATCTCTCCCTGAATTGATAGGCTAAATGTGAGTTCTATATTTCAAAATCACTTGCACAAGTTTTTAAAACTCCTAATAAGCATGAAAAACCTCTTTGATGCATGATAACATGCATTGGAAACTGTGTCATGTGAATATGCACTTGATCCGTAAAGTTATGACTAGACAGTCCTTCAGTAAACACTTCAAGATTGTGTCTCCTCATCAAGAAATACTATGAAATGGTTTTCTCAGGGTTCATAAGGTGTAAATGATATTCTATAATATCAAGGGAACCTACTAGAACTCTTAGTCAACATGAAAAATGGTAATACTGCTTCAAATGCTAATTGTACCTTTTAATGATCCTAAATTACATTGCAATGTCTTATAAAGAAGTCTATACATTTTCACAAACATATCTTTGCAAAACCAACAGTCAGCTTGATGAAGAACATGGTTAGACTCCCTTTTAATTTTCCTCTCAAATCTGATCAAGAAAAAGAGAAGATATGTAAATATGTCCATTGAAAACTATTTATATGCTTATGAGATTGGTTAGACCAGTGTGTCAAGGTTTTAAGCTCTCTGGCTTTGTCAAGCATAATTTAAACCTTGAAGTATGTACCCGAAGAGATATCTAAAAAAAATTATCAAGGAAAAGGTCATGAATTTGTTTAATAAGCTTGTGTATTTCAATCTAGGGTTTTGAAATTGTAAGCCTCCCTATGCTCTGTCATATTTTTCATCTTTGTATTTGTAATTTTTTAATTATTGGGAGCTAATGGAGAAGGTTCAAGGTTGCATTTTGTTTGAAACAGCTGGAAGTTAGTCTCATAAAGACCCAACTCTTTGAAATTTTTGTTTAGAAATTGTAAGCCTCCCTATGCTTTGTCATATTTGTCATCTCTGTATCTACAATTTTTTTTATTGTTGGGAGCTAGTGGAGAAGGTTCAAGGTTACATTATAATATCCCCTTCCCAATCGAAGACCTTTGGCTTATTTTTTCAACCCGACGGCCCAAGGAAAAATATAAGGGTGGCTTAAGCCATTTATAAGTTATTATAAAGTGTCATTAATAAAAGAAAAATATATAAAGCACTTATAATAATTTTAAGGGCTTAATAAATTATTAAATATAGATGAAAAGGGATCCAAATGTAATTTTTATTCATCCTAGGAGAAATGACAACTTGCCTTAGGGGGGAATAATGGGAACTTAGAAAGGATAAAACATTTTTTTTTTGTATTCCCTCTAGGGAAAAAAGCGACCAACTTTGGGAGGGAAGAAAATAATTATTAAATGGCTTCTGTATTCTCCCTAAGAGAAATGGCAACTTGTCCTAGGAAGGGAAAATGGAGGGTAGAAATTGCATAGAAATAATCATTGCATGTTGATTGGATATTGTGGAGGTTGTTTTGGGTCGCTTCTCTCCTTAAAAGGAGAATTCAACTTGAGGAGAGACATTATATTATATGATATGATAATATATAATTTGTGTCTTAAGCTTGTAGCTTTTGCATAAAAATTTCTAAGGACGAAAACCCCAAGAGTTTGAGATTAATTTCCACACATGAAATTATATTGCGCTTGCAAGGGTATTTTCAGTATTTCCAACTATTATAGTGCAGATTTTTATAAAGGAATTGAAGGATAAAGTAGCAGCAGCATTGTCCTAATTTTCCCTTGTGGAGCGACCCATCTTTGGCTATCAAACTATGTTTTGAAGACATTCCAAGGTCTGAAATTTGCTGCTATTTGTTGTATTAATTTTTGTGGCTCAATAGAAGGCACTTTGAGTATTTTTGGATGGATTTATATCGTTGTTTCAATCCTCTTTTAAGGCAGCTTCTAAACTATTTTACAGTCAGTTTTTACATCTTAAAATCTGATTTTTCTTCTAGACATCGACCATAGTGGAACAATGGATGGAAAAATAATGGCGCACTGAACAAGTGAAATTAGGGTTTGAAAAACCTGAAATGATGTAGTGCAAATGGCTGAGAGCCTCCCACGAAATCTTCCTTCCAATCTGGGTGAAGCAAAGAATGAAGGAAGCGAATCAGATATACTAGCGACCTAGAATGGTCTTCTTTTCATTTGAAAAGATGCAATCAATATGAGGGACATATAATTGATGAGTAAGAAGGATAGGGCGGCCTTCTTGAAGGAATTAAAATCTAGGGAAGGTATCAATTTTGATAACCCTAAGAATTCCTCTACGAATGTCTTTTCAAAGCCTTCCATCAATTGGACAATTTTTAAGAAAGTTATGAGCATTCTTCTAGAAGGTTTTCTCTCTCTTCAGGATCTCTCCCTGCATTGATAGGCTTAATGTGAGTTCTATATTTCAAAATCACTTGCACAAGTTTTTAAAACTCCTAATAAGCATGAAAAAACCTCTTTGATGCATGATAACATGCATTGAAAACTGTGTCATGTGAATATGCACTTGATTCGTAAAGTTATGACTAGACAGTCCTTCAGTAAACACTTCAAGATTGTGTCTCTTCATCAAGAAATACTATGAAATGGTTTTCTCAGGGTTCATAAGGTGTAAATGATATTCTATAATATCAAGGGAACCTACTAGAACTCTTAGTCAACATGAAAAATGGTAATACTGCTTCAAATGCTAATTGTACCTTTTAATGATCCTAAATTACATTGCACTGTCTTATAAAGAAGTCTATACATTTTTACAAACATATCTTTGCAAAACCAATAGTCAGCTTGATGAAGAACATGGTTAGACTCCCTTTTAATTTTCCTCTCAAATCTGATCAAGAAAAAGAGAAGATATGTAAATATGTCCATTGAAAACTATTTATATGCTTATGAGATTGGTTAGACCAGTGTGTCAAGGTTTTAAGCTCTCTGGCTTTGTCAAGCATAATTTAAACCTTGAAGTATGTACCCAAAGAGATATCTAAAATTCTTTATCAAGGAAAAGGTCATGAATTTGTTTAATAAGCTTGTGTATTTCAATCTAGGGTTTTGAAATTGTAAGCCTCCCTATGCTCTGTCATATTTTTCATCTTTGTATTTGTAATTTTTTAATTATTGGGAGCTAATGGAGAAGGTTCAAGGTTGCATTTTGTTTGAAACAGCTGGAAGTTAGTCTCATAAAGACCCAACTCTTTGAAATTTTTGTTTAGAAATTGTAAGCCTCGCTATGCTTTGTCATATTTGTCATCTCTGTATCTACAATTTTTTTTATTGTTGGGAGCTAATGGAGAAGGTTCAAGGTTACATTATAATATCCCCTTCCCAATCAAAGACCTTTGGCTTATTTTTTCAACCCGACGGCCCAAGGAAAAATATAAGGGTGGCTTAAGCCATTTATAAGTTATTATAAAGTGTCATTAATAAAAGAAAAATATATAAAGCACTTATAATAATTTTAAGGGCTTAATAAATTATTAAATATAGATGAAAAGGGATCCAAATGTAATTTTTATTCATCCTAGGAGAAATGACAACTTGCCTTAGGGGGGAATAATGGGAACTTAGAAAGGATAAAACATTTTTTTTTGTATTCCCTCTAGGGAAAAAAGCGACCAACTTTGGGAGGGAAGAAAATAATTATTAAATGGCTTTTGTATTCTCCCTAAGAGAAATGGCGACTTGTCCTAGGAAGGGAAAATGGAGGGTAGAAATTACATAGAAAGAATCATTGCATGTTGATTGGATATTGTGGAGGTTGTTTTGGGTCACTTCTCTCCTTAAAAGGAGAATTCAACTTGAGGAGAGACATTATATTATATGATATGATAATATATAATTTGTGTCTTAAGCTTGTAGCTTTTGCATAAAAATTTCTAAGGACGAAAACCCCAAGAGTTTGAGAGTAATTTCCACACATGAAATTATATTGCGCTTGCAAGGGTATTTTCAGTATTTCCAACTATTATAGTGCAGATTTTTATAAAGGAATTGAAGGATAAAGTAGCAGCAGCATTGTCCTAATTTTCCCTTGTGGAGCAACCCATCTTTGGCTATCAAACTATGTTTTGAAGACATTCCAAGGTCTGAAATTTGCTGCTATTTGTTGTATTAATTTTTGTGGCTCAATAGAAGGCACTTTGAGTATTTTTGGATGGATTTATATCGTTGTTTCAATCCTCTTTTAAGGCAGCTTCTAAACTATTTTACAGTCAGTTTTTACATCTTAAAATCTGATTTTTCTTCTAGACATCGACCATAGTGGAACAATGGATGGAAAAATAATGGCGCACTGAACAAGTGAAATTAGGGTTTGAAAAACCTGAAATGATGTAGTGCAGATGGCTGAGAGCCTCCCACGAAATCTTCCTTCCAATCTGGGTGAAGCAAAGAATGAAGGAAGCGAATCAGATATACTAGCGACCTAGAATGGTCTTCTTTTCATTTGAAAAGATGCAATCAATATCAGGGACATATACTTGATGAGTAAGAAGGATAGGGCGGCCTTCTTGAAGCAATTAAAAGCTAGGGAAGGTATCAATTTTGATAACCCTAAGAATTCCTCTACGAATGTATTTACAAAAATTTTCAAGTCAATTGGACAATTTTTAAGAAAGTTATGACATTCTTCTAGAAGGTTTTCTCTCTCTTCAGGATCTCTCCCTGAATTGATAGGCTTAATGTGAGTTCTATATTTCAAAATCACTTGCACAAGTTTTTAAAACTCCTAATAAGCATGAAAAACCTCTTTGATGCATGATAACATGCATTGAAAACTGTGTCATGTGAATATGCACTTGATCTGTAAATTTATGACTAGACAGTCCTTCAGTAAACACTTCAAGATTGTGTCTCCTCATCAAGAAATACTATGAAATGGTTTTCTCAGGGTTCATAAGGTGTAAATGATATTCTATAATATCAAGGGAACCTACTAGAACTCTTAGTCAACATGAAAAATGGCAATACTGCTTCAAATGCTAATTGTACCTTTTAATGATCTTAAATTACCTTGCATTGTCTTATGAAGAAGTCTATACATTTTTACAAACATATCTTTGCAAAACCAACAGTCAGCCTGATGAAGAACATGGTTAGACTCCCTTTTAATTTTCCTCTCAAATCTGATCAAGAAAAAGAGAAGATATGTAAATATGTCCATTGAAAACTATTTATATGCTTATGAGATTGGTTAGACCAGTGTGTCAACGTTTTAAGCTCTCTGGATTTGTCAAGCATAATTTAAACCTTGAAGTATGTACCCAAAGAGATATCTAAAATTATTTATCAAGGAAAAGGTCATGAATTTGTTTAATAAGCTTGTGTATTCCAATCTAGGGTTTTGAAATTGTAAGCCTCCCTATGCTCTGTCATATTTTTCATCTTTGTATTTGTAATTTTTTAATTATTGGGAGCTAATGGAGAAGGTTCAAGGTTGCATTTTGTTTGAAACAGCTGGAAGTGAGTCTCATAAAGACCCAACTCTTTGAAATTTTTGTTTAGAAATTGTAAGCCTCCCTATGCTTTGTCATATTTGTCATCTCTGTATCTACAAATTTTTTTATTGTTGGGAGCTAATGGAGAAGGTTCAAGGTTACATTATAATATCCCCTTCCCAATCGAAGACCTTTGGCTTATTTTTTCAACCCGACGGCCCAAGGAAAAATATAAGGGTGGCTTAAGCCATTTATAAGTTATTATAAAGTGTCATTAATAAAAGAAAAATATATAAAGCACTTATAATAATTTTAAGGGCTTAATAAATTATTAAATATAGATGAAAAGGGATCCAAATGTAATTTTTATTCATCCTAGGAGAAATGACAACTTGCCTTAGGGGGGAATAATGGGAACTTAGAAAGGATAAAACATTTTTTTTTGTATTCCCTCTAGGGAAAAAAGTAACCAACTTTGGGAGGGAAGAAAATAATTATTAAATGGCTTTTGTATTCTCCCTAAGAGAAATGGAGACTTGTCCTAGGAAGGGAAAATGGAGGGTAGAAATTGCATAGAAAGAATCATTGCATGTTGATTGGATATTGTGGAGGTTGTTTTGGGTTGCTTCTCTCCTTAAAAGGAGAATTCAACTTGAGGAGAGACATTCTATTCTATGATATGATAATATATAATTTGTGTCTTAAGCTTGTAGCTTTTGCATAAAAATTTCTAAGGACGAAAACCCCAAGAGTTTGAGAGTAATTTCCACACATGAAATTATATTGCGCTTGCAAGGGTATTTTCAGTATTTCCAACTATTATAGTGCAGATTTTTATAAAGGAATTGAAGGATAAAGTAGCAGCAACATTGTCCTAATTTTCCCTTGTGGAGCGACCCATCTTTGGTTATCAAACTATGTTTTGAAGACATTCCAAGGTCTGAAATTTGCTGCTATTTGTTGTATTAATTTTTGTGGCTCAATAGAAGGCACTTTGAGTATTTTTGGATGGATTTATATCGTTGTTTCAATCCTATTTTAAGGCAACTTCTAAACTATTTTGCAGTCAGTTTTTACATCTTAAAATCTGATTTTTCTTCTAGACATCGACCATAGTGGAAAAATGGATGGAAAAATAATGGCGCAATGAACAAGTGAAATTAGGGTTTGAAAAACTTGAAATGATGTAGTGTAGATGGCTGAGAACCTCCCACGAAATCTTCCTTCCAATCTGGGTGAAGCAAAGAATGAAGGAAGCGAATCAGATATACTAGCGACCTAGAATGGTCTTCTTTTCATTTGAAAAGATGCAATCAATATCAGGGACATAGGATTGATGAGTAAGAAGGATAGGGCGGCCTTCTTGAAGGAATTAAAATCTAGGGAAGGTATCAATTTTGATAACCCTAAGAATTCCTCTACGAATGTCTTTTCAAAGCCTTCCATCAACCCAAACTATGGATCGAGTCGTGGTGTCATTGGTGGAGGCAGGGTTAAAAATTAGTAGAAGGCAAAAGAGTTCTCATCTCCTCCTATGTTGCCCCTAAGACCATATCTTTAAAAGATGTGGTTCGGCCATCTACCCCCACTTTGTATGGCCCCCAGGCTTACATTGTTGATCTTGTAGATAAGCCACTGTTGTTAAGTCTGGACAACCCAGAATTTTTCACCCATCTGAAATATTTATCGTTGTGGGCATTTATTGGTAGATTCAATTGAATGTTGTCGGTAGCCTCGGTCTTATCCAAATGGGTCTACAAAAATTGGACCAAAAATGTGAAATTTCCTTCTACTCCAAAGGTTTTTTCGCCATTCAGTTTCAGAATGTGGAGGATTATAATAAATATATATAGGAAGGATTGTGGTTTTGGGGAAACTTCAGACTGTTCCTTACTCCTTGGTTCCCCGAATTTTATATGAACAATATTTTGGTTTCTAAGATGCCATTGTGGGTTTGGATTCTGAACATCCCTCTCCATTTTTGGTATGCTCTGGAAGACATCGGTAACACGTTGGAGAAGTTTTTAAAAATTTATCAATCTAGGGATGAGTTGGGGATTCACATGTGTGCCAGAATATGCGTTGAAATAGATCTAAGCAAGGGTTTTTTGGATAAGATTATACTGAAATTGGGGAATAAACAACACATTCAATTGTTGGATTATGAGATTATGACATTTTTTTGTCACCATTACAAGATTCCAGGCATCTTCAGGCTTCTTTCCCGTTAGGAAAACAGAAGATTGATCAGAAGAAGAAAATTTTTCCCTCCTTCGGCGGTTAGAACAATCCTCCCTAGGCCCAAACTCGTGCATCTGAGGATAAGTTGATTCATGGCAGGTTCTGAAATTCTGTCAGGAAGGAAAGAAAATAACAACAAGATGAAAATAAGACCACTTTCATAGTTAAAAGAGGTCATGTCTCTGATGGTTCCGAGAAATTGGATTCAGATACGGAACATATTCTCAAAAAATTTGAAGTACACAATATGTAGATAGTGGTTACCTCAGATCTGGGGTAATTATAAGAGGTCAGAAAGAAAAAAGGAAAAAAAGGTTGATCCTCTAATATGCATGAATATTACCCTTCAATCGATAAGTAGCAATAGTAGTATGCTTTGATAATATTACACTCTCTCATGATTAGGCCCCATCTTTATTTTCAAGGTATGGGACCCTTCAACCTGCTTTAACAATAAATAAAAAAAGCTATTTTTTCTTCATGATTGGGTTGTTAAAAATATAATGACCAGTCTAGGATAGGAATAAAATTATTTGATGTTTGCTTGTGGAGGTTTTATCAACAGATCCTAGTCATCATTATTGAAGGATAATTGCAGCAGTCAATAGATATCATTTTGCAAGGTTTTTTCTATGTATTAGGGTTTGTTTTGGTCCCATAGGTGCTACCAGATTGTTTGGAGTGAAAGATGAAAAATTATGGGTTGCTTGGCATGAAGTTTATGCAAATACCCAAGTTGCATTTGCCATATTTATTTCAATTTTGTAGAGTTTCATTTGATCTGGGTTTGGGATTGGCCTAAAATCCAACTAGGGTCATAAATGTTCTATTGGGGATATTACAATGGCATCATAGTGGTGATCCTTTCTAGTTGTGGGAGATATTAAAAAAACAAAAGCATCAGACATGCAGTCTCGTAGAGAGTTACAACCATGGTGGGGTAATATTTCTATTTTTTATGGTACTAATAAACTTTCTATGAGATCATGGTTGCTAGAATTGGAGACATACTTGTTATCAATCCCTATGTGTATGGAGGATGCCCTCAAATTCATCCCTTATCATTTATAAGGGATATCAAAGGATTGGTGGTATCAGTTGATAAAAACCCAAGGGGAAGAATTTGTATTCTTATTTGATGACTTCATCCAATGGTTCATGGAGAGGTTCAATGTACTAGAGGGAAAAAGTGAGCAAGTGGTAGAGGAGGAAAAATCAAATCTGTAACCAAGGGAAGAAGAGGAAGAGTCTAGAGAGAAAGGAATGGTCTCCGTTGAACAAAATAATTGCCTTAGTGAAACTTTTCTTGTTAGAGAAACTATTCCCATGCAAGAAAATAAATTCATATCATGCAAACAAAGAAGATGTAATGGAAACTCTGAAGAGGTGTGAGGAATGGAATAACAACGTTATAGCTGCTAAATTGATATCCACTCAAGTGATACAACACCTACAAGAGTTCAAGGAAAAGATGTGGGCAAATGATGCAAATAATTCTACACCCATGAAAGAAGACTCTATGGAGAAACTGGCACATGAGGGGGAACCTCACATAGACACTTGTCTGGAATTGTAAGATGCTACAATTTCTAAATCAGTAGTTGAAGTTGAACGTTTTGATGATCTTCTCTTTAAGAAGGTTAATAGTAGCAAGGATTCATTGCATCCTCTTCATAATATGTTGTCTCAACAGTTCTATCATGAGAATATGCAGCCTATTGTGGACAAAGATGCTCAAGATTTAGTGCAGCAAGGTCCTGTTATTTTGAAAACCGATATTGATGAAGATCATGAGTGTCCTCCAAGGTATGAAAGGTATGAACATGTGTCAAATTTATTGCTTCATAATGAACTATTTCATATTTGCTTTATTCATGAGGTATATGGTAATGCAAGTGGTAGAATAAAGCATGTGGACTCCTTGTTCCTATTTCATGATTGGGAGCATTATGAGAGCTACAAATTTTTGTAAAAGTTTTCTCATTTCACAAGTATAGGTGCAAGGATCTTGGATCATTTCAGCATGTTTTGTCTATTATGCAAGGCACTTGGACAACAAATTCAGAATTGCTTGAGGGCAAGCAATTTTGGGAAGGGAGGACTATAATATCCCCTTCCCAATTGAAGACATTTGGCCTATTTTTTCAACCCGACGGCCCAAGGAAAAATATAAGGGGGACTTAAGTCATTTTTAAGTTATTATAAAGTGTCATTAATAAAAGAAAAATATATAAAGCGCTTATAATAATTTTAAGGGCTTAATAAATTATCAAATCTAGGATGAAAAGGGATTCAAATATAATTTTTATTCATCCTAGGAGAAATGGCAACTTGCCTTAGGGGGGAATAATGGGAACTTAGAAAGGATAAAACATTTTTTATTTTGTATTCCCTTTGGGGAAAAAAGTGACCATCCTTGGGAGGGAAGAAAATAATTATTAAATGGCTTTTGTATTCTCCCTAAGAGAAATGATGACTTGTCCTAGGAAGGGAAAATGGAGGGTAGAAATTGCATAGAGATAATCACTACATGATGATTGGATATTGTGGAGGTTGTTTTGGGTCTCTTCTCTCCTTAAAAGGAGAAGTCGACTTGAGGAGAAGCAATCTATTCTATGCTATGATAATTTTTGATTTGTGTCTTAAGCTTGTATCTTTTGCATAAAAATTTCTAAGGATGAAAACCCTTAGTAATTTCCCTCTTGTGGATAGAAAACCCAAGAGTTTGAGAGGAATTTACACACAAGAAATTATATTGTGCTTGTAAGGGTATTTTCAGTATTTCCAATTATTATAGTGCAAATTTTTATAAAGGAATTGAAGGATAAAGTTGCAGCAGCATTGTCCTAATTTTCCCTAGTGGAGCGACCCATCTTTGGCTATCATGTTATGTTTTTAAGACATTACAAGGTATAAAATTTGTTGTTATCTATTGCATTAATTTTTATGGCTCAAAAGAAGGCACTTTTAGTATTTTTGGATGGATTTATATTGTTGTTTCAGTCCTCTTTTATCTTAAGTTTATATACTATTTTGTAATCAATTTTTGCATCTTAAAATATTATTTTTCTACATGATTTGGCTATTAAATATATAATGACCAATCTGTGATAGGAATAAAATTATTTGATGTCTGTTTGTGGAGGTTTTATTAACAAACCCTAGTTGTCATTATTGAAGAATAATTGCAGCAGTCAATAGATATCATTTTACAAGGTCTTTTATATGTATTAGGTCTGATTTGGTCTCATAGGTGCTACAAAATTGTTTGGAGTGAAAGATAATAATTATGGGTTTTTTGGCATGAAGTTTATGCAAATACCCAAGTCACATTTTGTAAATTTATTTCAGTTTTGCAGAGTTTCATTTAATATGGGTTTGGGATTGGCCTAAAATCCAACTAGGGTCATAAATTTCCTATTGGAGATATTGTTGGGAGCTAATGGAGAAGGTTCAAGGTTGCATTTTTTTTAAACAACTGGAAGTTGGTCTCATAAAGACCCAACTCTTTGAAATTTTTGTTTTGAAATTGTAAGCCTCCCTATGTTCTATCATATTTGTCATCTTTGTATCTACAATTTTTTATTGTTGGGAGCTAATGGAAAAGGTTCAAGGTTGCATTTTTTTAAATAGTTGGAAGTTAGTCTCACAAAGACCCAACTCTTGAAAATTTTGTTTTTAAATTGCAAGCCTCCCTATGGTCTGTCATATATGTCATCTTTGTATCTACAAATTTTTCAATGCTAGGAGCTAATGGAAAAGGTTCAAGGATGCATTTTGTTTGAAATAACTAGAAGTTGGTCTCACAAAGACCCAAATCTTTGAAACTTTTTTTTTTGAAATTGCAAGCCTTCATATGTAATCATATTTGTCATCTTTATATCTATAATTATTTTATTGTTGGGAGCTAATGGAGAAGGTTCAAGGTTGCATTTTGTTTGAAACAGCTGGAAGTTGGTCTCAAAAAGACCCAACTCTTTGAAATTTTTGTTTTCATTGATTTGAGAGTAAGAATTGAATTTTAAGAGGCATCGGGTAGGCACAATTGAGCAAACCCTGTCCCTAGGATTTCTAAGAAGGATTTGATTGATTCTCAAAATCTAACCAGCCAAAATTGCAATAGGATTAGGGAAATGTTTGTGGTTACTTTATGCAATTATTACAAAAGTAAATTCGTAGTTTCATTAAATGTCAAAGGAGAATTTGATATCAGTTGAGTTATACAATCATTTTTTAAGTAAAACGAGAATTTTATATAGTTTCACGACACATTCTTACAAACTGGGGTCTGTTTCATGTTGTATCAAGTTCTAAAGATGGTGTATGAAGGTTAAAGATAATTCTCAGTGCTTGAACAAGTTTCATTACATGTAAGTGTAATAATCATGTCTCCCATAGTAGTATAAACCTTTATTCATTTGTGTAAGGTCCTGGTTCTTCTTGTTCAATGCAAATTATCATTGTGAGTGTCTTCTAAAACAATGTGCAATCATTTCAAATCGATATCTTGTGTGTAAATGGTTAATGTGATGTCATAAAAAGAGTTAGAGATCTTTTGCGAGGATTGATTCAGCTCCAATCTATAATTATATTGATTCTATTTCCATTTTGATTGTTGAAACATTAAAAAGTCGTGTTTTAATGAGTATTTAATATATTTCACATACAATGTTGTTGATCTCTTCTATAGAAAGCATACACCGTGGTTGGTTGGATATTAAATCACAATGCATTTGCATTATTATATACTTTAGGCATATAAGAGTTGTGGTGCTTAATTTTGAGATAGAATAAGTGGCTTTGTTTGAATCATTACTGAAATGAAAAATTAAAAATGACATTATTTCTCATTCAACTTGTTTGAGACATGCCTTGTATGAAAAAATTGAAGATTGCAACAAATGGAAAAAAATTCAAAATTAAATCACTCTTAATTATATCATCTTCTGTAACATGCTCCACTCTTCAATTGTTGGAATTAAAATTTTTTGTAAATCAGAGTGACTGACATGTAACTTTGTTACCAATTCAAAACTGAGAGTGGAGCTTTCCTTTACTATTGTATGCAAACTTACTGACAAGGTTATCAATGGTTTAACAAAGCCAAAAAAAATTGTCTCATCTAGCTTCTTAGGATTTTGGTTCTTCTCTTGCATCATTTTTTCTTTCATGTTCTTATGGAATGCATCTTTCTTAATGAATTGGTGTGTTTTGTCAAGAGGAATTGGAAAACCAAGCTTTGTGAACTCCTGTACCTTTCCATATAGCTCATGTAACATTCTTTGACACTTATTCAAAAATTCCTATGCTTCGCCTAACATCACAAACTTCCAAATGATATATGATACCTTTATTGAGGCATCAAACTAGTTTTGAATTCCTTTGGATGTCAGTTCCGTGTCACTGAATTGGTAGATAACTTCCAAAATTTTCCTTGTTGTATCCTCTCTTAAAGCCATCACTTTTTTGCTACCAGTTACGTATTCGCGGAGCTTACAATAAATTCTCTATAGATCATCCATGAATCCAAACAATATAATCAAATCATAATTTTTTTGGTTTATTCCCCCCCAAACATTATCCATCATATTAATCAATGCCTTTTTTATAAAATTCAGATAGTTTGATGTTGGAATATCCTTTTTTGCTTTCACCAACTCTTATTGCAATATTTCATTTTGTTTTTTCTCTTCCTTCTACATTCTTCCACTGATTTTTCTCTCTTCATTTAGGCTTTGTTTCCATTTTTGGCATTTTCTTTTTTTACCTTCAGAACCTCTTTCAATTCTCCTAATGTTTGTTTTAGTCTATTATTATTACTCATTGCTTCCTATAACTTTTCTTCGCTTCTTCTAGTTCTACTTGTGTATGTTCATTCGCAATCATTGTTTCCTATAGATTTTTCTTTGCTTCTTCTAGTTCTACATGTGTTTGTTCATTCATAGTAATTGAACTCATAGAGGCAGATGATTTTATCTTCCTCTCGAACTCACTTTTCTTATTAAGTGCCACTTTTGCTTTTGCTTTCTCATTTTCCAAGTCTGCCTCTAACTTTTGAATCTTATTATTCAACTTATTGTTCTCCCTCTTTTCCATTAGAAATGTTGTGTACACCACATCATTGTTCATTTTTTAGAGATTTATTTTTTCAGAAGGTTTAATTCCCTTAAAATTCATTTGAAGGGAGGTTACATCGTAGTCACTGGAAACAATTTGATTATTTGGTTTTAAAACTTTGGGCATAGCATACATGTATTCCATTGTATATGTGACTGGGTTATATGTTGGAAATACCTTCATTGTGTCAGGATCTGAACTTACAGTAGCCTGTAGAATTTGCTTCTTGTTTTTTAATCTCTTACTGATTTATTGGAAAACTCGGCTCTGTAATCAAAACCTGAGGTGTTTGTAGGAATGAATTGTTTCACCTGAATGGAGAAAGGGTAATTGAAGTTTAGGGAGAATTTCCCTATGGAATGGTAATTTTTTGAGAGCTGGCATTGACACCACCTTCTAGTTATGTAATTAGTTTCCTTGAGGCAAGAGTAATTGTATCTGTGTCTACCTCTGTCTTTTGCCTCTTCTTGGTTCTTTGTTGGACAATAGGAACTTCAACTGTACGTATTGGCCTCTTTACAATAATTTTTTGTTGTGGTAATTTCTGATCACCTCTACCATCATCACTAAAACCACCAAAATTAGCAATATTAACAGATTCATGGCCAACTTCTCCTCTAAGATTTTCAACGTGTGGTTGAACTGTTTGTTGAGGATTTGACTCCAGAGAAAATTGCATTGGATTACCACTTGTAGATGTTGTAGTATGCAATGGTCATTTCTGTGAAGGAGAATATCCAAGGCCTGGCCTATCAAAAACTATTCTAGGTTGTGCCTTTAGTGGAAGCCAAATGCCTTGTCCTGTTGAACCCAAACCACCATCACTAAAAACCATATTTTCGGCAATAACTACTCTTGTAGAATATTTTTGTTTCAAGCTTTCATCGAGACTTGGTTTATATGTGTCAGGGGGAGTGTGTAATTCCTCATAGTCAGTTTCATCATCACTACTTGCCTCTGTAGGATGCACTTCATTCCACAATTTTCTAAAATCTGCATCTTTTGGAATAGAACCATACTCTGAAAAAAAATGGATGGCCTAGGTCCTGCCTCATAGACCAAAAGGCAGTAACTTTGACCTTGTCCAATTTTTATCTTGCACATGATATACATTCTTTGGCTTGCTTTTAGAGGATTTTTTAAATCAAATTTTGCATAAAATTTGGCAGATTGAAAATCCTCTACCTATTTTTTTTGGAGGCTCGGGCAATCCCAAAATTTGTGTTGACAAATCTTGAAAACTAATTCCTTTCTCAACAGTAATTTCATCCATTGCCTTTTTTACTTCATCCCAAGAGTTCTTGTTTTTCAATTTTTCTAGCAAGGGTTTGCTTTCATGTTGAATTTTAGTGGCAGAGTTCTTGTTCGCCACTACCCTTGCTTTAATCACCTCACATGGTTCATACACCCAGTGAGAGTCAAAATCAAAGTTAAAATTTTGTAAGATTTCATGTGCCACATTGAATGATTTTCTTTCAAATGTGAACCATCCACATGAAAACGGTTAGGAAGGAAATATGCTCCTCTTTTGTTTAGTAACAAAATAGAGTTTATCTATGCTTTCCATCTACCGTATATATTCCAAGGAAAAATCTCTCTATCACATGTATTGGAAATTTGCAAAGTTGTACTCTTGATCCATAAAACCATAACACAATATATTCCTCCATGATGTGCCAGTCTACTAATTGTATTTATGATCCCAGTTGAATGCAATCTCTATAGTTCATAAGCAATCCAGACAATGTAATTTTTGAAATTTCTTGACAAATTGGAGTCCAAAACTAATCCATAAATTGATTGTAGTCCCTTTTATTATCAAACATCCTTCTCTTGGGGGTCCACTCAGTTAATGGATGCATCACTTTTGGCTGGCCCATAATATTATAGGGCTGAATTACAAGTTTTTTTCCAAACCATTCACTAAACCCGCCATAGAATTAAATAACAAAAGTAGGTAGTGAACCGAAAGGTCTTAGTGTCAGACCCTTCTTTGATTGTTAATAATTGTTTATGCATATATTATACAATGTTCTCAACAAATATGTATGCACAAGGTGGAGAAATGAAATGGATATTGTATACCATTTCCAGGAGGGTTTCTTCCACTTTCTCATCACTATCAAAGCCAAGGAAAAATACTAGAATAGAAATGCTATTCCTAACCCATTGTTTAAACATCTCAATTACATACGATGGCTTCCCTTTCGGTACCATTCCATCAAGTGTTAATTTTCACAAAAAATCATCTCTACCATTTTGAGTGGTGGCATGATAATCGCTTGTAATTTTTTCTAGGTTTATGTTGACGATTCCTAAATCTTTACTTTCAAACCCCTATGCATGGCCAAGATTTACCAACGTAATGGAAAAAATTTATTCTTCGTTGCCATTTGCAACAATTACTTTTTTTCCCATCGTAATTATGGGCACATAGAATGAAAAAATCAGGGTAGGGTGAAACCTCACGAAGCATCATGCGTCCCAATCCAACATTTGATTTTACCTAATGGGTCTGAAATTTTACTTTCATTTGTCTTATTCTCATACATGTATCTAAGATGTGAAGTTCTTGTGCCAATTACATGATCATAAATAGGATGATATTCATTAGTAAAACCAGGGGTTTTAAACAGTTTGGCGTATGGGATTTGGATTTTACTTTTAGTTTAGGGTCCTATGGAAGTAGGCATGCTTGGAATTTTGGATTCTGGAAACCCTCAACTCTAATTTGTCAATCCTTATATTGAAATATTTCAAAGCGAAGGCTTATACAATGTTAATTATAAAAATATAATATTTAAAGAATCAAGATTCAAATGCAGGATGACAACTCAGAAATATGAAAATTTTGAGTCTATGAATCTATTATGCCTTTTGTTGCAGTATGCCTTCCAGAAACATAATTTCAATTGTCAATGGACATTTCATATCACCTCACAACTTGTAAGTAGTACCACATCACTATAAATGATTACGTCTTTCACTGTACATTGTAGAAATCAAATTTAGTCTCTTTTCAAATTCCATTCAGTGGATGACAGTTTTCACTTAGCTAGGCCTTTTCCGAGCACTTCCATTCGAAATGTGAGTGTGTCAAGCATTCTTCCTAGAATAGAGTCTGTGTCGTTGATCTTAATATATGGAATGATGCATATTATTTATCAGACAACCACTTGGCAAGATTCCGGTCCTCCTCAAGGAAAAGGCATTCCCTGGACTCCAAGCCCATGGAATGAACTGATTCAATAAGTTTCAGGTCCGTGGTGTGACGTGTAGGTGAGGCAAGTTAGAGTGGCTCATCATTACTACTTTATTATGCCACTTTTATGAATACATTATATGCTAAAAAATATGACATGGCCAAGAATTAAATTTGATAAGACATTTCTGAACTGTGTGGGTGCTAATTAAATATCTGGCGGCACACTTTAAGACATGAATAATAAATTTTAATTAAACTTCAGCTCTAGACTATCGATTTTGGGAGGATATGGCATTGAAGGAAAAATGATTTCTCCCACACTCCGCTCAAAATACACGCTTATTTAAACGTGGCTCACCATGTTACCAATTTACCACGTAACTTTTCTAAGCGTCCTTCGCCATCTACTTTTAATCAATCATCCCACGCTTGTGTCTTCTTCATCTCCAGAATTGAATCCTCTTAATGGAAAAATCACCCATTTAGGTGAGTGTTTCATGCTGACAGGACCGAATGAGGCCCTCGTCTACCACATTCTCAGCATACGAGACACCAGGGTCATCTCTCCCAATATTTCCTCTCTAAAGGAAATGATTTATCTTTCTTGCATCGCTTGTCTGAATTATGTCCTTCATTTCCTGTTTTCCAAGCTCTCCATTTCCACCTTATTCACCTAAAGTATCACATGAACACCAGGCAATTAAATTACCATTGGATATTCCACTGCCCCTATGTCGATGGCGATCAGTGGTGTATGAAACAAGATTATTACCAACCTCCTTTATTGACTGCCAAGCTCTCAATACTAAGCTCACTACAACCCCCAAATTTTCTGTAGAATTAAAAAGAGAAGCGGTTGACAACATTAGAAACTACCCTCACCGAATTACAGTCCATGATAAGCACCCACACCTTTCCTCTCAAGAAAAGGAGGATCATAAGGGAGGGCTCTTCAGGAAAAATTCCTCATTTTCCTATAGCTCGACTTTCTTAAGGTAAGAAAACCAAATCATACATAAGAGTGGGACTCTCTCTTTCTTAGTGGGTAAACTCCCCTGAAAGGAAAATATATTTCACCCAAATGTTGAATGGGCATCGGGTGGGAACTCAGGAGTTGCTAGATAAGGGTATGTCACGGGATTTGGTGACTGATATCTAGTTCATGTTCAACACATTAGAAGATGAGGATTTTATTCAATGCAGGGATAGCCTGTTAAAACGTGTTCCAGTGCTTCTAGATGAAACTATGTCTGTAGAAGATTGATGTCTATGTTTTTCCCTTTATGAATCAATCTATATTTTGTAACATCGTATATGTATGTATATATTTTTTTTAATGGTAGGGGTCCCTGAAATAGAACCTCATTTTTTTCATTGTATTTAATGCTCTAAATTTCCTTTCTATTTTGTAAATGTATGATATGTGTAAATACTCTTTCATTAAAATCATTTAGACATATCACGTACTCCCTGGTTTTCCTTTCTTGCAATGAGAACACCCCCAGAGAACAAAACATTCCACCTTGTCATTGCATCTTCATATATCTGGGTTTATGCTTCCACATTATCTAGAGGGTATTCACCAAACTAGTTGCAGGAGATTCGCCATTCGATTTCAAACTATTTTTTATATTTTTACCATTTTCGCCAAAAGAACGAAACATGTTACAGGGATATTCGCCAAAACCACGAAACTGGTTACATGGATATTTACCATGATTTCTATAAGTTTTTTTCGAGGGGGTTCCTTAAATTTTTCTCTGCTTGTTGACCCTCTTCTTTCATCTTTCTCTATTTACTTGCACATCACCACCATCATTGGCATGACCAATGAATTCCTGTAGAACCCCTATTCAAGCCAAAATCAACACATAAGCTAATGATATTTTTTAAACCCGAGTTATGAATCACATGGCGTAAGTTTTTTCATTTATTAGTATATTGAATTGAAAAATACACTCTTCTTGTACTCGTGAATCCACATTAAGAAAAGAATAGGTTTTAGGATTTATATGATCTCGTATCGAAGAAGACTACTCGAAGAATCAAGCCATTGAAGATATCAAGAATAAGAGTTGAATCAATAAGATCTACTTCAATATTTGGAGTCCTCAACTTGAGGTTTTACTTAAGTCTTCTATCTATCCATATTGGGTTTACCCACAATATTTCACAAGGTTGTGCTACAAGCTAAAGGGAGATATTATTACAGCAACAAGTCACTAGGTAACTATTCCAAACCCTAACCTCATTTTATGATTGATCTTCGCATCATGTATTATATAAGATAGAGTAGCAAATATTTATTCTCTTATTACTAGCTTTACATTATTGACATTTATTCACATATCTTGCTTTTTCCTAGTGGCACCCCTTATAGAACCTTTACTTTAAAAAGATGTTGCTAACCACCTAATGCAATTTTGTTACATATAGATCTTGTTTATTGTCAAATGACAACCCATATATGGTATCTTGAGTTATTGTGTGTGGAATCCCCTTATGGATTCATTACAACCTTTTGTATGACCCATATCAATAGCCTAGGGATGCTTTTTAGACCGAAGATTTATGTATGTTGGTTATAGAATGGTATTCTATCTTTTCCTAATGTAGAGGATCCTTATAGTTCATTCTCGAACTACATACATCAAGTACCCATTTCTCATCTCCTTGCATGACCTTTATTTATTTTATTATATACTAATATAAATTGTAGGGCATCATCAAGCATACAAGTAATTTAGTTTGCCCACATCTTTATCGTTTATTTCATTACTCATTACCTAGTTGAATGTGAAGTTACATATATCAACCCTTCTCTTTATAAGTTTAGAGGCTTACTCAAGATTTCCCTTTGTAAGAGAACTCACCATGAGCCCTCATTTTGGTCGGTTTGATTTTTTAAATGTACCCTCCTCATCTATCAATTTGCATCTTTCACCATTTAGAAATTTTAATAGATATTCGCCTATCCTTGAAATGAAATCCATTAACCGAGAATTAAAAAACTATATTGAAAGCCATGATCAATGTGACAATACTCAAGATCTACTTACTTTTACCTTAGAAGTCAATGTTCTATACCGAAAGACAACTCTAATACATCTAATGAGAAAATTTCCATATCAAAAATTTGATCATAAAGCTCAAGTTGGATATGATATAGATGATGCTACTAATATGATAAAATGCATGAAGAAGAACCAAAATTTCACATTCTTAAGACTTTTGTAATTGAAATAGACAATGTTGAGGAATATTTTGAATAAAAAACCAAAATTCCAAAAGAAATCAAACTCATTATGCAAAGAATAAAGTTGTCAAGCAACAAAAC
The DNA here is from genome assembly GCA_019776745.2 of Taxus chinensis. Taxonomy (NCBI): domain Eukaryota; kingdom Viridiplantae; phylum Streptophyta; class Pinopsida; order Cupressales; family Taxaceae; genus Taxus; species Taxus chinensis. The sequence continues at coordinate 693,388,666 of CM034148.1, forward strand.
ATAACTTTGGCTAACCGTAAGGCTATTGAATACTATTTTCTTATGACACATTAACATTCTCAACATGTTTCCACTCTCATTGTGACTATTTCAACCATGTTTGAGACAATCCTAACAACGTCTAAATACCATACACAATCACAATGTGTCTAATCCTCTAAAAAATACTCAAATAAAATTGGAGTGTCAAATACAATATAAATCTAAATGTTTTAATTGTGCCATTATATGTTATTTACTCTGGAAAAATCTTTCTTGCCACTATTTGAATCAACACTGATAAATTTAATCATAAGTGAGATCATTCATACTTGTCAACCCATAATATGATTGTGTTAGTTTCTTAGACAAAACAAGCTAAGACTCCAAATCTGATTTTTTAAATTTATTTTTAATCAAACATCATTTTTCATAAAAGAAGGTGATATACTTCTAAGGAATGTCAATGAATAAGTCTCATCAATTAACCCTTATGGTCTAACCTCTACAAATTTAAAAGCATACTCTTTATAGGAATGGACCAACTTAAATTTGGAAGTTTGTATAGGTACAGGGATGGAAAAGATTGGGAAGAGATTTTATTTTGTTCGGTAGCAATAAAGTGTTGTTTAAATGTAATTGAGATTATTAAATTAGTTGTTTAAATATTTCGATTTCGTACGCAAAAATCTAAAAGTAATCCATATGCAATTCGAAAAAATATACAAACGATATCATTATGGCATTTTCCCACAATGTTTTTTTTGGGCCCATACGTAGACATCATGGAAGGGCATTTTCCGAGGAATTTTCAAAAAAGATTTTTAGTCGTTCTAGGTTTCCAATGGGAAAAATACATCTTTAAATGTATTTCAAATTGTGTCAAATCTTGGCTAGGAGAAATATTTATGGTCTTGTCGCCCTTGGAACGGTGGAATTCTATGGTATTTTTGATAAATATAAGAAAGTGAGGAAAATAAATTAAGATAATTAAAATAGGTCTATAGAACATTGATACTAATGAAATAGTTATGTAAAGGTGTTAGAAATTTATTAGGGAAGGGAATGTGGGCATCTTATTATGAATTAAATACGAGGCATATATATTTTATATTTCATATAATTTAAATTTGTGATTTTTTAAAGAGTATATGTTCTTCACCATTATGTTAGGTAATACGTATAATGAAAAACGAGTCATAAAATGTTGCTATATTTAGAGACCACCATTGTTACTATGAAGAAAAGAAGAGTTTCATAATCAATTATCTCAAAAAAGTCATTGCTGTAAGAGTTATTGATATCCATTAAAATACCTTGGCTAAGAGGGCTAGGGTGAAGGTTTGTAACATAGGGAAGAGGGGTAGTACACCTCCCCTAGAGCATTGCATAACATCCAATGCAAATTATTCACTTTCAAAGTTAGAGGAAAACAATGATATGAATTTTTCTTTAGTATTGGAAATGTCAGGTAGAAGAACTAGAAGGCCATTATTGGTTATGACAAAAGGTAAAAGTCCAACGCTTAGTGTGTGAGTGAATGGAATCTACTATATCAATGAATGTGTACACATGTTGCATTGATGATTAGGTACCAAATGAGAATATAAATTCATAAAAAATGACAGATGAATCCAAAGTGTCACGTGTCAGCGCAAATTTTGTAAAATTTGATCTAACAAATCAATTTGTTGAGTGTCGTCCTTGTAGTTTGTGTGTTCATATAACCAGTGAGACAAGACTCAAACACGGGCTCATGTCTCATATGCTTTAGCACATGTAAGAGGGTCAATCTACCTATCCATTGAGCTTACTTCTAAGGGGTCTTGTTGCATTTTGAAGAAGGTTGATGAAACCCTTGGGGATAAAGCATTATTGTTATGTAGTGCATCTTTTCACCTTTGATTTAGTGAATAAGGTTGGTAAGATTGTTTTCTAAGAACATTGCTAGTTGTAAGTAGGAGATATGCAGTGTTTATAATAGGCTTCAATAAACCCCCATCCAAAGCTAGATTAAAGGTTAGGTGTATCGTAGACAATAATTAGAGTCGACACCCTTCTCACAATTTCTATTAATAATTGTTTCCCATCAAGTAAATATATAAAAGTTGCTTGCAATCTCATAAATTTTAAAAATTGTATCAAGATCATAATAACTAAAAATTAGAGAAATTGATATACAAAAGAAATAAAAATATTATATAAAATTATCACGAAAGGATGACAAAATATTCCACTGATGGAAAACTAAATGCAAGAGGTTCTTAGAATGCAACAATTACATTTTTTCATACAAGGCTTCACGTAAGTCTGATTTATCAATATCACGTAGGCAATGAGACTCAAACCTAAACGCAACACCTTATTCCACAATGCAATAAAATGACTATGTAGCTCCCATGGTTTTGTGAAGATTAATATTTGGACACGACCTACCAATTAATTCATAAAGAAATTAGACATCCCCAAATAAAATTAGGAATGGAGAATTGAATGCTTCTTTCCTTCAATTATACTTACCTCTATGGGCTACACCAATGACACTATCAAAAATACATAAAGCTTTTCCTAAAAACAACTACACACATGCATAATCTGGAGCTACATCAAAGAATGGGTAACAATACCAACAAAATCATATGAGTTCAAAAATATGCCATATTTTTTTACTTGCAAAAAATATTATAGTAGCTTTTTATATGTACGTGTCAAATTTATAAAATTATATTACTACATAATAATATCAATAATGGGTCATTAATATTGAATATTCAAGAACTTTTTTATGCTAGGTTCTAAAAATAGCGTACAATAAGGGAAATATTTTGATTTAGGCACCTCCTAAATATTAGTGCCCTAGGCAATTGCCAAGTGTGCCTAGGGCTTAATTCCCCCTTTATCACACCCATCAAAGATGTTAAGGTCATTGTTGTGGCAGATCACTGACTCAATTGATACTTAAGAGAGGTAGTGGAAATTCGTAGGCACATAGATAATTTAAAATTAAACCTCGGGTATTTACATTTAAAAACTAGGGTTCAAATGTTTTAGTTTATATTAAAATTAAACCTCCATTTCCTTTGGCCCACCTCTCTAACCTACCCCCAATACCTGGTTCAAAACATTAATAACTTAAATCCTTTTACCCCCTCATGTCTACCAGTATATTGACTTTAATTTTATTAATTTTAATTACCTCAATATGAACCCACGTGCTAGGATATTGTCTAGCTAATGAACCCCTCGTGAAACAAACAAACATCAAATTTAAGGTTTAAATTAATTGTTAACATCTCACATATTTTACTGCCCACCATCACCACCCTTTGTTTCCAATATTGTAGGATGCCTCCGAGTGTAATAAATTAGTACAATGTATTTATTTGAAAGAAATAATTATAGATTAATCTCAAGGTGCTTATCTTGGATTTGTCACACCTATTGAAGTATTCCACATTTATTAACAAACCCATCACATTCTTCACAAATGTTTCCATGGATGGTGATAGATAGCCTCAATGTAGCTACACCAATACGTTGGGCTCGAAAAATAATTTCCGAGGGAAAAAAATGTGGTCTAAAATCCACCTTATTCCAAAGATAGTGTTTTTTAAAATTATATTCTTTAAGTAAGAAGAAAATTTTCCATATGATTATTAAATAGCTGTCCCATTTAAGGTCAAAGATTTTTATTGATATATCACACTATTACACTCCACCACCTCAACCCCCAATCTTCAGTTTCCTCTTCATTGCCTCCCCCAACTGTAATTTAAGTTATGCCTATCAATGTAACTAAGGGAAAAATTCTTACCTTAAAGGAACAAATAATTTAATGTTTAAATTAATGGGTTATAATTAATTATTATATTAAAATTGTATTGTTAGTTTGTAATGATTAATTTGTTTATCCTTATCTTTATGAGTGGGCTTCATTGTAGTGCATATGTACTATAGTTATCCATATGAGGACATTTGGTCCAAAATCCTTACATAATTTTAATCATGACGATGGATCACACAGTGTGATCACAAACATCAATTTTACTAAAATTCTATAATGTTTTCTAATCAAATTTATTGTTAATGTACGTTGTTTTCAATACTATTTTGTATTAGATAAGCATGTAACTAATTTTAAATTTATGTTTATGAATCATGCATTAGTATATTCACTTGAGTCAATTACAAATCAAGTGGCAACTCTAGGCACATAATTTTGGTATGGAATTAGTTTACTTTGGAGTTAGCGTGTTATTGTGTTTATTAATTATTAAGTCAATTTAGGTTTTTGTTAGTGTATGTTGCTTGTGTTGTTTGATCTTCGACTAGTCTAGCTAGTTTTTTATGTGACGCCAAAGTTAATTGGTTTGGTGTTAGTGTTTTCATGTGTTTATTGATTATTAGTTCAAGTTAGGCTTTTGTTGTGTTCTTGTTTGACCTTCGAATCGTCCCTTTTGTGATTTCAAATCTTCAACCTTTTCTTGTCCCTCTCAACTTTGTTCTCTCTCATTAAACTTTTATTCTTATATGTTCTTCTTCGTTTGTCCCTTTTTCTCTCTTCCTTGTTCTCTCTCTCTATTCCCCTATTTTTTAATATTTTAGGCAGTTGTTAGTTCCCTACTATATGGTAATTGGTCATGTCATTTTGTACTCTATATGGAACTGGTTACCACCTTTGTGGGTCTCTTCCACCCTTCTTCTAAAATCCCTTAGGTTTGTGTGTTTTTTTGTTGGCTTTCCTATCCATTGTGTGTCATATAGGGTCCTAATATGAATTCAAGAAGCATATAGAGACATGAGTGCATTAGTGGTTTTAGGACAAGAAAATGAATAATTGATTCATACAAGTTAGTTGAAGTCGTAAGAGAATAAGTTATTGTTTTGAAGAGCATCCCATGCTAAAAGCATAATTCAAGCAAATAAGAGTATTTTAGTATTTTTAGTTGCTTAGCATCTCCTGAAAGATTAGAATTGTGACACTTGAATATATTAGATTATCTATTGGCATGCATTGAGTGATGATTTTTAAGTATTCAAGGCATGAGGGACCTGGTAATAATATAAGGATAATAAAGGCCCCATTAACACCTATTTGTTATGGGTATTGTAAAGTGTTAACACCGGATTAGGGTTTGGAAATCAATTTTCCAGTTATTCACAATGAAACTAGGAAAAACAAATTAGATTTTCTAGGATCGAAACTAGTTGATCCCATTTATGTAACTTATTTCACATTTAACAAATAGTTCTATTTCTATATTTTACAATTTTAACACATCATTTTTATACTCTATTTGGAGTTGATTAAGTTCATTACACAATTCCATTTTTTTGAGTTGGATTTGCCATGTTGTTGACGAATATCTAATATTATTCTATAAAACCTATTTTTTTCTATCTTTTCAAACATTTTAATTATTTCTCAATTTCCTAAACTTCATAGTTAGATGAATAATTACAAGTCCATCGGTTTACCCTTATGGTCTAATGAAAAATAAATACATAAATATACACCATTCAAGACTAGAGACTATTAAACTTAAATTTGTAAGTTCTATAGATGCATGCATGAAAAAGATGGACAACTCACCTTGGCAGCTACTCGATAAATATAATTGGAAATTATTGAGGTAAGCTGTTTTAAAATTTGGGTATCGTACCATCACCATTATTATATGCGATTCAAAAGATTATATCTTATGGCATTTTCCCACATGCTGAGCGTAAGATCTTCTCAATTATATCAATGCATTTTTGCCTCCTCACATGTAGACATACTTATATCGAGGGGGATATATCTTGAAGGCTTCCAACTGAAATAAATTCTTTTTTAAAGTCTGCAAAATCGTGTTAAATCTTTTCCACCAACATAACTCTTTATGGTCCTCTCGCCCTCGTATTTTGATAAATATAAAGCAATGTGGGAAAGATTTATAATTATGTTAAACTTTAAATTTATGTTTTATTATTATTATTTTATTGTTATGGGATAATTGTATTTATAATTTAATATTATTTGATTATTATTTAATATATATTTTTTAATTTGGAAAAATCAATTAAAATATAGCAATATCTTTTCTATACGATAGAGTGTGGGTTCAAAACATTTATTTCTTTTTGGAAGACTAACACAATAATACAATTCGATTGATGTCATTTTTTAGCAATCAACGGGAACTAGTGCCGAGGAATGTAATTAGAGAGCGATTAACAAATATAGTATGAAAATAAAATTAAAACTGAGAAACACGAATAATGATCTAGGTGAGGTGGATAAGTGAACCATTTTTGATGTTTTATTTATTTATTTCAACTTGTTTGTTGAGGAAAATGAATATTCTAAGCACTTCTTCTTGAGAAATGTCAAAGTTGAGAATAACTATGTAAATAAAATCCTGATATATATTGATCAAATAAAATACGATATGATCATGATAAAGGACCCTTGTGAAATGTCTATTCCTTTTAGGTTAATCTTCACTAGAAAAGGTCATGTTGGGGATGGAGAAAATTAAGACGATGAGGCTAGAACCAAGGATAATATATGAATCAAATCCCCAGGGGGAACTATAGTATCCCAAAAAGTTAGAATGTGGAATTGCTAGTTGTGGTAGTGTAACTTGATCGTCAAGAACACATAAATGTTTGATAATAAGTGCAGGTGAAATTGTATTGTGGAATACATCATGTATTTTCTCAATGAGAATGTTGTCTTGAATGTTATTGAGATCTAAAAGAGTGGGGACATGCCATAATCATCCTACCCTACCAGGAAACACTTTACTATTGAGTGTCCTCCAAATGCGTAAGGAAATATCCTTTCTGTGGCACTATCTAGTGTGGGAGAATTGTGTAGGAGATAGCTTATTTTGGGTTGTATGGATATTTTTTATTGTATGAGATTCATATGAATGTAGGTTGGATAAAATTGGACCCATGTATATGGTTTAAAATAAAATTTTATGAATGTGACAAGTTGTTATTATATAGGATCTATAATTGGGTTTCAAAAAGTTAGTGTTGTTTTTGGTTGTGTAATGGTGGTGCATTTGAATGGAAATGAGTAGTGTTTGTGTGGGAATGAGTTGTGAGTTATTTTTCATAAGTGACAATGTTTTATTTTAGTTTTGGGTATGGTTTACAATAAAACATATGAAATCTAAGAAACTGGCGAAAATTAAATCCTTTCATATGTCAAACTTCATGTTTATTGATGTATGCAAACAATTAAAAGAGAATGATTATTCTATGTGTAGATGAAGATTTCATTTTTTAGTATTTTCAATTATTGGGATAATGCAAATAGATGATACAAAATCAAATATAGTATTGTAACTGAAGATGATTCTTTCATGTTCTAAAATTAAATAAAAATAAGGATGATTGCATCTCTTTTTCTAAATGTAGATGCAAGAATTTGGTGGATCTAATTTTATCTAATGCAATGATCAATGAAATAATTTTTTTATTTCTTCTCAAATGCTTTTTGAATGAAAATTATTTTCTATGAAGATATACATTTCAAATCTTAAATGTTCATGATCTACTTATAAGTAAATACAAATTTGAAAATAATCTCCTAATGTAAGATTTATTTTTAGAGAAAATTAATGGATCTATATATAAATGCAGGTTGGAATCATAACCTAGTGTGATTTACTTTTGTTTTTATGAAACTTTTCAAAATGAAACCACATAAATGATTTTGAGAAGAAAATAATTTAAAACAACATTAAAAAATTAGTAAGAAGCAAAAGAAGACAAAACCAACCTTTCTTTTTGAATAAGGAAGTTCCTAGGCTAAGTTTTTATGCTTCTACCCTTAGAATAAATTCTTATTTATGTGCTTAATTTACCATGATTGCAAAATTATTGTGGTAATAAAACACAGACAAAATAGATAGTAGATGATAGAAAATTATAACATGACAAAGGCTATCCCAAGGAGGTAAAAAGCATTGGTTTGATCCTCAATTTATTTCCTTTTTTGTAATGGAAGTAAGAGAGAAAAAACATAGTAGTATTTTATTTTACCAAATAGCCCAAGGTGCGTTGGCACATCACTCAATCAAAACTAAGTGCTCACCCGAAGTGGGCAAGGGTACCAGGTCCCTCTTTTATGGAAGCTTTGTCAAGGAGTTAACATGATAAGCACATACATAGATATATTCCAGATCCATAATAACAATGCAAGTGATAACCATAAAAGATCTAGATCATAACCATATGCAAGAATAACTTATACAAGAATCAAGATTAGGTTTACCATACAAGAACCAGTCACAGATATGTCAACAACCAATATCCAACCACAAAGATCCATTGTATTAATTACTATAAAACACAGAAGTTGAATACATACATAAGAGTATCATTATAGTCATGCACGCTCATAAACCAACAACATCACACTAGCAAAACATGGATCCCTAAATCGTGCAAATCAATACATATTTATAGGTAGTGGGGACTTTCCCTTCACTACTCATGCACTCTCCAAAATAGGCTACATGCTAAGAATATTCATGCACCCTTACATGATAAATACAAAAGCATGCAAGCTTGACTAATAATAGACTATCTAATAATATCAACTGCAGATCTAATCCTATTAATAGCTCAAAACTATGCATGTCATCTTGATCTTCCACTTTCCTAAAATAGCCTTGCTTCATCCTCAAGTCTTCATGTTGATGCATGTGCTTTCCAAGTCTTCTAGCACTTCAATCTATCTTTAGCCTTATGGTAAACAAAAATGGCTAAGTCCTGAAGTCATATTTTCCCTGTGCGCCCTTTTCACTATATTTCCATGTACCTCTGTACGCCCTATGCCTCACATGCCCAATCCTTATGCGCCTTCAGTACTTAGGCTGTAATTCATCAGCCCAACATTACCCCACACTTGCTTCATTGTCCGTCCCCAAAAATGGGTAACCATGATTTATCTTTCCATGAATAAAGAATAAGGAATGAAATAATAACTATACACAAATAATGAAAGAATACTTGGGTGCTCTATCCCTCTGTAGGTAGAATTAACTTTGGATATTCACTCTTTATCTCTACTTCTAACTCATTCCAATCACTGAGCACCTTATTAGTTTTATCAGGGATGTCTGCAAGTACTCCGTCCATCTCATCCAAAGTCATGTTCTCACCTTCATTCTGCAATACTATGAGAACTTTCGCCATGCTTGAAACCATCCCATCCATTACATCCATTCTTCGCACTATGAGTTTTCCTATCTCTTTGATTCACTCCTTGTGAGGGTCACGGGTTACTGCAAGCGCATCACACTTCTCTGCTACCAAGGTCAGCCTCTCCTCACACCCAAGTGTATCATTCTTCACTACATTAAGGACCTCATCCTCCTCTGTTAGAGTCCTTATCTTTATTATATTTTTAGGATCTGCACACATATTTAGTGCCAATTCTTCCTTTTTCAATTCATCCTTCAATGTCTGTAGTATAGATTCATACCTAGTTATCTTGCACACAATTGTGGCCTTTTCTTTCTCTACATGTGCCACAACATCCTTTGGTTTTGGCATGTGCACTGGACCTTCATCCATACCATATGAACTAGGGTGTAAGTAATGCATTGCAGATGGAAACTTCTCTGGCACTTTCTCTTCCAGATTTGGCCTTGCCTTCAAAATTTCATCACCAATTTGTTCCACCATACTCAACACCGTACATGCCTTCACCTCAGTTGTCTCCTTTTCCTCCATCAGGTACTTGATCTCAGTGTCTTTATCTTTCCTATCTTCCAAAAAATCTTGAATATTTTCCACTTTATCTATGTTTCTGCACGTAACCTCTGTAGATACCTTTTTTAATGCATTACTCACCTGCTCATCTGACATCTGAGTCAGTTTAACTGTCACATGGTGTGAATGTGGCACTTTCTTCATTCTCCATGAGACACATGATTCTTCACACACGTCAAAATCTAGGCTCATCCATATGAGTCTGCATACTCCATGATAGTTGTCTTCCGTGTGCATGTGGTCACCATTTTTGAATCCATTAACTCCCAGCCATAAAGGTCTTGGGGCTCCAAAGTACTTTGGAACCTAGCGCATATGATTTTAGTTGGGTCATTAACATACCCAAATATAGGAGTTTCATACACTCCTTCATCCTTTTTTTGAGCACTTACCTTTGGGAATGTTTACACCCGTATCAAGAACTGATCCCTCCATCAGTTTGTGTATCAATATGATCACCAGATGGCTCACCCTTATCTATATCTATCTCTGTATCAATGGCACCAATGTCTATCTCCCACTCTTTCAACTCCTCTGTATCATGTTTCAAGTCTTCCTCCTAAGGTTCCTCTACATCCTCAGTGTTGACCAGAGTCTTCAGCATGTTGTCCTCTAATTTCTCACCCTCATCATCCTGTGAGTAGGGATTTACCTACACCTTTTCTTTACTGGCTCTACCTTGATAGGAGAAGTCCTAGGTGACCTCCTTGGTGGCTATGATGGACCCCACACCTTGAGTTCTAGTTCTTCTCAACACTCTCCTATATTGTTATCCCTAACGATCTCTCCTGAACCTATCTCTACTGCACCTATCTCCATTCCCACTTCCTCATCATTCCTTCTACAATGGAGGGGTTATTTCACACACTCTTTTCTCCCCTACAGTGGGTTGTCTCCTACTACCATGCTCCAAGCCACCACTATCTTTCCCTAGTTCCTCCTCTTCTTCTTCCTCATCATGGGGAAAAGTTTCCTCTTCATCTTATAGTGTGCCCACAGTATGTTTTCCCTTGGGAAACTCAGGGAGCTTGAATTCATTCTCAACATATTTCCCATTCTCCAATTTGGGCTTAAGGTAGATATATACCTTAGCCGCTCCAACCTTCCCAATTGTTAGGCTCACAAAATTGATATGAATATCATCTGAAATCAACTTCTCAATATAAGAAGACTTACTTGGGTAGACATATGTCTTTGGAGTGTATGATAGTCACAATCCACTTTGTCTGCATTGAAGAGAAACCTTCGTGTGTTTGAAAATATGTGTAATGATGCCTGAAAATAACACACAGTGAAGGCATATGGGAGCTTGCACCAAGGGCTCCACTTTCCATCCTTCATTCCAAAGTGCCCTATCAAAAATGTTGGTAAACAAAAAACTGAGCCTACTTGTCTAATATCAAAGGAAGATCCTTAGGTATTCTCCATTCTTCTTCAAACGCAGCGCATGCAGTGAACTCATACCAGATTTTTATCCTTTGCTTGTAAGGTCCACTCATGGATCCATCACATGTATACTTCACAAATATTTCCGCAAGGGATTTCTTTTCCTATGGGTATTGCCAAATCTTATATTTTGGCCCGTCGAGCACTCCAATCTCCACAAACACAATAGAAAAAGGGATCATGCCAAAACTTATCTTATCCCCCTAGTGTGCCTCTGCAACAATAGTCTCAACAATGAAGTTGGCCAAATTATAGATGACCCCTATTTGTCATCTTCTTAGCAACATGCAACCAAGATTTGTTTACTTATGACTAACACTCTTGATTGTTCAACTTGGTGAGGAGGTGTGTTGCCACCTGAATAACAGGGTATTTCTGTAACTTAAAGATATCCATTCCACACCCTCCCTTCATGTAATTGAACGATTTCTTGGTTTCTTTTATGCCCTCCTTATCAATGAGATCACTGCTGACTTTAGTGCCTAAGCTTCTTAACCCTATCAATCTTCCAATCAGGGGTGCGGTGAGCCTCATTTGCCACCCAAAAAAGTAAAAGAAGTCCTCATGGACTTGGCTCATCAACCACAGATAAAGCTTCTCTGGTTTGCCAAAGTAGGGGAGTTCATAAAGCTGCAAAACTCCCATATTTGTCAACAATTTTTCTCTTGTGTCGTCGTATATGGCCATATCATTCTCATTGCTCACATGACTATTTTTACCACTAACAACTTGTCCAATTCATCTTTATTATCCTTAGTTATGTGGTTATAGTCACTTACTTTGCAACGTCAAATGTGACTCCAATTACGACCCATGAATACCCCTTCTGGATACTACATCTCCAAAAATTGACTTACGAAGGGTGTCTTCAACTTCTGTTTCTACATCCTTATGCTTTTTGCCTCTTGTAGTTGCTCCAGGTGCTCACTTAGGTGTCATAGGGACTATAAAAGTGTTTTCTTGCAGTCGATTCAAGCTCTGCAACTCAAAACCATGCCCTAGCTCAAAATGTGCCCTAGCTTTAGAATTGAACCCTAACTATTGATTTTCCTCCCCGCATGCCTTTATTTCACTCAAACACTTTTCTTAATGGAGCACCAACCAATCATGCACAAATACGTCTGGTTTAGTTTCTTATCACAACTCTTCACATTTCTCACATAACTCACTCTTAGCTCATCCCTTCAACTCCTTGAACGCTTCTTCTCTCAATCACAATGTAAAAATGATTCCACAACACCACCTTTTATAATGTTTGTAAACTTTTCCACATTTATTTCTCTCTACCTACCACCGTACTCAGCATTGAATGATGTTTTGTTCCACTTCCGCACTGATTTTTCTGAGTCCCAGTCGTAACCTTTTGGTGCCCACTACTTCTCAGCCACAAACCTCCTTTCGTGCGTGCCTTCATGTGCCAAAGTACCTATCCACTATACCTTTCACCAAGTAGTTTCCCATGTTGCAACCTACCTCGTGTTACACTTGTGCATCCATTCATCCACAAGTGGTCTTTTTTAGGAGCAATTTTTCTTGTATCTGCACCTTTACTTCAAGCACCTGCATAATATCTCCCTATGCATACCCATATTTAAAAGAATGTTCAAACTCAATCCATTTATCCTGTATATACTCCACCCCACACTAAAAGTATGCACGGTCCTCTACGCATGAATTTAATAGATAGTAATCAGCTTCTGGAGTGCAAGTGTGCTTATTACACAAAACAAAAAACTAAATTGACAAAGCATAATAACGATGAAAGGAAACACATATAAAGGAAATGCATTAAATGAAATCTAATCTAATGGAAATACTGCCTTATTACAAACACCAAGAAGACTTATTTATAGTAGGGCTTCAACCTACTCCATTAAAATAACTGGGAAACCATGTCCCATCCAATGCTTGTAACTAAAAACACCTGAATCAAGTATATAAGTCACAACATATGGTCCCAAACAATGCATTTTGAGCTTTCCAGGGTGGCGTAAGAACTTGGAATCATAAAGAAGAACCATCCATCCAACTTCAATCTTTTTATCCTTAATATGCCTATCATGCCATGCCTTCTGCCTGGCCTTTTCTATCTTCTGACTCCAACGAGAAATGGTGCACCTTTCATCCAACTGCATCAGTTTATCAATGCATTCTTCTAATGCTTTCTCATCATCCAAACCTCCTGCGTGTGCAATACACAAAGAAGGTAACATGAATTCCACTGGTAAAACAACCTCCATGCTAAACACCAACTTGAAAGGGTGTGGCCTTATTCAACCTCTTGTAGGTTGTCTTGTATGCCCAAAGTACAATAGAGAGACTTTATCATCCTAGTATTTCCTTCCAACATCACAAATCTTTGTCAATGTATGTCCCAATATCTTGTTGAAATCCTCAGCAGTTCCATTTTCCTGTGGGTGATAGGGTGTTGTTTTATGGTGTGCCACCATAAATTCTGCCAATAGTATCCTGATAGTCTCATTAAGGAAATGAGTACCCCTATCACTTTTTAAAATCAATGGGCATCCATACCTGCTGATAATGTTCTCCCACATAAACCTTGTTGCATCTATAACTGTTGTGCAATCCTTTGTAGGCATTGCTTCTTCCCACCTTGTAAGATAGTCTGTATAAGTTATAATGTAGTGTGATCTAGTTTTGCACACTGGTGGGGAAATAGGACCCACAAAGTCAATTGCCCATTTTTCAAAAGGTTTTGCACTAGCAATAGGCCTCAAAGGCATTTCATCTCTATGCCTAGGCTTTCCAAGGTGTTGACAATGATCACACACCTTGGCATATTCTTTACAATCCTTATACAATGTTTCCCACCACAAACCATAGCCAAAAAAATCTTACACATAGTGGCATCTCCTGCATAATGTCCACCTGCAATCCCACCATGAGCTTCCTCCATAATAGCTTTGAGTTCATGCTCAAGTACACACCGGCGCAAAACTTCATCCCAACCTAGCTTGTATAAATCTCCACTAATCAACATGTAAGGTGCAACATGTATAACAAGTTTCTTTCTTCTCCAAACTCTTCATCCCTTTCGGTGCCACACTAGTACACAAAAAGAAAACAATATCTTCTAAGTCAGAGGGCATGGTTCAATCTAAAAAGTTATGCATCTGATATTGTATCCTCAATTTTACGCATCCTCACCTAAATTAATCCTTGATAGATGATCTAGTCCAAAATTACTCTTGCCTAGCTTTACCACCACTGTAAAGTTAAATTCCTGAAACAACAGAATCCAATGACATATGTGCCCCTGCAAAATGGGCTTGTTCACCAAGTACTTCAGTGCCATGTGATCTGTATAAAATATAAATGGGGTAGCCAACAAGTATTGTCTAAACTTATGCAACGCGTAAATCATGGACAAGGCCTCGCACTCTGTAGTTGTATAATTCTTATTTCAGTCTGGGTGTCAATTTCCTACTTGCAAAACAAATAGGATGATCAACAATACCTTCTCTAGGATGGGCTAATACTGTGCCAATGGCCATGCCAGAGGCATCCACATGCACATGGAATGGTTTGGTCCATGAAGGAAAGCACATAATAGGCATTGTAGTAAGCCTTTCCTTCAATGTTTCAAATGTGCATTGTTGCGCTTCACCCCAATGGAACTTTCCCTTACTCTTCAACAATTCCTCCAAGGGCATGAAAATCCTAGCATAACCTTTGATAAAATTCCTGTAATAACCTGTGTGCCCCAAGAATCTATGCACCTCACTCTAGTTAGTAGGTTCCTCTAAGCCCAAAATAACAACAACCTTAGCAGGGTCTACCAACAAGCCTTCTTTACAGATAATATGTCCCAACAAAGTCCCAAAGGGTGTAGAAAAAACACACTTCTTAATGTTTAAGGAGATGTTCAACTGTCAACACCTCTCAAACATAAGTCTTAAATTTTCACAATGATCTTTCACTAGCCCATAAACTTTCCAATCATCCAAGTAAACCTACAAAACTTTTGAATGAAATCCTTGAATGCTTGAACAACAATGCGTGAAAAGATTACAGGTACATTCTTCAATCCAAAAGGCATAACTATGTATGCAAAACTTCCCCACTCAGTGGTGAAAGTTTTCTTTTCCTAGTCCTCTTTGGCAATCCTCACCTGATGATATCTAGAAATTCCATCAGTGAAGGAGTAGATCTTGCACCCTGCAACGCCTTCCAGAATCTCTTCAGTAAAAGGTGTGGGAAAGGGATCTATTACACATGCAACATTCAATTCCCTATAATCCACACAAATTCTTATCCTTCCATATTTCTTTATACTTATCACCATAGGGCTAACCCACTCTGACTCCTCAATGGGCTCAATGATCCCATATTTCAACATCTTATCAATCTCTTCCTTTACCTTGATGCACATATTAGGATTCATCCTGTAAGGCCTCTTCCTAACTAGGTGTGCACCTTCCTTTAGCTTGATCCTCATCTCACCCAAAGAGTGATGTACTCCTTTCAAATCATGATATCCTCTCAGGAAATAAGTCCTAGAAGTTGCACAACAACTCAATTATCTTTGCAACCTCTGAGTCAGACCAATAATCACTAATGATGGCCTCCTTTAGTTCAACATTTATTCCTATGTTGACCTTCTTGGTTTTCATAGGCTCATACATGTGCGTGCCTTCTCATCTACAGTTGTCTAAGACCTTGCATGTACCCAAAGTATGATCAACATTCATATTCTCCACTTCTTCATCATCAATCATGTAGACCATCTTACCTTTTTCTTTTTCTAGGCAAGCGCGTGCCCAAGTTGTTCTTCATCTGTCTCTTCTTCTTCAAAAGTGCATCTCCAGATCTGACTCACCTAGTAACTCTTGAATAAGCTCCTCAGCCTTCGCACTATCTCCCATAGTCAAGCGCTTCATAACCTGTAATGCCTCGTTCACTAGAGGTTTAGTATAAAAATAGTCAAAGGTCTGAATTATACCTGTAGTCAGTTCTTGCCAATTCCTTGTTTCTCTATTCAACTCTGCATAGACATACCATGTGCACGCGTAGCCTCGCAAGGTGAAGTAGAACTTGTGCACCCAAAGTGAAGGTGGTAAGGCCTACTTTCCCCTCTGTCCAAAGTCTCTCACACTTCTGAATGTGATGTGAAGCAGAATCCTTCCCATGAAATTCACATGTCTTGGTAGGCACATTGCTCTAAAGAAATCTAGTAGAGAAGGTGATTCTCACTTCTTGCCACTCTAAAATACCATCTTTGTGTACCATCCACCAGTGTGTTGTTGTTCCATGCAAGGTATACACTAGCATATTCCTTCTTTCCACTTGGTCTGTCCACTGGGCCTCCATAGCATGTAATAAATACTTCAGGATTTCCCTCACTAGTGTACCTTGGTACCTGGTTGCTGCCCAAATGCCTAACACATCGCGGCCTACTTACGCACATAATTGCACTCTTCATCTCGTGCCCAATCATTTCATAAGTCCCATGTGCCCAGTTGTCACAAGAAACACTGGTTTTATCACTCATAGATTGTGCATCATCCCATTAAATAACTCCTTCCTTTGATGGTCCAAATACTTTAGGATCTCTAATGGTGTGCACATAAATTCTGTTCAAATCCCCTTCACTCAAAGGTTCCACATAGGGTGTAGATTTTCCGTTCATCAAAGGAATGATCACATGCTATGTTTTGTTCTCAAAACTGATGTAACCCTTATTGAAACACAAATCAAAATTATTTTCATAACACCCAGGGCACCCACACAATTATGGAAATTTATCTTCTTCGGCAAGTGCCAAGACTTCAAAATCCCTAGTAAACTTGGCCCCTTGTATAGTAATATTGGCATCCTTCAGAAATCCAATGGGCGTGGCTTTAGTTCTATTCACCATATACAAGACATTCGAAGATGATTGTAATGTTGGCCTCTCCATTTGGTTCCATGCGTCCAATGTGAGTACATTCATTTCTGCACATATATCAATCAAAATTTTGCTCAGTAGCCATCCATCAATGACTGCATTCAACATGATATCTTTGTCATAATCAAGACTATAAAAAGGTAAATTAAAATGTAAAATTTGTCTCTCACACTCAACTCCAGTGTGTGGCATATTTCCCCTCAACCCTTCCCCCAAAAAAGGAATGATGTTTTCTCGGTGCAACATCTTACAAATCTCCTTCAAATCATCAACATATTTATGAGAAAGCTCAACTACTTTTTCTTGTTCTAGCTTTTGTGACTGCTCCTTCAAGCATTTTATCTCACCCTACAAATTTTGAATGACCTCCATAGTCTCGTGATAATATTCCTTTTAATGGGTACGATCTGGATAATTTACACGCAATATCTCTTGTTTTATAATAACATGTTTTTACTGTGGAGTCTCATGCACGCGCGCAACCTCAGCGCATGTAGTAATCTTCATAGGTATTACCTCTGGGTCAGGAGGTAACTTTGGCATCCACTGATCTTCCACAATGCATTGTACTCTAACCATTCTCGCACCTTTATCCTTCATTACGATTATGATTAATTTGTCCCGCAACATCATCTAAATCCATATAATAATTAGTCAGAAGATTAATTATTCTTTATTTCATCATTAATTCCTTTATTATAATATTTCATCATTTATCTAAATATTCCATTTGATCATTTATCCCATTAAAAATCTCTTTTATCACATTTACCCTTTTATCATTTATCTTTTATCTCATTTCATCCTTAATCCTTTTTATTTCATTATTATATCCTATTATAATCCCTATTAACATTTTATAGGAATTTAATATCCTAAATCTCACCTACCACCTACCCTACACATCCCTACACCTATCCTTTCCATAAAATCACATCCATAATCATCATTAATCAACCTAATCTAATCCTAATCTAATCACATCCTCACACCTCTAAACCTATATGCTTCTAAATCTAGAAGCCTCTCTAACCTTCTCCTTCCATTGAATTAGTAATTCAATGGAAGTTTTTTCCCTCCATGAATTTTGAATTCAAAATCTAAAATTCTCTAATTCTAGATAATTCTCCATCCTCATGCACTCTCCACCATTGATTCAAATCCAACATGGCTTCATCTTACTCATTCAATCCTCCACTCCTTAGCTATAAATTTAGCTCTCCTCCTCCAAGAGATCCAAGTTAGCAAGATCATAAAAAACCTCTGAGATTTTGTTTACTAAATCAATCCATCATTCATCCTCAATCCAATCCAATCATCCAATCTCTCATCATCTTGATCAAGCAAATCATCATTCACCAAGGGGAGGTGTTCTGTAAGTGCATCCACAACAAAATCTGAAGAACCAATCAAGCATCAAACATCAAGAGCACATCCAAAAAATTAAAGAAGGAGAATCTCAATTGTGGGTAAGTACAGGTATATTATATTCTCCTCTCTTTCCATCCAGCTCTATCTAAGGTAGTGTTTTAGATTTGTTAGTTAGGCATCAACTCACTTTGGTTTCTTGTTTGCATTTTCACTAGCACATATTTTTACATCTACATTTTTGGCACCCACCATGGGGCTTACCCCACAAAATTTTGATTGTTTTTAATAGAATTCCATACTAACAACAAACTGTCCAAATTTGGGAATTTTTTGTTGAGATTTACCCCTTGAAATTTGAAATTTAAGGGAAAATATTCCATTTCAGCGCGTTTGACCTGAAACAATGCTTTTGCAGACCCCTAGGTGTGTTTTTAGATACTTAAGTACATTTGTCCAACTTTGAATTCCTCAAAATTGCCATTTTAGACAAAATAGCATGTTTGCACACAAAGTAGCGCGTTTGTAAACAACACTTCAATGCTTTTGTTTAACCCTTAAAACTCCAAAATTGCCTTTTATATGCAAAACAACACGTTTATGCATAGAACTACATGTTTTTGACCTAAAACAATGTGTTTGTGACCTGAAATGGTGCTTATGACTTGAAATGGCGCTTATGTCCTGAATCAATGCTTTTGTTTTGCTCTTTTGTTTCCTAACTTCCGAGAGCCATAACTTTTGACCCCAAACTTGAAATGACTCTGTTTTTTTGCCAGAAAGGCATTGAAAAGATATATGCAATGAAAGTGTTACACTTTGTGTGCAGCTTCCTATGCTTACCAAAGATTAAAAATTAATCTAAAACTACTAATTCTTTTTGTTTTGCATCTCTTTTAGTCCAAGACATTGGGGTATAAAAAAACTACTAATCCTTTTTATGTGCAGGGCCTCCTCTTGAAGACCCCATTACATAATTTTCAATCATTTTATATTGCATCCATTTTCTTGCATTTATCATCCTTTTATGTATTCTTCCTTTGTTGCTTGTTCATCTCGAAGGTGAAACCATGTATGCTCTCCTCTCACGTCCTAAGACAATCTTGAGGATCAAAAGTGGCTAGCCTTCCATTTTTTCTTTTATACGGGTAACATGAAGTGGAAGTGATATCCATGCACTTACCATAGTCCTAGGGGTCTCGTGACTGTGGGATTCATCTCCACACACGTAGACACCCCTCATGTTCTAACGGGGTATATAAATTCTTAGAGATCTGTCGTTATTGGATAAGAGCTTGCTTTTTTTAACAACAACGTGAAGTGAGGGGATTCCACGTTTCAAAACCCATGCCTTAGACAACATCCTTGTAACACATACTTGGTCCCCACGTACCGTAAGGTATATTTGGGACTCCCTTAGTGAACCTATAAATCCTATACTAGGTAACCATTTGGCCGCATATTAAGCCATAGTGCAAGAAGACCAGACTCCCAAAGATCAATCGCTAGCCGAACGAAACAAATATGTTATTTTTTTCATCAATCATCCATTTTATCTTTAATCAATCCATTATAAATCCACAATCAATCATCATCCTTCATCAATCATCAAGGCAATCAAAGGGGAGGTGTTGCTTGAATGACTCCATCAAAATATGAAGCATCCAAGATCAATCAAGAGAAAATCCAATCATCAAAGAAGGATAATTCCAATTGTAGGTAAGTACATGTATATTTATTTCTCCCTCTTTCCATCTTGCTCAATCTGAGGTAGTTGAATTATTGTGTTAGATTTTTCATTTATTCAATTTCTAATTCATTGCATATTTGCATGCTAAAAAAAATCATATACATTTTGGCACCCACCGTGGGGCTTACGCCCCTAAATTTTTATTGGAATTAGTAGCATTTAGCACTAAGAACAAAATATCCAAATTTCATAATTTTTCGTTAAGATTTAACCTTGAAATTTTTTAATTTTTGTCGTTCTGTTTCGTTTCAACACGTACGACCTGAAATAGCATGTTCGTGACATGAAATAATGCGTTTATTATAAAACAGTGTTTTTTTCCCACCTTTAAAACCCCAAAATTGAATATTTATCAAAGCAACGTATTTGTGCACAGAACAATGTGTTTGTGACTTGAAACAACACGTTTGTGACCTGAAATGGCGCTTATGGCCGGAAATGGTGCTTATTTCCCGAATCAACGCTTTTGTTTTGCTCTTTTGTTTTCTAACTTTTGAGAGCCATAAATTTTGACCCTGAACTTTTGAAACAATTCCATTTTTTCCTGGAAAGGTATTGAAAATATCTATGCAATGAAAGTGTTAATTTAGTATTTTTAAAAGATAATTTATTCATGGTTTTCATTTTCCTAAATCTTGTTATTTTAACTACACATTAAGTTATCTTTTCTTGTTCCAAATTACTTAAAATTTGTGTGCAGCTTCCTACACTTACCAAAGATTAAAAAATCAATCTAAAACTACTGATCCTTTTTGTTTTGCAGCTCTTTTAGTCCAAGACATTGGGGTATAAAACGAACTACTAATCCTTTTGTTTTGCAGGGCCTCCTCTTGAAGACCCCATTATATAATTTTCAATCATTTTATCTTACATACATTTTCTCACATTTATCATCCTTTTATGTGCTCTTCCTTTGTTGCTTATTCATCCCGAAGGTGAAACCATGTATGCTCTCCTCTCACATCCTAAGACGATATTGAGGATCAAAAGTGGCTAGTCGTCCATTTTTTCTTTTATAGGGGTAACGTGAAGTGGAAGTGATATCCACACACTTACCATAGTCCTAGGGGTCTCATGATCATGGGATTCATCTGCATGCACATTGACACACCTCGTGTTCCGGTGGGGTATATAAATTCTTGGAGAGCTTTCGTTATTAGCTAAATGCTTTCTTGTTTTAAGAGAAACGTAAAGTAAGGGGCTTCCATGTCCCAAAACTAGGCCTTAGACAACATCCTTGCAACACAGACTTGGGCCCCATGTACCGTAAGGTATATAAAGGACTCCCCTAGTGAACCTATACATCCTAGACTAGGAAACTATTTGGCCACATATTAAGCTATAGTTCAAGGAGGTCATACTCCCCAAGATCACTTGCTATCCAATCACACATTGGCACATAGGTGGAGAGCCATTTTGTGGCACCTCCATTAGTATGTGGTATTGAAATCAGGTTATATCTTGATTGTAATTCCATTTCACTAGTTAGGGTGTGTATTGCATGTTTGTTGTTTGTTTGTAAACACCCTTAACCATCCTATCCTTTTGAAATTTTAATTAATCAAACATAATAATTCTTAATCAAATGAACCCAATCCTAATCCCATCATCATCCTTAATCAACAATCCTAATTCAAATCTAATTCCCCACACATCCTATCAAACCATGGCTTTTGATCCTAAATCCCCATCCTCTCCAAACCAACATCTAAACCCCTACCTCTTCCCTAAATCCACCATCCAAGTTATCCCATCATCCCCCGGCCATCAAATTCAACCATCTCACTTTATCCCACACACTATCAAACACCTTAATAAAAAAATCTCAAACTTAACATCCTACCTTAACCAATCCTCTCCCCACCATCCAAACCAAACATCCCATGTCGATCCTAACATCCTAAAAACAATTCAACAACTTAATCAAAAAATATTCAATCTTCAATCTTCAATCAACCAATCACCTCCTAAACCATCACCTCCTAACTAAACCCATCCACAATGTTTCCTTCCTAAGACCTCAAATTATCAGCCCATTGACTTCCTCCTTAACAAAGACAAATCATCTGAATCCACACCACTACCTAATCAACATAAACCACTATCTCCATAATCCAAATATATTGACTTTGACGACATCCCTAACTTTGACCTAGACCAAGAGGACGTCCTTTATATCCTTTCCAATTCAGCCACCAATCCCAAAACCACAACCATCGCAAACCCCAATCTCCAAATCCCCTATCAGTCATCATGTTCTACACCATCCTACCATCAAAAATCATGTGAATAATCCGCCATCATTCAAAATGTCAACTCCTAAATACAATCATTATAAAACCTATCATCGAGTCCCATTCACATATCCACAATAATAAAAAAACTTAATCCTAAATCAATATCACCTACATCTCATCTTAGTCCTCAATCCTCATCATCTTCATCACCCCAATCCAATCCTATAAAATTTCTCCTAGATTATCCCACAATTCCTAATCCACCATAAATTTTAGCCCCTAAGTTTATTTCATCCCCTCCACCACCTAAGCCTAATTCTATCAAAACTATCTTACCCACCATGACTCCTAAGTCACCCTCATCCCCTTCTACCCCTAATCCTAAACCATCAAATGTGGATCTTATGCCCCCCTCATAATCTGCATCCACATCTAATCCTAATTCATCACCTAAACCTAATACTATCCTATCCACTCATCCTATTTAATCTCCTCCATCCCCCAAACCTAAAACATCTAAAGTGACTCCTAAGTCACTAACTCCCAAACCTAAAAAATCCAATCCCAATCCTCTTTCCACCCCATCTCCCACCCATCATCTACTTTATCCTCTAAATCAACCAAATCCAATGTGGTTCCTACACCACACCCATCCTTTCCAACATCACCCAAATCTAATGTGACCCCCGTATCATACCCATCCCTCTCATCTAAATATACCCCAATCCCCTTCATCAATATCTTCTAATCCCCAATAATCTAATCCTAAACCAAAACCATTTGCATCAAAACCACCTACTCAAACCAATCCGAAATCAACTAAATCTACTTCGGCCTCCAAGCCCAAAACATACACTTTACCCCCCAAGCCTAATTCATCTCCTTCATCTTATTAGCCACCAAAATCTAATCCTAATCATAAATCCAAATCAACCAACACATCTCGTCAACCACCTAATCCTACACCATTAATTCATAATCCCTCCAAACCATTACTTCCTACTCCATCCAAACCATTACTTCCTACTCCATCCAAACCATTTAACCTAAACCACTTCACTCCTTTAGGATAATCCTTGACCACCAACTTCCATCGTATAAAAACCTTCAATATTATCATCCATCCCCTAGTAAAATAATGCAATCAAAACCTTCCCAAACTATCTTGGTATCAGGAACATTGCTATTGTGACTTCCATTGCACCTATGGACATTCGACCAACCATTGCATGCAATTTAGGTCTTATGTCCAAAACCTCATTAACCAAGGTCTTCTTGTCCTTATACCTCTTTATCCACCACCTTTATATCCCAATCATATCCCTAACCATCATCCACCATCCAAATCCCACTCAACATCCAAACATCTTCATCCATCCAAATCTCATCGTATGTCCAAAAATCGCTCACCAAGAAAAACCCAAAACAAAACTCACCCCCCATCCTTTATTAAGTCTTGCCTCTTCGCGGATGAAAAAACTACAACCCCCCAATCTCATGATGACCACATGCAATCATATTCCCCATCCAATTCATATCCTATAGCCAAAAATATGTTCACTAATATGAAACATGAAGGAAAAGGCTAAGGTATCCATGAATAAGGCATTCACAAACCCATCTCCCCTCATAAAAATCTAGGTTGTTTAGGCTTAGGTTATAAACCTAACTCTAAAAAATTACCTCCCACTACACCATTACAACCAATATCTACCACTCAACCCAAACACCAATCCTTTAACCCCCCCACAAATAACAAACACCTAAAAATGGATTGAACACCTAATTCATCGCCTGCGCACGAATGTTCTTTCCTTCCCACTCATCTTCCTTACATCAAACATCCTAATCTCTTTGCATCTAATCCATTCTTATCATTACAATGATTAATATCCCCTTCCACTTCATTCATCTGGACACTTTATCATCTTGTTCACACATGTTGTAATCCAATAGTACCTACTATAATTGTGTGACCTTGGTCTATCATTACCTCCATCATTTGAGCATTATTGTCCTCCTAGAGATCCATGAAATTTAACACACTTAATAAAATTGTGGTGAATAGCCTTGGGTGTATCTTTTTACACTCTATCTAATGTCATCACTAAACTCATTTCCATCCCCCTATCAAGCCACTGAGTGATTCTTAACCCCTTGAGATTTCTCAAGAGAGTGGATCCTCTTTATGCAAAAAATTCCAAATATCAAAAAAGCAAAAATCATATCAAAATTAAAAATATCAAATAAAATCCACATCAAGACTCTCTCTAGGGGTGTTTCTAACAACTCTACTGGGGATATGGACACCTAGATGGTAGTAGAGCAATGTTGTGACAAGAATCAGATGTATCTCCATCCGGGCTATGGACGCCTAGCTGGCAGCGGAGCAATGCATGACTTAACCTTCCGTTCACCTTCCATAAGCCTACTTGAATTAATCACTCCATATACATTGGCTAGTTTTTCTTCACATACAACCCATTAAGTATTCACCTTAAGTGGTAATTAACCATCACAATATCACACACTTCGATCTCAAAGAGACATAGTGCTTGCATGTTTCCAGGTATTATTTAAACCTTGGTCACACTTTTGTTTTAATCTGACTTTTTCCTTACCACATGTGCCGTTAGAATCATATTTTGTTCATCACTTATATTATTCCACCCCATCCCATCCACATCCTTAGAATAAACATCCATAGGTAGACGATGATCCTTTCCTTTTCATCCAATCCTCATGTCCCTTTTCTAGTGTCATCATAATGATTGGGGGTAGCTTTAATATCATCCACTAGGTTCATAATCAATTTTAGATACCCCTCACTTCCTACCCTACCCTACACCTGGGGGTAAAATTGAACCCATTTATCTATCCACACATGAAACCCTACTTTACACTTGGGGGCACACCACCTCTATCCCTCAATTCATCCCCCTATACTTGGGGGCATATATTTTCATCTTTTATATCACCCACCTTATCCTATACCACATTCCTCATCATATCTATCTCCCATCCCGCATCCCATCTAATCCTAGCCAATCAAACCATCCCTCATCCTATCTATCTCTCATCCCACATCCCATCTAATCCTAACATATCAACCAATCCCTATCCTATCCAACCTATACAATTTCCATCAATCCTTCCCTTTTATCCTACCCTAAACATGCTTTGGGACTTATAGGAGAAGGTCGGATCTTTCCCATCCCAAATCCAAAAGCTCAACATCCAACATCGAATAATATAAAACATCCCAAATCCAAAATCTAACAATCAAAACATCAAAAAAAATTAAAAATAATCCAAACATCCAAAAATCTAAATATACAAAATATAAAAATCAAAACATTCAAAAAAAATCCACAACAAAAAGCACATAAGTATAAAAATACAATGTGTGTGTTTTTATTGTTTGTTTGTTTGCATTTACATTTTGGCCAATGATATGAGGCCGCTTTTGTTTCTTTTTCTTTGCATGGCCGATGATATGAGGCACCTTTTTGCATAGTCTAATGATATGAGGACCATCATAATATTAATTTTTCCAACGATGTGAGGACATAGGCATTTGGCAATTCAATCATCATGGTATTTATACCTTGGTGCATTTTGCTCTATGCCACATCAATCACAATTGCTAATGATGATAACAGTGGGCACTTTATGGTAGCATGTCCCCTTCTATCATCATCTCTTATCCTTATCATCATCTACACCTAATCCTCATCATCATCTAACTAAAAATCTAGCCTACTCATCCTCCATCCAATCAATCATTATCCACATCTAAATCTTATCATCTCGCATCCAACATCCAAAATCTCCCCCCTTGCCTAGGGAATTTTCTAATATCCTCTCATTAATCAAACCTGATCATCAAACCCATCCACATACCCTCAATCTTATAATCCTTAAATTTCACATCATTAAATCCAACATCCTCAAATCTTCAAATCCTTACTCCTTGGTTGGGGCATCTTCGATCCAAAAACCAATTCTCATTCTCTCATCCAAACATCCTCCATCATCTAATCCTAAAAAAACAAATCCTTAAATATCACATCATCACATCTAACATCCTCAAATATTCAAATCCAACATCCTCAACGTCTTACATCTTTAAATCCAACAACATCCAATCCAACATCCTTTAATCCAAAATCCTAGAACTTCACCCTTGTTATACATAATTGACTGGGGCATCCTATACTTCAAACATCCTCGGTATATAATATCTTCAAATCCAACATCCTAAAAATCTAACATCTTCAAAACCAATATCATCAAATTCAACATCCTATAATCCAAAATCCTCAACATCTCAACCCCTTGATCGGGGCATTCTCAAATCTAAATCCAAAATCTAAAATATTCTCCCCGCCTAACCCCTTAAGGGGGCATCATATCACCGTCACCTTTTTTTTTTTTTAAAAGGTCATTGCTATGCAATAACCCTTCAAAGAGGGGAAAAATGTAGACATCTAAAATGTCGATATGATCAATTAAGATTAATTTGTCCCGCAACATCATCTAAATCCATATAACAATTAGTCGCAAGATTAATTATTGTTAATTTCATCATTAATTCCTTTATTCTAGTATTTCATCATTTATCTAAATATTCCATTTTGTCATTTATCCCATTAAAAATCCCTTTTATCACATTTACCCTTTTATCATTTATCATTTATGTCATTTCATCCTTAATCCTTTTTATTTCATTATTGTATCCTATTATCCTATTATAATCCCTATTAACATTTTATAGGAATTTACTATTCCTACATCTCACCTACCTTTTACCCTACACATCCCTACATCTAGCCTTTCCATCAAATCACATACTTAATCATCATTAAGTAACCTAATCTAATCCTAATCTAATCACATCCTCACACCTTTAAATCTAGATGCTTCTAAATCTAGAATCCTCTCTAACCTTCTCCTTCCATTGAATTTTTAATTCAATGGAAGATTCTTCCCTCCATGAACTTTGAACTCAAAGTCTATAACTATTAAATTCTAGAGAATTCTCTATCCTCATGCACTCTTCACCATTGATTCAAATATAACATGGCTTCATCTTATCTATTCAATCCTCCACTCCTCAGCTATAAATTTAGCTCTCCTACTCCATGAGAGATAAGTTAGCAAGATCATAATAAATGTATGATATTTTATTTACTCAATCAATCCATCATTCATCCTCAATCCAATACAATCATTCAATCTCTCATTATCTCGATCAAGTAAATCATCATTCATCAAGGGGAGGTGTTGTCCAAGTGCATCCATAAAAAAAATAAGCAACAATCAAGCATCCAACATCAAGAGCACATCTAACCAATCAAAGAATGATAATTTCACTTGTGGGTAAGTACATGTATATTATATTTTCCTCTCTTTCCATCCTACTCTATCTAAGGTAGTGTATTAGATTTTTTAGTTAGGAATCGACTCACTTTGGTTTCTTGTTTGCATTTTCACTAGAACATCTTTTTATATCTACACAAGACATGTTATTCCTTATTTCGTGCTACATACCTACTTGAATCATGATCTAAGTGAAAGATCTCGTAGTCCAACAACATGGCACACACAAATTTACGAGGGAAACTATCCTTAGTATTTCCTTCTACTTCACAGTCTGTGCACCAAATACCAGTACGTGTCTCATGAGTTGAATTAGATGAAATTTTTTCCAACTATTTTCCCATAGATACAATCTGAGCTTCCAAAAAATGGGCTAACTCTAGTGTCTATACTCCCAACTACCTTAACGCGCAAGGCTGCCTCAAGTGCCTCGCACGGGTATTTATAATTCTTGTGTGAGAGTTCCCTTCTAAAAGGTATGATCAAACCTCCAATGAACCATTGAGCATGCTAACTCGGGTGAATTTCACAAGACAACTTTGATATTAAAGTTTTAAAGTGGGCATCATACTCCCTTACCGTCTCAGTCATGCCCTGCTTGATGTCCTTTAGTGTGTTGATGCTTTTCTACTCAAACTCAAGTATATGGAATTCTGCCAAGAAAACATCACGCAATGTGGTATAGTCTACACAAGTTTGGTTTGGATCATATTTCATGTACCAACTATGTGTGTACCCTTGCAAAGTAGTAGAAAACTGACTTGCCTTACACTCAAGAGCTATAATATCCTTAGTGTGCCATAATATCTCACACCTCACACATATGCACGTGCTCAGTTGCATCTTCAATTCCTCTATACTTTGGTAGGTGAAGGGACATCTCAAAATATACTTGTTGGGGTTGGTACGGACTGTGCCCACCATATCCATAACATGTGTTACCTCATGTGTTCCCTCCTTTGCCAGAACCACCAAAGCCACTAGATCTCGAGCCAACTAATCCTCTTGATCCTCCCCCTAAAGTGGGCAACATACCAGAGGATGTACTACCTTATGTTCCAATAGTTGTGCTAAACTAAACTCCCACGATCTGTGAAGTTGTACTAATTTTAGATGTAATGCCATTGTTATGCGTTCCCACATTATGTACTAATGACATGCCATAAAATATACCTCCAAATAACATAGATGTTGATTACACCACCATAGATGAATTTGATATCTAATTAACTCTTGAACTTAATGGAAAATGAAATCTATCTATCACTGCTCTACCACCCAAAATAGCTTGTTTATCAATGACTATCACAGAAACTGGAAAACCAAGTGCAAGGGCTAGGTCATCAGGAGGTATCAAAGGCACACCCATAGTCCTTGTAGTTTCAACCGACGCACCTTCATCCAAATCCGAAGAGGGTTCTCTGACATGCTTACCCAAATGGTGGAGTTCTAGATGGTTTGGCTCCATGTCTTCCACGTGAGCTCCAAATATTTCACGAGCCATCTCTCTTTGCAACACCATTTGTTCCACAACATCACAACGCTTCACTAAATCCCTCTCGCGCACCGAAAATTCCATGATCTTTCACCACACCTACTCCTACCCTTACACGTTGTGGGGTTTAGCTAGCCATAGGACGTTGTTCCAAATCTAGGGTCACGATCAAGATCTTAATTGCTAAAGGGATATCATAGAAATAAGATCCTCTGGGTTCGCGCAGGAACTGAAACTCAACAACCTCTAGACATGAATAAGTAAAAATTACATACTCCAAAGTATAGCTATTAAAAACACCACTCCACTAATGATCTACAACACATGTCCAAGTCAGATTAACATCATGCAAATCCTAGAATTCTTCATGTGTCCAAACAAGTGCTCCATACCTCCATTTTCTATTTGATGCATATGTTACCAGCCACTCATACAACTCTATAGGTAAGTAGGAATATAACATCTCATAGATCTCATGATAGATATTTTATTCAACCCACGCACGTGCATCAAATTCAAGTCCATTGTTAAATCAGTGAGAAAATTCTTCCTCTAAATTTTCTAACCAATCCTCAATGCTGGCCAAATTCAACCAGTACATCTTCATCATGCAACATCCTTTTAAATATCTTGAAAAGAGGTCCTAACAACATAACCAAAATGTAGTCTTTTATTTTACCAAACAATCCAAGGTGTGCTGGCACATCACTCAGTTAGAACTAAGTGCTTACTTGAAGCACGTAAGGGTACCAGGTCCCTCTTTTATGGAAGATTTTTCAAGAAGTTAACATGATAAACACATACATAGATATATTCCCTATCCATAATAACAATGCAGTGATAACCCTAACTAGATCTAGATCATAACCATATGTAGGAATAACTTATACGAGAATCAAGATTAGTTTTACCATACAAGAACCAATCATAGATATGGCAACAACTAATATCCAATCACAAAGATCCATTGTATTGATTATTGTAAAACATAGAACCTGGATACATACATAAGAGTATTATTATAGTCATGTGCGCTCATAAACTAACAACATCACACTAACAAAACATGGATCCCTAAACTATGCAAATCAATACATATTTATAGGTAGTGGGGACTTTCCCTTCACTACTTATGTAATCTCCAAAATAGGCTACATGCTAAGAATATCTATGCGCCCTTACATGAGAAATACAAAAGCATGCAAGATTGCTAATAATAGACTATCTAATAATATCAATTACAGATCTAATCCTATTAATAGCTCAAACTATGTATGTTGCTTGATCATCCATATACCCAAAATAGCCTTGCTTCGTCCTCAAGTCTTTATATGGATGTGTGCTCCGCACTCAATTTATCTTTAGCCCATGGTAAACAAAAATAGCTAAGTCTTGATGTCATATTTTCATGTGTGTGCCCTCCGTCTTATATATTTCCACACGTAACTTTGTGCTTTATGCTCGCACGCCCAATCCTTATGTACCTTAAGTACTTAGGTTGTAATTCATCAGCCCAACAAACATGGAAGTGATTAGGGCTGGAAAAAATCTTCTTTGGCTTGGCTTGATATATCTTAGCTCTAAAACTCAATTCTATTAAATTAAAGTCTAGTTGTAAGAATTTAAGCTCTAGAAATATAAAGAATCTGGAGGTTGGGCAAGAAATGGACACTTCTTATTTCCTTAATAAAGAGCTTATTTCTCACAAAATCTAAAATTTTGATAAAATGTTGATCAAAGGTGAGGATTAAATCCTAATAAAAGATGAATTGGAGTCAAGGACGGTTGGATGAAATAAAATTGGGGTTTAAAAAAATAAAAAATTATGTGAGATTATAAGTTAAGGCCAAAAATCATATTCGTGAGACAAGAGGAGAAACACATGCAATGGTGGTAGAACTATTGTTGTATATAGGACTTGGTTGTACAAACATTGGAGTGGATTTCATGAACTATAAAAATTTTGTGCGACTATTATGGAGGCTTCCACAAGTGTTGTGGTAGTTTTTAAAATCACCACAAAAACTACACAAACTGTTGCGACGGTTATGGTGTGAAAATATGAAATTCTAAGAATATAAATTATAAATAAAAATCTTCCATCTTGGTAGTCGAAGAAAGATAGGAAGAGAAAGAATGAGTAGAAGAGGTAAAAATAGGCGAGTTCATATTTAGGAGAGTGTTATGAGCATGGTAGAAACATATTATTTATTATTTCGAGGTCCTAGTATCATAATTGGGTATTTCATAATTTTGCATCATGCACAATGGGTGTGTACATATTTCCCTTAGAGAAATGTGTTACCATGAATTAGATAGGGTATGATGCCCAAGAAGTGTATATAAAATAAAAAAGGGAAAAGGGGAGATACACCTACCTTACTTACCTTTCTTACATCTTGGCAGAATGAATCCACCTGAGATATCTCGCCACCAACAATCAAAGACATATGAATCACATGTAGTGTAATATAACGTTAGAGGAAAAATTATGTAATCAAAAATCAAAATATATGACTTACCATTCGTTGAGGGTGATGAAAATCACTTATTGTGTGTGATATGAAATTTTTTCCCCTATTAAACAAAGAGAAAGTATACCATATGTAGTTGGGTGCTCCGACCCCAATTATTGTAGTTGAGCACCCCGACCCCAACTACACTCCTCCTACCCTGTCATCCCCTCCTCTTCCCTTCTCCCATTTCCCATTCATCTCTGTATTCTCCATGGTCACCGCCCCTACTCACCCTACCACAAACAAAACACACACAAAAAAACAAACAAAAATCCATGTGTATGGCGTAATAGATAATAGGCATAAGTTTTAGGGTTGAGATAAATTTTTTTGGGTTAGGCGTATATGCTAGGATTAATTTAGCATATAATATATGATTTGGCTTTAATTATTATATTATGATACATAATAAAGTGTTTGATATATATTAGATGTCATATAATGTTAATACATTATCTAACAAAGTAAAATTTATTATAATATCTTATAAGATACAAGATATAATAGAGTGTAGAAAATATATATAGTATATAAACAAACAATAAAATATAATAAAACGAATTAGATGAAATCGAATATCTAATAGAAGTATTATACAATATAATGTTATAAGATAAATAACATAGTAGATAGGTTATATTAAAGGATAATTAAGATATATATATATATATATATATATATATATATATATATATGAAAATGTACGTGTAAGTATCATATGTTAGTTGTAACAATTTAGTGATATAAAATCTACATTGTAAATTATATTAAATTATCAATATATATATAAAATATGGTGAAATTATTAAATTGTGATGGGTAAATATAATACATGATATTTTATATAACAAATCAAAATACAGTAAATGGTATAGTGTCTATATCATTTTATAAGGTTATTATAATGTTTAGTAAGGTTATAATGCTTATAATGTCATTGTTATAACATTTAATATGTTTATAATATTATATCACATATTATAATGTTGTTATATACAATATAATATTATCACAATGATACAACATTTTATAATGTAATTATTATGTGTGTAGGGTTATATCATTGTTTATACACACACACACACATATTGTAACGTATATAGTACTATACATAAGGTGCAAAATAATTATTATTATGAGGATGTCTAGTGTAGTTGTCTCTTCGGAGACATCTAATAAAATAAGAACAATACAAAGAAGTTTAGCATGACCCCTACGTAAGGATGACACGCATGAATCGAGAGATGGATCGCTTAGCACCATGATAACGTTCAAGGGCACAAAAAAAATGCATTTTTTTTTGGGTGAAAATTATAGGGTGACACCAACCAATTCTCTCTCAATATTATTAATCATTTTAACTTCATATCTATATTCCCAATAAATTAACAAATGGTTTAGTCTTGAGAAATGAAAATATGAAAGCACACAAGGTAAAAGAAGTGACAAAATCAAGCTTTAAAAAAACTTGATCCTACATCATATTTAATGACATTTCTAGATGTAATTTCAAAGGGAACATCTCCCTTTACAACAAAGGTTCTAGAGGAGTTGTTGTCAAGCCAATGTTTGTATTGATTCCTACATAGGAACACAAATATTGGAGCTTAACATGATACCAAAAAATTAAGCAATTATTGTGAGAAAAAAAAGATGTTACAACCAAGTTAGAAGCAAGTATTCAATTGTAATGTTAGCACATTATAATGCTAGAATCCACTCTCTTACCAATTGACCCGATACAAATTCAACTTTATCATTGCTATTTATGATTCCCTCTAATTAAAAGAGTCACACCTTAGAAACGACAAAAGAAAATGCTAGAATATTCTCACTCAAATATGTGTTGAACATTTTGACTTAAATATTTATTGTGACAATCTATCTAAAAATATCATATATGTTAAGATGACACAAATGTAAATGATGTAGATTAAAACTATCCTCAAAACATGTGCCATAAATTGGAACGGTGTAGATTAAAATTGTCCCCCAACCAAGATCAACTCCTTTACATTTAATGATGTGAAATATTCAATGTAGCCATTCTCCAAAACCAAAATCCACAAGCACATAATTTATCACACTAAACTGCTTCAAATTTGTTTAAAAGATATTAAAATTTTCAAAACCACTCATAAAAATTATGTGGCTTACAACAACATTTAAACATCCCACTTAGATAATAACTCTTGATCACTTATAAAACACAAATTGTCATGATCATTACTTTTTATAAAATGCAAAGCTGATTCAGAAAATAGGTGACAAGGGAAACATGTTCTATGAAAACCTATAGTAAAATTTACCAAAGGTACTACATAATTATATATTTCCATGTGACCTCATTGAAGACATAGATTGTGCAGACACAATGGCTGTTGAACTATTCAATTATCTATCCCTTTTAAAGTTCTTGATCTTCCACTCAATTTAAGCATGATATTTTCAACAATGTCCACATATTAACCATACTACATAAAACACTATGATACATCAATATGGAAACTATATTAGACAAGATGTCATAAATAAATTAAGTAAACAAATGAATACATAGTGTGTGCCTTAATATACATATGAATTAAATAGTTTCAACTTTTAAACACGCCATTTTAGCTTTAGTTCAAAATACAAAGTTTTACTTGAAATAGTTCATAATCCTAGTTGTTAGGAGGTTGATATTATAAAATGTTAGTCTCTTATGCATGTTAAATGACAAGCGAAATAAGGGGATTCCATGTACAAGAAATTGGAAAAAATGGAATTTTTAAACCAAAATGATTGCCACATTTAAATGTACCAGACCTTTTTCAAGAACATATTATCAACCTCATATTATTGTTTCCAATGATACAGTTAAAAACAAAGTAGTTTGGAGCATTAGATTCCATTCAATTGATACTACAATATTTATATATTTTTATGTACAAAGTTTGAAATATTTAAAATGACAATTTGATTAATACAAAGGAAAAAATACATACATAGGCTAGAGAGGTGGTTACACAACAACTAATACATTGATGTGAACCCCTCAAATATGGAATTTGACTATATTTGTGCAATCCAAACAATGTGTACACAAAATAATGTTTTATCACAACAATATTAAAAAAATCCCAAAAATAAGCTTAACTCATGAGTTAGTGTGAACACACATAATACTAGTTCGGATACAAAATAACTAGATACACTGGCCTAGTGTGAGCACACAATTCCAATACCCTTCCTTAAGCATAAAATTGAGAATGAGAAAAGATAAAAACTAGGAGACATCCAAATATGTGTTCCACCAACTAGTCCTGATAAGTTACCATTTACAATAAACTGGGAAAAAAGAGTTACTACGGATGAAAAAGTTCATTGCAAGGTACCCAAAAACAAGTTAAAAAAAGTGGAGAGAACAATATCCTACTACAAGGCATCCCAAGAAACATGGCTCAAAACTCATAAACTTTGTTGAAGATAATGTTTGGTTTGCAATGTGGTTTGGATCCACTACTCAATCACAAACTCAAAAAATTTACACTACGATACAATAAATTATCTTCACTTTAGAATGATGGAATTCTCAAACACTAAGTGAAATAGAGTATTAAAAATGGTGTCGATAGTGTAAATAATCACCAAACTTAATTTGATATACTACCAAAAATATGGTGTGCCGTGAACTAAGAACAACAACTAAGGTAAGGACATGAGACCCGAAAGCAAGATATGCACCACACCCCTCATACTACTAAATGGGTGGAGTGAAGCAAACAATCTATACAAGTGGTCAAAACCAACTTCTTGAACACTCACAAGCTGACACTAGGATTCACAAAAATATCTCCAAAATAAAAGAGACTGTCAATATGCCTAAAAAGTGTGAACAAGGAAAAGTTACAAAAGCTATGAAAATGGGGTAAGAACACTTAAGAAACCCCAAAGCTTTAAAACAAACAAATCAATGGTCCATCATGATAAGAAATAAGTAAGGATTCATTACTTTGCATGCATTAATCTTGAAGTAAACAAGAAAATCTAACATGTCTAGTTATCATCTATTCTTGAAAGATTTGTAAAAAAACCTAATAAATATTCTAAGCAATCAGTTTGTGATTACAAGAATGTGAGATAACCATTAATGGCTACAAAGCCACATGGTTCTTCCTATTTACTCAAAGCTTGAATTTGTAGTGCAATAGTAAAGAAATTAGCTTGATAAACAAAATAAAAAGAAGCCCTTAATCCTAAACAAAATACTATAGTTTATGCTAGAAAGGAGGAAGTGTTCTTAGAAATGGTCTAGGGGTAGTGGGCTATTAATAGGTTTCTAATTCCAAAAATGAAATGATTTGGGTGCATGTGGGATAAATGAATAAGCCAAAAAGCACTTTTAGTGAGTTAAGGAAGATTTGACTAGGCTTAGAAGAGGTTAAACATGGTCACAAATGAAAAGTCATGACACATTAGGAAAAATAAATTGAGGCCTTGAAGTGAAGAAGAGAAGTTAGTAAATTTGCAGCACACAAGGAGGAACCATGGAAGTCAAAAACCACACAATATTGAAAGGAGAAAGTTGTGTAAAAAAGGAAAATGACATTTTTCCGTAGGGAGACTAAAATTGCCATATCTTTCAATCTAATGGTATGATTTTTACAAACCTTAAATTGATGGAAGGGTTTCAACATCCTCCATGCAATGGAAATTATATTTATTAATTTTATCAAGGATAAATATGCATAAAGATGGAAGGCTTCTCTAACATGCAAAATATATTGTCCCGGGTGGCGCAACCACCAAAATTTAATGCAGAATGGGTGCCTAACAAGGAAAAAGGCATGTGGAAGTGGATAATCAGAGGCGCCTAGATATTTCAGAGAATTCAATGATATTTTTTGGTGGTTGGATTTAAAAATTTGTTTTCCCTCTTCTTTCTCCCCTTCTTTTCTCCTTCTTCTTGTATAAATTGTAGAGCTCTGCTCATAAAAGGGATCCCTCTTTGTTGTAATGGCACCATGCCAAAATGGTGGCCAACTTCCCACAGGTTTCAAACCATGACTTTTTCTCTGTAATTTATTTTCACTTTCCACCTTGAATGTAAACAACTGTGTATCCCTTAAGCAATAAAATCATAATTTTGTGGCTATCTCTCTGCCCTGGTCTCGTGTTTTATTTATCCTTACCTCTTTATTTGTAATTCTTGATATGTTGGGTGTTATCCTTGCTTGTAGGATCCATTTCATGTGTTGTTTGTGCACAGGAATGCATGGTCTACATGGTTCTTAAATGTGGCACATTTTTTTGCCCTCTCTCCCGCATTTACCTTCCTTATTTTGCCTTCGTGGAGAGTGATCGACCCTTTTCCCTAGTGCTATTGTTGCCCCTTTTAGTTTAGGATTCCCCTTTTTGTATCTCCTTCTATCCTTAGTCCCTTTACAAGTATAGGTTAGGATTTGATTTCAGCATTAGGAGTAGTGTTAGCATTAGGATAGGTAAAGGAATCTAAACATCTCCAAGGTCTGTCTCATTTCATGGGTCCCACAATTGAGAGATAGACCTATGTTGTCTCATAATTCTTGGTCATTAATGATCATATCTAAGGTACAATTTTGAGCTCCAATAATTTTGGCACACCTGAATGATGTAGCTCAACCCCTCAATGGAAACTTCGATATAGAGGAGGGGGGCATCTAGAATCAATGGGGTCGAGGAAGCTGAGCCCTATATATCTCACTTGTTCAGTCTGACCTATATACTATAGAGATATATGGGTTGCCCCCCCTCCATATAGATAATTTCATTGTCTTGTTATTCAAGAATTGTCCCCCTCATCTATATACCAAGAATCGAGGGGTGCATAAATGTCCTCGTCCTCTCCCAATCAATAAGTAGGTGCCCCCCTCCCCCCTCTATCTATATCTTCTATAGGTGCCCTATCTAGATCTAGGGGCCAGATCTCTATATATGGACGATGGCCACGAGAACTGGCCCCCCTATAGATAGTTCAAAGTTCAAAGTAATATATATAGAGAGATAAAGATAGAGAGATAGAGAGAGATAGAGAGAGAAGAGAATTCAAAGTGAGATAGTCAAGATATAGAGAGAAAGTGCATATAGATATATATATATATATATATAGAGAGAGAGAGAGAGATATATATTTCAGATAGTCTCATTTAGATAGACATATGGGGACCCCCTATATATATAATACCACATTGGCATTATATATATAGGCCCAAGCAAGGCATGGGACAAGATTGAATAGCTTTACATCTTCATTTCATCAAGTTTGTTGTGCTCTTGGTGGAATTTTATCCTTTCGAGGTATGTTCAAGCACAACTAATGACTCCATTGATTCAAGAAGCCCACTATCTTAGTTGCAAACCTTTCCATTTGTTCTTCCATTCATTTTAATGTTTCCATTTCAGTCATGGCTCTCCAAGGATATTTTCCATCCCCTTACTTCACTTCCAGTCCACTCCATTTGTAGCAATGGGATGTTATCCCCAAAAAAATCCTTGAAAAATCTACCCCTTTTCTACAGAAATGGAGATCAATCCCCTATTGATCACATTCAATATATTGCCAACCATTGTGTCATTCGTGATGTCATAGAGGATAATGTTTGCCTAAGACTTTTGGTTTCATCTTTTAAAGGCAAAGTCAGAGATTGGTACAATAATTTGGCTCCACAATCCATTTCCACATGGAATCAGCTAGGATAACAATTGCAAAACTAGTTTAAGGAGGATGCAAATGTTATTTGCTTCATGGAACATATCAACAAAATATTGTGGGCTCTAATGGAGTTTATTCCTGATTTTAACATCATATTCACCAAGGCCTGACACAAGATTCCTCAAAAATATAGAACCCCTCAAGGTATGGCATTCTTGTATTATTTCAAGTCATTTGATGTTGATTTAGATGTATTGATTCAATCCTTAGGGGGCAACATTCTTCCCCAAGATTTTTCCATTACATCCCAAGCTAAGAAGATTCTCATTCAGGCTATAAAGTGAAAACCCACCCTTATTATTGCAATTCTTCCTTCACCACCTCAAATTCTTCCTTCTCCATGTGCAAAAAATTAAAAATCCATCAATGTTTTCCAAAATCAAGAATCTCATTTTCTTCCTTCTCCTTCATTTGTTGTTTCAAAAAAATTTCATGCCCAAAGCATTCCCCAAAATTTGCAAAAATCCCTCCCATCTCCACCCAGGGTACTACCCAACTTCGCCAAACCTTGCACTGATGTTTCCAAAAGTTCTAGTATCTCAAATGTTGTCAATAGCTTCTACTCAACCCTTACTATAAAAATTTATCCTATGATGTTGGTGGAAAGGGATGTTTTTTATGCTTTTGGAAAGAGGGAACAACCCATACAAAACTCTAAATAAAAAGGCTTTATGCAAAATCATGCACCTTTTTTTGAGAATGCAAATTAGCAGGGTAGGGATTATGTTTTGGAGGATCATTTGGCTTCTCCAATTGATTAATTCGAGTCTTGCAAGCATCAAACATCTCTACCCAAACATGTTGCAAATCAATTTTCCCTTATTTATACCTCCTCTCCTACCAATTCAAATAATTTTATATTTGTTGAAGATTGGTATGATTCAAAGTGGGAGGATGAGATAGTTCAAATAGTGCAAGAAAAGGAGTTGAACACCAAAATAGAGTAGGCATATTTGAATGAAAATCATATTGGAAATGTTTGGGGAGAAAAGAAAGTGTTTTTGAACAATATTGGTATCCAAGACCTTGAGGAATAATATCTACAAAGTGAGCAAGGTGTTTCCATGCAATGTAATGATCCTCATTTTTCTGCATGTCTAGAGCTTGCTGTAATTTTCATGGAGGATCAAGATGGAAGAGAGAATGAGGAAAGCCACGATGTAACAAATGAAAAATTGGCAGCCATCAAAGTGGAAACAGAGTCGTTTGTAGAGGAAGTAATACCAGTTCCAAATTAGCATAAAAGCAACCACATTCAAGAAGAAAGTCTTCATGAAGATCCTAACTGCGGGGTTGAGCTTCAAAGAAATGGGAAAATCAAAAGGATCAGTCCTTGCCCAATCAGGTATTTGGCTTATATGGGGCTAAATATGGAGTTACCACCGGCCATGTTCAATTCATAGCATGATGATGAGCTTTAGTGTACTAAAGGTCATCTTCAATGCCTCTAACCAAATACAAAGTAACTAAAGGAGGCAATATTTTAATTGGTTGCTAATACTTTGAGGACTTAAGTGGAGAATTGGTCCCAGCTCAATTTTTCACTCTTATTTTTGGCCATGTTCATTGCCAAATTGATTACATGGCTGCACTTTGTAAAGAAGGGAAGCTACTTTTCCCTGCCTGCTGCAGGCTTTGTTTAGCTTCTCTTTGTATCCGGTTAGAATAGAGTAGGGGTAGGTTTACTTTTAGTAGAAGAAGTGCTTGTGCACACTTTGCATGCTCCACTTGGGGTATGTATGAATTTCTCCTTTGTACATAGTTTTTGGCTTTGTTGTTGTACACAATGCATTTTAGAAGTGACGGTGTTTATGATGGAAATTAGATTGGGGACGGTTCTAGATGCGTTCACTAAGCCCCAACAGATCATATGCAGAGGAAAGAGAAAAGTTTCAAGAACAAAATTTCTTCAAGTGGATTCAGGGGTGTGTTCTTCAAGTTTTTGAACAGTTTCATGATTATCAAGCTGACTCCATGCCCAATGGATGCTTCAAGGCCATTGATCATCTCATCTAGTAGGTAGATGGCCCCTGTGAGCCACCATAAATGTTTTCCATTTTTGCACCCTTGCAAAAATTGAACAACTTGGATTTTCCCGGACTTGGAACATTGGCCGCAAAGAGTTGGATTATACCATGGGCAAGAAGAAAATGCCACGGCCAAAGGGAGAAAATCCACCAAAGTTTGAATTGTGCCACGGAAGGATAGAAAATTTTTGCAGATGTTTTTAGCAAGTCACAATACACAAGTCAAATCCACGGATAAAATCAAAATAATATAAGGCCACAAATTGAAGAAAAGGAGTCCGCGGGTGTTTGAAATAGGTTGTGTTATACTGGATGAAGCCACAGATTGGAGCAAAACAAATGTCAAAGCCACAGAAATTTTGAGAAAACTGCGGTCACAAA
This sequence comes from Taxus chinensis, assembly GCA_019776745.2. Taxonomy (NCBI): domain Eukaryota; kingdom Viridiplantae; phylum Streptophyta; class Pinopsida; order Cupressales; family Taxaceae; genus Taxus; species Taxus chinensis. The sequence continues at coordinate 693,429,665 of CM034148.1, forward strand.
CGAAAAGTCATGGCACGTAAGGAAAAACAACTAGAGGTCGTGGAGTGAAGCAGAGAAGTTAGTAAAGCCTCAACACACAAGGATGAACTTCGGATGTCAAAAACCACTCAATACTGAAAGGAGAAAGCTGCATATTAAAGGAAAATGATAGTTTTCCGCTGGAGACTAAAATTGCCATATCTTTCAATCTAATGATTTGATTTTTGAAAGCCTTATATCAATAGAAAGATCTCAACATCCTCTATGCTATGGAAATTGGATTTATTAATTTTATTAAAGATGAATATTTGTAAATATGGAAGGATTATCCAAAACACAAAAGATATTGTCCCAGGTGGCGCAACCACCAGAATTTAATGTAGCATGGGTGCTTAACAAGGTAAAATGCGTGTGGCAGTGGATAATCAAAGGTGCCCAGATATTTCAGAGCATTTAATGACATTTTTTGGTTTTTGGATTTAAATTTTTTTTTCCCTCTTCTTTCTCCCCTTCTTCTCTCCTCCTTCTATAAATTGTAGAGCTCCACTCATAAAAGGGGCTCCTCTTTGTTGTAATGGAACCACGCCGAAATGGTGGCAGACTTCCCTTGGGTTTCAAACCTTGACTTGGTCTCTATAATGTATTTTCACCATCTGCCATGAATGTAAACAATTTTGCATCCCTTAAGCAACAAAATCATAATTTTGTGGTTATCTCTCTACCCTGGTCTCACATTTTATTTCTCCTTGCCTCTCTATTTGTATTTCTTGGCATGTTGTGTATTCTCCTTACTTGCGGGCTCCATTTCATGTGTTGTTCACATAAAGTAATGCATGGTCTTCATGGTTCTTGAATGTGGCAAGTTTGTCTACCCTCTCTCCCATGTTTTTCTTCCTTCTTTCACCTTCATGGAGAGTGAGCGATCCTTTTCCCTGGTGCTATCGTAGCCCCTCTTGGCTTAGGATTTCCCGTTTTTGCATCTCCTTTTATCCCTGGTCCCTTCACAAGTTTAGGTTAGGATTTTCTTTCAACATTAGGATAAGTGTTATAATTATGATAGGTAGAGGAATCTAGCCTTCTCTAGAGGTCTGTATCAATTCCCGGGTCCCATAACTGAGAGATAATCCCATGTTGCCTCAGAATTCTTGGTCATTCATGATCATATTCAAGGTGCAATTTTGAGCTTCAATAGAAGGGATGGGGTGCATTTTTCTACCCATTTCATCCTTTTATGAAAGTTGAAAAGGGAACATGAAATTCCACTTCATCCCAGGATTGACATTTTTCATATTTTTATTCGTTGAGCAACTTAAGCGGGGTGTTGGGTTTGAGCACCTGGGAGTTAGTTTGCAATCGTATGGATAACCAGAAGGCACAATAGGGGTAGGGAAAATTTTCATGTTTCTTTAGTCCCTTTGAAAAAGGTACAAAGGGGGCATGAAATTCCAATTCATCCTGGGCATGACATGTGGCTTACATGTAGCAGTAGGTGGGTTAATGGTCAAACTAGTCAACGAGGGTTGAACTGGGTAAGTACATGGTCATATGGGTGAAAAAAAGGCTTCATAGGGGTGAGGCACAATTTTTTTCACCTCATTTCCATTTTCAAAGGTTTAAATGGGACATGAAATTTCACCTTCACCTCAGGATTCCACATGTCCCATAGAAAATTTGACTAAGTGTTGGAAAGCATACCTTGGGAGCCAACTTGCAAAAGCAATATCTCGAGATCTCGAATGAATTTTTGTGTAAAATTTTATATGATTAATCCTCTCAAAAAATAAATGAATCCCATGGATATTTTTTAAAGGTCCAATTCAGACTGAATATCCTCCAAATTTCTAATTCTTTCTCAGGATCACTTGTTGTGTGCCAAAAGAGTGAGTTTCCCATAACAATGTATGAATTTTAAAGAGGTCCTGTTTTTTCCACCATGTAGAGAATTGAAAATTCTTTCCATATGTATTTTTTTTGGATTTCAAATCATTATAGATATCCCATAATATTTCTTGGAATTTCAGGTCCTATTTTTTGGTGCATGCTCCTTCAAGCCCAAAAACCTATTTTTGTTTAATCAGCTCCAAAATCTCCAAAACTTCCCTTAATATTCCAAAATAATCTCCTTGGTGTTCCTAGTACTTTAATACTCCTTTGTGATTATTTTTTTCCTCTCGATCTGCTCTGGGGATGGTGCACTAGTCTTAGGAAGGTTAATGGTAGCCCTTCCCAAAACCGTTTAAATGCTTGAATGTTCTAGAAGATCCTAAATCACTTGGGGGGCTGATTTTACTTTCCTAAATCATCTAGAGGGAAACTTGACATTCACATAGGGATAATTTTACTGATGAAATAGGACTGGTGAGTGGGATAGACTAACCTAGGGGTGTCTTGGGAAGGTATGACTTTGAAAATTTTCAACATTGTGGTATGGTTGTCTTGCTTGATAGTGAATTTTGCCTCTTGTAAAATTTCAGGACAACACAATCACTATGGTATGGTATATAATGCATGGTTTTGAGTGAGTTAAAACTAGTAACTACGTAATTTTTATGATTGAGTAGATAGTGACATAATTTAAAGGTTGTGAAATATAAGGTGTAACATAACTTCTTAGCTTTGGTATGATGGGTTTCATATTTGTGGAGAGTACGACTTATGTAATAAATGGATTATTCATGGCCCTACTCATCTCAATGAGAAAACATGGCATTTAAGGCATGGTTTGTAGTGGAGATATAAATATTTAATGGTTCCCCCTCATGAGGAGATGTGAGCACGGAAGGTGATAAGAGATATCGTTTGAGTTCATCAAAATATTTTCAGAAATTAATATCCCATCTAAATTCCACATCTTTAAGAAGAAGATGGTGAAATGGTTGACAACTGTCTAAGAATTGCGATATGACCTGATGGATAGAATTAATTTTACCTTTGAGGTTGCACAGTTACTTGAGATTCGATGGAGGTGGAATTTCAATTATAGATTTATTTTTAGCGGGATCGAGTTCAATGCCCTGGATAGATACGATAAACCCTAAGAGTTTGCTAGTGAAAACATCAAACACACATTTAGCAGGGTTAAGATGAAGGAAATACTAAATGAGACAGGTGAATAATGATTCCAAAATAGCAAGATGATCTTTGTGTCACTTGGATTTTCCTATAAGGTCATCTACGTAGTCTTCTACTATTTTTTGGATAAGATCATGAAAAATATATGTCATAGTGTGTTGGTAAGTGGCTCTGACATTTTTAAGTCTAAAGGGAATTATGCGGTAGAAAAAGGTTCCCTAAGGGGTAATGAAGGATTTTTTTTGTTGATCATCAGTGGTGATGAGGATTTAATTATAACTAGAGAAGCCATCCATTAAAGAGAGCATCTTGTGGCTAGCTGTTAGATTGACAAGCTGGTATATATTCGGAAGGGGGAAGTCATATTTAAAATAATAAAGATTAAGATCATGGAATTCAATGCAGATGCGTAACTTTCCTAAGGATTTGGTTATGGGTATAATGTTAGAAACTCACTCTGGATAGTCAATGGGTATGATGAATTGGGTGGAGAGAAAATGGTGTAACTCCTCTTTGATAAGAAGATTTATGCATGGGTGCATTCTACTTAACTTAAGTTTGAATGGTATAACGTTAGGATATGTGAAAATTTGTGTACGACGATTTTTGGATCGATACCTGACATATCACTATATGACCAAACAAAGTCTTGATTATACCTAGATATGAAGGTGGTGAATTCGTTTGACTCTTAGGGATTCAAGGATTGACCGACCTTAACTATACGTGGTTCTTGCATAGCTCCTATGTTAATTTTGATGGGGGATTCCTTAAGGAGTGTTGATGTGTCCACGGTAGGGATTTCTGAAGGAAATGGTCCTCTGCTCCCATGTGAGAGAGGATTTCTTGATCATGTTTACATTATAGGACATTAATGGTGGGTGAATCCTATTCAATCATTTATGGCTAGATGAGCGGAAGTGTTTTAGTATTTTGATTGGTTTGATAAGTCAAGGGTCCTAATGAAATAGTATTGACTAAAAAAGAGCTAGGGGAAATGGAAATGGTATCATTAGTTTCCATAGGGTCATCTTGTGTGGATGAGGAGGATGGTTCTGTGTGTTCAATATTCAAGAGTGCAGCATGTGCAGATGATTCAAATGTGGGAGGTTCATATCCCAATCTGTATTTTTCGTATGATTTGAGGGAAAGTTGAAAGATAAGATCATGGATACCCTGTTCATAATTCCCAAGTGTAAAACCTTTCCAGGAACAATAGTGAAGGTATATTCATGTGAAGGCTTGGTTGTATAAGAACTTAAGGTCAGAAACAAATAGTATGGGAAGACGTTGACAGGTATAATCAATCCCCCCATAAATGAGATTTGTTTTTAAATGTGGAGGACTATACAAGATGACATCTCTGATATTGGATTCATACATAGTTTATTTATCTGTTCATCCGTATGTATTAGGTTTGGGAATTGAGATAAGTGCAAGGAGGCGATACTCCCCCAGTGATAGATGTTGTATAATGATTTATACACTTTCAGGGCTCTTCTATTACTGATATCTTTTTTTGTCATGACCCCTTTTCCTTTTGGTGTTCTTTTGTAGTTTTGTGGGACTAATTTTTTCCTAAGAATGGAACTAGATGCGGAGGGTATCCACGTGTCCCTTAGGTGCATTTTGGAGAAAGCACAAAGAATCGTGATCCCTTAAGCAACGAGAATTGACAATGTGGCTAAAGCGCAATAATGAAGCCCAAGTGGGCTGAAAAGTCAAGACAAATGAGAAGAATGCGTAGGCCTCCACATGGTGACTAGGCGCAGTTTCAAAAAGAGAGAGAAAAGGAGAATCCCCAAAACCATGCAGGGTCTCCAAGTGTCAAACAAGGCAGCTACCACTGTAAAAAGGACCAACTAAAGAATAAGAGGACTTGGGATTTGGCGAATTGAATAGGATCTTGGGGCCCAAAGCATATATTCGATATTTGATCCTAAGGTTGAAAGATCACATGGGTAGAAACTAACTACGAATGGTGGGGTTCTTGATTGATGGCATGTTGGAGCAAGAGTCATTGGGATATATAAGAGAATGTTCTTGTGCCAGTAGAAGAAAATGGAAAATAAGTTCCAGAGCTCCAGAGTAGAGAATTTTATTTTCATTCTATTGTGTTCATTAGCCTTAGCAAGGCTCTATTGTAAGGAAATTTTGTAATCTGTGTCATTCTAGCCGTATGCATTGTTTTCTCTATAAATAAGAGTTCTTCTATGCACTAAAAAGTTCACAATAGTTTGTATCCATTGTTTCTTCCTATTTTCTTTTAATTTAGTTCTTGATGAATGTTTAAATATCTATCGTGTTGCATGCCCTTAGATCTTTTACATAAATCTCTTCATTGTACACGTAATTATGTTTTAGTTTCATCTCGTCTTAGATGGTATGAAATATCTTAAAAATAGTTGATCATGTTTGATGCTCTTTGACTAATCTAGTAGTTATTTTGACATTGATCTTTGTGATTTTTAGCAAAGATTTGGTGCATTGCCTTAGATAAGATTTACAAATTTGTTTGTTTTCTCTCTAACCCTTATCTCAATCCAAATTAGAGAAGATCCAACTTCTATAAAACCTAGAGGTTATCTTAGGGGTCAAGTCCCACATCCCTAAGATTTCCCACAACTTTTATGGTTCGTCTATAAAAAAAATCGGTAATAGTTTTCCTAGCACACCCGGTGGGACCTGAAATCAATATTTCCAATTTTATCATGTTTTGATGTGTGTCTTAATGAAAATATATCCTTATGAGGCTCTGCAACAACACATCTGGCAACTCCATTTGACATATCAACTAGTTCTAGCAGTATTGGTGATCCATATGTGTCCCTAATTCATGAGAAGAATCCAAACACGGTCTAGAACAAGACAAGAAGACGTATTTGAATACTTGTAGTTATCCACAGACATAGGAAGATAGATTCAAATATCTCCATCTCCTCTAAACCAACTCTTTCAAAACCTCCACCTAGTAGGCCCTTCTTGTAATCCACTAAAGTTCTCAAATCCATTACATTGGCTCATTAACCTCCTCTGAGATAGTTCGTCTCATGGAATCAAGGAAGTCTGCTCATCTTTGTAGTATGTTACACCCTGCCATGTTATTCTTTCTTCGATACCCAAATGAGTTATGACTTGCTAAATTACTTGCAGAGGAAAGAGGTCATGTGTTGATGTGATGTTGTGTATGTAGTTATACATTTGCACATACTTCCGTAAGGAAGTATGTATGATTGTTTAGGTGAACATCTAGTGCTACACCGGCACACGTCACCTTGCAGTCGTTGTTAAATTAATGAGTCATAACCCATTTTTACTTTGTTGTAAATATGACTGACCTTTATCTCTATGCCTACAAGTGATTGTATCTTTGTTGTACTTGTGGCTACATTATTTGATGTAAATCTTAGGATTTATTTCACTTGCCACAAATTGGTAATTACACAAATATTATGATATTAACCATCTTGGATGGCCATATAGATATATTAGATGACTATAATTGTTCTCTATGGAAATGATTTCACAACGGTTATAAATTTATTGCACGGATTAATATTTCATAAACTAAGACTATAGGAAATTAGTGATTAATATCTTGTTTGAAGGCTAACCTTTATGTTTTCTAGCTACTATAAATGTCACTTTGCGATGATAAGATGAAACGGGTTTATTAAAATGCCCAAACCATTACAAAGATAGGTTCTAACCTGTGGTTTAGTCTTAGTGCTTCAGGTTGAGATTCTTAAGAGCACATCGTGTCGAATTTTGAAAAGAACGACATTTTATGTGTTTCAAAGCCTTCTTGTTATAATTGGAAATTGAAATCGGTAATTACTTTGAATAGTGGACCTCACCATGTTGATTCAAAAGGCAGATTATTCAATAATATGGATAACTATTGTATAGGAAAGGTTGACTATCTTATAGCAATAAGGAACTTAGACCATGTTAAGGTTTGGTATTGGTGAATGATTAGGAGATACCCTTTTATTTAAATGATTATTAGCAGGGTCTAAGTAACCCATCCAACAATAAGGTAAACATGTCAAATGGATTTAATTATTTTATTAAGGCATGAAGTGGTCAATCGGCCATTCACAATCTTGGGTTTACCACTTGATGGATTAATCATAAACAAAGTCAAAGTATTCAAAACATGCAAAAAGGTAAACTTCAGTAGCGATTGAACTCGAGTTAGTTCGAGTTATTATATTTTTGAATAACTCTTTGTTAGCATGCAATGATGGTTATCTAAATGCCATCACCACCATTCTTGAGAGGGAATTTAATGGAATTTATTAAAAGCCCATAAGTGGCAATTGCAGGAATTAAATTGGCATTTATGAATCTCGGGGAGATAACCATCAATTCATTTTGATCTAACCCTAGTTCTTGTTGTTCCCATTTGTGATTAAGCTCTACATGTTAAATCATGGTGAACCAATTACGGGGAAACTCTACTTATGCATAACATGGAAGTTTTATGAGAGACTTGAGAATTGTGTGGTATAAAAAATTGGTATAAATTGTGGGAAAGTTGTGAATCGGTTGGGAGAAGGAGGTTTATTTTGTACGATTTAATGAACTCAAAAAATTGCAGATTGCCAGGAAATAGTAGATGGATGAGGCTTCTGAGGAAGGGTTTTTTCATGCAAGGAGATCTCATTTTCCCCAACCATGGAAAAAGTGAGAGAAGATCTTCCTAATTTCATGCATTAACAATTCTTATCCTCCCTTTACAATTTAATCCATATCATTTTTTTTGTGAAGTAATTACAGAATTTTCTCTTTTTGATCTCTGAGCTAAGTTGTGAAAGATATATTACTAGAAATGGTTGTATCTGGAATTTGTTTGAGCATGTTTGTTTGGTTTAATCTGACTGGGGAAGTCAATTTTTTGTTATAATTAGATTATATGTCTGTAAATCCCTTTGGGGGCCTCTGCGAGTAATATCGATTGAAACCCACATGAACTCTGAGTTTTATATAACTATATAAATAGGGCGAACCATAGGTTTGGAAGTAATTGTTTTCACCGTGCATTCAAACCCATAATATTTTTTCAATAAAAAGGTGTAGACTTTTTCTCCTTTTAAGAGATTCAGGGGATTTATCATTACTCTATGTTTATAAGTTGTTCATATAATGGTAATCTAATATTGGTCATGTGATTTTTCTTAATATGATTGAATCTGGTAAGATGGGTTTTGGATGTTCGTCTTAAATCCAAACTTACCTTCGGATTCTTGCAATTGAACAATCCTAAGCTTTATTTATATGAATTCTGGAAAATAAAGATTTAGTTTTGACATCCATTCCAGGCTTAGATGTAAATGGGAAATCAAGGGATATACATTAATAGAGTTTAATTGTGGTTATGCAAATGATGGTAATGACATGAATAACTTTGGATTATTTTTGAATGGGATGAATTAATTTTTTTGGCTAACACTAACGGGAATAATAACCCCACCATTTATTTGGGTATCCGTTGTGGGTTATAAATAAATATAAAACCACTTGTCCTGGGTTCTTCATCTTGGGCTTTAAATAGTGGATATTAGCCCTTTGACATATTGGCTCACAGTGATAGTTTTTCTACTCCTTAAATGGTAGGTTTGAGGCTAGACTCCGGTTGAAATAAATATTGTTTGTACATATTGGATTCATGTCAGATTTCAGGCACATATAGGATGAGATCTTATAAATGATCTGCTATTTAGAATCTCTCTGTTGTTTAACATGGATTATATCCACTAAGTTGAATGTAAAAGACTTATTGGAGAATATCTAACATAACCTTATAGTCTGTTGAAATGTTGTTGTTGGCAAGGCCTATGTAGATATAAAAGTAACATTGTTACTTGTCACTTCGTAAGACTTAAGCTAAGAAATTTTTCTCATTTTTCTACATAATTACAGACCTCTTGCTTGAGGATAGGTAAGTTGAACATTTTTACTCATGTGCAAGTCAATGTTTTTATGAGATATTTTATAAACTTTGTTGATGGATCTTTATGTTTGGGTAGCCGGGTCAACTAAGATCTTTTATCAAAAGGAATTTATGAGTAAAATGTATAAAATATGTCAAAATGATAGAGAGTTGTTATATGAAATATTAAGTTATAATCAATTGACAATGCATGTTTGACTATATCTTGAATGATGATTAAAGACTGTGAAGCCTTTACCTGTAACAAGGGAGTATTGACAGATTTGTCACATTTGAAATGTTACTTCAGGTTCAGTTGATCCTTTTAGACCGTGTGACCATAGTGTAGTCACTTAGTCACTTGATCTGCTGTATTCAAATGCATGGATGAAATCATAACTTTGTTATGAGGTTATTGTTTGGTTATATGGTGTATCTCTAATTGATAATATAGCTAAGTATCTCTTAATATCAACATGATTTCTTAGTAATTGTTGTTTTGAAAACTAAGGAAGTACGGAATTTTATATACTTTATTGATCGATATTCAGTTGAGGCCTTACTTGATTTTGGATCTTTATACGAATGAATGTACTAGGAAATGACTCAAATTGATGTGTTGTATTAAAGATTATACAAAACAATATATTGAGTTATGAGGTATATTTTATGTAATTCTTACAAGTTATAGTTATATACAACTTAGAGATGTAAGTAGGGAAGGTCTATACCTTTTTAAGGTATTATTGGACTAATAAGAAATATACAAGAAGTTATGTGATGGACTTCTGTGGACTAGATATAATGTTACAACAATATAAGTATGTGCTTACATGGCCGTAATATTATTATTCCAGCTATGACTCTTCATGAGTGGATTATAATTGGTAACGTTGATTGGATTAAATTGTGTTTTAGACTTATGTAGACTGAATAATATTAATACAATGATATAAGTACGGGATTATATGACGGTATTAATAGTATTCCAGCTTAGGCATATTTGAGTATATACTTATGTAAAAGTTTTTTAATCAGCAAAGTTTGATATTTGTAGATATTTTTATGGATAAGATTGAATCCTTGCATGTGCACCTTACTTGTATGCAATGACTCAGTGTGAATAAGTGCAGCTATGTTAATATATTTTATGTGTTGGTTGATCACTATTGTATGGTTTTTAATGTTTCTGATTTGGTGGGTTTGTAGTGGCGGACCATTGTGTAATATTATTACCCAAGCAAATGAAATATGTAACTGTAACCTAAAGGCATTTTTTCCTTTAATGAAATACTAAATTGTTTAAGGTGTAAATTGAGGGTAAGGATTATTCATGCCAGTTTGTATCAAAATGACCGTGATTCCATTATGCAGGTAAAGAGGATCATCGAGTTGGTAAGAAATAATTAGTTGGTTGTAACATCATCATTAATGAAAGGATGTATTCCTAATTATCTATGTGAAAGGCATAAATTGAACTTATGATTAGTTTAGGAAATATGAAAGTGAAATGTTGGCTAGAAGATTGTAGTGATAAAAAAATGAATGTAACCTATTTGGAATGGCACCTTGGACTTTAATAGTGAATGGTTGTTGATATATTAAAAATGTATGACTTGTTCGGTTATTTACGAATATGAATTTAATTTAACTACTTGTTCTATATGAATAAGTACTGGAGATACTTTTGTTGTGTAACCAATAATGTATTATTGATTAACTCAAAATCATTGAGATTACTATTATTATTTATGACTATGAAGTATTTACCATGGGTGTAATTTAAGTCAAAAAGTTTGTATATTTATGCATATGATATTGATTCAAAAATAGAAATAACTATTATAACGTTGATCTATTTAAGTAGTAACCAAAGAGCTTATTATAATCATATAAAGGGGTTCATGAATATGTATATGAATGATCATAAGCTGTCATAACTAAGTAATGTTGAATTGCTTAAATAAACTTCAATGCTTATAAGGTACCCGTTAGTGCCAAAACACAGCACCCCTGGGTATTGATCAGGTTTCTAGGTTGATTACTAATATCCAGTGTGATTGCATCAACATTGAATCCTTTCTCCAAGTGTGGGACTTGAAGAGTGAGAAAGGAATCTCCAGAGAAAGGCTGGTTCCTATTCCTCTGTTCAGGTGCATACGAAATATGCAGAGGGTTTTCCTCAAAATCTAATCTAATTTGCCAAGGAGACAAGGAAAGAAGATGCATAAAATAAATCTAAGCTAATAGAGGTGATGCACCAAGGAATGAAGAACATATGCTTTGCCAAATTTAACACAGATCATGTAGATGTAACACAACATCATGCACAGATAGCAAAAATGCAATGAAAGATCAAGAATGACAGTAATAAATATGTAAGAGGGTTTAGAAGTAACCACAGACACATATATATATTGCTCAAGGATAGATTCAATACATTGCAATGGCCAAAAGGCAAAAAAAACGGTGTTACAGTCTATATGGGAGGTTTGAAAACTCCACAAATCTTCTTATGAACAGGAGAGAAGGGAGGGTGCAAAGCGGAAAATGTCCAACAACAGAAAGAAACCCCTCCTTACAATTTATAGGAAGAATGGGAGAGAAAAGAGAGAGGAAATCGAAATCTGCCCCAACCACCTCTAGGTTGCATTTAATTCGTCCATCATGGCAGAAGCGGCGGGTTCTGGCAAAGCGGCGGTTTGCCTAACAGGAGCGGCGGGTTGTCTGCTGTAATAAAGTGGTTGTTGAAGCATTATCTCTACTTATTATTTCGTGCCAGAGGCGTCTTCTGATTTTCTTTCTCCAAACTGAACCAAAATGCAAGATTGACCTTGGAAACGTGTAGAGAATCTCATAAGCTTTCCGTTGATATCAAGAACGTGCAAATCCAAGCTCTGGATCGAAAGATATGTCGATCTGAAGATTTAGGGCACGGAACAGGCGAAAACAGATTTTGAAATATTTTCCCGCGCACTGCCACTTGGATGCCACGTGGCATGCTCTGATTCGCTGAATAATTCTCTCTCTTCTGCTTTTCAGCGGGCTATCTTTTGAATTTTCCTTGTGGGCCCTGGCTGGGACACGTGGCACTATCCCATTGGTTCGGATCAGTGCTCGAAAACTCGCCCATTGACTTTTTGACTTTTCTCTTGTGAGGACACGTGGCAGCTTCTGATTGGTCCTCGGCTGATTCGGCTCCTACGCGTACTTCGCCTCCATTTGTCCCGGATGTCCCATTTGATTTTGGGCCCTTTGTGCTCATTTCGGCCAGTTCGGGCAGTTCGGGCATTTTTGGCCCGCTTGTCCCACTTGCTTTTGGGCTCCTAGTACTGTTTTCGCGCAATCCGGCCAGTTCGGGCATTTCGCGTCCATTTGTTCCACTCGTCCCGAATGCTACCCTCTTCAGCAGTTAGCCAATTTTTCTCCTCGGCTGGATCAGCTTTTCGCGCCCGCCGCGTATTTCTGTCCCACTTGTCCCATTTGCTTTGTGGGCCCTTTGTGCTCATTTCGGCCGGTTCGGGCAGTTCGCGTCCATTTGTTCCACTCATCCCACCTTGTGCTGGACCAGGACTTAGCCGATTTTCACAATTTTTACTGGCCCAAACTACTTGCTTTCTGCAACCTTCTCCGCACTTTCTCAAAGCTTGCTCCCTCCTTCTTCAGCCTGGGGAGTTTAGAAAGATTCCTGAAGGGACCCTAGAAACCTGATTTTGCTCTAAATAAGTCATTTTTCTTGGAATTTGGACATCCTGATGCATGTTATCAAATTTACCCTGGGGGGGTGAATTTTGGATAACAGTACCTTGATGGAAGTAAGAAACGAGAACTTAAGGAGTGTGCACTTGTAAACAATTACATTATTGTTTACTAAAACTAAGGACACTATATAAAAAGATAATATAATACCTTAATAAGGAAGTTAGAGGGATCATGAATCAATGTTATGAACAAAATATGAAATTATAAATTAAAGATGTACCACACATATTTAAAGTCATAAGGGGACTCTCTTAAAGGATATCAAGCCTATAATCCATTATGTGAACTACCAACTGATAGGTGGGTAACGTGTTGCTAGGAAATTGTTAGTATCCATTAAATACTAAGTACATTGTAATGTCCTAGCAAATGTGTTAATGAGTAAGGTACTTGAATGTTATTCAGGATTATTTCCTTAACCATATAGGAACCAATTGCACGGTGATAGAGTTATTTTCATCCTTAACAACATTATATAAAACAAGATGATGTCAATATGGTGGAATACTTGTTTCCTCTTTAGCAAAAAATAGTGCATTGATAGAAAGTAAGTTGTTGGTATATTAACAGAGCAAATACGATTACTTTTATGATAACAAAATGATACATATGCATGTATGTTAGACCCTCACTAACATAAAGGTGCAAGAGTACACCTGGATAACCTGATTCGGTAGAACATGTCAAGTGATGTAAAAAAAGGGGGCTAATGAAAGTAATACAAGGTATCATAATTACTAAGTAATAATGTAGCCTTGCATGATTACACAAAAGGGTAAAGTACATATTTGATAGTTTTTAATTCCCTTGATAATGTGAGACCATCATTTTTATAGATTGGACATGAATCATTAATAAGTAAGAGTAAAATATTGGAATACAGATCTAAGACGGTGAGCTAACTTATATCTAAAACTGATAGGTAGAAAAGAATGTAAGGTACTACAAGGAACTACATTCGACCTATCGGGATACAATGGTATAGGTCCCTAGGTATGAGACTTATAGCTAATTATGGCACCATTGTTGAATGCTAATCCATATAACTGAACAAGTGATTAAGGTGAGATGAAAAGTTCCCAATGACGAGTGTGTCGTCACGGAACCGAGCATGGCATACATGACTCTGAAACTTTGCACAAAGTAGTGCAAGTTGTTGATTACACTGTCATGATTTCACCAAGATCTAAGTTATGAGATGCCTAGGAGTCTCCTTGGTGGAACCCAGGTAGACACTTAGATATATTCACTTAATTATCATTTCCTAGAAAAGGAAATACCAAAGGATACATTTGATGTAATGGCTCATAAAGAGTGTTGAGGGGGATCGAGTAGGATCTGTATACTCTCATACAGCTGCAAATGGTCTATGATAGTTATCGGAAATGGATTACATTAAGGTTTATGTTGGATTTAAATATATGGGTATTTAAATGGAGAAGCATAAAGTAAGAATAATAAATTAAAAACAAAATCCCTGGATATGAAGTGACAAAAAGTGGATGTTAAATATTGGTATCAGAGCTTAAGGTTACAGCTCTTGGACCTATTGAGGCCTTACGCTTAGTAAATTCTAATTTTTATTAATAAAATAAAATGGATGAAGGGTGTACCATGGATAGCAAACCAGATCAAACTAAGCTCTGGGTTCGGGGGTAAATGAGTTAGATAATACTCTAACATTCCTTCGTGACACACTAAACTAGATAGATGTGTGGGGAAACTGGTAAGTGTGAATATGATCATCCAAGGCAAACAACTCAGGCTGAATGATGATGATTAGCAGAGGGTAACTCGATTGATCGAACTGTCTTATGACATATTTGGAACTTAAAGTCCAAAATAAAATGAAAGACACACATAGGGTAGATGGAGTAGATAGGACATAACTAGCTGCTAGAATAACATCTGTAATTAATGTTGACTCAAAAAGAGTAAAAGAAAAATAATAGCATTGGTTTGTCTTCACCACTAACCTTCAGGAACAAGGGCATTCACAAAAGTACCTAAAACAATGGCTGAAACTACAACAGTTATGATGAGTTTGGGTAATGTAGAATCAAAAAATGTAGTGGTAGCATCTCCACTAGCAAGTAAGACCAATGCAGGAATAATAAGAGAAACCCCAAAGGAATCTGAACTATCAGATTTGAAGGCAGCTGGTAATAGCCGGAATTCCAGTCCAGTTATGTGATTTGTTATTATTTATGATTATAATTGGACATTGTAACATTTTGAGTTTGAACAATGTATTTGTTAGAAGTTCGATGAATGAATATCATGGAAAAATGCATTGAATTATTAATATGTTATTTGGCTATGTCACTTAATTAATAATTTGTTTACTATATGCATGTATAAGGCTGAATTTTTGCTTATTTGGCTATATTTTTAATATTTTATATATGTATATATTGTACGGCTGTACCCAAGTTCCGTACCCAGGCCCCCCAAAAAATTGTCATACTAGTGTACCAGATCCATGTACCCATACCCGTACCCTACCCCGTACCGGCTACGTAGGGTTTCATGTATGTAAACAGTATTGAAAATTACAAAGCATATATAAGTTGTAAGCTATACTTAAGAGTTGAGACCAATAATAAAGAAGTGATCTTGATTACATTAAGTTATGTTGTAAGGTGCTCATGATTACTTTGTTACAAACTAAAGAATCCTAGTAAGTTATGAACTTGTACTATCAAAAACATTGAGTAGTTGAATTTCAACTAGGATATAAATTGAGATGAATTATACCATTGAAATATTATAGGAACTTATTCATGAATGAACTTAGATGCATTCGTATGAGACTTAGTCAAAGATTGTTTGAACCTAAAGAAAAGTTTAGAAAACATGCTAAGACTTGAGGGAATTTGAATTAAAAGAGATTGATTCCTTTAATATGTTAAATTAGAATAATAGCCTACTATGCAATGCTCAGAATGAACTTGAAGTTGGATTCAAGGTAGACCGACATAAAATTGTTGAAGGCATCTAGTAAACATTAAGAATTCAGATCTTAGACTTGGAAAGGAGTAACAAATCACAATCAATAATGATGATTGGTCTAAACTTAGACATTTATATATAGTGTCATTGAAACATGCACACAAGTGGACTCGCTATGATTTGATGCAACTCTGATTTTAATAAACATCAACTTTAGATATTAAGAATTTGGGAAAATTTGAGAAATACAACAAAAAAATTGAGGTTTAGTTTTTTGGTGCATTACAAATCTATTTTTTTGATATTTTTGAAGAGGATCAAGGTAATTAATGTAACACATTAGATTCCTTTATAGTTGTATACAAAGAGCTAGCACAATTTATAAGTGTCTTTATTTGTAGGTCCTCCTCTATAAGGGCAAAGGTCGAAGCTCTCCAGTGATGTCATCTTACATATCCATTGTCAACTTTCTGAATCCATATGGAGGAGCATAGGAACGACCCAAAAATCAAAATTCAAAAACCAAAAGACCAACTTCAAAAATAAAAAGGCAAAAATTCAGAAGACAATCACAAACAAAAAATGCAATTAACTCATTAGCATGCCCCCTATCCTTGTTGAAATCACAAACCCCATAATTGCCCTCGTAGTAGAGTCAGGGGTCCATTGGAGTGTGGTAGGTCAATAGACTAGAATAGGAGGCCTTATATCAATCATATATGTTGCATGCCTTTTCACGCAAGTACCTAAGCCTCACAGTTGATCTATGGCGAGGTGTGGTCCTGGGGAACACGTCATAAGAAGGAAGGCATATTTGCACATTAATCTAGGTTTAGGCTAATTAATCCTGATTAGTGAGGAATTAGGAGTTTGAGAGAGTTGTGAGAGGACTACTCAATCCAATGAGATGGATTCATAACCTAAGAAGTTAGTAGAAGCGGTTTAGAAGGAGATTTAGAAGGGGATTCAACTAATAAGAGGCTATATTAGCCTAGTTAGTTGATTACGAGAGTAATACAACCAAAAGGATGTCGTACAAGGAGAGTTAGATAGGCCTAATTGACGAGGTGTCATCAATTTGCAAGGAGGGGGATAGTTTGTGCAATATTAAGAATAGTAGTGCTTTGATCAAACCATAGGTGTCTATAAAAAGTGTTGAAAATATAAATGAAATATACCTCTCAAGAAGATGGCCCTAGTGGCGATGGGAAATTCATGCAACATAAGGAGAGAAAATTGCTAAAAATGGAGCACAACCACATGAAAAACTCCATGGCTCTATAGACTAAGTGCAACTAAAAAAATCCCATACAAACAATAACACCAAGTGACACATAGAGACTCCATAATGTTATCAATCTCTAAAGGACACCATCTGAAACATGAGAGTAACTCTTCAACTACTAAATAAAATATCTCAAATAAAAAGGATCATTACAACGTTGTAGGAGAGACGAGAAGATCAAGAAATTGATTAGTGGAGGAGCCACACTTGTAGTGCCCTCTCAATGAATGCTTATGTTTTTTCCATAAGTGATCATAGATCCATCCCAAATGAACATGGATAGCTGAAGAAGATGCTTGCATAGAATTTGGTGCAAAGTGCATGCCTAGAACATGCAATGAAACATCAAAATGTGTGCTAAGTTGATCATATCTGAGAGCTGAAATCTCAAGTATTGGTAGATCTCATGTGTAGCTCATGATCTTCACAAAGAGTCGAGTGAACAAAAATAGGAGCTTTGTTAACAACTAATCCCGGTGAATTATTTTCATCAAAACCAATTCCATGGCGAAAATGCCACTTAACAATCTGAATATGCAAAAACAATACCCTGTGAATGTTTGCCAAGACCTCCACTAGAAAATCTCATAGAATGGAGCATGCAAGAACCAAATTTAGTAGTATTCTTCTCAAACGAGCCAAGCATGTGAGTAGAAGGAGCTGAAGTGGGATACACAACGTGTGTAACTGTAATGGGTAAAAATGTAGAAGCATAATATGTAGTAGCAAGTTCAACAAGCTTAATAGAAATTTTTTCAATAGGATCATTAGAAGAAGGAGCAATATCTACATGAGTTTGAGATGCAAAGAGTTGGATTAGTGCCAAGGATGATAACACAATATTGAGTTACTTCCAAACAAAGCCTGATCTAGATCAAGGCCAAGAAAAGTTGAAGCATAATTGTGCATAATAGAGCCAATCAAGGAGATAAGATCACACACCAAACCACCAATAAATAGAGATGGAGTGCATCATGGTCTGGAGAAGGGGACAAGTCAAATAGGAGGGTTTAAAGTCTTAACTAAGCCACCAAGATCCGAAGATAATGCAATGAAATTTTCCAATATGGCAAGTTAAGTAGCATGCACTACCTGTAATGTTAATGAGTGGGGAGTTGAGATGAGTCAGGTAGAACACAGGCCAAGCAAGACAAAATAAGAGCTTATTCGGGCAGAGATGCCAAATAGGAAAAATCTCGAGAACAAAAAGGCACAAACACAAGCTAAGGTACTGAATAGTTACAGAGCTTGCCAATATGCTCGAGTTACCTTCTAAAAACACACCTACTAAGAGAAATGTAGATCTTATCCAACAATACATGAAACTTCCATAGAAAATAAAAGTATCATAAACTTCTTAGATCAAATTTGAAGAACATGTATAAATTAGATTAGGAAAAGTACATAGAAAAGTCTGGATGAGTAATGGTTGGCGGAGATAGCTCTGATACTATACAGGAGTGGACTACACTCTCTCACCATGATCAATCCAACAACATAACCATTACCACAATCATGAAATTTGCACACAAACACAAATATACAACTAGCTACAACATAGAAAAATGGATCAAATAATGTCTCCAGCGAACAATATAAACAAACTCCCACAAATAATCTTAACTCGTGAGTTATTGTGAACACACATAATAGTAGGTTGGATACAAAATAACTAGATACACGGGCCTACTCTGAACACAACTCCAACATACATGCTCTTATTACCGCGTTAAATTTGCAAGTCAAATATTTGAAGTTTCTAAAATTGAATCTTCCACCTTGACTTCGACACGACAACACCTCTAATAAATATCAAAATTTAACATTGTTTTTATTATAAACTACATATTGAGATAGATGGAAATGTGCTTGGGCATTATAAATATTCATAAATCTATAGCCAATTATTTTACAATCGAATATTTGAACACTTATAATTAAAATTCAAATGGAAACCTATTACCTTAAAAATGATTAACTATTATCTCATAATGCAAATATAATGGAGCTTGATCCTTCTAGTAATCACATAGTCCTCTTCATAATGAACATAAGGTGGAAACTTACAAAATATTTGAGCAAGTATTGATTCCTCCATGTTCAATATTATTCAAACAACATGAAGCCGAGATGCCATCTCATAAGCCATTTGGAGGACCTTAGATAGATCCACGAGATATTGTGAATGTGGAAGCTAGTGGAAAAGATGCAACAGTCTAGACACCCAAAATGGAATACTTGAGAGGCCAAGAGCTTTCCCAATGCAAACCGAAGGAGTCACATTATAGGGGACAAGACTCAAGTTGTTTCCCCTGATATCCACATTCTCCCCACTAAAGGCTTCGTGGAGTCTCCTTCACCACCACCTGTAGAGAGGAAGTTTGCAGATGTCAGAATACCTAACACTTTTGTGCTTGCCCACCATCCCCTCCTTATCAAGCACCTTCCTCTAGCCTTCAAGACCATTTCAACAGTGTTGTGTCATGTCGGTTCCTCGAAATATCATTGCATGCCTATCATCAAAAATTAAAGCGACCATGCAAGCGAATGTATTCACAACCAAGAGAAATAAAAGTAGAAAATTAGAGAAAAATTAAAGAATTTTTCTATTATACATATACATCAAAGAGCACGTGATCATCATCTAACTTACCCTCTCCATTTTTGTGTTCAGGGGCAGACATGACAACGAAGGAGGCAGTGGGAGAAGTACACACCATGCAACACTTAGGTTGAACCCTTTGGCAATGGCAACCACGTTATCTCAACATCTTAAGCCCCTCACACAACCGACCCAACTTGACCCACTCAACATCTAAGTGACCATCTCGACGTCTAGTGCTTGCCCCATCTCAATCTAGCATTGATCAATGTGTAATGAGTTTAGACCCTACTCCCCTATCCGATGACGACTTCTATGAACTTGACATCTACACGAGCTCCTGTACAATGGTAGAATCTTGGCTCCCTTTCCAACCTCCAACTTTGTTGCATCACATCCAAGCCCTCAGACCCTACAAAGATCTAGACCAAATGTAGGCCCAGCGTGTCGAGCACAACAATGCTCGAATGTTGCCTCTACAACACTTCTCAACACCAAAAAACAACTCTTAGGGATAAGGTTGTTGTTGTGGGGTTTCATATTAGGACACAATGGACGACCACGATGATGACGTTGGTCGACAACCCCAATCACCAAATGTCTACCATCTAATCATTAACCCACTTATCAGACATGACCGCGATACGTCCCATTTGGCAATGCCTATTGCCATAATTATAACCATTAAAAGAATAAAGAAGAAAATTGGCAAATCAAAAAATGTCAACCAATCAAAAAAAGATAAATCGAGAATTTTCTAATTTTTAAATTAGAAAAATAAGAGATATAATAAATGAACTTTAAAATTCAAAAAATATCAAAAACATAGAAAGTTTTATTAATCATAAGCACTTACCCTCGAGCCTCGTCCCTAAAAGAAAACGAAGTTAAGAATGATTGGTGACGTAAGCGGTGAGATTATAGCCGTTCACCTCATTTTTTTGGACGCGCAATGAAACTTCGAATTTATGAACGTATGGTCAAAATATGCAGTGCTATTCTGCCTTTTTCTGACTCCCATCACGGGCTAAATTAGGGGTTAAATTTGACGGCCGTTTAGACGTTTTTCATGATTTTAGCCGTAAAATACTTGTAAATATTTGACATAACCATCACATGTGACTTGCATATTTTGAGTATGACCGTAATTTTTTCTATAGATTTATATATAAACTATACTAATATATATTAAAAATAATTAAATATGTATAAAATATTTTTAAATATATTTGATTAACAGTGTAAAAATAACACTATTTTACATTTTTGAAAGGCAATATTTAAAAATTACCGTCACCTAAAATTTTGTGTGACAGGCATAGGTGGCCGTCAAATTTAACCCCTGACGGGCTTTATCTCACATTAAAGTGGCAGCCTGGCACGCACTTTTTTCAAAATTTAGAACCAAGAATACTTTACCTTTTTTTTAAAAAAGTGAATCTTTTTATTAATTTTTTTTTTTAAAAAATGTTAGTCTATTTAATTTTTTAAAAAAACTGAAATATAGGGAATCGTGACGGTAATAAATAATTAAACAAAACAAGATAAATTATAATAGAACTCTATAATTTTAAGAAGTATCCAAATGAAATGTACAACTTAGACTTACTATTTAAGATTATAAATAAAATATAATATAAATTACATCTTATGTAAAATAAAATAAAATAAAAATTAAATCTTATGTAAAATAAAATATATAATAACACAAAAATTAATTAAGTAGAGTTTTTATGTTTTCATAATTTATGAGACCACAAATTGCTTTATCAATAAAATGTGTAAGATTTTTTTTTGATCTCGGTGTGTTTTGAATCATAATTATGTAAAAAATTGACCGTGCAAACATACTTGATGCTTATGCACAATTAAATATACATATTAGATTTCAAATAAATTAGGATTGTAGTACATTAGTATAAATATTTTGAATACATCTATCTGAAATACGAGGGATAACAATTTAGAAGTGTTTATTTCAATGTTTTCGCATACCACATTGATTAATAACTCTAATACCTTCTCTACCGATTTCTCATTGACATGAAAGAAATGACAACCATCTTGCTACACCATTGCAATGGAATCAAAATAACTTTTTCCTAAATAAAGGGTACCAAACTCCATCATATGGAAAAAAAGATTAACAATTTTTTATTGAAATCTCTAAGTGAAAAAAACTAAACTAAGTGATGAATAAATGGACGTAAAATTTAACACTAAATTTTCTTGTGATTGTCAAATTGACGTCGAATTTCAAGTCAAATATAAAAGTGAGAAAATTACTTCATTACACTACACTCCGCTACCATTGTAGAATGCCTCTCAAAATAATTATTTATAAAAATGAAACTGTGCAATCAAACATTCATTTATTTCAATGCTCTCTCCCTCTCTCTCCCTCCCTGTCTCTTTGTGTAGGGACAATGTGTATATATAGGGACAACGTTCTAGTACAACAAAAAAATACATGAAAATCAGGTGGATTCTTAACTCAAAAGGCTCAAAATTCCCACAAATTATGGGCATATTATCATGCTAGAGCAAGAAGAAAGAAGAGAGAAGGGAAGTCAAGGAGGATTCAACCACCCCATGTTATTAGCCTTTTTATTCATTAAAACCAACTGGTGTTTCAAAATAATCAACTCATACTAAAATTTGAAGGATATTGGTGGAGCTTTAATCCAAATAACAACATGCTAACTTTAGGTGCACTTGTGTCTGTGATTGTGACTTGGTACAAATGTGCGATTTTCCACATCACATGGTGAGTCATCTCACTTAGGTGAGGTCATAGGTCTTAGGTGTCTTAGGGGGTATGAAATATTCTATCATATATTCTATCATACATGTCAGTGTGTGTCAGTGCGTCATACAAGAGTTACTTTCCATTTCAGGAATGTAACTCCTCTTCTCCACTTGAGGAGGTATGATTATCATGCATTGGGGGTTACACATCACCCCTATTTGTACCCCATTTTCTTCAGATCTATGTGTGAATGAGGTGAGCGAGACCTTTTCTTTGCATGCACATTTCATGGTTGAATGCTTGCTTCCTCATGGAACTTCGTCACATTGTCATTTGAGTGCAACTCGGTTGATGTGAGTGTTATCCTGCATGATCCTCATTCTCACTTTCTCCGTCATCATGGTATCAGAGCATGTTGTTGGGATCTGTGCTACTCTTCATTTTTTGTTGCTATACTACTCTTGATTCGTGATCTTCATTGGTTTCATGTGCAATCTTTGTAATGGTTATTCCATCTGTGCGTTATATGCATTGATTTGGTTTTATTCAGTTTTACATCTTGTTTTGGGTTTTCTGGTTTGCTTGGTTTGTGTTTTCTGGGGTTTGCAGGATGCATTACATGGAATTTTAGGAGTTTCAGTTCAAGTTTCAAGTGTAGGTTTTTGTATTTCAGAAGTAAGTGGTGTGTTGTTTTAGGGCCTAACTCAGCCCCAACTCACTGAGATGGGAACCGAGTTGGCTTTTCCCAGCTTGCTTTCTACAACTTGGCACTCAGCTTGTGCTATGCTCAATCCTCCTTGCTTTTCAACTCATTGCATTTGTACAGGTTATTCCCTATGTTGGAGTTCTTCACACATTCTTGACCTGTGTCATGCGTTGGATTTAGTCGTTGGCTTCCTTCACCTCTTTGCTATGAGCTTGTGCTTGCCCCCTTGCTCCATTATCAGCCCTTGGTCTTGTGTTTTCTCCCCTGCATGTTGCATTTCATCACATCTAACTCTCAATGGATCATTTTGGCCTTACCGTTGTTTTTATCTTCAAGCTTTGTCCCTTGCTTGTCGTCACTTCCTCTAGCATTTTGTTCATTATTCACCTCCATGTGTTCACATCCCTTGGCTTCATCATTGACACCTTCATGTTTTTCCCCTGCTTTCATTGAGCATTGCCCTAGTTATCATGCTCATCCCTGTTCATATTTGTGTTCCTGCTGGATGCACCCCTACCGTTTGGCTACCCCTAGCTCAAGCTTGTTACTTTAGTTGATTGGTCTTGTGCGACTTTGTGTATCTCCTCGTTGTTTAGTATCCCCTACATCTCATCCTTCACACCTCACTCATGTCCCTCGTGTGTTACGCTAACTATCAGTGACATAACACCCATCCTGTAGTGCATCCACCCTCGATGGATACACTCCATTTCTTGACCCACAACGATGTCACCATTTCCATAGCTCGTCCATCACTTCAACTCATCATTGACATGTGTGACACCACTCCGAGCTTACTTTCCAACTCAGTGACTTGACTTGTATCCCTTAATTCAGACCTCCACGTCCGACTCCAGCTCATCGCTCGACACTCATCAACTTCCACTAGCCCTCCGAGCCCGACTCCACATCTCACCTACGCATCAACGGCGTTGTTTCACCATCTCATGTATCTCATTGAGGCAACTCTCCCTCTAGCTTGCCCCTTACACTCACCAGCTCGCCAGCTCAGCTCCAACTGCCGAGCTGAGTTGGCTTTCCCTTGAGCCTAGGACACCCTCTCACCCCTCTTTGGATTTTTAATCAATTTTTTCCCTTTTAAATAGTTTTTTAATTAGATTTAATCAAATAAGGGAAAATTATCAAAATTCATCATTAAGGGGGGAGTACCTTTTTTTGGATTCATTATAGGGTTATTGGGATTTTCCGGGCCACTTTTCTGGCTTGTCATCATTGTAGTGCTCTTCTTCACTTGTGGCTAGTGAGTCACATCCGCCACATCCTTGCAGCAAGAGAGCCCCTCTTTTACGATGTGAGACACTTTCTCTCACATTGAACATTGTTTTGTCCCCTTGTTCTTACCTTACGCCCTTTTGTGCTTTTTTACGTTTGTTCCTTTGCTTCCGACTGAGACTTATTGTGGCCTCCACTCTTGCGTGATTCATCACCTACTACAAGGTGAGTGGTCTTAATCGTCTCACGTCACACAAACACACCTTATTGTAATCAACACACTACTTATAAAGTGTCACAAACATGGGGGGTTATCATTGTTCTTGGTGTTGTATTGCATGCAGATGCATTCTTGGCTAAGTTTGATGTCTTGCAACCTTGTGTGTATTCTTGCACCCTTCTTTTCATGCATTCTGCACTTCTTTCAGATGCACCATGGAGGATGCTCTTTCCATACTTGAGCTTTGTAGGATCACTTCTCAGCCTCCACTACTTCTTCTTGGTAGAGAGAACTATACATCATGGTGTGCTTCTATGGAACATTAATTTACTCACGAGGGCCTTTATCCCTTTTTATATGGGAAAGTTTCTACCCACTGATCCTTATCATCTTGAAGACTACCTCGACATGTGTGACCATGTTGTTGGTCACTTGATGTTACATGTCTACATAGACCTCTCTGCCTTCATGTGGCACACTCAGATCCTCCTCACACTATATGGAACATCTTTCAGTCCTTATTTGGAGACCCTTCAGAGACTTTATGCTATTGTTTCTTCCTACTGATACAGTTATCTCCTCTTCCTCTTCATGTGATGATAGTTCTAGCTGACACAAAATAACTTATTTCTATCCCTGATGATGAGGATTTTCTTCTAGTTCTGATGACGAGAGTACTACTGAGGACTCCTCTCCTCCTTCTCTTGGCCACCTTTCTAGATAATTTTGACACTCCTCCCTTCCCATCAGACATCGGTAAGTCTTATTCCCAACCTCATATCGTCATTACATCAACCTCCTTTCCACTTCTAGTGTGTGAGGCCCTTTCCACTCCATCCTCCTTCATGTATTGATGATTCATACCTATCATGACATCGCTCTTTTGTTTATCGAGCCACCCTTTTGGGATGAGTATCTTTCATACCTTCATCATCTCTTCATAGTGCCTACTTGTGATGCAGTACAGGGAGTTTCTCATCCTTCTACAGGTGTTTCAGAGGATTCCTTCATCTCCTTTATTGGGAGTGCCCCTTCTAGGACTCTTATCACTTCCATTTTTTAGGAGACCATCATTGATCCACCCTTCTTGTGGATCCTCTTTCTAATGTTGTGGGGGTTGCTACTTTTCCTTCACTTCACTTGGGCATCCTTTCAATGGATGTTCCTCTCTCACACTCTGATAGTTCTACACTTGTGGCATTACCTTCAGTTCTTATGCACTCATTTACTAGACCTATGTCACATTTCAATGGACTAGATTTAGATTTATTCATACTGATACCTTCGGTTTCCTTTGTGGAGTGGGTGGAATTCTAGTACTCCATTTATGTCCTTCCTAAGGGAAAGAAATTTTTTCGATGTGGTTGGATCTTCTTCAGTCTACAAGCCTGAGGACCACATCATCGACACTCTTCTTGGAGACTTCCTAGAGTTGTAGAGTTTCAGATCCGGCTATGGCTTCACATATTTTGTGGTTCCTCTTGTCTCCTTCCTCTCCTCTCTTCTTCTTCTTCCAGAGAGATTGCAGTTGTACATGGGTACCTCATCAGGCCCTCAGTTTCTAGGACCCATTTGACGCATATTTCTTAGATTTTAGGGGAGTCTTCCATCTCTTATTGTGGATGTTTTTCCCACTAGGTTTTCCTCTGCTACTTTAGATCCTTTTTGTTCATGGGTGCCTCATCAGGCTTAGTTTCTAGGACCCATTCTCTCATTTCTGACTTACCGCCTCATCCTAAGTTATGATGAAGGGGGGTGTTGGTGTGTGTCATTTTCCACATCATGTGGTGAGTCATCTCACTTAGGTGAGGTCATAGGTCTTAGGTGTCTTAGGGGTATGACCGATTCTGTCATAGATTTCATCATACATGTTAGTGTGCGTCAGTGCATCATATATAAGAGTTACTTTCCATTTCAGGAATGTAACTCCTCTTCTCCACTTGAGGAGGTATGATTACATGCATTGGGGGTTACACAACACCCCTATTTGTACCCCCTTTTCTTTAGATATATGTGTGAATGAGGTGAGAGATACCTTTTCTTTGCATGCACATTTCATGGTTGATGCTTTCTTCCTCATTGAACGTCATCATGCTTCCGTTCGAGTGCAACTCGGTTGATGTGCACATTATCCCACATGATCCTTGTTCTCCCTTTCTCCATGATCTTTCAAGTGTTTTCATTTTACAAAGGCTTATAAAACTATGAAGGGATCAAAAATTCTAAAAAATGGTTGTGATGAAGTGGCTAGACCAAGGTAGATTTCCAAATATTCCAAGCACATTCAAAGTTTGCATGCATATTATGTTCCAAACTCCAAATCCCGCTTTAGTCTAATGCCTTTGTAAACCGGGCTTTTAGAGACAGGGAGAATTCTTGCAATTTACATGAAAGTTACATCCTGAAGTTTGGATCATGAAATGGTCACGATCTAATACTTTAGAGACATTCAGAACTGTCGATAACTTTTACATGTAAATTACTCATGGAGTTTTGGATCTTTTCGAACTTTAGAGATAGTTGGCATATTGTAGGAAAAAACCCCGCTTAATACTCCAGAGAAATCATGTATGCATACAACCCAAAATCACGTGGTATATTAAGGTGGAGAAATCACATTCTAGAGCGGTATAAAATCCCGTCAAATACTATGTTGGAAATTTCAAGTACACGATTAATCCAAAATCCCTCCCAATTCTAATGTAAATATTTCACGTGCAAATAAAACCCAAAGGCCTGTGATATACTATAGTGGAGAATCCAAGTGTACAAGAAACTCAAAATTCCACCAAGGTCTAAGATAGAGAATCCAAGTGCACAAACAACTAAAAATCCCGCCAAAGACTTTGGTAGTAATTTCACATACAAATGCAAGTCAAAACACGATAGTACACTGTGGTGAAGAATTCAAATTCAAATGTGACACAAAATTATTTAGAGGTCTAACATGGGAAATAATACAATCACATCCTTCCATATGGCCTTGTGAGGAAAAAAGGGGGAGGACTATAGTTTAAAATCAAAATTTTCCCCCAAGTTTTATTGGTGTGGGTGGGTAGCAAAGCTCTAGTTTTTGGAACATATCTTCTAATCAAGAAAAAATGTGTTACATTATAAATATCTCAAGGGTAAATTTTTAATGGAATATATCTTGAACCTTGAGCCATAGTGCTTTGAGAACAATAAGAAATTAAATCTCTTGCCGCTAATTTCCCATTCAATGCAAAGTTAGAGCGAATTTCAGAGCTCGACCGAGGCTAGTTCTTGGCCTAACACCTTGATTAAGCATGCATACATATCCTCCATGAATTCACAATCCATTTTTAACACGATTGAGGTCATACATTCTTTCACATAGGAATTTATAGTTTATAGTTATATTTGGGTGATTTAGTATGTAACCACATTTTCAGCGAGCTTTTGACTTCCATGCTTCATTTTTCCCCTCTCTCATCTTCTTCTTCTCTTATTTTCTACTATAAATGTAAGGATATTCATTTTATAAAATAGTTCCTCTCCCTTGACTGCATAATTACTCTAATTATTTGAGTAACTTGCATTCCTAAGTTTCCTAACCCTCTATATTGGACTTTTGTAATGTGTTTGGTGCATCTTTCTCATTTCTTAATATATTGTGTATCTCTATTTAATAATATAGTTTTTTACTGTGGTTTATATATTCCCTTCACATTTGTGTTATTCTCCCCTTTCCTTTTATTATGTCAGATGTAGTGAGTGTGGGTTATATGTGTATGGTCCCAGTGCATTATGTCTATTTAAGAAAGAGATAAAGTGATCCCCCTTATTCATTAGTTTAATTTACAAATTTTTTCAATTAATATATCTCCCTCATTTCCCTTTACATGTGTTAGCTTAGAATTAGTTTATTGGTTATCATTAGAGTAGATAGGATCAAAGTCATTTATCTCTAGAGGTCTGCCTCAAGGGATATAAGGCTGGAAGATGGCCACATGGCCTCTTCCTACTGATGATGTGAGACCATTCAAATTATTATGCAACTAACCTAAACTAGCCCCCCTTAGGGACTTACATTTGAAATGCTGCTAGAAGAGGTTGAACATATACCAAAGGTGTGGGGCTAAGCATCTCTAGTCTTCATAAACCATGAATGCCCAGATATATCTAAGACTATATTTTAAGAGATAAAATAATTGCCCCCTTATCTCATAATAAGGAGAATGTATGAAACAAAATGGTCCTCATACTTTGACTCTAAAGAGAAATATATATGATGCACCTGAGGGATATGGTTTTATCCTAATGTGAAGTCAATGGGAGAAAAATCTAAAGTAAGTGGAACCCTCAAACTAGAAGGTAAATGAAGTTCTATTTACTTTGGGGGTTTGATTAACTCATCACTAAAGTGAATATATATAAATTTGAGTAATGTTGAAGTTTTGAGGTGAGAAACTTTGTAGGATGAGACCACATGGACTAGAGGTAAGATTTATAAATATCATTATGAGTCTCATTATTTATTTTTATTAGAGATATGTGGGTGTTTCTTGTAAATTTTAAGATCATTGAGGTGAAGAAAATAAGAGGATATTTTATATAACCATGAATCTGCTTGTGTGCTCCATACATGATCTAAAAACTAGGTATGGATACCCAAGGAAAATAATTTGGAATATGCCAAACTATTTGAGTGTGTGAATCATTATCACCACATGTAAAATAATTAAAGCAACTAGTAGGGTTGTGCCAATTTTTTTAAGGATATGGTATGAGGTATTGATCTCTTAGTATTTATTGGTATTTATATATTTGGATGGAATTATGAAAATCAATATTTCTATTTAGTTTTGGTCCTCAATTCAAATCTATGTTTTCTAATACTTACAGCCGTATAAGTGTGTAGGTGTGATAAGTGAATGACAGAGGTGGATTTTTGTTTGAATGCACTAAAGATAAAGCTGAAAATAATGCTTTTCAAGGGTGGTAATATTTTCACATCCATTATTCAATATGGGCTCTATACATGAAATTAAGCTAAAGTGTGATATAGAGAATATGACCCTCAAAGATATATATGAAGAGACTACCTCAACCCTCTCATTATTATAAGTAAGAATCATATGGTTTTATTTATTTATATAGATGTTGAAATATGTGACTTTGTTTTATATAAATTACCTTGAAGATCATGATTATCATGTTGATGTGAGTTTTATACACACAAAATACCCTTAAGTATGGAGACACTCCACTCATTTTAGAACCAATGAACTAATTCAATGCACAATTTATTGGGTATGCAGTTTAATAAATAATTAAGAGGTGAAATAGTTTGCATGTGACATTGTAATTCCACAAGGTGATTCAAAACCATAAATTTCCTAAATTTTAACCTACTCTAATATGTTTCCAAAAAATAACAAAAAATGGAAAGGGTAAGGCAGAAAATAAATTCTTAGATCAATGTAGACACTCTATTTCAAACTTCACAATGTCAAAGGAATTATATAATTATATTTTTCATGGTCTTGTAAATTCAAATAATCAAACAAGTTTTGAGCTAACACCTAGGTCAGGAGGTGTGAAAGGACGAATTTATTAAAGCTACACATATATGTCTAGTTAACTAGAATATTTCTATTGAACATCCAATATTAATATTCAAGCACATATTGAACCTTCTAATACAACTAGTTTTAACCTAAATTAGTAAAGTACAATTTAGACTTCATAATTGGTTCCAATTCCTAAGACATGATATCATTAAAAAAAACACACATCTTTCACAAGATATTTCCAAATGCTATGAATGGTATACTCTTTCAATAAAATAAAAATTATATTTTTAAAAATTATAGAGGCCAAACCACCTCATTTCAAAATCTAATTTGAGATCTATGTAAATATAAACCACTGTTGAATATAACTTCAACCAAAAATTACACATGAGGATTACTCTTAGTTTTATAAAATAACTCATTTTCAAATCAAGCTCATCTGAATATAGATTTATATAAATAGTTGGGTACACCCTAATATAGTTGTAGCTTGACCCTCTAAAAAAAATGATTGGTGATCATACAATCGCTTGTTTTCCATTTCTATGGGTTAGCATGCAGAGATGATAACTTAGGTATAAATGTTGTGGTATTTATGATTATAAGATGTCATGACTCTTCATTATCCATTATTTTGTGAATATACTCTAAAAACATCTCATCTAAAAATAGTTTGATACTTTTAGCTCTTTCAATCCTTTTAGTAGTATCAATCACAAAAGTATGCTCCTGGGTGTTGCTAAGATTCTCTATTGTTTCCACATATTGGTCAAATGTTCTGATAAACTGAAGTGTATTTGTATCAAAATATTCCAATACATAAAAATTTTTGTTCTCGTTTATGAGCTTTATGATTACCACTTTACAAATAAATAAATAATGTTGTACTAAAGAAAATTCATATGTTTTAGCATGACCAAAAGGGATGAGGATATTTCTTTAAAATAAATTTAATCCTTGGAAAAGTTATTCTCTATAGTTATGAAATCATCAATAGTCATGAGTGGTGTGTTTGGAATTAGATTCTCTCTAACAATACTAGCTAAAATAAATAAATAATCTTTTGATTCATTCAACTCTTGCAAGATATCTTTAAGATTTGTCATTAGTATATCAACTTTCTCCTTGAAATTTGAAATTTATATGAAGTTGATAAAAAAATCTTTGAGATCTTGATACACTTTTGAGTGTAAGGTAGGAGGTATATATATTTTAGCATCAACAGTAATTGCCTCTTCCTTAAGCACTTCCACAACACCTTTTTTCATTTTTAGAGAAGCTTTTATCATAGTAAATGGATCACAAGTTGGCTAATCAGAATCAGAATCATAATCATATTGGAAAATGGATTTGTTCTTGGATGAATTTGAAGGATTTAAAAAATTATATGCAATCTAGTTCACCACGTTGGGTAGTGTTGTGTTCTCTATATAAATTTGGAAGGGAAAATTCCACTAGGTTGATATTAGTTAGTTAGTTGGTGTGTTTTCAATATTATTACCATAACAATTGAACATTTAATAATTATTATTTCTATCATTAGTATTTGTATTTTAATGTCCAATTTGTTTTGCAGATTCAAGAATTCATCAACCAATTTTGGACCATCTTTTGTACAGATTCATATTCTCTTTTCGTAGTGTCTTGGGGTTTTGTATATAAATCACTAGCATTCACAGGAACTAAAGTTGTTTTAGTTTGGTCCACACGTTGGTTGATATTTTTTGAAATAGATAATTATTTATTGGGAGGTATCTGAAATAGTGGGATGGTATTCAACACTAGGATTCTATTTCCTTGATGGTCTAAGTACATGTCAATATTAATGGCCTCTAAATAATCTTGGGGTAATGCAGTAATGGATGGGTTTATTACAACAAAGGCAATAGTAACTAAATCTAAATCATTTGTTTACATTTATAAGGCTAGAGAAGAAACAAACTTATAGGTTGTATCAATCATGCTATAAAGATTTTGGAATCTAGCATTAAAAGTATGAATTAGTTCATTTATTTATTTATTCATGCTTGAAAAATATTAGTTCAAGACACTAGGGTTAGTAACTTTTCCAAATCGAGTAATAAAGTCATATTGAAACTTAGTCAATGAAGTGATTCAATTTTTAGGTAGATTTAAATTCCAATCATAAGATGAATCTTACAATAAAAAGGAAAACATCTACATTCCATGTCCTCATGTTGTACATATAGGAGTCTAAGAGCAATTTTGAAACATATTACATGTTCTTATGTTTCCCTACTTATTGTGGATAAGTACAATGGCAAATATTTTCTGGGTTTCGTACCAATTGGTGATTTCCCCCAAGGACTTATATAGTATTATGTCCTAACCAATATGCAGCCATGTTTTGGAAAGTGATGAGACATTTTGTGGGAGAAGTTGGTTTGGATTGAGCTCCTCTAGGTCTTTCTCTATTAGATCTATGTTTTGTATGAATCTTCAAAGATTGAAGCAATTGTAACCCAAACTATGATGAGGATCATTGTAAGTTTTATATGTTTTCCAAATCAATTTATTTTATAAATTCTGAATTTTAAATGGAATGTACTCCTTCTAGCGCTAATCAAGGTTAATATTAATGTGGGATGTGTATCAAAGAACCATATGGAAAGAATCCACTCATTTTAAAACCAATGAACTAATTTATTGCATGAGTTAAAGGGTGTGTGGTTTTATAAATAATCAAGTGGTGAAATATATGACACGTGATGTTGTAATTCTATGAGGTGATTCAAAACCATAAATTTCCTAAATTTTAACCTAATCTAAGATGTTTCCAAAAACTAAAAAAAATTGGGAAGGGTAAGGTAGAAATAAATTATAATTAATGCACATATTTTGTTTCAAACTTCACAATGTCAAAGGAATCATATAATTAGATTTTACATGATCTTGGAATATCTAAATTACTCAAAAAATGAGTTATCACCTAGATGAGGAGGTGTGAAAGGTTGAAGTTACCGAAGCTACATATATATCTTGTTAACTAAATTTTTTATATTAACCCTCCAAGATTAATATTCAAAAACATACATTCAATTTACTATAAAATCAATTTTAACCTAAATTAACAAAGCACAATTCAAACTTCATAATTAATTCCAATTCTTTATATAATTGATATCATTTACACAACACACACATCTATCTAAATTTTAGAGAGGAAAGAAACAAAAATCATAATAACTCACAAAACATCCCAATATATTTCCAATTGCTATGAACTGTATACTCCTTTGATAAAGTAATAATGAGAGTTTTAAAAATATATATAGAAAGCACAGAGGCCAAACTGCCTCAATTCAAAATTTAATTTTAATTCTATTTAAATTTAAAGTATTGGTAACTATAACTTCAACCAAAAAATACACACGAGGATTACTCACAATTAACAATAGCATATATGTTCCCTTATTGGATCATCTAAATACAAAGTTACATAAATGATGGGGTATGCTCTAATTTAGTTGTAGCTTGGTGCTCTAAACATAGTGATGATTGGTCATACAATCAATTATTTTCATTTGACTTATGATATCATACAAATATGGACACTTTGATCTATTATCATGGTTTTTAGTATTAGAGGCGTGTATGCCTCTTCATTCTCAGTTCTTTCATGATTAAATTCCAACAACATCCCATCTAAAAATAGTTTGATACTTTTGGCTTTTTTAAGCATTTTGGTAGTATCAATCACAAAGTTTTGTGCCTAGGTACTGTTAAGCCTCTCTATTGTTACCACTCATTTATTAATTTCTCCCATAAATTGAAGCATATATGAATCAAATTTTTCCACACAATAAACTCTATTATGCTCATTTATGAGCTCTATGATTCCCACATATGTAAATAAAGAGATAATATTATAATAAAACAAGTTCATATGATTTACTATGAACAAAAGAGATGAGGATGTCCCTCCAAAATAGATTTTAGCCTTTGCCAAGGAATATTATGTAGTTCTGAAACCATCAATAGTTATGAAGTGTTAAAAAGTAGATTATCTCTAACAATACTAGCCACAACAACTAATTTTTCTTTGATTCATTTACTTTTGAAAAAATATCTATAAGATTTTTCATCATTATATCAAATCTCTCATTGAATTCTAAAATGTCTCTGAAGTTGATAAACAAATCTCTAAGAGCTTGATACACTTCTAAGTGTAGGATAGGAGGTGCACATATTTTAGAATCAACAATAGTTGCCTCTTCTGCATCCAATTCCATATCATATTTCACCGTTTTCAGAAAAACCTTTATCACACTAAATGTGTCACAAGATATCTCAGTGCTGATACCTCTTTTATTTATCAAATCCATGATCTCTTCTTCTATTCTAACTAACATATCCTTTCCACACTGAGTCACTCTATTGGTACTTATCTTTTGTAATTTTTCTGTTTCTTATTGTAGTCTATTGTTACTTATGGAGGCTGATCTTATCAATTATCTTTATGTCCATTTTTTGTTTTTATTGCCCCACATTCTAATGTGTATCAATTACTTGAGTAGGGGAAGTAAAAATATTTAAAATAACAACAATAGTTGTTCTGGCTATGGTAACTTCTAACTACTGAACTGAATAGGTAATAAGGTGTAATAATTGTAACTAAGGAGATATAAGGGTTAGGGAATGAGTAGAGGAAGAAGAAAAATAATAGGATGAAATGTCCAAAACGAAAGTGGATAAACACTTGGGAATGTACGTAGGAAGAGTTTGAGAGGGAAGGGTCCATGGTGAATTAATAGGTGTAAAAACATACAATCCATATGAGGTTAGAATCTCCATGAAAAATATAGGCTATTTTAGGGCCTTTCTTGGTCTATGTCTAGAGATGGAAGGACTGGAGAAAATGGATGGGGTGATGAATTGCTATGGAATTAATGGAGAAGTAAAAGGAGTAATGTATAAAATAGTAAACGATAATGAGTTTGGAAGAGTAATGGAATGGATGGATGAGATGGAAGGAACAACTCCAACTAAGACACTAGGATTTTAATCCATTGATATGACTATCATGGGACTAGATTTGTAGGGGGTAAAAGCATATAATTGTGTCCCACTTTTTGTTCCACTAAAAAACTATGTGTCCAACTTTTTGTTCCACTAAAAAACTATGTTCTATAACCAAAAATTTACCAAACATGTATTTTTAAGAGATTAAATATACCAACGCATAGTGCATCCACAATTTACTTGTTTTTGTTAAGTTTTTAAAGATTTATTTATAAATAAAATTTTAAAATATTTTTGGCCACAAAATGGGACACAATAAATAATAGGAACATGGAATTATATGATACTTGTTAGGAATATTCCTTGTATTAGTGCTCACATTATTATTTTTAATAGTTAACTGTAATATTCATATATTACATTAGAAAGTTAGTGTGTTAGTAAGACATTAATATTGTTATATTAATATCATATTTGTGTGAGAAAAATAAAAGATTGTAATATTATTATTATGAGTCATAAAACAATTCATTATTAATAATATAGGATATTGTATTAGTTGTGAGTTTGTTGAATAAACAACTAACGTAGATTATTGTGTGTGGAGATATTGGTGGGATATATGAGAGAATAGTGGTGAGTGATCATAGGAGAGATTAATGGGAGGATATTGGTAAGCCTCATCTCCTTGTTTATAGGAAATGAAAAGGCTATATATTGTAAGCTCTCTCACCATGTAATGCACTCCAAATTATTCAATCAATAATATAGTGTGTGTTGATCAAAGAATACTTGTCAAAGATCACACAAGGAGTCCGCGCAGGATAGAAGGCTCAGAACTAAGGGCGCAGAAGGAAATTTCAGATTTCAAGACTTAGCTAATTTTTTAGCATGAAGACCTATTTTTAGAATATGGCTTGTGGAACACATCAATGATGCAGAGATGTGCACGTCATGCATTATCTATCTTTGGAGAAGCAGATCAAAGCGTTTATGCACGGAGATAAGCTAAGAATAGAATTGACACTTTAGTTAACTGCAAGAGGACTATAGATAACACACTTACATGTGTGGCTATGCTTGTAAATGACGTGTGGCTATTAATAGCATTCAGCCTATTTCTGGAATAGATGAGCGGTGAAGGGAAAGTCCCCACCCTATATATATGATGTTAGGTGCATAGGAGATAAAGAGAGAGAGAGAGAGACCTGGATGTATGGAAGGAGATGTATGTATGTGTGTAACATAGAATATACACATATGATTGAACTACTATATCAGTTCCATATGAGCATTGGTATAGATTAACAATATTGTAAGGAGCTTCTGAATTTACTAATAGATGGGAGATATTGGATGAACTAAGTGTCATTCTATGTGTAGTTGAGTAGTGCATGTTATTAATTCAATCATGATTACTATTTATGCTTGTTCTTTCATAGATCTGAGTGTAGCATGCATTGTGGAATGATGGATTAGTTATGAATCTATATGTTACTTTCTTCATCATCTTAACATCATGTTACAACAACCCTAAAGAGGGACCTAGTACCTTTGTGCACTTCGAGTGACCGCTCAATCTAGGCTGAGTGATGTGCCAATGCGACTAGGGTGTTATCTGGTAAATTCTAGGCTGCATCATTGGTTCTGTTGTCGAGACCTCTTTTTTAGCTGTTTTTAGGATGGTTCGCGATGAATACGTACTAGTTAACTCTAGAAGGTATTGAGGAATGGATACATGATCTGGAGGAAGAATATGCATGGCGGTTCAATAGTGGATCTAAGTTTAATGTACACACTTGGGTAAAACAGAACATGTATGACATCTTATATGAGAGCTTTTTCACTATCTTTCCAGTAGAACTATATGAGTGGCTTACTGCTTATGTATCTCAGTGGAATTGGAGGTATCATGCACTTATCTGGACACAAGAAGAATTTTAGGTCCTCTATGATGCTGATGTAATCTAGACTCATGCGGTGGATATGTGGTTTCACAGTGTTCTAAACAGTTATATTTTGGAATATTCAATTTAGACGCACTCTTTCCCAGAGGTAGCTGAGTTTCAGTTTTTACGGTATCTAAGAGGATCATATTTGTATTGTATTCCACTAGTGATCAAGATCTTAATGGTAACTTTGAACCTGGAGATTAAACTGATGGCTAACTATACTTCGCCATGTGCGAGGGCAGGAACAGGTTTGGTTTAAGATGGCCAACCTAGCGGTAGAGAAATAGAGAGAGGAAAGGAGGTTTAAGTATAATGAGGTGCACGAGAGGGAGATAGAGAAGTAGCGTTTCGTTGCAGAGAGTATGGCATGGAGGAAAGAGATGGCTCGTGTAGGATTTACAGCTCACGTAGAAGACGTGGAGCCAAAGCATCAGGAACTCCCCCATCTTGGAAAGCGTGATAGAGATCCCCCCTCGGCCTCACATGGAAGTGTGCCAGCAAAGACTACCTGGAACGTGGGCATGTATCTTAATCCACCTGGTGACCTAGCCCTTGCGCTTGGTTTTTCAGTATCTAGTACAAGTAATTAGCAAACTAACTTGGGAAGTAGGAGAGCAGGAGTAAGTCAGGGATCAAAAACATCAATGGCAAGACAGATGACTTCAATGTCATTTAGAGGAGCATTCTTAGGCACATCATCCACATTGAATGTGAGTGTACAAAATGTTGGATTCACCTCTATAAGTGGAACTACCTCACAGACTGTAGGGGTACAGTATAGTACTACTGTCGGAGCATAGGGGATTACGTCTATAGGCCCTATTCCAACTACAGGTGGCAGATCAGGGGGTCTAGGTGGTTCTAGTTCTGGTGGATATGGTGGTTCTAGAGGCAAAGGGGACATAGGAGGTTCTGGATTAGGTGGGCAAGGCCCGCAACAACCACAAAAAATACATATATGGAGATGTCTCTTCATCTCCCGGAGTATAGAGGTATAGAGGATGCTGCCGAACATGTGCATATGTGTGAAATATTGTGGTGGGCTAAAGGGATCATGGCTATTGAGTGAAAGGCAAGTCAATTCACCACTACATTACAGGGGCGTGCACATAGCTAGTATAGGAAATTTGACCTTGATCAAACTTGTGTGGATTATGTAGCTTTGAGAGATGCTTTCTTGAAAGAGTTCCATATACTTGAGTTTGAGCAGAAGAGTATAAGTGCGCTCAAGGATATCAAGCAAGGCACTACTAAGAGTGTACGTGAGTATGATGCTCATTTTAAGACACTTCTATCTAAGCTATCTTATGATATTCATGATTGCCAACATGCACAGTGGTTTGTTGGAGGATTGATTACCCCTTTTAGAAGGGCGCTATCACAGAAGACATATACTGATCCGCATGAAGCAATGGAAGAAACTTTACGTGCTGAGGAATTTGGGAGCATTGACACTGGTGTTAGTCCATTGTTAGAGGCATAGATTGCAGCTGTGGCAAAGTAGTTAGTGAAGCTATCAACAAATTCAGCCCATGAAACACGCTCAAGAATCTAGTGTATAAATTGTGAAGTGGAACGTCACACCAAGGATAGTTTCCCTCACAGATCTATATGCTCACTACTATTGGACTGCAAAATTTGTCATTTGAATCATGATGCTAGTCATTATCCTTTTTTATAATGCGCGATAAGGAATAATGTATCTTGCTTTTGTAAAATTTATTCAAGATACTGAGGATTGTCGATTGATTGGTTAGATCCAAGATGCCATAGACCTTGGGGTACGATAGAAAAGTATAATAGATAGTTCTAAGGGTAAGAATGAGCACCAGGATTGGGATCATAATCAAACATGCTATGACAGGAATGAG
Organism: Taxus chinensis; assembly: GCA_019776745.2. NCBI lineage: Eukaryota > Viridiplantae > Streptophyta > Pinopsida > Cupressales > Taxaceae > Taxus > Taxus chinensis. Next base: position 693,468,503 of record CM034148.1, read on the forward strand.
GGGCACTTTGAAGTAGGTCATGGAAAGGGACGTGGATATCATGGTGGACATGGAGGACAAGGCCATGGTGGAAGAAGAGGTGAGTTCCCTTGTGGAACATGTTATACATGCGGATCTCCTGACCACTATAGGCATGAATGTCCTCATAATATTACATGTTCTTTATGTGGAAAGAACCATAGCTATGAAGAGTTCCTGAACTTATATCAGCATCTGAGTAAGCAACATAAGCAAGAGAACAAAGGCACTGAGATGGTTAGAATCTAGCACATGGTAGAGCATCAGTGGATGCCCAAGATAACAAAAGGACATGAGGCATTGACAGTGAAGATTAATACACGCACTGAAGCAACACCTGCAAGAGAGGCATTGCACAAGAAGCCTACGATCACCAAGGAGGAGGTTTTGCATGCAAGGTACCCAAATCCTGCTCATCAAAAGGAAGTTTACTAGGATACCATGGAAGTGCTAAAGAATCTTCAGGGTGAGATACAATACCTAAAGGAGCAAAAGAAAGCATCAGAGATAGTCCAAACTAATATTGATGATTTGTGAGAAGTGTGCAAGATGTTGCGCCAAGAGAACATTATTCTACTATTAGGAAGTTGGTTAAAAGGGAACACTCCGCGCGCAAGTTTTGAGTCCGGACGAAAAATTCTACATGCAAATATTCCCCCTAATAGCATTGACTATGACAAAGAAATTACTCTAAATGCTATTGTGGATGGGTGGCTATTGAGAAACATATTGATTGATACAGGTGCAGAAGTAAATGTGCTTACATTAGATGCATGGGTACAAATGGGGAGGCCTCCATTGTAGCCATCATCTAATGTGTTGTTTATGGTAAACTAGACTAAGGCCACTCCCATAGGAGTTTTGAAAGATGCATCTATAACTATACAAGGGGCCAAGTTCACTGGGGATTTTGAGGTATTAGCACTTGCAGAAGCAGACAATTTTCTAGTCTTGCTTGGATGCCCTTGGTGTTATGCGAATAATGTTGACTTGAGATTCAATAAGGGGTATATCAGATTTGAAAACAAAGAGGAAAGGATTGTGATACCTTTGATAGATGGAAAGTCTACACCATATGTCAAACCTCTAAGTGAGGAGGATTTAAATAGAGTCTATGTACGCGCTATTCAAGACCCAAACGTCAATGAACCATCAAAAGAAGGCATCCTACGGTGGGAGGATTCTCATTCTATTAGTGATACTATAAGTATTTCTTGTGACAATTGGGCTCATCATATATATGAATTATTAGGATGCAAGATGAAAAGCATGGTTGCGCACAAGAATGGAATTTGTTCAATTCGACGGATAGGTAGCACAATATCTTGGTATACAAGAACAGAAAATCTTCTTGCCTTTCTGAGGGCCATGGAAACACAGTGGATAGATCAAGTTAAAAGGAGAGATATGTTAGTATATACACTATGCGGGATAGCAACGCATTGGTGGGTAGTCCACAGAGATAATCTTATAAATTGGGAAGAGATTGGAGTTACTTTGTCTACTAGGTTTATAAGGAACATTGCACCTACACAAATATGCACTTATCATGGTGATCAACCTGTTCGGCATCACATTCAACAGTGTGAGAGACTCTTGAAAATAGGACAGAAAGCATTACCACCTTCACTCTAGGTGTATAGATTGTATTTTACACTACAAGGATGTGCACGCGCTTGGTATGTATATGCAGAACTACATCGAGAAACTGGGAACTGACATGATTTGATTGCATGAATGATCCAGACTTTCGAATACTTCTTGAATAAACCTCCTATAGCAGAGGCATTAAATTTTTTCAAGTGCTTAACTATATGAGATAGTGCAAAATATAAGGAGCATATACAAGAATTATTCGGTGAGGCAGAGTCCAGAGCATGTTTTGAAAAGGAAGAAGAAATGGACTCCATACTACTTGAACGCGCTTTCCTTGAGAAAGAGAAAGGAAAGATGGTTTACATAATGGATGATGAGGATGTTGAGAATATGGATACTAAACATTCACACAGGGTGCACGAGGTATTGAACAGTGTAGAAAAGGATGCGTGCACCTACCATGAACCCATTAAGACAAAGAAGGTGAATATAGGTTCGGAGGCTGAGCTTAAGGAGGCCATAATTGGAGATTACTGGTTAGACTCGGAGGTAACAAAGATCATCGAGTTACTCAGGGATTATCAGGAATTATTCCCTTGATGATATCATGAACTTAAAGGCATGCATGAAACACTTGGGGAAATGAAGATCAAACTTAAGGGCGGTGCATGTCCAGTTAGAAAGATACCTTACAGAATGAATCCTAATTTGCATGAAAAGGTAAAACAAGAAATTGATAAAATGTTGAAATATGGAATTATCAAGCCCCTTGATGAGTTAGAATGGGTTAGCCCAATGGTGATCAGTATCAAGAAGGATGGACAGATTAGGATATGTGTGGACTACAAGGAATGATTCAATGAGGAAATATTAGAAGGAGTTGCAGGGCACGAAATATATTCCTTCACATACGGATTTTCTGGGTATCATCAGGTTAGGATTGCTCAGGAGGATCAAGAAAAGATAACATTTACTACTAAATGGGGTAGTTTTGCCTATACTGTGATGCCCTTTGTATTGAAAAAAGTGCCTGCTATATTCTCATGCATAGTTGTTCAGGCATTTACGGATTTTATTCACAACTTCTTACAGGTATACCTAGATGATTGGATAGTATATGGGATTGTGAAAGATCATTGTGACAATTTGCGCTTAATGTTTGGACGATGCAGACAATTGAGTATCTCTTTGAACATCAAGAAGTTCATATTTTCTACGCCATTTGGGATACTATTAGGACGTATAATCTGCAAGGAAGATTTTCTAGTTGATCCAGCCAAGGTTGCAGTCATTTTAGGCCTGGAAGCACCTACCAGTCAGAGTGAGGTGTGTGGATTTTTAGGTCATACAAGATATTATAGAAAATTCATAAAAGGGTATGCCAAAATTGCCAGACCCTTGGAAGAATTGCTAAAGGGGAAAGGTACATTTTATTGGGGAGAACCGTAGCAGCGCACATTTGAGATATTAAAAGAGAGACTTACTACTGCGCCCATTCCACGATTTCCCTCATGGGATAAACCATTTCATGTGCATGTGGACACTTCTGGCATGGCCATTGGCACTGTGTTAGCTCAACCTGGCGAAGGTATTATAGATCATCCAATATGTTTTGCTAGTAGGAAGTTGACTCTTGCGGAATGGATATATACAACTACAGAGCGCAAAGCATTGTCAATGATCTATGCATTGTACAAGTTTCGACAGTACTTGTTAGCAACACCATTTATGTTTTATACAAATCACATGGCATTGAAGTACTTGGTAAACAATCCTGTTTTATAGGGGTGCATATGCAGATGGGTGCTCTTATTTCAAGAATTTGACTTCACAGTTGTGGTGAAGCCAGGGAAAAGTAATTTTGGGCCAAATCATTTATCTAGAATCAATTCAGGAGTGGATGCACAGAAAATTGAAGAAACAATGTCGGATGCATAGTTATATAGGTTACAACATGCGCCCATAGAATTAGAAGACATTATTGTCTTTCTATGAACATGTATGGCACCGGAAGGAATGAAAGCATTAGAAAAGAAGCGGCTTGCTATACACGCGACACCGTTTATGTTAATCAGTGGTGACCTCTACAAGCTAGGTAGAGATGAAGTATTACGTCATTGTGTATTGAAACATGAGCATAAAGATATTATGGAAGAAGTTCATGGTGGTATTGCAAGAGGCCATTATGCAGGTGATGCGACTACCTGTAAGATCCTACTTGCTAGATTATGGTGGGAGACATTGTATAAGGGTTGTAAAGAATATTGTAAGGCATGTGATCATTGTCAAGGCCTAGGAAAACAAGGGCAAAGAGATGAGATGCCTTTGAGACCAATTACTAGTTCCGAACCATTTGAGAAATGGACCATTGATTTTGTAGGACCTATTTCACTAACCACGCGCAGGACTAGATCGCACTATATCATTACTTGCATAAATTATCTCACACAGTGGGCAGAAGCAGCACCTACTAAGGACTGTACGGCAGCTACAACAACTAGGTTTATGTGGGAGAATGTTCTTGCGAGATATGGGTGTCCCTTAAGATTGACAAGTGATCGAGGTACACACTTTTTAAATGAGACAATCAGGATACTATTAGATGAGTTTATGGTTGCACACCATAAAACTATGCCTTATCATCCTCAGGAAAACGGAACTGCTGAGGCCTTCAACAAGATTTTGAGCCAGAATTTGAAAAAAAAATTGATTTTGGAAGAAAGGATTGGGATGAAAAAGTGTCAGCTGTTCTTTGGGCATATAGAACAACTTACAAGAGATTGAATAAAGCTACACCATTTCAGTTGGTGTTTGGCGCAGCAGTTGTTCTCCCTATAGAATTTATGTTACCTTCTTTGTGCATTGCATGCACTGGATGTCTAGCTGATGAATAGACTTTATAAGAGCATATCAAAAAGATGATTCAATTGGATGAGCGCCGAGCCATAGCAAGATGGAGTTAGAAGTAGGAAAAGGCCAGGCAAAAGGCATGGCATGACAGGAACATAAGGGATAAGAAATTTGAGATTGGACAAATGGTACTTCTTTATGACTCAAAGTACATTGGTTGGGGCCATATGTTATCACTTCTATACTTGAATCAGGTGCTTTCCAGTTATAAGTACTTGATGGAACATGGCTACCCGGTTACTTTAACGGGAGTAGGCTGAATCCCTACTATAAATAAGTCTTCTTGGTGTTTGTAATAAGGTAGTATTGCCATTTAGTTTAGGTTTTCAATTATGTATTTCCTTCATTGTCATTATGATTAGTTAATTTCATTGTTGTTCTTGTGTAATAAGCATGCTTGCGCACATGAAGCTAATTACTTTAAGAAGATTATTTATGCACAGAGGACTGCACATCTTTTTAGTGTGGGTGGTTGTAGTTATCCAAGAAAAAGACTGTGGGAATTGAAAGGTGAAAGGAATAAGCTGCTACGGTGTGCTTTAATTCAAAAGAGGATTGTTTCTCAAAAGTGACCAAGGATGGAGATGAATAAAAGAACATTATAATGTGAGGTAAGCAGAGGCCATGATAGCTACCAGGAGAAGGTACATTGATGAGGTACTCGGGTGTAGGAGCATGCGCTGAAGAGAATTCTGTGATCAGAGGGTAGGAAGGCGCGCTAGAAGGTTATAGCTAGGCGCGAAGATGTACCGTGCAGAATGAATGGATTTGGTCAATGAATGAGGGGATATTTGGTAGGTGAAGGAGCTATAAATGCATCAAAATTTGAAAATTTTATATAAGGATGGGATGTAGATTCATTTTTACCGTTGCGACTAAGAGTATTTGAGAAAAGAGCCAAGAGCGAAGAGCCGAGTGATGAAGTTAAGGTGTGAAGGGTGTGAAACCAAGTGTGACAACCACATCTGTATGACAAGAAGCTTATGTCCCCAGTGGTGAAGGGTTTAAGAAAATCAGGGAGACAGAAAAGGGTTAGATTACGAAGTTTCCACCTAGGGCATGATTGAATCGAGCTATGGTTTGATTCGAAAAGTTACAGAGTTGAAGAGGAGACATTTACAAGGTAAAAATGGCATCGAAGAAGGCATATACAATAGTAGTAAAAGGAAAGAAGAAGGTAGTCTTTGAGGAGGAAGACATGGCACTCGAAAGCCATTTTTCAGAGATGCAATATCCAGAAGGAGTCAACATTGGGAAGAATGGGATTCACCCATCAGAAAGAGAAAAGTGAGTGAATATAATCACAGGACTTTAGAGAACAAGAATGAGCTTGATTCCTTGCTCATTGCTAAAATGAACAAACCTAGACGGATGACATGCCAGTGTATGATGATTCGGGTGAAAATCTTTAGAAGAGAATTGGGGTCTACCAGTTGTATGAATTTCCATATTTTTGGAAGTATAAGCCCTTATATCAGTGGCTCATGAGCAAGGTGCATGAAGACTTCTTCTACTTTGCAAGACACAGAGTTAGAATCTCATATGCACTTGTCTCATCAGCTATAGGTCTGAAGGCCACAAGATAAGATATAAAAGGTGATCTTGCAGATAAAGCCGTGATTGTAAAGACCAAACTAGAGTTGGGATACTTGAAGGGTTCACACAGAATGGACATAGATAATTGAAGAGCTGTCCAGAAGTTGTAGGCCACCTTGTTACCAAGTTGAATGATTAGGAGCAGTGGTCTCAGGTAAATACTATGTGGTTACATGTGGCACGTAAGATGTCAGAAGGGACAATCTACAACATTGCAGGCTATATTGCATAGCAAATAGTTGAAGAAGCACACACATGAGGGAAGATCAACTTTGGGGCTGTTCTATTATCACTTGTATTTATGGAGATCAGAGTACTAGATGGAGTGAAGGAGAACATATGGGAATACCCCATGGAGAACAAGTCCCCAGCTGAAAGATTCAACAATTACCTATGCAAGGGGGTCATGACAGATGATGTAAAGCAAAGGGTAGAGAAGTGGTATGACAGGCTCTGCGCAACATTTGGGGAAGAGTGGCGCATCCCAAAGGACCTACCAGCAGTGGTAGGGAAAAAAGTTTAGTTTGTTGTATATCAACATTTATGCATCACACGCTTCCCAATGAAAGATGGATTCTGGAGCCCTTGGTGCAAGTTTCCTTACGCATTCACTGCAAAGTATTTTCAAGCATCTGTTCATAGATTTATAGACACGTGCTAACTGGTTTTCAATGCAGATAAGGTAGACTATGATTACCATACACTGAGGAAGAAGTATGTGTACCCTGGCAGAAGCACTTATACAGAAAGGATCATTTCAAAAGTACTGACTATCAAGCCAATAAGCTTGGTTGTAGTAGATGTGGGGGAAACAATTGTGTATCTCCAGTTGAAGTTGAAAATGGAGAATAACAAATATGTGGAAGGTGAGTTCACACTTCTAGCACCACCAAAGGGAAATCATACAATGGAGAACATCCCAGCACTTAAGCCCGCATAACCATTTGAAGTGTAGGATGAGGAGGAGCACGAAGATAGTGGTGGTTTGGAGCATAGGGGTAGGAAACATCCTACAAGTAAAGGTGAAGTTGAGCGCGCCATTATACCACCTTAGCCATAAGAGGGGGATGATGAGGATGTGAATGCAGTCCAAGGGGAGCACATGTTTAAAAGGGTATTTTGGAGAACAAGGACCCAAGGTGCTACTCCAACCACTATGCATAAATCACCTAGAATATCCCCACAAAAGGAGGCTACCGTGTAGAGGAGGAAACTAAAGTTGAATGAGGAGGCAGAAGAGTCAAAGGAAAGAATGCCTAATTCTACCACACTTCGAGGGGACATAGAAGAATAGGGTGAGGCACCAAAGGAAAAAGAAGAGGATGAGAAAATACCAGAGGAGATAGCTGCGAAGGATGTTCAGGACATGGAGACACAAGTCCCTAATTTGGAGGCTAAACTTCCTAAGTAGTGAAGGTCTAGAAGAATAGGTGGAGAGCACATTCCACCGGCCATGGGGTATGTAGAGGATGTAGGAAAAATTGTCCGCACCCACTTCTAGATAATGATAGCGCAGAAGGATTTATTCAGCTGGGAGTTAATGGATGAAGATATGGTGATGATGAACACTCGAAAGCAACTATCTTGGTCAATGCATACCCACATAGATGAGCCTGACTTTAATGTGTGTGAAGAGTCATTCATTTTGAGAAGACTAAAGCAGGCATCTCAAGCCAGACAAATGACAGTAAAGCCTACTGTCATGTCAGATGAGCAAGTCAGTAATGCATTGGTGAAAGTTTCTGTTGAGGTGGCTAGAAGAAATATGGACAAAGCTGCCACAATCAGAGCATTGTGAAAGGAGTTGAAGATAAAGGATGTAGAGATAGCACACATAACACATGAGAGGTACTTTGCGTAGAAGAAGAATGAGGTGTTTATACGTACTTAAAATTGTAGGGTACTGCACCGCCAGAACAATGCTACATGTGCCCCAATGATGATATAGGTCTCCTCTCAAGGTGTTTAGGATCTAGAAAATCTCTCCAAGTATACGTTAACATCCCACATGCCCCACTTAGCCCCTATGTGCTTTAATTTTTCCTTCCCCCTCTTTTCTTTGCTTTTCGGTCTTTAGTGACAAAACTGCCGCCCTGCCTAGGTGGCGGTCTCGTGACCGCCGCCCAGGCAAGGTGGTGGTCCTATAACCACCACCCTGCTCAGGGTGGCGCTCCTTCACGCATTTTCCAAAATTCTCTTTTTAACGCGACTCATGTAAATTTTCAATGTTTATAAGCTTTTTCACCGCCTTTGCTTGTATTTATGATTCTGGTTCCCTGGAATAGTGTTTTGGCATTGTTTATAGTTTAAGAGATCAATTTGGTTTTCACCTTTGGGTAAATGGGATTCTATAAATAACTGTCTTGTGCTCAAGCAAATGGCCCCTCAAAATTTTCCCCTGAATTTCTCATTTCAATAGCTTAGCCTTTCAATTTTTCTTAGGATTCATAGTTTCATTTGTTATATGCATGGTTAGTATTGTTTAGTTATTAGAAAGCCACATATTCTCCTTGTGTAAGTGTTATTATTATTTCATCCAACCAATCGGAGTAGGATAGTTTGATTTTCAGTAGGAAGCCATTAAAGTTGCAGGTTTTGCTTGTCACGTAGGATAGTTTCAAGTTCTGGACATTTTATGTTGCATGACTTGCAATAAATCCCGCTAGGAATTGCATAAGCCAAGCTCTATTCTCTTGTGCTATCCCTCTCCTACTCACATTGTATTCAGTCTACATCCTAAGCTACCATTATCTCATATCTACTTCTGATGATGCTAGCATTACACACTTTTCTAGATCCACGTGAGCATGAAAGAACGAGGAAATCACACTAAGGGGACAAGGCCACACACCATCGGATTCACCACTGTTCTGAAAAATCCAGGTTTAAGCTTTCAAATTTCTAGTTAAAAGCATATCAAGTAGAGTAGTCTATCATTTCATTTTAGTTAAATTTACTTTTGATATTGCTAGGGAAGTTGTAGGGATTGATAGTTTCTGAGAAATATATGATTCACTCCTCACTTTTGAGGTAGGATCGAGAGTCTTTCAAATATATTAGATCAGTTATTTGGTTACTTAGAATAAATTCACAACTACATAGACAAGTATCTATACTCGGCTGCTTTGTTTGTTTTAATTTCATTACTAGTTTAGTTGTCAATTTCTAGACATATTGGATAATTGCTCTTCCTTTTAGTTTATCGAAATATCAGATTTAGGAATATACATAGATATATCTTGTGTAGTCAATTTATTATGTCATTAATTAGATTTATATCACTTTCTTTTGCACGACAATCACAAGAGCTAGGGAGCCCAAAGAATACGTATTCGAGCCGATCATGCCTCAACCCAACCTTGTCATAGCAATAACTGATGTAGACTAAAATCTTAGAATTCAAGTCTTTCCAAACAACAACAAACTTACAATAGATCAGCTCACAGTTAAGAGGGTTAAACATAGAAGACAACCAAGCACACATATTCTGGTCAAACAAGCCAAACTATAGGTTACCCTAGATAAACATCTACATGACTGTAGAAGGACTTGAAAGAGAGGAAACATTCGGTTGTGATTCTTTAGTCCCATAGCTTAGACATAAGAGATACTCTCATTAATATAGACACTAGCTTAAGAATTGAGGTTGCAAGAACACCTGTAAGATACTCTAAAAAGATTGCACAACTGTTAATTCTTAACATAGAGACTGAAAAGGCATACGACTATTGGATACTAGGGATTAGAGACTGATTCCACACATGACCATAGCAGGTGCACAACAACCACAAATCTACGATTGTGATTCAAAAATCCCACAACCCAATGAGTCCACAGGTCAATCTGACATTGACTTTAGTTTACGCACATTAGTATTCAGATCCACTCCACTTCTACCTATCATCATCACCCAGTTATCCTTATTGGATATAGCAGCTAATGACAGCTAAGGGTTTCTAGACTAGGCCAGAAAAATCACCCATAGAATCCAGCTTATCCATCATCCATCCTATGACCCTATCTGGAGATATATATGAGACAATCCCAGGTCATTTTCCTCGTATCCCACAACCTATAGATCGAATCATGCTAGAGCTCAATATTGATTGGATCCTTCGAGCAGTCATCCTTATCGATCAATCTATCACACCAGTTCATGTTAGGATGGCATTCTTTTCCTTAGATTCCATAGATTCCACTAGTGTGTGCCAAAGATATAAGATTGCCTAACTAGCTTGTACTGCATACCCACACGTACAATCCATCCCCACTGGCTGTCTCGGCATGACCTCAGGAGGTCGGGTGCTAGGAAGAGTTACTTGTAGATTTCCATGCTCTCTTGTCACTTTTCCATCATACAAAATTGGTGAATCCGATGTGAAACAAACACATAACCTTCTAATTTGGAGTCATATTGCTACATGTTCTTCCCATTAGTATACGTTTCGTCTTTCCCGCATAATTTGCCTTCACATCAGCTTCACCACCAAAATTGGTGAACCCAAGTGCTTCCCCTTTTCTTTATTACCTCTTTCTTCCACCTTCGCTCTTTCCCATTATTCTGTGGGTATTCATATACCCCCTGAATATGTCAGGATTCGATGCATATGGTAGACCTCTCCTAGGTCTTGAGGCATACTACGCTCAACTGAATAGACAGTCATCGCCCTCAGCTCTCAGTATGGGGTGACAACTATTGAAATAACCAATTATCAACACAAGCTCCACCTCCAAGGACTAGATATAGTTCATCTTTCCAAATAGAGGAGTTGGATCAACTCACGCAAACGCAACAAATAGAGCCTTCAGGCTCGAACAATATGACATTCACAGGAGAATCTGGTTCATCTCCTGTAGGTGCTGCTTAGACCACAAATTAGCAGACAATCAGATCCATACCTAGTTTTAGATGATGAACATTCAGTGCGTTACGCCAGGAATGAACAACGCTCTGGGAGTATGTACCCACCTATAGGAAGTTTACAAACATGACCCGAGGTCTCTTTTCAAGAAAACACCTCCATACCACTACCTATAGGAAATGCCCTCGGTGAAACTTGGTAGGGCAATGATCAATTCATAGCTAGGGTATCACATGACTATACAACCTCAGAATATACAACAAACGCCACCAAGGAAAAATACTGGGACTTCACCAAATGAAGTCATTTCGACTTTAGTAGAAAGAATTAGAGGGTTAGAACTTGCTCAAGCAAGTCAAACATCTCAATTCATGTAGGCAGGAAATTCCAATCCTCCACATCATCCTAGCCAAGTAGACCTCCTCACAGGAATAGGCACGTTGGGCATGCCTCCTCAGTATTCGCAACAAACACCAACTAGAACCACCGCCTCCAACACCATTTAGGTGGAGAATATGATACCCCCGGTCTTGTACAACACAATCCACTCTTGGGGAATACTCCTTCATACTTAAACATGTACTCCAAGTCGCCACAAGAAGATATGTTCTCCTCTCCTGGAATGCTTGCTCAACCACAGGGGCTTCCTTATGCCCCTGCAAACGCATACGCTACGCCGTATCAGCAACCCATTCCACCTCCTCCCCCTCAACAGGCACCATCAATGGTCGAAACCTATGCTGATAGGGACTTACTCAGAGTACTTGAAAGAGCCCTTAGACTTCACCATACGAAGCGTCATGCTTCCGAGACCTCTTCCATGATTTGCCCAAATACAAAGGGGAGGGAGACCCGAATACACACATTAAGGCCTATGCTAAAGCCATTCGAGAATTGCTTCCTTGGGATGGGGTTGTTGCCAAAATATTCCCCAAAACCTTGGAGGGCATCGCCCTCGATTGGGTATTACAGAATACCTGAAGCTTCCATCCATTCGTTTAAACAACTAGTTTCAGAGTTCATTAAGGCATTTGACATGAACAAACTATTAAGAACAGGAATCAGGGAATTCTTGCACATTAAACAAGAACACAATGAATATGTCACTCATTTCATCCAGAGATGGCGTACAGTCCTTTATTCTTTGGCCAGTGCTCCAAACATGGACCAAATGGAGCTATGTGATTTATTCCTTCATTCTCTCAGCAGAGAGGTGAAGGAAGAAGTCCAAAAGTTCCCACTAAGGACTTACGATGAAGTACTTGAAGAGCACTCTCCGAATAGATCAAGTGGTAATAGATAGTGGTCGCAAGATGTATGGAGAAAACGAGAGGTTAATCACTCCTAACTAGAATACTATGACTTACCCTACTTGCCACAAATGTCAATCAAGGACCTCAAATCCTTAACAAAAATCGTGGTACAACAACCGATGGGGTATCTGACCAAGCTAAAAAGGTCAATGTTCTAAATACTCCACTGGTGGTTAACAATCAACGTAGCAACAACTTTAACCACAACAATAAATTTGGTGGATTTTAATCATCCACAAAAACAACAACAACAACAACAACAACGGATCCAGACACATGGTCCAAGCCAAAACTCAATTGGATATAAAAATTAGAACCAAAACCAAAAACAACAAGCACAAAACCTTAATCCTAATAGACAGTGGTTTGATCAGAGTCTTGGACCACAATATATGCCAAATCAGTAACCTAGAAATTACAATCCTAACTTGTATTGTGGTTTTCACAAGATTCAAGGCCACGACACTAGAACATGTGCCATGACTACGATAAATTCATGCAACATTTTCCAGAAGAGCAAAGACAACTTTTCATAGATATGTTCTTAGCAGATCTTGCATCACTAACACCAAATGACTTTTACAGGGGCAAGTTTCCCCTCAAAATGCTCCCCTTAAGATCTTCAACAATCCGATCCCAAGTCACAATAATAGACAAATTAAATCCAAATGGGACAAACAAAGGTGTAATGGTAGGAAAAAATGATTATGAAGCCTCGAACTTCACTAAATCCACCTGTTGCACCACAATTAAGAAGTCAACCATGGCCCAAGATAGTCGGTTTAGTAGAATTATATGCATTGAACTACCCGTGGAAGCTATAACAAGAACACGAGAGTATTCACACTCAGCCAAATCCAAGTTACTCGATAGAGACAGATAACATCCAACAAATTATTAGTGAAACCCGTAGGTGCCTATGATCTGATTAATGACCTCACAAAAACCTTCTCTCCCATCTACTTTTTGGATTTGTTGAGGAACTCTCCTACCCATAGGGCTACTCTTTTAGAGGAATTAGGGTTAGGTCAATTTAATTAACATCACTCCACCTCCTGAAACATAGGTAAACCATATAGACTTTGATATCCACCCTCTGGGGAAGCTGGAGAGGGATACCAAGTTTATATTCGAAATAAACAAAATGCTAACAGACACTAAGATTGCATGCAGAGGTGATCTGACCTTACATTTGCAAGTGTGGGTTTATAACAATTACATTAAACGCGCAATGGTTGACGATGGGGAAGCAATTAACATAGTCCCCTTCTCTTTCCTTCAAAAGCTAGGGTATGGAGAAACAAATTGTTCCACGACTCGAAATATGCTAAGAGGTTATGATAGCCTTAAGGCCACTTCGATTAGAACTATAACACTACCAGTTACCTTAAGACCCAAAACAATCCTGACTGAGTTTTATATTATAGATCAGGAAACCAATTATAATATGATCCTTGGCCGACCATGGATACACCGTATGAAGGCAATCCTTTCTGCGTTATTTCAAGAAGTAAGGTTCTTACACTTAGGAAAGGTATTCATAGCCAAAGGCAATCCAAAACCATTCGATATAAACCTAGCTGACTTAAAGAACAGACCGGGCATTCACTCTAAGTTTGAACTCCTAACAAACCAACTTAATAAACCAATTTATATGAAATCAGAAGAAAATTTGGTACCTACAACAAATCTTGAGACTATGAGCCTAGTCAAGGCTATCCCAGCCCTCAAGGATGAGACTAACATTGTAGAAGCAGTATCATTAGGAACTACTACGAAGATTTTCAACTTACTAGAGATAGGATCTACCAATTTTTCTACCATTTGATTCTATAGGTATGGGATATACCCTAGGTGTTGGCGCTCTTCCAGTAGAGTATCTTTGCATGGTAGAAGTAACCAAAGTAGAAAAAATTGACATAGTAAATGTCCTAACGTCTATCTTCCCAACTAAATATTGGACTCTCCATTTTGATGGAGCGAGATGTCATTATGGGGCTGAGGTAGGTGTGATATTTACTTCTCCTGAGGGAAAGATCCTATCGTTCCCTTTTAAAACTAAATTTCAAATGTACAAACAATGGCGTGGAGTATGAAGCCCTCCTCCTTAGCCTCATCATAGCTAAAAGGATTGGTGTTAACGTCATAAGGATGTTAGGAGACTCTCAATTAGTAGCGAACCAAGTCTCTGAGGTGTATAAAACCAGAGCTGAACACTTATAGCTCTAGAAAATAGTGGTGTTAAATTTGAGCAAATAATTCGAATTCATATCCATTGAAGTCAATCCCGCAAGAACAAAATCTTCTTGCGGATTCTATAGCAGCCTTAGCATCACGCTTCACCCTAAATAGTGAGTTAGAAGATAACCATTTCGTGGTATCCCTTTGTACGGAACCATTAGTGAAGACAATGTCAAACCATCTTTTAAATGAACATAGCTGAGAAACAACTCGATTATCCGAGACCACGTTGATAGTGATAGAGCCACTCTGGATTACTTAAATGCCTATGCAATATTACATCTCACCCATCACGAGGTAGATTCATCCTTAATCCAACATTCATCTTCCTACTTCAAAAATCCCATGATAGAGATTCCCCCACAAAAGGAACTCAGCATGTACACAGTAGAGAATGGAGACAATCTGGAATTACCTCCATCCCTGCCTGAGTTTGAAGAAGGTAACGCTTCTTTAATCGAAGAAACAATTGATATTAACATTGGAACGGAGGAAGACCCAAAGATCTTGAAACAAGGATCTTCGTTAACTCCAGAAGAAATAGAAATACACACTCGAATCCTCAAAGAACATCAGAAGGCTTTCACATTTAATTATAAAGAAATGACAGGGGTTACACCACACATCGCGGGTACATAACCTCGTCACCAAATCAGATGCAAAGCTAGTTAAACAAAAATCGAGACCAATGAAACCCAAGGTAGCTCTCATGGTAAAGGAAGAAGTAATGAAACTCCTCCAAGTAGGATTCATCAAACCAGTCGATTATTCTCAATGGATATCTAATATCGTTCCCATTCTAAAAAAGAATGGGAAGATACGCATTTGCATAGATTTCTGAGACATTAACAAAGCGTGCCCCAAGGACGACTTCCCATTACCATCCATTGATGTCATTGTTGACGCAACATTCTGGCTTTGAGCTTTTGTCTCTCATGGATGGATTCTTAGGATACAATCAAATTAGAATATCTAAACAAGACCAAGCCAAAACCACGTTTATAACTCCTTGGGGAACCTATTGCTATGCTGTTATGCCATTCAGTCTCAAGAACGCTAGCGCCACATACCAGCGGGAAATGACATACATATTTCATGATCTTATTCACAAGATCATGGAATCCTACATAGATGACTTGTTGGCCAAGGCTAGGAAGCATTGTGATCACCTGGAAGTGCTCTGTATCATTCTTTCACGTTTGATAGAATACAGAGTCACACTAAACCCAAAAAAATGTGTATTTGGTGTGACAGGAGGGAAGCTTCTAGGTTACATTATATCGTCATGAGGGATCGATGTAGACCCAGTTAAAATCTGCACTGTTCTTGAAATGATCCCACCGTCAGATGAATCTGGAATCAGGTCGTTTCTTGGGAAACTCGGTGCAATCTGAAGATTCATCCCAGACTTAAGCTTCGCCATTAATCCAATCAAAAATCTACTCAAGAAAGAGTACATTATCGATTGGATCAAAGACTGCAAGGAGGCTTTCGAAGCTAGTTAAGCATTTCTTATTGTCACCACCCACGCTAATGCCACCTAAACCAGATCACCCTTTAATCTTATATTCACGAGCTACCAATGTCTCGCTAGCCTGTATGCTGGCTCAAGAAGACGATGACAAAGAGAGAACGCGTGATTTATTTTATAAGCCGCATGTTACTCGATTATGAAACATGACTATACGTAAGCAGAATGAGAGTGCCTTGCCATAGTCTTCGCAACCAAACGCTTAAGACATTACATGCTAAATCAAGAAACAAGGGTCATTGTAAAAACAAACCATTTACGAACCTTTCTCACGCAAGGGTCCTTGTCTAAGAAGGCTGGATGCTTTATGACCTTAATGGGTGAATTTGAATTAACTTTTGTAAATCAAAAGTCCGTTAAGGGACAAATCATAGAAGATTGGTTAGTTCACAACCCATTAGATAGAGGCAATCTAGTCAATTTGGACTTTCCCGATGAATGCATATATTACGTTGAAACTAGACCTCCCATCTCTGAATGTCCTTGATATACTGATATTATTAATTATATCATGAGCCATACATATCCAGAAAGTTCTACGCCTGCACAACAAAGAAGGCGGTTACGCATTATCGTAGCTAAATATGTTATTATAGAACAAGTGCTCTATTATAAGGCTTTCGATGGAATGCTTCTAAGGTGTGTTGACACAGAAGAATCCAAGAAGATTCTCCATGAATCTCATAGTGGAATATGTGGAGGCCACTTCGGTGGTCATGCCACCACTCGCAAAATACATCGGATGGGCTATTTCTAGCCCACTCTAGAACATGACCCAGTAGAGTTTGTACGCAGGTGTCATAAATGCCAAGAATTCTCCCATGAGATTCACATGCCGGCACAAGCTCTACAACCAATCGCTACTCCATGGCCCTTTTCTACGTGGGGGCTAGATTTGATAGGGAAATTCTCTCCCTCATCTACAGATGGCCATAACTTCATAATCACGGCCACCGAGTATTTTACCAAATGGGTAGAGGCTATGCCTCTCACCACTGTACCAGGTTTCGTGATCGCCAAGTTCATTTTGAACTAGATCATTTGCAGGTACGGTGTCCCACAAACCGTTATCACAGATAATGGGACTTCTTTTAAGAATGACGAGGTTCGTGAGCTATGCAATAAATTTAAAATAAACCATCATACAGCCTCCCTGTATTACCCTCAAGCCAACGGACAGGCTGAAGCAAAAAACAAAACATTGAAAGCCATTCTCCTTAAAACGGTGAAAGAAAACAAAAAAGATTGGCATTTAAAGTTATACCTAGCCTTGTGGACCCACCAAACCTCAATAAGAACACCAACAGGAGCAACTCCTTTCTCATTGGTATTCAGAGTGGAAGCAGTTCTCCCACTTGAGGTTGAAATACCCATTCTCTGCATCTCATTACAAGGGATTCTGAATGAAGAAGCTTATAGAGAAGCACGTCTCTCTCAACTAGAAAGCCTAGATGAGGCCAGGCTAGATATTGAACAGCGGCACAGAGTCTATGCTGACCGGATGTGCCGGCAGTATAACAAGAAGGTCTATGAATGAGACATATATGAAGGTGATCTAGTTCTAAGACTAGACAACCGGATCGATAAAAAGACCGGCGAAGGGAGGAAATTCCGGCCCAAATGGTTGGGCCCATACCGAGTCATGAAAGACTATGGAAATGGTGCATATCTCTTATGTACACTGGAAGGTGAGGAATTTGGTGAAACTGTCAATTCCCTGCACCTTAAATGATTCTATGCATAAGTGACCAGACACTATCTGTATAATTATATCTACATTGCATTTTCATGTAGTTAGGTTCATTTTTGTCCACTTGTTTTTTACAATTTTGTGATCAAGGAACTTATTCTTCAAAGCAATTCATTACAAACTTCTGATGGTATTGACATTAGCTTTCAAATCATACTTCTTCACTTTCATAACATCATCACCATTTCAAAATCTTTTCATCCATACAAAGCTAGATATGACAAAGTCTTAACGGTAACCATACCAAGGTCTACATGCTTGTTCTCTCTTTTAGTTTCTCCCTAGGATAGGTGTCTTGCCTATGGTCTAATTCTAGAAGCTTCATGGTGTCACATCTACCCCATATATAGATCTCTTTGGAAATAAGAACATACTAACATTTTTCTCAAATAAACAAGTCAAATATAGATCAAATAGAAAATTTTATTTTTACACATTTCCTTGCCCTACCAACCTTCGGTGATAAGCTTGCGTCTCTTACTACTGACGTAGGGTTGGGAAAGGATGGGAATGCCCTTACTCACCTATACCCTTGTCCATGGTGATAAGCCCACGCTTCTAACTAGTAGCATGGGGCAGGGTATGGGGGGTCCTCTTAACAGTAAATGTTGAAGGTAGTAAGCAAAAAACTCAAATGAACCTTTGAAATCTTGAGTCAAAAATGAATGAATCAGATGTCCAAAATTCCAAGAGAGTTCCAAACCCTAAAAACCAGATTTTGTCAATCATGTGGCCATCTACGGATCTAAGTCTAGATAAACCGCAAAGCAAGTAGCATTCTAAACTATGGAGTCACTTGAGTAGAGTAGGTTTGTAGCATCCTAATTTGGTTCCACCAAATCTTTGTCTATCTCTCATCACTACCATTCAACAAATTGCACAACTTGTGCCCTTTCTAGCTCTCAGTGATGAGCCCTCGCATCTTACCAGTTGCGTGGAGATAGGAATGGGGCAAGTTCATCTGCTCATCATATCGGTTTATCATCTCATTTTGTCAAAACAAAAAGGAAGTGCCAAAAATTGCTTATAGAAACTAAAGTTCAAAATCACATTGTGTCTACATTATCATACATCAGCATCACGAAATACAAAAAGAAAGAAAACATTTGTATCATTTGTTCTCCATTGCATACATTCTGAAAGGCATATAAAAACAACATTGTAGTTTACATACAAAAGCAAATCACAAGAACATTGATACCAAGAGTCTAATCCAAACAAGAATGTCTATATATATATATATAATCAAAGTTTCCTGTACAATGCCATCATGCGCTAAGCATTGTCAAAACAACTCTAAGATCCCAGAAAATACAAAAACATCATACAAAGCGGCCTCTCAACCCCTATGAGATCCCTCTGAGGGTGCGCATGCCCACGTCTAGGACTCTGGCTACGCCGGCGCTCTGAGTGCACGGAGGGCTCACGATCCCGAGGAGTAGCTGCAGCCTCGCCATGAGAGTGACTCCTCATCAGGCGCTCTACTGTCCTGTACCCTGCCAGCTCAGTACGGAGGCAGGTCACCATCCTGGCCACATGCCAGACAGGGGCAAAAATGTCGGTATGCCTACCGATTGCTGAGGGCTCCCCTGCATCCATGGATAGCTCCGCATGGGTCTTCTCCATAGGGATCATTAGGGTATCAGTGCATACCTGACGAATCAGGTCTCGCCACTCATCAGTAGTCTCTGCAAGCAAAGGAGAACAACAAAATTATAAATAATCAAGAGATAGAAACAAACATTAAAAGGAAGGATGATAACTTACTCAGAACTTCAGGCCTCCAAGATGGATCTCTAGGGTCGCCACCTGCCACAGATGCCGCTACTGACTGGTGTGCTCCTCCTGTGCCTGGGGCCACATAATGTCCTACTACGGACTCATCCTCTCCGCCCAAGCCTTGAGAAAGTGGCTCCTCCGAAGCTAGGGTCACCCTCTCTGCACTCTGCTCCGCCCTCTCCACCTGTAAAATATCCTGAGTGTCATGCCACTCAAGACCGTTGTCCTCCTCTCCACCTGACTCATTGACCTCAGCCTCAGTCTCCTCCTCCGTCTCCCCGTATGAACTCCTCAGACTCAGAGTCTATGTCAATGGGGTCGTCGCTACTATGGGCGGGACTGGCGGTAATCTGAAGCAAGGGTGCCTGAGGAGCATCGGCTCTCCCTCGAGCTCGTACTACCATCCTAGTTGCAATGGGGACATCAGGAGTAACAATTGTCCAACCCTGACCTCTAGGACCTCCTCTAGTCTCCTGGACTGATCTATATACCAGTACCACTAGGGGAAGCACACCCACGTACGGAAGGCCAAACTACTGAGGCACTCAACCAAATGGATGTATCTCCACCCTCCCCATCCTGTCAACAAGTTTCCCTGTGGTGGAGCAAGAAATCAAAGTAAGAGCCTCCTCGCCCCATAAACCTGCCACGGCCTAATAAGGTGTGGCCTCCATGTCATCAGTGGTCAAGGAGGCGACTGGTTGGTGAGGTGCTCTGATCACCGACAAGTCTGTCCATCTGGCTACCCTCACAGCTCCGGGATCTTCCACCTCTACACCTCTCTCATAGGGGATGAAATGCTCATAGACCTAGCTCATAACCAGGGTCAGATGGCTCAATGACTGCCCTTGTAAACGGACCACCCGGTACAAATCATGATAGGTGGTCCCAAGAATGTCGGCTCCCCAGGCATAAATCCGGCCATGCCCCTCAATCTGTGCAATAATGGGAGACCAAAAATATAGTAAGGTGTCTCCTCCCTTATCTCCGATCAATCTTGAGGCAAGGATCCCCATAATGGCCTGACGAATCAAGGGGATAAGTAGACTAGGAATAGATCAGAACCCTCACCCCCCTTCTTCGAACCAGTGGAGATAACTGCATCTCCCATATATGAGACCCACTGTGCTGACTGAGCCCGTGACCCTACTATCTCAAGGGTGAGTCGTCTCCCAATAATCGGGACCCCCAAGATACGGTAAACGTCCTCCAAAGTAATGGTCCACTCACCCCGGACCCCTGGTAATCAGAAAGTGTTCCGATTTGCATACCAATGTGAAAATAAGTCACAAAGTATGTGACTAGATGGTGTAACATGCGGGACCCATGAAATACGTAGTATACCGACCCTCTGAAGAGTGTCCTACTCATCCTGAGAAAGGGCATCCAATACTGCCGGAAGCCAATCACACTCCCTCTCCTGACTCCATCGGATATACTCCTCCTTCACCTACATACACCCAAAAACACACAAAATAGAGTAAGTTAGTATCCAAGTGACATTAGAAAAATCATGAAAGTAGGAAAGGATGCTAAAAATGTAAAAATAAATTCAAATATGTATTATTTATACATTCTGTGCAGAACCGCCGCCCTGAGCAGGGCAGCGGTTCTGTAATCGCCACCTTAAAGGCAGTGGTCTTGTAATGACCACCCTGATCAGGGCGGTGGTCTCGTAACTGCCGCCCCTGCTCAAGGTGGCGGTCGTGTCCCGAAAACCCATGAGGGTCATGTGCCCTAAAAGTGGCTAAAAACGCAAAATAAAGACCGTTTTGACTCAAACAAAGCCTACCTAGTAGCCCCCCCCCCCCTAGTTGACTCTACTAAAACTAACATTTTCGAAAATAATCCCCCCATGACAAAGATTCCACCATTTTAACATTTTGGGGGCAAAAATGGTAAATCAAGAAACACTAACATGTGATCTCGCAGGTCGGTGTTCCGCTCGTGGATGCATGATCACGATCTCGTCCCAAACGTTTTGACTATACTTGCGTGAGAAACCGTCACCATGGGTCCCAGAGCTCAAAATCAACCAAATCAACACGCGTAAATGAATAGATAAATGGGCCCACATTTACATATATATCAACCTGACTTGTTTTGAATGCCCTTTTCGTAGGTTTGGAGCACCGACGGAGGTAAGTTCTTATCCTCGCACAAATGGTACGTCCTCATTTCATATTATTTTAGTATTTATTTTCCGATCTATTTTGTCTATCTGCACTTGAGTCCTCTTTTCATTTTACAGGCAGCAGGAATTTTGGACGGCGTCATTCCGACACATGGGCGTATTAGGTATAACTTTTAACTTCCCATTTCAGGACCGCCATACTCGGACCCACCGTTTTACGCCTCTTCATGGCTAAAACGCTTCTCCGAGGGGGCAATATGTACATACCCAAAATTGTAGAGTACTGCACCGCTGGAATAATGTTACATGTGCCCCAATGATGATATAGGTCTCCTCGCAAGGTGTTAAGGATCCAAAAAACACTTAGCCCCTGCGTGCTTTGCTTTTTCCTTCCCCCCTCTTTTCTTTTCTTTTTGGTCTTCGGTGACGAAATCGCTGCCCTGCCTGGGCAACGGTCTCATGACTGCCACTCAGGCAAGGCGGAGGTCCTATAACCGATGCCCTGCTCAGGGTGGCGGTCCTTCACGCATTTTCCATAATGCTCTTTTTAACGCGACTCGTGTAAATTTTCAACGTTTACCATTTTTTTTCACCGCCTTTGCTTGTATTTATGATTCTAGTTCCCTGGAATAGTGTTTTGGCATTGTTTATAGTTTAAGAGATCAATTTGGTTTTCACCTTTGGGTAAATGGGATTCTATAAATCACTGGCTTGTGCTCAAGCAAATGGCCCCTCAAAAATTACCTATGAATTTCTCATTTCAATAGCTTAGCCTTTCAATTTTGCTTAGGATTCATAGTTTCATTTGTTATATGCATGGTTAGTATTGTTTAGCTATTAGAAAGCAACATATTCTCCTTGTGCAAGTGTTGTTATTATTTCATCTAACCAATCAGAGTCGGATAGTTTGATTTTCAGTAGGAAGCCATTAAAGTTGCAGGTTTTGCTTGTCAAGTAGGATAGTTTCAGGTTCTGGACGTTTTATGTTGCATAACTCGCAATAAATCCCGATAGGAATTGCATAAGCCAAGCTCTGTTCTCTTGCGCTATCCCTCTCCTACTCGCATTGTATTTAGTCTGCATCCTAAGCTGCCATTGTCTCATATCTACTTCTACTGATGCTAGCATTACACACTTTTCTAGATCCACATGAGCACGAAAGAACGAGGAAATCACACTGAGGGGACAATGCCACACACCATCGGATTCGCCAATGTTATGCAAAATCCAAGTTCTAGTTAAAATCATATCAAGTAGAGTAGTCAATCATTTCATTTCAGTTAATTTTACTTTCGATATTTCCAGGGAAGCTGTGGGGATTGATAGTTTTTAAGAAACTATGATTCACTGCTCACTTCTGAGGTAGGATCGAGAGTCTTTCAAATAGATTATATTAGTTATATGGTTACTTAGAATAGATTCACAACTGCACAAACAAGTAACTATACTCAGCTTCTTTGTTTGTTTTAATTTCATTACTAGTTTAGCTGTCAATTTCTAGATATATTGGATAATTGCTCTTTTTTTAGTTTATCAAAATATTAGATTTAGGAATATACATAGATATATCTTGCATAGTCGATTTATTCTGTCATTAATTAGCTTTATATCACTTCCTTTTGCATGAAAATCACGGGACCTAGGGAGCCCAGAGAATACATATTCAAGCCTATCGTGCCTCAACCCAATCTTGTCGCAGCAATAACCGATATAGACCAGAATCTTAGAATCCAAGTATTTTGAACAACAACAGGATTACAACATATCAACTCACAATTAAGATGGTTAAACATAGAAGACGACCAAGCACACATATTCTGGTCAAACCAGCCAAACTACAAGTTACCCTAGATAAACATCCGCATGACTGTAGAAGGGCTTGAAAGAGAGCAAACATTCGGTTGTGATCCTTTGGTCCCACAACTAGACGTAGGAGATATTCTCACTGATATAGACACTAACTTAAGAATTCAGGTTGCAAGAACGCCTGTAAGATACTCTGAAAAGATTACACAACTGTTAATTCTTAACATAGAGGCCGAAAAGGCATACAACTATTAGATACTAGGGATTAGAGACTGATTCCGTACATGACCATAGCAGGTCCACAACAACCAAGAATCTACGGTTGTGATTCACAAATCCCACAACCCAACGAGTCCACAGGTCAATCTGACGTTGATGTTGGTTTACGCACATTAGTATTCAGATCCACTCCACTTCTGCCTATTATCATTGCACAATTATCCTTGTTGGATATAGAAGCTAAAGAAGCTAAGGATTTATGGACGAGGCCGGAGAATCGCCCGTAGAATCCACCATATCCATCATCCATCCTATGACCCTATCTGGAGATATACACGAAAGAATCTCAGGTCATTTTCCCCGTATCCCACAACCTATAGATCGAATCATGCCAGAGATCGATATTGATTGGAGCCTTCGAGAAGTCATCCTCACCAACCGATCTATCACGCCAGTTCAGGGTAGGAGGGCCTTCTTTGCCTTAGATTTGCAGATTCCATTAGTGCGTATCGAAGATATAAGATTTCCTAACTAGTTTACCCATACCCCACGTATAGTCCATCCCCACCGGCTGTTTTGGCACGACCTCGGGAGGTCGGGTGCAAGGAAGAGTTACTTGTAGATTCCCATATTACATGTTTCCATATTACATACAAATTATATTCTATCAATTTTCCAAAATTTGGTTACTTATCTCCAATTATCATTCCTAGTAGAGGGACCCAAGTTTGGTTGGTATGGTAATCCTTCTCTACATGATATAGTATGTTTAACAACATCATTCCTACCCTTATTCCATCTCTAAATAATGCAATTGGAAGTTTCAACTCGTGTTTTCTTTTAAACCTTTCAGGTTCTAATGCCCAATATTTCAAGTCATCAATAACGTTACTCTCATTTGTGTGTTCTTTAGTAATATATTAATTATAATAATATCTGGGGGGCATGTGATATATACCATTGAATTATTCTCTAGATGCAATTGTAATGATTGCCTTTGAAACCCTGGAAATAATCCTACCATTTTCTAATGTACATGTTGTGAATATGTAATCAAATAGGTCTTCACATGGAAAAACTTTTGCTTTGGAAGAAATTTGGTATAAATCAAAATCTCTAATTAATTTTATGTCCTATAGTAAATTTTATCTACTTCCTTGAATTCATTTCCTAAAAAAAAACGAATCACAACTCTCTATCTCCCACAATAACTCATTATATATTTTAATGTGAGCTCTTAAAATCCTTTTGTGAACTGAGTATCTATGAATACTTGGGGATTAGGACCAAAAGGCAATTCTCCCCTCTTAGGTGCTATCTCTCGTGATTTTAATTTATCTTTCTTATGATAAACTTTCATATATCTATAATCTCTTGTGATTTTGTATTTGAATCCACTCAAAAATAGTAAGCTCTACCCCTTTATTTGACTTTATAACTCAATTGAAAACCTTTGCAGCTCTAACCTCAAACAATAGCTCTTGTGAATATGAAGTGTTAAATGTTAAACCATTTAAAGCTCTTAATTGAGAGCCACTTATAGTATCTTCACCATTAATTCTCATTTCATTCCAGAAATCTTGATCCACCTTTCGTGAATTGATTAATCATAAACTTTGATGATGAAATTTCAAATTTGGTGACTCAACAACTTATGTGGACCAATCGAATCATCTTGGGCTCTACATGGTTTCATTATTTCCTTTAATTTTCATTTTTAAACTCGTGAGAGGATCAAGTGTGCTAGATCATAACCACATGGCTTCAATCCAAAGATTTTCTCTTTGTATGGCTTCAAACTTTAAGCCTCGGAAATATTTATATTCCTCGTGCATAGAATGTCAATTAATGAAACGTTTTATTCATCAATGTTTCTAGGTTCTACATAACTTATCTGCTTAATAATCTTCTTCATGATCCCTTTTTTTCTTCCTTTTTTATCAGGGACCAATCAATGACACTTGGAAACCATTGGTACAAGCTCTATATGGCAATCTTATGATTTTATTTCAATCCTCTAAGTTAATGCATAACACCCATTGTAAACGTGTGTCTTCCATTGGTACCTTCATTCTTCACACAATCTATAACCTTAAGGCCTTTTACACATCAATTGTTCCTTTAGTGTAGAGTGTCGATGAAGGCCATGTGGCGAGTCAGTGTATTTGTATAACTTCATTACCTTAGTGCTTTGTGTAGGCTTTTCAAACTATTGAAAGTTGATCATGAACAAGTCACAACCATCAAGAACATATCCTTCCTCAATCTAACCTCTATATCTTCAATTTTTAAATATAGTCTTAAATGCGGTGACAAAGGATGTTGACATGCGACTGCCATCAAAGAAGCCATGATTCGTATTGTTTTATTCATTTGTTTCTCAATGCTTAAATTATTTTCCAAGAGAGGCTATGCCGATAGATGCCAAAAAATATCAATTCAACAAGTTGGGCTCAAAGTTTTTAGTGGATCTCCATTTCTTATGTTCACAATAGTGGTGTGTCAGTCACAATATATGTCCAAAAAACACTAAAATATCAAAAAAAATAGAGATCTCTTACCAAATGAGACATCAAAACAAGAGTATCGTATCATCTAGTTCTTGCCCTAATAGTTCACAAGTAATAGTGAATAAAAATGTTGAGACTAAAAGGGTTTATATATCTTATGTGGGAATATTCTACACTTTTTGATGTTTATATTTATTTGAGCATAAAATAATTTTGTGTAACAGTGCCTCGGGTATGTAAAAAGGAACCTATCAAATTGTTAATGGATGTTATTACACCGATAGGTATTTTATAATGATAACAAGGGGTGGCTACACCAATAGACATTCTACAATGACAACTAAGGGTGAGATTTAATGGTGTAACAATGTGTACTTTTGTTTTCTACATTTAATTTGACGTCCATTTGACTTTTATAGGGTAAACTCGACCATAAATTTGATGTCCATTTAACTTTCACTTTAAAGTTTTTCTTTTAACTTTGAGAGGAATATCTTAGCCATATAAATATATTTAAAGTATTTATATTAATTTAAAAATAATTACAATTGCCAAATTTTGACATTAGTTACAATCAATAAAGTTTGACACTATTATATACTAGCAATTGCAAATGAGTTGCAAATTACGCCGGAGATAGTAGCATTATTTAGTTTATTTGAGTTGTATTTCGGGTTGATATTGCATGGATGTCTATATGCTGTTGCAAAGCTTTTATTTTGCTATTGTCCATATTTTTGTAAGACACAATTATGATAGTCGCCAAACTAAGTCACGTTTCATCATTTGGTCAAACACCAAACATTTATCTATTAAATATTTCGAATCTCAAAAACTTTGAACAAGATATATGACCAATATAATTTTCCAAAAAGTAAACTATATAATTTACTTTATAAAGAATAAAATCAAAATCAGAAAACTTTTGAATCTCAAAAACTTTGAATAAAATATATGACCAATATTATTTTTCAAATAGTAAACTATAGAATTTACTTTATGAAGAATAAAATCAAAATCAAAATCAAATATCTAGGATGGTAAATATCTAGGACTGTAGAAAAATATCAAAAATACGGCAATCTATAAAATATCTAAAATCCGACAAGACAGTAAATATTGGAGCCGCCGGAATTTGACACTTTCCAGCAAGGGCATCTTCAAAGTAGACGCCTACCGGCGAATCAACTTTTGCACATAAATATACCATTTGAAATAATTTGGCAATCAACATTGGTAGGTCTAAGAGGAAATAACATATTTATAATTATTTCCAAATTTAATAGTAATTAATAATTATACAACTTGAATTGGGTTTTACCTTGTGCTTCTAAATAAGTCGAGGAGGAAATGCAAATGAAAACGAAAAACTCATATTAAAAACTGTTAATAATTTTTTTTTATTTTAAAAATATTAAATTAAATTTTAAAATATTAAAAATATGAAAACTGAGGGAAAAAATCAGATTAGTGAACGGATGGAATAAAGTTATTAACTGAACATGCTGAAATGTACACGGAACTGATGATAATAATAAAAATAAACTAATTATTAACAATTTTACAGAAAGGAATATTCTTATTTAGATATTATCACTTGACACTATATTAACTCAGCATGACATCATCCATTCTCAAAAGGTGGTCATCCGAAATACTTTTTTGTGCATTATAAAAATGCAATGGATAAAATTACGTACAAAGAAGGGTAATATCATCATTGATTTAAAAACAAATATCATCTTCGTCTCCCCAATTATCCCCCATTTATATAAAACAATAATGGAGAATGGAATCTAAGAAAAAATGAAATGATTTGATTCTTGGCAAATGGTGTAAACGTGTCCACCATTGTTAGTTTTGTTCTTCACACAATCTATAACATTAAGGTCTTTTGCATATTAATTGTTCATTTGGTGTAGAGTGTCGATGAAGGCCACGTGGTGATTATCAGTGTTTTTGTATAACTTCAATACCTTATTGTTTTGTACAAGCTTTTTAAATTATCTCAAACTGATCACGAATAAGTGGTAACCATCGGGAACCTCTCCTTCCTCAATCTAACCTTTATATATTCAATCTCCAAATATAGTCCTGAATGTGATGACAAAGGATGTTGACACGTGCCTGCCATTAGAGAGCCATGATTTTTAGTGTCTTAGTCATTTGTTTCACAATGTTCACATTATTTTCGAATAGAAAGTATGCTAGTAGATGTCAAATGTCAAAACTCAAACATAAACGCGAAATATATTTTATGGATGAAAAACCAATTATTGAATGAAGAATCCAATGTTATTTTTGATTTCTCAACAAAAGATCAATCCTAACAACTTGGGCTCAAAGTTTTTAATGGGTCTCCATTTCTTCTATTCAAAATAGGGGTGAGTTAGTCACAACATATGTCCAAAACAAACTAAATTATATATAAAAAAAGAGATATCTTACCAAATGAGGCAAAAACAAGAGTAGCATATCATCTAGTTCCTATCTTAATAATTTACACGTAATAGTGAATAAAAATGTTGAGACTACAAGTGTTTATATATCTTATGTGTGAATATTCTGCACTTTTTTATGCTTATATTTATTTGAGCATAAAATAATTCTTTGTAACAGTGACTCAAACATGCAAAAAGAAACCTATCAAATTGTAAATGGATGTTATTACATCGATAAGTATTTTATAATGATAGCATGGGGTGGCTACACCAATAGGCATTCTACAATGGGAAGTAGGGGTGCAATCTAATGGTATAACAATGTCCACTTTTGTTTTATATATTTAATTTGACATCCATTTGACTTTCATACAATAAACTTGACCATAATTTTTATGTCCATTTAACCTTTATTTTGAAGTTTTTCTTTTAACTTTGAGAAGTCAATCAAGAAATAATAATATCTAAGCCATACTGTAGAGTTTGGGCCCATTTTTTGTTGGAAATATTTTTTGTTACCAATTAATAGTTAATATAAACAAAATGGAATTATTAATTAATGTGGTGTGCATAAAATCCAATATAAAAACCTTGAAATTGACATTGATTGACATTTTTTGAATAAACATAGTTAAGTTATTTCTATTAATTTAAAGAGTAATCATGTAATTACTAAAATTTGACACTAGTTGAAGCACATGTTAATTTCACATTTTATTGAATGAAATTCAAAAGAATGATGTACTAGAATAAGACTCAAAAAGTATTTAATCAATAAAATACAAGCAATAAAAATCTTAATAAATTATTTTTACAGTTTTTTAATTTTATAAATTGTTAAATTAATGTATTAGAATATTAAAAATACGAAGATTGTGAAAAAAATCAGAACATGTTGAAATGTGTTACAATAAAGACTATAATCGTGAATAATTTCACCTAAAGGAATATTCTTATGTTGCTATTGTCACTTGACGCCCGTTAATAGAACAACAACAGTCACCGCAACAGTGGACAATTAAACACATAAAATGTAAAATTAATCTATATTGAGAACAACCATCATAATAGTATCCAAGTAAGCACAAGTCACCGCAAGAACAGCCAATCAAACATGAAAACCGTGAAAGAAATATATAATAAAAACAACCACCATAACAACAGCTAATCAAACACATAACATCTACCTATGACTATGGCTTGCAATGAAATCCAACACCATCCGCAGGTAAATACAATGGTAAAAAACACCACAAAATGACCAATCAAACACCCATAACAAGAATGGGATCTATAACTAAGCACGACAAGAATACAAATGTTTTCTGCACTATAAAACAACTTCGACATAGTAAAAACATTTCTGTAGATGCACAATACTTCTGTTGTTCTCAATAAAGAGGCAGAGACATATAAGACACAATTATTTGCACATAGGGCATGGACAATCTCTTCATATATTCATTGGGTTAATGGGTTAGAATGAACGGATAATTTTCAAGTCACATAACATAAGACTTGTTTGCCTTTTGTCCAGGGTTTTCCTTGTGTAAAAACGGTTGTGTATACATAACATTATGAAAGTAGATTTTTCTTGAGGGTTTAAAAAATTTAAAAATTTATGAACACTTTTTTATAAAAAGTATGATGCATACACACGTAGTATAACTAACAATCATAAAACAACTGCGCTATATAGTAATTTGGTTTACACTACCAAAGCAGGGAATTTGGGTGTTCATTTTGGTTCGCATGTATAATGTTAGGAAGCAGGGCATTTTGTGAAGGCATGTTGTTTATTTAAAAAAAAACAATAAATATGGTTATTACTACATTTTAGTACAAGGTAATATTGTTGCTCACCCCATCAAATTGTATAGTGACAACATGTGTAAGAAATGTAAAATGTATATATATTTGGAAAACAAGTTGGTAGTTTACAATTTGCAGTAAACAGATCACTTGTTAACCTACAATATTGATATAATGCATTGGATGGTAGTAAATTAATTTGACCTTATTTTAAATATAATAGTTATACCTGCTTTATTAAAGGGTATTTTAAGCAATTGGAAAAGCAAAATCTTATTGCATTTTTTTTTACTTTTTTTTGGTAAATAATGGTATTATTAAAATGTAGATTAATAGTTCAAAGATGTGCAAAGTTTGGATTGATACTTTAGAACCATATCATTTCAAATTTAGAAATTGGACTATGCAAGCTAAGTTCGTAAAGTCAATGCCCATCACTGGAAGAGAGGGTTTGACAATATCTTTTTGATTTTACAATAAAACCATGTTTTACAATCTCCCACGCTCTAGTGCATCGAAAAGATGCTCTCTTTATCATAAAATAAGTCAATCATATTAAATTCATTGTAGACAAGCCAATAAGCATTATGATTGGGCATATTTTTAAAAATATCAACCTAATTACTAAGATACCCCATACCATCCATGTTTTGTACAATAAAAAATTATATAGTGAGTATGATTAATTGAAATGTAAACACACTTTTCAATCTTCGTCCTCCATCTGAGAAGGAAAAGGAAAAGAGATATGAATAATGAATGTATGTTGATTTATAGATAAGTCTTTGTAACTTTTAAACTTCTTGTACCCTATAGAAAGGTTATACATTATTATTAAGGTACATATTGTAGTCCTCAAATGTTTTACTGCTAGTGAGTGGAGAGGTCAAATCTCTACCTTGGTTGGGGATGAGAAATAAAGAAGATGTATCCTCTGCGACTAACATGAGATTCATAAATATATATGAAGGGAATGCTAAAACAATGGTGTTACTATTGTAATGAGAAAATCGAAGCCTACAAATATATTTTTTGGTTTTCTCCAATACCTTTGTTTTAAGCTTCCCTGGAAGTCAAAATGAGCTCCTCCATGAATGCTTATTATGCAGTCCTAATAAAAAAAACACTCCCCCCAATGTATATATAATCTACACAAACATTTAAGGTAAATTAATAAGGTTTTTCCTTGATATAATTCCTAAGAGGGTCATAATTGCAGGAATACATCTCCATTGTCACAATCCACTCGAGCACAACCCAAGCATGTGGAGTCCCGCCACACGACCTACGTATAATGGCTGCACATCTGCCCCGCTTTGCACCTATTGGTGTCGTAGGAATAATATTGCATTTTGTCTACCCAAAAGTGTATGACATCAAGAGGAGTCTAGGCTTGGTCACTGCCCTAGAAAATGTTCTTGCCATAGGGCCCGTGCGAATGTGTCGCGTTGTAGTCCCCTTTCCTCTGCTCCACCCACCACTAGGCATAGCTCTCCACCTTCCAATCCCACACTAACGGAAGCTCCCCTACCGTAAATCATACGTAGTTATGGGGAAACGTAAATTGTAGGGATTCCAAGAATGCACCCAACGAACAAGCCTGCATGCATTGCAACATATAGTCATGGATAACATAAAAAACATGAATCCTTCATCCTTCATTTTTTCATCGTGAACAACAGAGAGCTAGCAAGGACGGTGTAAACCACCCACGTAGCACCCACAACCTCACCACAACATGGGGAAATCACAGTAAAAATAAATGAACAGCTGCACGGAACAGGAAACAAAAGAATAACGGAAAAAACACGACAAAATAGCGGGAGGCACTCGCACAATGAAAGAAAGATATGGTGTAATTAGAAAAGGCATCCATAGGTGCTTGTGACAGGTTGATAGGCATATAGAAGGATTTATTAGAAGTATTACATTGCTAATAATTGTACTTTATATGTACTTTATTAAATCAAAATCTGAATTCATTTGCGACAATGGATTTACATGTAGAAGAATAATTACTTATTCATAGCAACATCATCCTTGAGTGCTTATGGTAGGTGAATAACAAAAATATTTATTAGAGTAAAATTAATAATTCACAAAAAAATAACACACTTAATAATAGTGAAATGTGATGCATGTTTTTCCCATCCAAAAAACTTCGACATGTGATGCATGTTTTTCCCATCCAATATAATCTCCATTAATAGTATGGTTATCTTTTCAATACAGTAACTCCTCAAATTCAAATGACGCACTATGAAAAATAAACAATAAACAAGGCCCATTCAGTCACAAAAGAGTACCCTGCTTGACTCAACAAAAGTAACAACCTTCTATGGTTATTACCCATCCTAAGAACTAACATCGATATAAAACCAAGAAAGAGTAGTATGGGACAAGATAACACCCGTAGACACTTAGCCGAAGGCCCTTCAGAACCCACCTCGAAGAACACCCCTAGCAAGAGATAACATATATGGATGTAGGATAATTTTTTTAATACTACAGGAGTTAATGACCCAACAACCTAACACACTTCATGACGCGCTAATGCATGATGAGTCCTCCCAACCGACTGTGTAAATGAAAGGGTAATTGGTCCCCTAGGGCCTGGGGGATTAGAACTTGGGTGGCTAGCTGGCGAGCACTCAGGTCCCACCATTAAGACACACTCTTGTAAGATTATTACACAAGGCACTCCATCAAAGAACTTCGTCATTTCAGCATATGCCTGAGGGATACCAGACGACATAAAATCATGAAAGACTACCGTGTATAAAGATAGCACCCTACCACCAAATTCTCCCTTGACAACATCATCAACACCAAGCATGGGTGGATATCTATACCGAAGTTACATGTATAAAATAAAAAAAGTGATTCACAAAAAATTTCCTATAAATGTGACAGTTGACCAACTGATAGAGGATCGTGTGAAATTTTTTTATAACACACTAGATAATGTGCTCTCTCCCATTCAAAAGGGATGAGGCCACACCGACACCAAGTCTCAGGCGGGTCATGTGTTTCCAGTGCCACAGCAGAATCTCACTTGCCCAGCCCTACCATGTCATCATCAACATCAAATTTTTAAATATTATACTCCCAGGTCTATAATCTATTCATACAGGAGTACTTGGCCTCTGATACTGGTAAATACTTTGAAAGAGCTCTGTGTCCAAAATAAATACAGGATTATGTCTTTTATTATACTTTGAGCATTCTTAGACAAGCCTATATATCATACATGCTTACATATTACAATTTTTGTTATCAGATGGTGATACTAAACAAAACAAAAATCTGAATTCTAAGCTACAAATTGTGGGTTTGAGACCAGGGCATACAAATGGATGATGCAATTTTTGTCTATTAAACTACAAACATACATGATAGATAGGCACCACATGTTTTCTTCTTTGTAACAAATCATAGATGGAATCCCAAACATCAATTGACAAATACTTCATATCATAACAAATCATGGATGGGATCCCAAACATTAAAAAAAACATCATAGAGTGTTCCCAAAAACCTCTTAATGCACAAAAAATGTTCTCGCAAGTGATTCTGGGTTCCCATGACTTACTGATTGAGGGTTTTCTCACAGCTGCTGCCTGGTCATATGAGGAGAGACCATTTCCATTGTTTATATATTATGAGCAATTCAAAATGTATATAGTCATGCTAAAATAAATATTTAATGTTAAATGTATGTGAACATACAAGGGACAAGATTGCGATGAGCAGAAAACATAGACAAATAAATTTCTTCGTGTTTTGCCTGTGATGAAGAACATTGCATGTAAATGAGGAAAGTTTGTTGAATGTATGATTTATAAAAGAAGTGGGAGACAGTCGAGAGGTTTATAAGAATCTAAAGTGGCCTGGTGCAACTGTTGTGGGGTGGGGTCATTTCTGTCCACGGAAAAAGGAAAAGTGGCTCTCTTTTATTTCAGTATTATGTCACGCACTTCAGGATTATGTTTCTCCTATATACATATTAAGCATTCGTAATCAATTATATACTTTAGAGAGAACTGTGCTAAACGGAGATGTCGCTAATAGCCATCCTAAAATCTGTACCATAATGGATTAAAGCAGTACCGTTAAGTTAAAATATCTAGGTTTAAGGGTAGAGGTGATCCCTTAATCCTTGCCTCCTCCATGCATTTGTGACACCATGATGAAAGAGGACTACGATTTTCTAGGTGTTTTCCCTCTCATAGAAAACGTTAATGTTCCTTAATTTGTGCTCCATTTTCCATTTAAGATCAATCAACCGATCTATCATCTGAGACAGATGATATTCCCATAGATAGAACATATCATAAGTCGGTACTCTATCCTCCATACCCTGATATATTAACTGTAATAATTTTGTCATACATTTTGCATGCAGTCAATTTGTCAAATAATTGGCAGACTTCGTCAGTCATATGGCACTGGATCTGTAAGGAATCGACATAAAAATAGGATCCACACACACACCCTTTCCCTCTTTAA
Organism: Taxus chinensis; assembly: GCA_019776745.2. Classification (NCBI taxonomy): domain Eukaryota; kingdom Viridiplantae; phylum Streptophyta; class Pinopsida; order Cupressales; family Taxaceae; genus Taxus; species Taxus chinensis. The sequence goes on from CM034148.1 coordinate 693,503,530, forward strand.
CCATAGACTCCCCAATACTCGCGCACATAAAGATACTTCTACTATTACTCACAAACCCTTCCCTGAAAGGAGGATGACAACATGCCTCAATGATTTCATTACGAAAGTTGTATTTGTGAACATATTTCACATACCCAATACAATGTCATTAGAGTCGTGGGATCCCGTATACCCTGGAAGATGGATTAGTATTCAAAAGTTGCAGAGATATTTTCTGTGTGATCAACATCCCATGTTGTTTGAGTAATCTCCCACCTCAAAGATGTCAGGCCTCATTTTACTATATACAAATTGATCGATATGCATCTGTATCTGTATCCAAAGCGGGTCCAATTACCTCTAAGAGGAAACTAATACCTACTCTTTCTTGCTATCCCACCTATGTCTCTGTAAGCTTTGTATCTTTTACCATTCCTCTGCATGAAACCCTCTTTTTATCCATTCTTAAATCAGATATAGAAAACATATGGTATCTCAACCAAAAAATTGCAACCGACAGATAAAATATACCTTCCGCTACATCGGCTCAATAAAACAAAAAAAATAGTGGGGCTTCCTGAGAAGTGTAGAAAAGGAAGGGAAGGAAAATGGGGTACAAACAAACAACATTTTTGTAAAGATAGGTTAGGAAGAGCAGGGCGCGTGTCACTAGAGCTAGCAGGGAAAATTGGAGGTGCTAACAACAATGGGAAACTAAGGAGAATCGCGGTGTGATAGGTAGGCAGTCAGTGCAGAACGAAACCCGTTTGTAAGGACGAAGAAATAACGAGAAGAAGCCTCACTATGAAAGACACCTATGACATAAAAATACAATGGATAAAATTCCATACAATTATGGGTAAAGTCATCATTGATTATAAAACCAAATATCATCTTAGTCTATCGAATTATTCTCTGATTATATAAAATAGTAAATGGAGAAGGAATATACAAAAAAATGAAATGTTTTGATTCTTGGTATATGTTTTGTGTCGTGGTGTTTACCTAATGTTTGGGATATGCTTAGTCTTGTTCATGATTTATTGTTCATGATTTATTGTTTGTAGCATTATATAATCCATGTAGTTTTTTAACGAGTAATGATTTCTGGTACATTTAATATCTATACATGTGTCTGAGGATTTTAATCCTTTGTAACTATTGTTCTTGTGCCATGTAGTATGTATGTAGTAGTTGTGGATGTATATTATATATGATGGGCCAAGAATGTGTCTCAATAATTTTCACTCCTAAGTGTCCCATTCTAATAATGTATCAAGGCAATAAGTAAGAGACACACATGAAACAAGACATTCAATGGGTAGATCTTAACAGGGGTTACAACGAGCACTAAGGTCGCATATCTAGAGGGTCAATAATCCCTACACTAGGTCAACTTAGGGTTTCCAAGGCCCGCAATCAAGATAGAGGAGAGTAGCCTCCTAAGATATCAGCTAAATGGGTGAGAAGAGGTATAGATCGATAATGGATAAGACAAACATGTACAATATGACTAAAATCATAAGTAAAGAAGAAAGCTAATGAGTTGATCAAATAAGAGCACTATGCTAACTAGTATCAATGTACATATAACACTAAGCTAACATAGAGCAATGGGGAAGGGAAATAAACTAATCTATGCAAAATGAAAAATAGAGTTAGAGAACTTACCTATGTGGGTGGTCATTGATGCATCTATCTCTCTAGAGAAGCAAGCACACTGAGAGAGAATTACTATTAGGTGGAGAAGGGGAACACCATTCATGTCCTAGACTCACTATAGATGACCCAATAGTACAGTACAATCCAAAAAAGAAGAAGAGTGTCCAATCCATTATCCAATCCAAGTGCAAGTGCAAGATGAACCAAGAGCTGAGCGATAAGTAGATGCAAAGTTGGCTTCTTTCCTTCACTGAAAAAGAGAAGAGTGCCCAGATGGCATCATATATATACCTCCTAAGATTCATGAAGGAAGGCTTCCTTCCTTATGACAAATGTCAAAGATGTGGTGATGTATATATATGATTCCATGCCCGTGGGAGATGGCATTGGCTAGGGAAAAACCTAATACTGACACCATCACACCCATGGGGGATGACGTCGGCCAAGGATGATAATATGAGGTAATGTGTCATACAAAGTAAAAATAGGGTCTTCAGTGGATCATGGACAGGTGGATGAACAAAGTGCCAAATGGTGAGATGCAAGTAAGGTGTCCTGGGAGTGCAATGTGTATGTGACATAAAGGGACAAGGATAACTAATGCAAGTGACAAATAAGGTTGAGGACCACTTAGTGAGATACTCTCTCTGTGTACTTATCTCTAACCCATAATGATTATGTGAATAATCATTCTCCATTCCTTGGAAGGGCCCTTAAGGCACCTTGCTTAAGAAATAGATGCATCAATGACCTTATTTGCACAAAGGAAATTGTTAGTAACATAGGTATGTAAAGATGAAAAGTGAAAAATTAGGTGTATACATATGCCCCAGCTGTTGATCACTGCATCTTCACTAATAATCAGCGAAACATGAGGTTGTCAACGGAAAGAAATAATTCATGTAAACTACCCAATTCGAAAGTAGATACTGAAAGTAAGATAATGAAGGACTAGCTGAAATGAAATATACCCAGAATGCGTACCTGATAGTGTATCATCCTGTCCATGTGTGCAAGCATAATTAATGTTGTAAGAACCCTGAAGAAGCAAAATTGAAAAGAAACACTAGAGGGATCAGTAAAACAAGACAAAAATGAATCACCTAGCTAGGGGCCCATTGATATGGATATCGTGTCATAGTGTCGAGAAGCTAGGGTCATAGATACTCATACCCATGGTGATATGGTGTCAAAAATAGGAAAAAATCTGAAGATCATTGAAAAGTATGTGTGTAATAAGGTTAAAGTGAGTGTTATGAGAAACATGATCAAGATGTAACAAATGATGCATTTTGTGGAGTTCAGGGAAAAATGACTAGTCATAATGAAGAATTAGGTTTATTGTGACCAATTTTGAATAGAAAATTTAGTTTTATATAGTCATTTTGAATTTTTTAATTTCTTATTGTTATTTTTGGAATTGAGAGAACTGAGCTCTAGTATTTTCCAATTTGGTGTATTTTAACGACGAACACGAGTATGAGGTGGCGATGGAGGATGATGCACTGTGTAGGTGGTGGCACACAACCACAGGGTAAGTCATTTATGAAATTTTGTTGGGTACATTAGGTGTATTTGGTATTTTTACTTTTTTTAGAGTCATTAGCATGTCATTCTTGTCCAAAATTGCGTCATGAGGTAGGTTAGGACAAAAATACAAGTGACTTTGGGATGGTTTTAAATTTCATTTTTTTGTTTTGTCAAATTTTGTGAGTCAAACTTGGGAAAGGTCACGGCCATGTTTTGCTAGACGTCATTCATCCCCTTTGTACAATCAAGAGGGTCGATGGCGTACGAGATGGGGGGAAATAAAAGCTACCAGGGGAACAATGACATTTTCAGTAGCATGGCAGATGACATAAATGTAGGGATGATGTAATTTTGTCCAGAGGGATGATAAGTTGCAAATGTCATGTCGTAAATGTTTTGTTACACAATTGATTTTTTAGGTTTCTAATGCTCGTTTTTTGTCATTTTGTGTGTGCAGGAAGAGACTATAGGATCTACTTATGGCAGAGTGTGGATGTATCATGACTTATTTGGTATGATTTTCGGTACTAACTCAAAATAGGTGACCTAGTTACATTAGGTTAGGGATTTTGGGGGCATCATGCAAATGTCCTAGGATACCATTGGATTTGGATCTATTACAATATGTTTTTAGTTATATAGGAGACTAGATCCAACACCTTTTGGTGGACGGGATAAGAGACCATGGAGATGGACATTGAATTTGGAGGATGTACATAGGATGGGGTTAGTGTATTGAAGGAACCCCACATGTATTGTGAATTTATGCTCATATGTTACAGAACAGTGAGAGCCTTAGCCATATGGTGCACTGGGAGCGGGACATACAACGAGAGTATGTTATGTGTTTGACTCAGCATAGTGCAGGTAGAATAGGGATTCCAGTTATCCAGAAAGTAGTAATGGGGATCATTGTGGCACAGATAGTGTGCCACAAAGAAAATGGAGTCATATACATTATTTTTTGATAGCGATATGCAGAGATGTTGTAGATCATGGGGTGTTGTTCATTTGGGGAACCACCATATGGGTATAGTTGGTGCATGATTTGTACAAGGTCAGGCTCATTTTCAGAGGGTCATGGGACCCTGTCATTTTATTTACCGCATGTTGATATATGAGAGTTTCCAATGTATAGGTTGAAAACGACACCACATGGAAGTAGCAGAAGATTCCCTGAGAGTGCTTCAGTGGGCACAAGGGGTAGTAGTGAGATTACTCATAAGCATTCCGTCCACTAGCACATACAGGTGGGTCAAATGATGTTACATGACAACCCTACATAGGGAATGTGGATCAGTGGCCTAGTTGTCCTAGAGTAGAGTATTTGGAGGCTATCACCTGAGGTGACAAGGCACTATATTTATTGGGTGGAGACCCATGCAGTGAGCAAGGTATCTAAGTAGTTTGGGAGATCAAGTACTATGTAGTGATATCACCATTTCCACCCTACCAACGTTGTCATGTTAGAGACGTTACAGGAGCAAAGGTGAGGGTACCAACATTATGATCCCATAGGATATGGTCTAGAGGTGACATGGTCAAAGGTGTAGTGGGGATGTTTAGGGCCCACCACAAATCATAGTCATGAGTGGTTCAGAGGAGGGATCCGATGGAGGATCCACCGATATAGCTTCCATAGGTCAGGGGTGCAGGTGGAGCTAGTCCTAGCACCATAGGAGGAGTAACATGGCAATCCAACACCATGGATAAGGGAGACATAAGATGTAGATGGCAACCTGGGAGGAGGTTATCTGACATTGATCGGGGTCCAGATGGTCATTACATCATGAGGCAGAGCCCAGACCACAACATAGAGGGGACATGATATTGGTGCCCCAAGACAGGTGGGCACATTATGTAGGAGTAATACCTTGTCATGATGACAAGGAGGAGGAGGCATTAGGTGGCTGCTATGGAGATGGTGAGACCATTGGAGAGGCATGGGTAGAAAGCTAGTATGTATGATATGATGTTATTTAGATGATTTTTGAGAAATTTTTCATGCTATATGGATATTGTGAGTAACATGTGTTGTTTGGTTTGGTTTTTTAGAGTGGACGGTGGAGTGAAACAGCCCTTGATAGAGAGTGCCCACCATGAGATCCTAGATCCAGTGTTGGATGTCTAAGATACTATAGTGATGGTGGATCCAGCAGCACTATTCAGTTAGGAGATTTTGTGAGCTTGTTTCATCTAGTTAGAGAGGCATCCCAGACACTATAGAATATATAGGGATGCACATAAGTGTTGGTAGTTACTGGAATAGTATATATGTAATGTTATAGAGTCTATTACAGGGTAGGTAGCCCTAGTTCAGGAGCAGGCAACCCACCTATTAGATTCCCAGAGATCATGGAGAGGATTACTTCATTGGAGACACAACTAGCGAGAGCTCAGGGAGAGGCCTCTAGAGCTTGATCTAGGTGGAGTCCCTATCCCACAACCAGAGCTGTCTACATAGCCCCATCATCCCAAAGAATTAAGAGACCCCCCATAGGGGGTGAGGGTGCCTGAGCCATTTTGTAGATGGGCCAGAACCATGTATGGATTTTGTATGATTTTTTTGATGTATAAAAAATTGATTTGATATATATATATATATATGATGATTTTATATGATTATTTGTGATATTTTATGTTTGTTATATGTTGATTGTTCTTATCATTTTACTACTTTCTAAATGTATGTATGTGATGATACCCATGGTACTTAGGAATAATGATAATGTGGGTAGATAGGTAAATACTGGTGGAAGGGGATCAATAAGATAGCCCAACCCAAATGATGTGAAGAATCCAAGAGGCAGAATAAGGCCAAGACATCCAATGGTAAGATGTCATGGCACGATTGGGTAGATAAATCTAAGAAAGGCCATAAGCCTAAGTGAGGATGCACAAAAATACCACGGTGATCTAATATGAAATACTGGGGCATATAAAATACAAAATAGGAGAAATAGGGACCGAGACGCTCCAACGATTGGAGAAACTAGGGTGTATATGGTGATAAATCCAAAGAGGAGAAAACAACCTAAGACAAGGATGTAATGAGATATTAGAATTATGTGAAAACCCCCAAGGGGGAGTTGAGAGCCCAAACGAAGGCAGAAGCTAGTGTGTAAAAACCCAAGTTGGGGTTGAGAGCCCAAGAGAAAGTGAGGGTTCATGCCAAAGGAGGAAAAATAAGATGTAATCAATGTATTATAGATAACTAGCCACGAGGGGAAAAAGATCACAATGTATCAGTGATGATATCTTCAAATTGATTTAAGATGTGATTTCTAGCATGATTTATGAGGTATTCAATGGTGTGTTGTGTAATAGCAAATTGTAGATGAACTTAGATCTCATGGTGAATAAAGTGTCATCAATATGATCCTCTAGCCATGTGAGAATGTAACACCAAATGTTATTCATAATGGGATGAGGATTGGGGAAAGGTGGTGGTCCATAAGTAGTTTTTGGTCTAGTCAATCATGAGGAAGGTGGTCTAATCCTAGAAGAATCAGCCCCATGCTTCCGATTGAAGGAATAAGTTTTAGGAATGGGATGCTTGCTACGTAGAACATGACAATCGGTGTCAGTGTGTGCGCAATACCCATGATAAGAGAAAAAGAATGGAGATTATTGGGTTGGACAAATTTCTAAAGTATTAAGAGGGCATGTAAAGGGGGTGTGTAGGCACACACAAGTTTTGGTTGAAGTAGAGCGCATCCAAGAAGATTAGTTTTAAAACTTAACTGATTTTGCATGTCACAAGATAAAAATAGGAAAAGCGGTTGGAGTGCAGCCCAAGTAAAGATAAAATTAAGAAGACTTCGTAGCTAATAAAGAGCTATTTTGGGACTAAGATGGAATATCAAAGCTCATGCATGGATTGCGCTAATAAAAGGATCAGAGTAGAGTTTGTTTATAGATTAATCTATTATTATCCTTCCTGTAAAATCATGCAGTTGCTAGCATATGGCTATTTTGAGCATGCAGTCTATTTTTATATGCATGGGTGATGAAGGCGAGTCCCCACCCCTATATATATATATTAGTTAATTTACATATTTTTGGACACCATGTATTTGAGATTGTATTGTAAAAGACTTATGCTACTCTGATGTTTTAGCACACATGAATCTCTCATGACTATTGTGATGTATTCAACTTCTGTTATGTAATCTTTTGAGTATTAATGGATGATTGTGGATGGATTCTGGTAATTGATATAAGTGAGTATGGTGAACACATAGTGTAATTGATCTTAGTAATGGATTGATTTTTTATGGTTCCTTATTACATGTGTTTCCTTATTATAATTGTAATGATATGCATCTAAGTGAATGTTTTGTTAATGGTTAATATGAACATGCATGCTAAAATCTTTTCATGCTTTAAAAAAAGAGGGACCTGGTAGCTTTGCACGCTTCAGGTGAGCATTCAGATCTATCTAGATGAAGTTCCAGTGCGTTTAGGCATTCAAGTGGAAATAAAATACTACATGTTGGTTCCGTTGCTGGGACCTCTTTTCAAAATGTCTGCGAGGATGTTACATGCAAATGGTGTATCGATTAACTCTTAAGAGCATTGAAAGTTTTTTTGAAGACAAAAAGTATTAGTTTACACGGAGATATGGTTCTAGACCTGATTTTAATGCGTGTAATTTGGTGGTAGATCATCTATATCATGAGCTCTATGAGAAATTTTCAGCCATTTTCCAATAGAATTGTATGAGTGGTTGTCAGCGTACGCATCAAAGAAAATTTGGGGATACAGGCGAAGGATTTGGACACAAGAAGATTACCAGAACTTATTTGATGCGGAGGAAGCTTGATGTACTGCCCACTTCCCTTCGACTCTTTTATTACTAATCATGATACTGTAGACTATATGATGGACATCTTTTATAGTTTTGACTCAGTATGATGATAGATGTGAGACCATTGATTATTGCTGACTTTGATTATATATGAGGCATGATTATTATTAGAGACACTCTATACATTGATGTTAGAATACTATTTGACATGGTTATATTATAGATGTTGTTCGGACATGTGATATTTGATATTTCAAGTAATACTAGAAAATTGAATTTAAAATTGATGATTATATAGTTGCTGATGGAATTGTAAGTGATATTGTTGATTGTCTGGATGTTGTTGTGATTCATATATATATTAATGATTTTGAAACTATATTTATATTATTTTGGACGTTCTGATATGGTCATGAGGCCGAAGGAGGTATTTGTGTTTTGTAGGTTAAAATATCACAACAAACATGGGGGGATTGGAGACCAACCACATTGGAATTCTAGATGAATTCGACAAGGTCACCATGGCAACTTGTTTTGTTGTGTTTGTGTTTGTTTGTTGTTAGGAATTCCCATGGGGGGGTAAATTACCTTTGAATGTGACCAAGGGGTTTTGTGTATTTTCTTTAATGTGTTTCCTTTTTATTATTGTTTGTATGTATTTTATTAATGATGTGTCCCTTTTTTTTTTTAATTAAATTGTGGTAGATTAATGGGAGTAATCATTTTGTTAAAATAAATAAATCAGTCAAATTGGGATATGAGAAATTACTTATAGAAGTTGTTGTCTTTTGTATTAAATATGTAAGAGATGTGCAAGTATATGTAAGAGTTGTGTAAGATTTTGGAGTATAAAACACTCCACCTTCTTAGAAACTCGAATTTGTCCTTGGGGGCTTTTTTTGGAGGCTTGTAGGACAAGTAAAACTTGTCCCATACCTCTTAAATTTATTTACCAATCGTACCTATGGTTGGAGGGTTGATTTTAGCCCTTTTTAATGCATTTTTATAAATCATGTTGCATGTTTTTATTGCACTCTTCTTACAGTTTATTTAATTCAGTCGTTTGGGGTGTGGGCTTTTTGGAGTGTGTAAGTTTATTTGTCATATTTTCACCCACCTCTTTATTGTGCTTTGGAGAATGAAATTTGACTTTTGTGTTGGAGTTGAGGATGTGTGAAGTGGTATCCTACATGGATCCACCTCATCCTCTTCCTTTCCCTCTTCTATAAAATTTGAACTCTTTGCCTTGTTTTGGGTTGTTGAACTTTTGCATACTTCCTTTTGGGGCGCATTTTTACTATTGGGATCTCTTGTTGATTTGGAGGAGATTAGAGAGAATTCCATACTTAGAGATTTCTGATTTTGGGATTGTATTTGACATTAAAAGCTTGTTGTGTTGGAACAAAAGCTACCATGGAGAGGTAGGAGCTTAACTCTTATTTTATGTTGTTATTTTCTTTTTGTGTTTGTGTGAATGGTGTATGTTTTGTGTATTTGTTGGCTTTTTGGGTAGACTGCCATAGGGATGGTGTAGGAGAAGGCTATGGGGAATTCATGTGGGGGGCATAAGGGAATGTCAGTGGCATCAGAATTCTTGTGGAGGGAGTTTGGGTTTGGGATCCACCATGGAAAAGAAATAGCTTGCATTTCTTACTTTGTGGGGGGCATAAGGAAATCTGTGGGGGGGCATAAAGAGGGATTGTGGGGGGCATAAGGAAATGTATGGTGAATTTTATTGGTAGTTTGTTACAGGTGGATACCCAATTCCCATTGGGAGGCACAAGTAGCTTCCCCCATAGTCCTTTCTCCTTTGACTTGCAATGAAGAAGCCTGAGTTTTTTTTTGTGTTTCAATGCAGTTGTAAATTGTTGTTTTGTTTGGACTGTGTTTTATTTTGAAATGTGCATGTTGAAAGAATGTTGTGTGTATGTTTTGTGTAAGCTTTTTTTTGCCATGAGTTGAATCACATCTTCTATTGCATTGTGGTTGGGGCTTGGGGGCCAATGAAGAAGGATGGATTCTCCTTTCATTGGATGTCTTGGTTGGGTGGAGAGTGTTGCCTTTCCCCCACTTTTTTTGTGATCAAATTGGAAAAAAAAGGAAACTTGTATGTTGCTATTCTGGAGCAGAGGAAAATACAGTTTTGACAGCCCTTGTGAAATAAATTCTTTTGTAACCTTTCCCACTTTGAAGTGGATGAAATTGTAATATTTTTTGTGAAGGAACGATGTTTGTATTTGGATATGAAAGTTGTAATTCAAATTGTGAAAGAGATCTACTTTGTTTTTGGGTTTTGAAAGAAAGACATGAAATTTGTAAAGTGAAGTTAAAAGAGTTAGACTCTGTTTTTCTTTTAAAGAATGTGAAAGAGAATGCAATATTTTGCTATGTAATTAATAAATGATTTTGGAAGGAATAAAGAAAGGAGTTGTAAAAATTGTCTTTGGAAATCAATGATTGAATGAAATGTTCTTTCCAAATTGTATTGTAAATTTAATTTTGATCATGTCAATGTTTTGGGAATCTCTGCTTGAAAGGGAAAAAAAGTATGTGAGGAAAATACAGTGTTTTTCCTCTTTTGGAAATGTGTAAAATTGAAATCAGAGTTGCATTTTGGGTTTAGAATAGTTTGATTTAAATCATTTGAATGTTTTAGACTGGAAAGGAAATGAAATTTCCAATATGGAAGATGAAATTGTTAAATAGATCCCTGAAGATTAGATCCTTGTTATTGTAAATTTAAAATTGGAAAATAATTTAATTAAAATGTACAGTTTAGGCCTGCACACAGTAATCAACATGGAAACATTAAAATTTAGTATGTTGTGATATCAATGGACTCAATTTGACAAAAAAAAACACTTAAGGAAATAATTTAAAACATTGTAAAATTAGGCCCAAAATTTTCATAGTCATTTTTCTGTCAATTGTTGGAAAAATTAAAATTATAATCAATCAAGAAAAATCACCTTCCAAAACCATCCTAAATCCTTCTAAGAACAATCCTCCATGTCTGTTTGGCATTTTGAGTGAGGGATAAGATCAAATTGAACCAAATTTATAAGTTAAAATTTACCAGTTTGCTTTTAAAAATCCTGCAGGAATTTTTCATAAAATTGACCCCTTAAATTTTATCAAAATCTAAAATTTATGATTCTTGTGCAAAGAGGGTGTCAATATCTTTCCAGAAAGTCCTATTTTTCCCAAAACTCAGATTTCTCGCAAAATTTATGGCCTTATGAAGTTTTCCTTCCTTAGTGGGAAAATTTGGGAGAATTTTCCCTAGCGGGCCCGCGGCCCGAAATTTTCCCTAAAACCTTAGAAAAAAATTTAGAATTTTTTTTGGAAATTTTTCAAATCTTCCCCCACCACCCTGTAGCCAATTAGAGGCTGCCATGTGGCATGACAGAGGGGCGGAACCCTCACAAACTTTGTCCTTTTTGAAATTCTTTTATTTGGAATTTTTTTGAAAAACCCCCGCGGCCCCGCACTCCCGCGCTTGCCTTGGGAAAATCTCTTCCGTGGATGAACAGACCTACACGTTAAACTATCCCTTTTCCCCTCCCCTTTGGAAAATTTCTCCATCTTTCTCCACCACCCTGCCCTTCCCTCATTCTTTCCTTGCTTTGGCTTGTTGAGCCCCACATGCCCCTGGCGACGCAGCGGAGGTGCGGGCACAAATTGGAATTTTCTCCCCCCACGCAGGAAAATTTTGAAACATCTCCCCATGACCTTCCAACTCTGAAAAAGTTACTTTTCTCCCCCACTCGACATGTGTCCCTTTTGGGCAATTTTTCATCCCTAGGCCTGCGGGCCCGCTCTTGGGGGAAAATTTTCACCCCAAGGCTTGCCGACCCATAACTTGAGTTTTTTAAGGAGTTAGGAGGACTTATTTATATCATTGGAAAGGTGAGAAAATTTCCTATCCAATAGAAATGATTTAGGTAAATTTTGAGTGTGTTATGTGTGATTAAAATCAAGTTGAAACTCTGATCCTGTTAGAGAGTGGGTATGGTGATAAATTACCCTCTGAACCTAACTGAAACTTCTAACCCTAGATTTTGGACCTTGTGACCTCTAATAATTATTAATAAGAGAAAATTATGTTCTAGTGAACTAGAATTGTTCTGGAACCTGTTAGTGACAACTGTTGTCTCGTAACCTGGTTATAGACACTCTTAACTGAGTTATGGGAGTGGGTAAGTAAGACTTTACTCTGATAATTTTAAATATGTTTTCCTTTCCCCACTGTAATTAAACCTTGCTCTTGATTTATATCTTATCGAATTAAATACCTTGGGTATTTAATTGTTTTGGTCCCTTAACCCTAAAATTTTAATCAGAGGATATTTAATTGAAATGTCATCATAGTCAGTGATCAAATTAATTCCTAAGGAGTTTTGAGCTAGGTGTAGGCTTATTACACTTATTACTTTATATTGTGGAATTAGTAATTATTATAATGGAAAAATTTATCAGTTGAATTTAATTGTCCTTAAGACTTTGGTCGTTAACACTTAAAAAAAAAATTATTCATAATTTTCTAACTAAACCTAGGTTGTTCATGGGTCTCAAGTGGGTTGTTTTAAAAGGCATCACACTTGGACTCGTGTTGTAGATCATTGGTAGGCTAGTGTAGTGCGTAGTTATAATTTGGAGTATGTTATTTATACTTATTGTTGTCCAAATTTTATTAAGTTCAAATTTCTATGTGAGCCTAGAGGGTCTTACATACACGTTATTCCTTTGGCGATTAAGATCTTGATGGTGCTACTGAGTTTGGAGAAACTTCTTATGGCTAGATAAATCCACCACCGCACGCAAGGGCAGGAGTAGGTATGGTGAAAGATGGCAGACCTAACGACAGAAAGGAAAAGAGAGGAAAGGTGACTCAAGTAAAATGAAGAGCAGGAGAGGGAATTGGAGAAGAAGTAAGATGTTGAGGAGTCTATAGAGTTGTGGATATAGATGGCTCATGAAGAAATTGAAGCTCACATGGATGACGTGGATTCAAAACATCAGGCTTTCCTAACCTTAGGAAAGCATGGTAGAGAATCCCCTTTATCTTCTTATGAGAGTGTGTTAAAGGAGGAAATATTGAGGACCATAGATGCGCGTCTGATCCCACCTAGTGACCTAGCCCTTGCACTTGGTGTTCCATTTCTAGAAGTACTCATTGAGAATAAGACGAGTATAGGTAATAGTTATGGGTATATATCATTTTCCTTTTAATACAAAAGCACATTAGACAACACATACAACTATGGCAGCATAAACGACATCATTATTTGGGGGACCAATTTGAGGAATATTTTTTGGTGCATCATCAGGGCAGAGCATGGGTGTGCATAACATTTGGAATACATTTGTAAGTACTAAAAATTTGTAGACTATGGGAGTTCAATTTAGCACTACATTTCAGACATAAGGAAGCACATCCTCTAGTCTAATGCCTTCTACAAACGTATTAAGGGGATTAGGTGAATCAGGAGGATTGGGATCAAGTGGATAAGGTGGTTATGAAGGTGGAGGAAACATTGGTGGGAGCTCTAGTTCCAGATCTAGTGGGCAGGGTCCACACCCCATCAAACAAAAAAAGTTTACTACAAGATGTCCCTCCACTTTTTAGAGTATAGGGGCACTGAAGATGCACAAGAACATGTGCACAAGTGTAAGATTCTATGGTGTGCTAATGGTACTATAACATAAGATAGAAAAGTAATTCATTTTGCAACTACTCTTTAAGAGTGCGCACATAGTTGGTATAGAAAGTAGGGCCCCGCATCATACTACGATGGATTATAATGCTTTATGCTCTACCTTTCTAGCCGAGTTCAATATTCCAGAGTTTGAGAAGAAGAGTATCAATGTGCTTAAAGACATCAAGTAAGGATTATCTAAGAATGTAAGAAAGTATGACACATGTTTTAAAAGTTTGTTGTAAAATTTTTCTTATGATATACATCCCAATCAACATGTATAGTGGTTTTTTTGTGGATTGATGACTCCTTTCAGAAGGGTGCTATATCATAAGAATTTTTTAGAACCACACGATGCCTTAGAAGCATATCTATGTGCTGAGGTGGTTAGAAGTGTGGACATTATATTAATTCCATTCTTAGAAGCACAGATTGTAGCCATGGAAAAACAACTGGAGAAGCTCTCTACTAATTCATCTCATGAGATGTGCAGTGGTATATGGTGTATAGATTACAAGGCTGGAGGACATACTAAGGATAACTACCCTCGTAAGTTGGTGTGCTCCATGTTTCTAGATTGTGAGATCTGTCATTTAGACCATGATGTTAGTAGATGCCCTCTCTTACAGCACATGATCTAGAAGAATGTGTCTATGTAATGTAGGATTTGTAAAACCCATACTCATAACACTGTTGATTGTAGATTGATTGATCATATTCATGAATCCATTGATACTAGTGTATGCCAGACTGGAGTGGAAAGTGGATCTAAGGAACAAGGAGAACAACATAATGAAGGGTGCAATAATGGGGATAATAGGAATATAGGGTTTTTTGGAGGATATAGAGGCCGAGGTCACGGCAGTGGTAGAGGAGGATTTCCTCGAGGAACTTGTTATACTTGTGGATATCCTAATCATTATCAGTGTGAGTGCCCTTAGAATGTGGTTTAATCATGGTGTGGAAATCAACACAAGTTTGAAGACTGTCTTGACTTATATGATCACATGAGCAAGCATCACAACTAAGACAAGGGTGCGGGAATGATTAAGGTACAATGCGCAGTTCAAGATCAATGGATGCTGAAGATAACACCTACTCCTGAGTTACAACCTATTTTCATGTTACTATATGCACTGAGGTTGCTCACACACGTGAACCTCTGAAGTATAATCCATCTATAACAAAGCAAGAAGTGATAAATTCCAAGTATCCTAATGTTGCACATCAAAAATAAGTTTACCAGGAGATTATGGATGTCATTAGGGATCTACAAGGAGAGATTTAGTTCCTAAAGGAGCAATCACGTGTTATGGATCAAGAAAATAAGGTCGAACTCCCATAGAAGGATTTAGATGAGTTGAAGGAGGTATGTCAAATGTTTCACCAAAATAACATCATCCCTTTGTTAGGAAAATGGTTGCGAGAGAAGGTACCATGTGATGGTTCTTAACGTGAGAGGAAGATACTCCACACAAATCTACCCCCATATAATCATGAATTTGACAAGGAGATTAGCCTTAACACAGTTATAGATGGATGGATTATGATAAACATTATGATAGATACATGTGTGGAGGTTAATGTACTCACATTGGATGCATGGAATCAGATGGGAAGGCCACAATTGTAGTCTTCTTTGAATGTGTTGTATATGGTGAACATAACTAGGGCTATGCCTATTAGAGTACTAAAGGATGCATCTATTACAATAAAGGGAGCCAAGTTTACTGGGGACTTTGAAGTATTGGAACTGGTTGAAGAAACTAACTTCCCATATTTACTTGGGTGACCCTGGTGTTATGCCAATAATGCAGACCTACGCTTTAACAAGGGGTACATTAGCTTTAAGAAAAAGGAAGAGAGCATCATTATACCTTTGACTGATGTCAAGGTTGGTCCATATGTTGAGCCTTTGAGCGAAGAAGACTTGAACAAAATATATGTGTGCACAATCAGAGACCCTGAGGTAACTGAGCCATCAAAACAAAGGAGTGATACAATGGGATGATGCTCAGTAAATTAGTGACACTAAAAGTATTACTTGTGACAACAGGGTGCATGGAGCGTATGAAATGGTTGGGTGAGAAATAAATAACATAGTTACTCGCATGATTAGGCCATGCATGGTAAGATTCTTGGGGTACCAGGTACTTAGGTACACTGGTGAGGGAAATCCTGATGTATTTCTGCATGCCATGGAAGCTCAGTGGATGAATTAAGGAGATAGAAGAAACATGTTGGTATATACTCTACACAGGATAACAACATGCTGGTGGGAAACACATAGAGGCAACCTATTAGAAATGGCAAGAAGTGAGAATCACCTTTTCTACTAGGTTTCTAAGGAGCAATATACCTTCTCAAATATGTGAATTATCATGAGAATTCCTCTGCCTCGCATCATGTCTAGAATTATAAGAGACTTTGGTCAGAGGGACAAGAGGCCTTAACACCATCACTCTAGGTGCATAATCTTTAATCCACTTTAAGCGGTTGTGTATACACATGGTATGTCCATGCAAAGTTGACAAGAGAAACAACTAGTTGGCAAGGGATGACCTCAGGTATGATTCATACATTTGATTATTTTTTTACTAAGCCTCTAGTAAATGAATCCCTATAGATTATGAAGCACCTTACCTTGTGAGATAGTGCAAAGGATAAGGAACTCCTGATTAGAAATGTTTGGAGAGCTTGATTTAGAGGTGCACCTTGACATTGAAGACACAAAAGAAGATGAGATGGTCCGTGCCTAGGAAGAAAAATAAAAGGATAAACTAGTGTACATGATAGATGATGATGATGCTAATAACCTATATGTGAACTAAACTGAAGGTACACCAAAATGTTATGGACATAGAAGGTGAAAAGGTGCACATGTATCATGACCCTATGAAAAGAAAGAAGGTTAACATTGGTACAGATGTAGAGCCTAAGGAGGTCATTATTGGTGATTACTGGTCAGAACAGGAAGTGGCTACAATTATTGAACTCTTGCACGACTTCCAGGACTTATTTCTGTGGGGCTATCATGAGTTAAAAGGAGTCCACCCTTCTTTAGGGGAGATGAAAATCAATCTTAAAGAAGGTTCATGCACTTGTTTAGGAACAGGCCTTACAGTATGAATCCTGATCTGCACGTGAAGGTAAAGGAAGAAATTGAAAAAATTCTCAAGTCTGGTATAATTGAGCCTATTGAAGAGTTTGAATGGGTTAGCCCCATGGTCATAAGAATTAAGAAGGATGAGAGGATAAGGATTTGTGTGGACTATATTTAACTTAATGTTGCATGTTTTATTGATCATTTTCCCACTCCATTCATAGAAGAAATTCTTAAGGGAGTTGTTGGGCACAAGATATATTCCTTTATAGATGGGTTTTCAGGTTATCATCAAGTGTGTATCATGAAAGAAGACCAAGAAAAGACAACTTTTACCACTGAATGGGAAGTTTTGCATATACAGTTATGCCCTTTGGAATGAAAAAATGCCCCAGCAGTGTTCTCACGCATTGTTTTGAAGGCCTTTCAGGACCTCATTCATAAGTTTTTATAGGTCTATTTGGATGATTAGACAATCTATGGATTGGTCAAGGATCATTGTCACAATCTAAGGCTCATTTTTGAGAGGTGCAGACAGCTGAGAATCTCTCTTAACATTAATAAGTGCATCTTTGCAACACCTTTTGGCACTTTACTTGGGACATATAATTGGCAAGGAATGATTTTTAGTAGACCCAACCAAGATAGTTGTGATCTTGGGTTTGGAAGAACCTAACAATCAGAGTGAAGTGTACAAATTTCTAGGACATACAAATTATTAAAGGAAATTCCATAAAGACTATGCAAATATTGTCGCACTCTTGGAGGAATTATTGAAGGCTAAGAGAAATGTCTATTGGGGTGATGTGCAACAACAGGTGTTTAAAACATTGAAGGAAAGGCTGACCACTACACCTATTTTACACTTTCATTTGTGGGACAAACCCTTTCATGTTCATGTTGATGCTTCTAGCATGGAAATTGGCACAACCAGGAGAAGGAATTGAAGATCATCCCATTTTCTTTACAAGTAGGAAGTTGACACCCACAGAGAAGAATTATACCACTACTAAGTGCAAGGCTTTGTCCATGATTTACGCGTTGCACAAGTTCAGACAATACTTGTTGGCAACAACCTTTATCTTATTTACAGATCATATGGCACTCAAGTATTTGGTCAATAAGCATGTTTTACAAGGGTGCATTTCCAAATGGGTACTACTATTTCAAGAGTTTGAATTTACAATTGTTGTAAAACCATGAAAGAGAAATTCAGGGTATGATCCCTTGTCAAGGATCAATTCTAGAGAGGATGCACAAAAAATTGAGGACACAATGCCATATGCATAGATTTTAAAGTTAAACCACATGCCCGTGGATTTGGAAGATATTGTAATAGTCTTGCACATTGGACATGCCCCTAAGGGAATGAAGATGTTAGAGAAGAAGCATCTTGCAATACACACATAACCTTACCAATTGATTGGTGGAGATTTATACAAGCTAGGTCATGATGGAATTTTACGCCGATGTGTCCTGCAGCATGAGCATGAGGCTATTATAGAAGAATCTTGTAGTGGAATTGCAAGAGCTCATTATGATGGGGATGCTACTGCACATAAGATTCTTATGGCTGGCCTTTGGTGGGAATTTTGTTATAAGGATATTAAAGTATATATCAAGGTGTGTGATCATTTCCAATGCCTTGGGAAACCTCGAAATAGAGATGAGATTCCTTTAACATATGTTGCAAGTGTTGAACCTTTTGAAAAATGTGATATTGAATTTATAGGTCCTATTTCACCACTTGCGTGTAGGACTGGTGCACACTATACTATTAATTTTACGGATTACTTGACATGGTGGGAAGAAGCGGCACGTACAAAGGATTGCATAGTAGCTACAACAATAATATTTTTATGGGAAAACATTATCAACAGGTATGGATTCCCATTGAGATTGACAAATGATAGAGGAATTCATTTTATAAATGAGATTATCAAAATAATTTTGGAAGAATTTATGGTGGCGCACCGTAAAACTACACCCTATCACCCACAGGCTAATGGTACTATTGAATCTTTCAACAAGATTTTGGGACAGACATTGACAAAAATATGTGATGTTGGAAGGAAATATTGGGATGATAAGGTATCTTCTATACTCTCGGCATATATGACGAATTATAAAAGGTTGAATAAGGCCACACCCTTTCAGTTGCTATTTGACGCAAAGGTTGTATTTCCTATTGAATTTATGTTACCCTCACTATGTATTACATACGCAGGAGGACTAATTGGTGAGAAATTTTTGGAGGAACACATTAAAAAATTGATGTCTAGTTAGAACAAGTGGTGCACTATTGTGTGATGGAGCCAGAAGACGGAGAAGGTGAGAAAAAAGGTTTGGCATTATAGGTTTATAAGGAATAAAATATTTGAAGTGGGAAGTATGGTCGTTCTGTACGATTCCAAGTTTGTGCGCCACCCAGGGAAATTGAAATTGCATTGGCTGGGACCCTTTGTAGTAACAAAGATACTTGAATCGGGTGCTTGTCACTTATAGGCATTGGATGGCACTTTATTTCCTAGTTACTTATGAAGGTTTTCTTAAGAAAATTCATTAGATTGAAAACCAAACCTAGAAGTATGATCACATAGTGTAACACGAGGTAGAAAACAACATGGAAAACTACTTAGTATGAGGCACATAGGTTTATGTACTTCATAGCATGGAGGCACATGTAAGGAGGTTTGTGGTCGAGAAGTAGTAGGTGTGCCAGAAGGTTATGACTAGGGTGTCTAAAAAGCAAAAATGATCGTAGAAAAAGTAGAAAAGCATAATTAAAACTGGGTATGGTGGAAGGTGAGGAGAAATTAATGTGGAAAATATGGAAAATGATATAGAAGGGGTGTATGTGAGTTCATTCTTACCTTGCATGTTTGAGTTTTCAAGCTGAGAAGTGTGAATTGAAGTGTGACCGAGCATGAGGTGTGAGTGTTGAAGAAAAGAGCATCGAACCAGCTGAATTTGAGCATGACCATAGTAGAGATCCTTCATGGGAAGTTTTAGAGCAAGTGGAAGGCATGCGAAAAAAGGGTTCAAGGAGTTAGGGTTTGAAGAAGGAAAAAATACATCTAGGGCATGCAAGTTCAAGGTTGCAGATGAGGTAAAAGGTAGTAAACCACGAAGATAAGTTATAAAATTTGACATGGAACCAAAGAGAGCACCTAGAGCAACCACAAGGGGAAAGAAGAAGGATGAACCTAAAGTGGAAGTCAAAGATGCGGCTAAAAGATGATTTTCTAAAATGCAATACCCTAAAGGCGTGATTATGGCACTAGAATGGGAGTTTTATATAATAAGGATCAAGTTGAGTGATTACAATTACCACACCAAGGAAAATAAGACAGAAAATTTATAGAGATCTGGTAAAAATATATTTGGTAACTAAGGACAATAAACAAGTTGAGTGATTACAATTACCACACCAAGGAAAAAAAGGATGAAATTTATAGAGATCTGGTAAAAATAGATTTGGTAACTAAGGACAATAAACCCATTTATGACGACGTTGGATAAAATATTTTGGAGAAAGCTAGAGTCGTGTAGATATACAAGTTGCCATATTTTGGCAAGCCAGGGAGAATTTACCAGTGGCATCAAATCACTGCACCCCCCGAATGGCCTGGGAATTAATCACGACATTCGGTGTGATTGGGACACATGGGATCACCTATCAAGCTGTGGGACTTGCGCTTGAGGTGAACCTCCAGAGAAAGCTGGCTTCCTCTTCCTAAACTAAACACAACACTATTTCTGATGTAAGAAAGATGGCTAACTAGACCTATACTAACATTTCATGGGATTAGGGAGAGAGAATGCAAGGAAATAAAATCTATGCTAGAAGTGGTGATGCACCAAGAAAAGGGATGTTCAACTTCTCGAAGGGTTAATGTGGGTAGGATGCTCACATCATTAGCCACCTTCACCTATTGCAATTTGGAAAGGGTACAAAATACCACAGACTGGAAGCACACGTTCCTTTGCTAAACTTTAAACATACGCAATAGAAAGATCAACTTTGATTTGATACACAGATAATTTATCAATAGGATAATCACAAGCACATTCCAAGCATCCACTTAAGTGATAATAATAATGCAAATCTTAATCAATAGAAGGAAAATAGTTTCTCACAACTGACGAAAGGTAATCACACTATTCTTTTCACAATATGAAACAGATAATTTGAAATAAAGGTAAATAAATCTATAATGCTAATGAATCACATTCACAAAGCATACAATGACTAATCTTTCAACATAATAAAATAGATCTTCAAGTGCAAGGAATAACTTTGAATATAATTAAAAGGTTTCAACAAATCTCTGAAAGCACTCTTCCAAGCTTGAAAAGCAACTTCACTAAAAATCTCTAAAATATATGTATCTCCCTAACAATGGAAGCATTCCACTATTTATAAGTTTCTAGGATGAGCCATTACAGTTGGGCCCTTGACTAACATTTAACTACAAATAGAAATGTCATTAATATTAAGGGAACAGGCTCCCATGAAAATAGCAAATTTGTTGCAAAAGGCTAACCAAGTCAACCCTACAACTTTGACTGATACCAGAGCTTGAACCTGTCATTTCATGGCCACTCAGCTTTGGCCTGATTCATGTACAAGCTGTTATTATCTTCAGAAAATGCCTCATCCACTTTAGAAATGGTGATTCTCGCACCCTGTAACTCACTGTATATCTCAATAGCCTATTTTCATCTCCTCTTTTCCCCTTGATGTGGAAGTAGACATTAAGCTCTATGTTTCAGAAGCCAAAGTATGAGAAATTCTGAAAATAAAGTCTTCAAAAACCTGAAAGAAAAATCTCCAAAATTCTATAGAGGAAAGTTCTGAAAGAAATCTCTGAAGTCAAAAAATTTCAAAATTTCGAATCGGAAAGTTCCAAAAAAATTTCTGAAATTTTCTCCTAAAATTTTTCTCGAAAAATTCTCCGAAAATTTCTCTGAAAAATTTTCCAAAACTTTTTCTGAAAATTTTTCCGAAACTTTTTCTAAAATTTTCTCTGAAAATTTTTCCCAAAAAAAAATTTCCGAAACATTTTTTCAAAAAAATTGTTTTCTAATTTTTTTTTCCGAAAATTTGAATTTCAGAGTTTTGGGGTTTCGGGCTTCAGAATTTTCAACTTGTTTGATATTTTTAATCCCAAAAATCTTTGAAATTCTGAAACGGAATTGTCTGAAAAGAATCCCTAAAATTAAACTCCAAAAACTTGATTCAACTCAGCCTACCTTGTTCCCGAGCTTCTGGTCCTGCGATGACTCCACGACCTTCATTGCTCACTGTCCCAATTTCTTGATTTCTAAATGTAGATTCAACCACCGAAATGAGTTCAATGTAGAGCTCTCTCTATGCAAATCACACTAACACATGCCAACTAACTCATTCAACAACTCGACCACCTTTAGCTCGTGCCCATTGGCATTTAAAAAAATTTCAAGCCTTACGTTGTCCTTTCTTAAACTTATGAACTTTTCTATGAGCAAATGGGACATGAGGGTATGACAAGACACCTAAAAAAACATATGCCAATTTTAACTGTGTCTTGCTTGAGTTGAGCAAGTATGGGCCCTTCCAAAGGTAATTTTCTCGTTTCGAGACCAATTTGAACCTCCAAGGTATGAAAAAGAAGGAACAATCCCAGATGATCCTGAAACCTTCCGGAATAACATACAAGGCTTTCAAAGCTTGAAGTTATCATGATAACCCTGAAATATTTATGGAAGAATCTTTAGTCTTAGGGTATTATCATATTGTCCATTTTTTGTTTGGGGGGGTGGGGAATTGACAACAAGTCCATATAAGGAAAGGTTGGAGCTTTGGTACAAGCGATGTGTGAGGCCATTGAACACGAATAGAGAATACTTAAGGACTTACCTACTATGGTGTATAAGTAGGAAAAGTTTCAAAATTAAGGATGGTAAGTGGATCCCTTGGTGTAAGCTCCCTTATGCATTCACCACGTGTTACTTTCAAGCTTATGTTAACAAATTTTTAGACGCATGCACGCTTAGGTTTGATGCAGATAAATTTTATTTCGAGTACCATACCCTCCAAAATACATATGCTTATCTGGGTAAGTCTACATATATTGAAATAATGAATTCTAATGACATTTCTATCAATTCTATGAATTTGGCGGTTGGAAAGGTGGGAGCGGCTAAGGTGTACCTTAACCTTAAGCCCAAGTTGGTGAATGGAAAATATATTAAGAATGAATTCAAACTCCTTGAAATGCCAAAGGGAAAACACACAGTTGGAACCATGCAGGAGGATCAACCTACTCCTCCCAAAACAAATGAGGAATAACTTCAAGAGGAGGAGGAAGATATGGAAGACAATGACACACTAGATCATGGTATGAGAAAGAAACCAATTGCGGATAATAAGAGACCGTGTAAAAGTACTCCTCCTAGGAAAGAAGAAGAAGAGGAAGCAAGGATGAAGACTAATGCCAAGGAGACAGAGAAAGAAGAAGGTAATGCATTGAATGAAGGATTCAGGAGAGTGCTGAGGAGAACTAAGACCCAGAACACTAATGTAGGACCCTTTCAGCCATTGAGGATTTTACCAAGGATATCTCCCATAAAAAAAATCCCAAATAAGAAAACAAAGAGAAGGCATAAGTATGTGCCCAGGAAGGAAAGTGATGAATAAATTTCATATGAGGTTGCATACATCGTGGAGTATACACCGGTGATTAAAATGGAAGAAGGAGATGAGCTGAGAGAAGAAGAAACTCAAAATTACATAGAGGTGCATGGTGAACGGGAGGAGAAAGACCCAATGGGAGGAGATGAAGAAAGAGAATAGGGTGTTGGTGAGCCATCAAGCAAGCCTTCTGGAGAGCATGGGTGTGCAATGGGTGGAGGACCAATTTCGGGTGTAGAGATACATATTCCCAAGGGAAGGCAGTCTAGAAGGAGTAAGGGAGAAGAAATTTTAGAGATACTTGACTTGGGGTATGTCAATGATACTTCAAATATCATCCACGTGAGGTTTCAGAGCATCCTTGCACCTGAAAAATTATATGGGTGGGAGTTTATATATCCTAAGGGTGTGAATATGTGCACTAGAAAGTAGCTTTCTTCGAGGATGCAGACACAAGTGGACAACCCTGAGTTCAATATTAAGGAATAAGCTTGCATTAAGCACAGGATGAAGAAAATGAAGACATGCTATATGAAAATCAAGGCAACCAAGTTCACAGATGATCAGGATAGCAATTCCGTAATGAAGATGGCAGCATAAGTGGTAAGAACGAACTTGGACAAAACATTCACACCCATGACATTTCTTGAAGATAACCACAATAATAAAAATAAAATTGAGCAACTGACTAAGGCACACAGAAAGTTTGAAAAGTGAAAGGACATTCTGGATTTTGGTGCAGAAATTGGAGATGAAATTTTGGAGGCATGTCAAAAATTTGATGAACAAATGAATAAGACTTACCCTTCAGCCTTGCACTTTCTACAAGATTGCATCCATCTTCTGCTCAAGGAGAAGCTGACCACATAAGAGAATACTAAAGAACAAGTAAAGGGCGAGAAAGAGCGAATGAAGAAGACTATAGCGCGTCGGATTGCAAAGTATGATGTCATAATCCAAACACTAAGAGATGAATTGAAGAAGGAAAATTGGACATTGAGAAACTACAAGGATCCTAAGAAGATCCTTAAGGCATATACATTACAAGAAGAAAATGAGGTTACAACATCAAAGAAGGATGAGTCCTTGGGAAGGGAGGAAAAGTTATCTAATGTAGCGAACAAGTGTGCCACACTTAAGGCCACTAGGGACCCACATGAGATGCCGATAAAGGAGTTATGGGCGTTAATCATGTGAAGAATGGATTTCATGGATGGTATGATATCAGTGTTGGTTGGAGTGATAAGGGAATTGAAGCACAATGGTCAAGATATGACTCTAGAAGAAATGGATAAGATACTTGGAGATGTACCTGCTAAAGAAAAGAAGGGGCTAGGAGAATGAAACAATTTGGAGGCCAACATAAATAAGGAATATCTTGAACTCCTGCTCCCAGCTGAGGATTGAGGAAAATAGGTCATTCTTTCATTTGATTCATTATTTCATTATGGAATAACTTATTCTTTATTATTTCATTGTTTGGAGAGATAAATTGGGTAACCTCATTTACGAGGGCAGAAATGTTCTTAGTGTGGGGTAATGTTGGGTTGGCCAAATTGCCTAAGTATTGAGAGGGTGAGCAAAGGGGGTGTGTAGCCATGCATGAGTGTCATTTGAAGTAGAACGCACCTAGGAAGATCAGTTTTAGGACTTAGCTGATTTTTCATGTCACGGGATAAAAATAGGAAAAGCAATTGGAGTGTGGCCCAAGTAAAGATAAAAGAAAGAAGACTCCATAGATAAGAAAGAGATATTTTGGGACTAAGATGGAATATCAAAGGTCATGCATGGATCGTGTTAATAATAGGATTATAGTATAGTTTGTTTATAGATTAATCTATTATTAGCCTTCTTGTAAAAACATGCAGCTGTTAGCGCATGACTATTTTGAGCATGCCAACTATTTTGAGATACATGGGTGGTGAAGGGAAATTCCCCACCCCTATATCTATTATTTGATCTGCATAGTTTCTGACACAGTGTATTAGAGACTGTATTGTAAAAGAGTTATGATACTCTAATTTTCTAGCGCACATAACTCTTTGGTGATTATTGTGATATATTCAACTTCTATTATGTAATATTTTGAGTATTAATGGATAATTGTGGATGGATTCTGGTAATTGATGTAACTGAGTATGGTGAAAACATAGTGTAATTGATCTTAGTAATGGTCTGATTTGTTATGTTTCCTTATTACATGTGTTTCCTTGTGATAATTGTAACGATCTACATCTGAATGAATGTTTTGTTAATGGTTAATATGAACATGCGTGCTAACATATTGACAAGGTTTCACAAAGGATTGACATGGTAGCTTCACACGCTTCAAGTGAGCATTCAGATCTATCTGGATGAAGTGTTAGTGCGTCTAGGCATTCAAGTGGAAATAAAAGACTAGAAATATAAAGTAGAAGGTCGTGTATCCTTTTTAGTTTGGTCATGTTTTACCTCAGCTTCGAGCTTCCTCATGTGGTGTTGATAGGATCTACAATATGAAACATCATGCCCCAAGGCCTCGTGTCATGTGCAATATGAATTAGTCCTATGGGAATGAGGATCCATAAGGGAAAGAGGTCAGTAGATGAGTTTCATAGGCTGCAAAGGGATAGTGAGAGTATCTAAGGATGACACCAATGCAATGGGTGAAGATGATGCTGATGGAGAAATGACTACTCATTCATCAAGACACAATATATTGGATCATCATCCATGATATCATTAGCTTCTTAGTCAAAACCGATGACCTAATCATCTGATTTTGTAAGGTAAAATGGGTTGGGTAGGTCGATGGTTGTATGTGTAGGTGTAACTGATGGAGCAATCTGAGGCTCAAGCACCGGTGGGAAATAAGTTGTAAATGTACTCAAATATTCCTCTTGTATAAGAATGACATTCACATCACGAGAAAATTTGGTGTGAAGGGTATTTTGGTAACACAAGACTTCCCTATATTAAATATGGGCATAATTATTCAGGTGAGGGTCTTCTACAGTGTAACCATCATCAAAATCAGATGTGGAGTTATCCATCATATGTAGAAAATGTAATAACATGTGTGCATGGAATATAATAGAATCCCTCCGCTTATGAAGTGTGTTTGTTGATGTGGATCTCCTAGCCTTGATGCATGGAACTATGTGGATGCAAGTGATGCAATGGATGCAACTCTAAAAGGAGTGATAATACTAAATCACGTTAGGACCCTCATTATGGCCTCATAACTTTATATTTATAGGGTTCTCTTGATCTAATTTCATAATTAACCCCTTGTTGGGAATTAGGGACTACATTATAGTGCTATGATTCAATAACAGATCCAATCATGCACACATGATCTAAAAAATTCCCTAAAATCTACAGTGGTGGAAGTATAAACTAGAATAATCCAAATCAAAACAAAGTACACACACATAATACAACATGTATTTTTGTTCACCCAATGTGGGCTACGTCCACCAAATATAGAGATCTCATATATAATATAACTAGAGTACAAACCAGCTCAATAATACAAGAGTACAATGCATCTCTCCAAGAGTATCTCCTCTCCTCCATATCTCTTAATGGATCTACCTGAGTGGACTAAAACCGTGCCTCCAAACCACTAATAGATATCACATAACTAGGAACTACTGGATCTGCCACTATGCACCAAGCTCTCCTCTGGATCTGTAAATAAGACCTCTCACAAGGGTCTACCAATGTGCAACCATAACTATGCACCAAGAAGAAATTATCTCCTCCATCTCACTGCATCAACGTATATACAAGAAGAGTTCCTTTATAATATCTGGATACTATCCGTACACACAAGCTCTCTATGAGCTACGATACTAGATCTAGAATAGACCAACAATATAACATGATCTCATGGATCTACAATACAAGATCTCAGAACAACATGTGGATCTACAACACAAGATCCCATAACAACATGTGGATATACAAGATGAAATACTATGTGCTTTGCATACTATGAAACCCATTACATTAACACAAGACAATACAAAGGAAATACAATAGAAGACATAACACTCTTCTCACCATTCAAATGTACCTGTTATTTCCTTCTTTCTAGCTTCTCTCCATTGAAGTTCATATCTTCATGCAACCTTTTTCTTCTTCATCATCTTCAACCAAGGATAATTAACATTCTTCCTTAATCCTTATACTCTAACCCTATTTTTCTAGCTTATATAAGCTTATAAAAACTTAGGGAACCTTAGTTATGCATTTACAACCATCTGATCACTTTTACAATCAACCCTCATATCAGATCCCACGTCTAAAATAAAACATAAATGCATAGGTAACTGGTGTTAGTTCCCTAATCAGTGTCAGTTCCCTGACCAATGTTGGATCCCTGACCGATGCCAATTTCTCCCAAGTGACCAACGTTGGTTAGCCAACCGACGTCGGTTACTGTGTAAACCAGTAAACCTCAAATGCATTCCTTTGTGAGGTAATTTAGCTCCACAACCCAACAACATGGCCGACTAGGAAGAAGAGAAGGATGAAAAATGGCTAGAAAGAGCCCAAAAAGTGGAGGGAAACTAGAAAAAGGATCAGGGTGCCCCAGTACAGGCCCGAGTGCCCTAGTTTAGGCTATAATGATTTGAAAGTGTCGAAATAGAATGGGCATGTATATAAAAATGTGTGGGAATGTTGAAATAAAAGTAAAATAAGATGCCCAAAATATGGGATTAATTAGTACTTTCTTCACTCAATAACCTTCTAAATAGTAGTATGAGACCGAGCTAAATAATGTCTAAAGTGCATGATTTTGTGACTACATCGTACAATATTTGACTATAGTCTCTAGTTAGACCACATGCTCTAGTGGGGTGTGCGGTGTACAATAGATGAATATTGCAACCAAGGGATCCTTCTTGTGAGAATGAGGTTGCAAGGAAGGATGCAACTAGGATATGATAAGCTCAAAAATATCAGAAGTATTGATCCTAAGCATGACCTCATTGGGATCATCATCATCCAATTCAAATATATTGGGAGGTATACACCTAAACAATTTGGGATGACAGGAATTTACGTGAAGAGTATTTAAAGGATAGTTAAAATGTTATTATTCTTGAAAGGGAATATGGGATAATTCGTCTAG
The DNA here is from genome assembly GCA_019776745.2 of Taxus chinensis. Lineage (NCBI taxonomy): Eukaryota > Viridiplantae > Streptophyta > Pinopsida > Cupressales > Taxaceae > Taxus > Taxus chinensis. The sequence continues at coordinate 693,532,111 of CM034148.1, forward strand.
AGTTGGGAGATTGTATGTCCCTTTTTGTTTAAGTGTATCATGTTTCTAAGGATTAGTGTCCCCTTGAATCTTATAAATGGCTACTTGGTGACAAAACTTCACATGCTGACATGCGGAAGAAGCAATGGCGTGCATGCGGTGAGTCCAATGCCATCCTAGGAGAATAGTATAAGATAGGGAAATTTTGAAGACCATGAATTTGACACAGATAGTCTTAAGAGGGACAGTGATGTGTAACTAAATACACCCCATATGAGGCATATGTTAGCGTTTGTATCATTGACAATTGGTCAGGTATATTTTAAGTATCTATAGAATAACCAAGATCTTTAATGAAATGTAATGAGGCCACACATGTTCCTGCTTTGTCATCAATGAGAGCATGCTTGACCAATCTAAACTAAAATGAAGAGAGGTAGATCATCCGCACGGAGTAAAATATTAGATCATAGAGGCTATGGGAAAATGAATGCAAGAGTGAGTATCCATAGTGAGATTGGTATGAATGGAGAGTTCCTCACATTGAAAACAAATTGTTTCTTCCAAGTCAAGAAATGCATGGCTCTACCCCAAAGATATAAAAAAGGGAATGTTCATATCAAACAATGTTGTCATGAGACACTCACAGTGGTGAGGCGATGCATGCATGAGTTATAAGAAGGGGACTCAGTTAGGAAGTTGGGAAACTACTTCAAAAGTATCCCGCTCATCATTATCTGGACTATGTAGTAGGTTGAGAGTGTTGGGAATCCTCAGAAACAAATCTATAAGGAGTAGGTGTGATTAACAAGACCTCATATATTTTTTTTCTTAGTTTTAATGCTATCGGCCCTGCAAGTTTTAATTTCATGGGGGCCGGTGGTGTTTTTCCCAGAGACATATATCTAAACACCATCGTCCCTATAGAAGAATTTCCACAGGGGCCGATGGCATCTGGAAAAGTCATATTTTTACCTGAAGAAGCTTGGTTTTGAGGTACAGAGGGATATATAACCCTGTGAGTTTGAGGCTGGAATGCTACAGAATATTCTAGTTCTACATAGGCTATGACACGTTTTACATCATGAATTTCAACCAAGTATTTAGGAGGATAACCCACATTGACTACATTAGTCATAACATTTACTTGCTTCTTAGGACTCTTGGCAACATTGTGATTGGACATGGGATTAGAGAATACCTATAGCTTCTCATTAGCTTGGTTGATAGCTTTATGATGATCCTTTTGTTGAGCCGCATTATGAGCTTTGACCACTTCATTCAAATGCTCTTGAATGATGACATCATAGTCAAATTAGGGACCTAGGCAGAATTTGATGGTTTTCATTCGAAGTGCACAATAATTTTCATGAGAGTGACCACAATTAGCATGACACCAACACAACTTACTTTCATCATTCCAATGAGGAATAGGTCAAGAAGGATCCAAGATCATTGTAAATGGCTTAGGTAAGTGAATTTTCAAATCTTCCTTACTCAATGGTTTATGATAGTTAAAATTATTTTTTCTGTTGTTAGGTTATTGATCAATGTTCAAAATAGTCATATTCAAAGAAGCAATGAGAGGTAGCATATCAGAGACTCTGTCATCTTTCATGTTCTTGTTCTTAGAACATTGGAGTATTTAGAATTGCTTGTTATTTTATGTCTTAGGAGGATATTTCTCAAACTCCCTCATGAGATAATATTTCCTTTAATCTTATTCAAATTCTTCATCTAGGGAAGTTGGATAAAATTACCTCACCTTGTATTGCAGGCAAGGTTCAAAAGCTTATAGGAAAATATGGAAGAATATATCATTAGGCATATTATGTTATGCTCGTGTGGATAGGGTCTTCCAACGCTTGATGAAAGCTTGCGTTGATAAATTTTAATATTGTTGGAAATTTATGAAAGCATTTATATTGTTCTCAAGTAGATCATGATATTGAAATTCATTCACCAAGGTTGTCACCAAAGGCTCTAGCTCAACTATGAAGTTAGGAGGTAAAGTGTGATACGAATCCAAAGCATCTCTTGTGAAGGTCTTAGCTAGGATTTTGGTAGAAATATGAATTAGTTCTGATCCCTCATTCTAAATATTACCAAAGGCCTTGATGTGAAGGGTGGGATCAGTGGACCCATCATAGGGGATAGAGGGAGCAATGCAACCAATATCCATGCTATCAATGTAAGGTGCTAGAGGATCTTATTGGATTTCTCTTAAGATTTTTTATTAGATATGGTTAGGTGATGGGAACTGCATTAGGCCCATTTGGTAAATGAGGGGGCATATTTCCCCAAGATCCCATTGTAGGGAGGTTGACTAATTGAGCCATGTTTGCTTACATTTGAAGGAATTGAGCTATAGTAGTATATTGTTATTGGCTCATCCTATCAAAAATTTGGGGAATGATATTAATAAGATCAAAATTAGAGGCATTCTCAAATGAACCTACTTCAGGACCTTTATCTTTTTCTTCCCTATTATCAAGTTGTTCAGAAACAAAGTCAAGAAAACACTTGTTAAGCATTGCTTCTGATTCATTTTTGTATTGGCAAAATTGAGAGATAAATTATGAATCTCAAGAGGATGATCAAAGTTATCACTATTTTTGGTTTCTTCTTCTTCTTCTTCTTCTTCTTCTTTAGTTGGGCCATTGCAGCAGGTAGAAGGCTTCTATCTAGATGATCCTATGAAACAATAGTCCATGCAAAAGTGAAACTCAATTTTTGGATGATAGGCTTCAGGAAATGTTTACACAACATAACCATAAGACCCTAGGCCTAGATATTCCATGATGGAGTGATGATTTGGCTAAGATAAATTCCTGAAGTGAAGCTAATAGACATAATCAACAGTGCATAAAATTTTACACATGGGTCGATGGCATCTAGAAATAGATTTGGAACTACAAAATAGATCATCTATGTAAGCATGTTTGCACAGGGTCCGATGCCATTTAGAAATAAGTAGGCTAAAATAGACAATATTTCCCCTGGTGATGGTGTTTGTGGTGATTGTTTTTTAAGGTTTTTCTGATTTTTGGTGGTTTGAGATGAGATCAAGATTTAAGATGGATGTTTTTAACAAGTTTTTCTTGATCAAGAGTTTTATAGGATTCACATCGAGTTCACCAGAGATGTATGGTGGGCCAAGAACATGTCTCAATAAATTTCACTCCTAAGTATTCCGTTCTACAAGGTTATCGAGACAACAAGTAAAAAAACACATGAAACGATATACAATGGATATATATAAAGGGGATACAATGAGCGCTGGGGATACAATGAGTGCTAGGGTCACTTATCCATAGGGTAGTAATCCCCACACAAGGTCAACCTAGGGATTCCAAGGCCCATAGTTAAGATAGAGGAGAGAACCCTCCTAAGATATCGATAAATGGATGAGAAGAGGTATGGATAAATAGTGGATAAGACAAGCATGCACAATATTACTGAAATGTAAATAAAGGAGAGATGAGAAGCTGGTAAAATAATAGCACTATCCTAACTAGTATCGATGTGCATGTAACACTAAGATAACATAGAGAAATGGGGAAGGGAAGTGAAATTATCTATGCAAAATGAAAAATAGAGTTAGAGCACTTACCTGTAGGGTGGTCTTTGATACATCTATCTCTCTAGAGAAGTAAAACACCTAAAGACAGTTGTTATTAGGTGGAGAAGGAGAACACCAATCATATCCTAGACTCGCTATAGCTGACCTAATAGTGTAAGCACTCCAACCATGAAGAAGAATGTCCAATCCAATCCAAGCTAAGTGTAAGATGAAACCAAGAGCTGAGCAAGCAGATGTGAAGTTAGCACAAAAGAGTAGAAAATATGGCAGTTACTAAGATTCAAGATTCCTTCCTTTATAAATGTCATAATGTGGCAAGTATATATATGATGCCATCGCCCATGGGCTATGGCATTGACTAGGGAAAAACCTAACACCGACACCATTCCCCAAGGGAGATGATTTTTTCTAAGGATGCTAACATGAGGTAATGTGTCATGCAAAGTAAAAATAAGTGTTGTGGATCAAGAAGGTGGATGAACAAGGTGTCATATGATGAGATGCAAGAAAGGTGTCAGGAGTACAATGTGTATGAGACATAAAGGGAAAAGGATAACTAATGCGAGGAAAAATAAGGTTGGGACCATATAGAGATACTCTTTATGTGTATTGTCTCTAACCTAGAATGATTATGTGAATAATCATTTCCCATTTACAGAAAGCCTATTGAAGCACCCGCTCAAGAAATAGATGCATCAACGACCCTTATCTGCAAAAAGGAAATAGTTAGTAACATGTATGAAAGATGAAAAGTGAAAACTTAGGTGTATACAAAATATACCTATATAAAATACCCCCTCTTTTGAAGTGTGTGTGATAAATAATTTTAGGTTATGGATCAAAAGAAAATATGTGTACCCATGTCAGATAAGTCTAATAATTTGTGTTAGATCACATAGAAGGCTAAAATTGTGGCCACCATTAGGAATCTGTAACTATAAAATGGGTTGTATATGGTGGAGACCATACCACAAAAGTAAATCAACATGCAACATGTGATAAACAAGTGTAACCATAGCACATGTATATAGAAGTAGAAACTGAAGGAGTGGAAGACAAGGACCTGGAAGGAATACACGTGCATCAACCAATTGCACTTCACCAAGAAGGAGTTACAAGATAAAGTAAGCAAACTTTTGAGAAACAATGTGCATGCATGAGAGCTCAAGATTCAAAAATGGAGTGGAATGGAATGCTCTTAGATTGCCATGGACCAAAAGTAGAGGAGTACAAATAGAGGAGTAAATGTGTAACTCCCATGTAAGAGAAGATTCCTCTATAATGGAGAACAGGAGTTACTTTCCCAAATGGGAATGTAACTCATATGACACACTTACACATATGACAGATTCTGTAAGAGAATCTGTCATAACTAAGATGAAACCTAGATCCATGTCCACCTAAGTGAGATGACTCACCCGATGAGGTGGAATAACACTAAATAATTAAATAAAGTGATAAAAAAAAACCTACACCAACACCCCCCCTTCATCGGAACTAGGATGGGGCTAGGCAAGTCAGCAAAACACACAAGAAATAGGTCCTGGCTGTAAGCCTAATGAGGTACCCATGCGCAAAAGATCTCAAGTAGTGAGGGAAAACCCAGTGGGAGAAACCTCCACTTACAAGAGATAGAAAAAAACTCTTCTAAACTACTAAGAAGAAGGAGAGAAGAAGAAGTCTATCCAGCCTCCCAAGAAGATGATTCAGTCACAAGCCACCCTGTGATAAGTGAAGAGGAGGAAGAAGATCCCCGAAGTTCCAACGTGTTGTTCCAATCTAAGGAACAATGCTCTACATGTGAATTGGAGAAAGCCAACTACTCCATGAAGAAATGTAGATCTTAAAGAAGTGGCAAGGAAGGAAGGTGGAATGGCCTGAACCTATGAAGAAGTGTACCCAATGCCTGATGAGTCCTGAATAATAGTGCCTACTCCCTGAAGTGTCTGAAGGGGACCAAAAGTGGGCAGATCAAGAGACAACTCCTCAAGATTTGGCAAGTGATAAGTGGTTGGTGGAGGTGGGTCCCCATCATCAACTATGCTAGAAGAGATGTCCACAACATCATAAATGGGTTCAGAATTATCCTCAAGTCCTACTGAGTTGGATGAAGAATCTGAAGGAGGAGCAAAGTGAGAGAAAGAGTACAACCAAGTGTGATGGTCAGCTATACCAACTGTAACAATAGTATGACTGTGAAGCTCCCTAACATAAATTGAGTCCGGAGTGAACTCAACTTGCATGCCCTGTCCAAGATGAGTGATTTGATAAACTAAAATAAGGTTTGTTGAAAGTAAAGAGATACTTAAAACATTATTGAAAGTACCAACACTTACTTCAATTGATCCTCTTCCAAAAACCTGTCTAGTGGTGTTGTCACGAAGCTAGATAGAGGACATGTCACACGGACTCAAGGGAATCAAACTCAATGTCTGATGATGCCATGTGATGAGTAGCACCTAAATCAATGATCCATGTAGGGGTAGGTGGCTCAATTTTCACTAGAGCTCTTCCCTTTGGTTTCTCCTTGTTGGATTATTTTACTTTTTCTTTCTCTTGTACGTTCTCTTTTTCAATCTCTTTTTCCTTATAACTATCGTGGGATGATGAAGGTGTTTTAAGAGAATCTGGGACTCCAATATTGTGCTTCTCAAGCAGATTAGTGAGGAGAGCAATCTTTTTCTTCAAGAACTTTTCTTCATCATGCATGCCATGGCAGTACCCACATTTGATTCGTTCTTTGGAATTTCGGGAGATGGAAGAGTTGGTTTGGGGTTTGTCCTTCTTTTCATGATCTCGTTTCTTCTCCTTAGAAGCTTTCTGTTTTTCCTTTCCAACAATGAGAGCATGGGATTTTGTGGATTTCAAGGTGCCCATTTGAATCAATTTATTTTGTTCCCTAATCAAATCTGCAATAAACTCATCAAGAGAGGGCATAGAGCAACTTTTTCCAAGTTCCCTTTTTGTTGCATGGAAGGCGGAGACAAATATGGAGTATTCAGGACCAAGTTTGGTAAGGATGGATAAAATGAGTTGAGATTCCTTTTTCTTTATTTCACAATATTTTAACTGTAATCTGAGTGATATGAATTTGAACAAGAACTCTTGAAGGGTGTCAAAATCATTGGGACTAAGGCTTATTAGGTTATTCTCAAGTTCATGTCCTCACATTTCATCATGTTTCCCAAAAAGTTTTTGGAGAGTCTCCATAACTTCTTTGGGTGTGGTGGAAGAGGAAATATGAAAATGTAACTCTGGAGATACACACATTGTCATGAACCCAATGGCTTCATCACACTTATCAAGCCACTTTTCTCTGTCTCTTTTATCAGTAGATTCAACTTACAGACCAGTGGCAATGCGGAACAGTTTCTTTCCTTTTAAGGTAGTGTTCATAGCATTCAACCATTCTTGATAGTTGAATAGGGTGAGCAAGGGAACACCATGATTATCCATGACAAAAAAAGGAAATGCAAAAAAAGGAAAAAAATGATACCCCCCCCGAAATGTGGTACTTTATAACATAGTGCATTTTACAAAACTGGTATTCCCATCATGTAGTGTGCGGAAAAACACACAATTTTGACTAAAGAAGTGCTAAAAAATAAGCAACCAGTCAAAAGTTATGGGTTTTAAAGGATTCCCGCAACTGATAAGAAAAAGCTAGTAACCCTTCAAAATATTTTTAAAATGTCCAAAACACATCTGAAAGGTATCGTGTTTGTGCCCGTTGGAATTGGCATAAAATTTTAGAAGGGGTTTGTTTTGATTGCGAGGGGGATTAGCCTCCTGCCAACCCGGGGCCCGGACCTCACCCTCCGCCTTTGACACTCGAAATAAAGGAAACCCAAGCTTATTTAAAGCCAAAATAAATGTTTTTTTACCTTAAAACATAAAAGGATGGAATTAGGTTGAGAAGGCCATTAACAAGCTCCATGTGTGAGGAGGGGTGTGATATCAATCACCTGAACAATGCCAAGTTTGATGCAGGTTGCCACATGTTTGGGTCAAAGGAATCCACAAGCTGCAGCAGGGAGACAGAGATAAAATCCACATAAGGAGTGACTGTTGATGAAGCCATGTGTGAATAGACAATAGAAAATGGCTGAGCATAGAGTAGGGACAGTTTCAAAATGCACGTGCTGTGGTGTGTAACAGTCAACAATGGATTAAAAAACACCAAATGCGTAAAACCACGTGTTACTAAACAAAAACGCTGAGTTGTGTGCCTTGATACCACCAATAACAACTATGCAGAGATAACCACGACCATGTAGGTTTAGAGATCAAGTCTGAGGTGCCAAGATAAGTACAAACACACATACCCAATAGCCAGACCGATGAACACAAAGACCAAGCGCAAATATCCTCATGCAGACCCACAATGAAGCAAATCAGGATCCTGAAATAGATTCACCACCGCCCCTAACTCAGCAAAACACACAATAATGCATACGTAGATGGTTAAGTGCAGACAGGCTTGAGGAGTGCAGTGCATGGAGAAGGCCAAGCAGAAGTCTCTCAACGAGTTATCAGGCAGATAGTGGCTCAGATTTCACAGAAGCACTGCAAACCAGTGATAAAAAAATGTGACCCAAGTCACCAAACAATGAGCGATGTGTAATACCAAGCCACTCTAACCTGTAATGCAAGTAAGGAGCACATAAAACAAACCATTTAAAAATAACCACAAGAATTTGAAAATATGCAAGTAAGGCACATGCAGAAAGTGAGCCTTGCACAAGCAACTACATAGTGGATCAACAAGGGCAAGTGGCATGATTCCAATCCCCTAGCTCTGATACCATGAAGGAGTGGAAGACGAGGGTTTGGAAGGAATACACATGCATCAATCAGTTGCACTTCACCAAGAAGGAGTTGCAAGATAAAACAAGTAAACTTTTGAGAGACAATGTGCATGCATGAGAGCTCAAGATTCAAAAATGGAGTGGAATGGAATGCTCTTAGATTGCCATGGACCAAAAGCAGAGGAGTAAAAATAGGAGAGTAAATGTGTAACTCCCATGTAAGAGAATATTCCTCCATAATGGAGAAGAGGAGTTACTTTCCCAAATGGGAATGTAACTCCTATGACACACTTACACATATGACAGATTCTGTAAGAGAATGTGTCATAACTAAGATGACACCTAGATCCATGTCCACCTAAGTGATATGACTCACCCAGTGACGTGGAATAACACTAAATAATTAAATAAAGTGATAAAAAAAACACCTACACCAACAGAAACAACATTGTAGAAATATTTAATCAAGATGACACTAGCAATAAAATATAAGAAACATGCAACAATATTTGTAGATTTAAAAGAATTTTTAGCATATAAGTTTCAGATTTATTTTAAAAAAAAAAAAGGTATACATATGCCATTTCATAGATTCTCTTTTTTTTTAACAAAACTTGAAAAGTAGACACAACTAATAATTACATATTTAATGTACAATACATACTACATTTTTTTTAGATTTATAAACAACAAGGCCTCCAAATGAAGAAATTGAAATAAAAAGGGCTCATGGTTTCATTATGATTTCAATATGATAATGTTACAAGATTCCTGCAATAATGAAGGAAAAACTTCCTTAGTAATGACTAAAGTTTACAAGTAGCAACAAGTACAACAATAGGTATTTACAAGAAGGTAAAACTTCACAAAGCCTCATTTATTTACAAAATGAAAGTAATGCCCTCAAAATATGAAGATGACCAAGAGGACCAAGATGGAAAAGAGGCTCCAACTATCTCCAAACTTGAGTGTTCTTCCAAGGATGCTGAAATAAGAGACAAGGCTTGTTTACCACCCAACCAATAGGCATCATCACATGTCTTTCCATGGTTGGAAGCCATGCTATCCTCCCCCAAGCCCATGGGAGAGAGGAACAAACTTCCACAATGTGCACAAGTATAATGGAGATAAGACACAACAAGAAATACATAATACCATTTAACCACTTAGACATACTATACATGGTAAAACAACAACATGAGGAGAACAAGGTCAACCTCACAAGGGGGAAGAGAAGAATTAGGATGCCCAAATCAAAGGTTTCCAACCATAGGAACACCAAAAAAAGCATGTTTACAAAACTCCTTATTCATCCTAATTATTCATCCTCCTTATTCCTCCTTTATGTCATAGAAATCCTTCTTGGGAGGATGTTCAGACCCAAAAGGGTTTCCTCACCAAGAATGGGGAAATGTTCCAGCCATATGAACCTTTCTCCCACCTCAAACAATATGAGGGGATGAGAAGGGACCATCATGGCTTGACCAACAACCATGAGGTTTGAGAGGGAAATCCCTCTCTCTTCCCCTACATTCTCCAAAAACCATCAATCCAAATGATGGTGGAGAGAAAACAAAAGAAAACACAAAGTAACAAAACAACCAACTACATTCATTGATGGTGGAGAGAAAACAAAAGAAAAAACAACAAAGTAACAAAACAACCAACTACATTCATCATACAACTTTACAACACATCATTTCACACACATCATTTTATTGACCATTGCATAGTTAACAAGGTAATAACAACTAGGAAAGAAAAGGATTGAGAATCCTACCTCTAAAATTCTTTCCAAGACTCTAAGCTTTTCCTCTTTGTCCAAGCAAACTTCCAAGCTCCCAAAATTCTCCAAGTTCTCCAAAAAAAATGAGTCAAGAAGACCCCTTCCTTCCACATGGGGAAGAATAAGAAGAGGAACTCAAAAGTTTCCTCACTAATGGGAAGGTGACAAGTGTCACCCCCTCTCCTCCCATGAGTCAAAGATTCTAAAAACCAAATAAGTAAAAGTAAACTCACCTTTTAGCCCTTATCACCCAAAATACTAAAAACAAAAATAAAACAAAGTGGAACAACTTTTAAAAAATACACACAAACCAACCATCTTACGTGGATGGTGACTAAGGAGGGGAAAATGGGAGGGAAACTCCCTCCAAATCTTGGAAATAAGCCCCCCTACCTATTAGGTAGGGTCCAAGGGCCCATTTTCATGCTAAGGGAACTCCCAAACTCAAAAGGGGTCTCTAAAAATGACTAAAATAACCCAATTTCGGGTTTGACATGCTTGGGCACAAGTGTAGAGGGTTTGGGGTCCACCCAAGGTTCACATGTGGTCCCCAATCCCTTCTATCAACACACACACACACACACACACACACACACACACCAAAAACCATAAATTAAATTAAGATGAGATCATTAAACCCCTAAACTAGTTTACTTAATAAAACACACCCTAAACAAAATTAATTTTGCAAGACATAAATATATTACAATTGAGGGTTCATCCATGGTGCCCAATTAATAAACCTATTCTAAGGCCTCAAACATTTAGCATGGTTAGGACTCAGCCCGTGGGCCGCTTGTGCAAAATTGCGTAGCTGCCCTGAAACCCATGCTCTCCTATACCTATCACTTGCACACTCATTGCACACATTAACCACATCTATCCAATATAATAAACATCATCTACACATCACAAATTCAATAAAACTTATAATGTTCTAACATTATTATATAATTGATAGTGCAATACAATTATACACATAGTTTACCATGAATCATCCACAGATAAAATTACAATGACATACACTTAGGCTAGCATGAGATTACCATTATTAAATCCAGAAAACTTAATCATTAATCAAATCGACCACAAGAAATCAACATCTAACCAATAAATCTCACTATCATGTACCCCTGTTAGTGTCATCAACATCACAAGAAATATATCAATATACGAATCTAGTCCAATTGGTGCTACGCGCCCAAAATACCATAATGTCCATGAGGATAAGATAACATAGCAAAATGTCCAAAATCTATCAGAGTCTCAATCAAAACATGTCTATGCATAAAGGAACCAACAGATAACTGGAGCTATAAAAATGTGGGCACTACAAATGACACCTAGATCCATGTCCACCTATGTGAGATGACTCACCCAGTGAGGTGGAATAACACTAAATAATTAAATAAAGTGATAAAAAAACACCTACACCAACAGAAACAACATTGTAGAAATATTTAATCAAGATGACACTAGCAATAAAAGATAAGAAACATGCAACAAGAAAGAGTAGCAATATTTTATGTGTATATAAGCATAAATAACATTGTATATACAGTCATTCAAGTGAACATGAGAAATAATATAGAAACATAGTCACGTGAAGGCATAAACCTAGAAACATAAGACAATCATAGTATCACAAGATAATCACAACAGAAGGAACTATAGGCCACATATTAAGTGTATACATGCAAGTTAGGCATAGAGCCAAAAACATGGGCAACCCACAGTGTTTGTTGGGTTGTGGAGCTAGATTGCTTCACAATGAGCATGCATTACAAGTGGTTGGTTTTCAAAATAACCGACATCGGTTGGTTAACCATTTTCAGTCAGTAGAAGAACCACCATCAGTTAGCAAAGGAACCGCCATTGGTCAGGGAACCAACATCAGTTACTTGTGCGTGAAATTTTATATTTAACTCATCGGAATTAGAGCTAACTTTAGTTATAAAGTGAATCTAAAGGTTATAATGCATAGCTATGGTGACCTAAGTTTGTATATGCCTATATAAGCATGAAAGCTAGGGTTAGAAGGTGAATTATGAGAAGGATTGAGTTAAATCCTTGATTCTCATAGATTGAGAGGATGAAGAAGAAGAGAAAGAAAGAACAAGTTACATGAAGAAAGAGCTTCCATGGAGAGAAGATGGACATAAGGAAATAACATGTACAGCTATGGCAGGTACATCTCAATGGTGAGAAGAGGGTAACATATTCTACTGTATTTCCTTTGTATAGTTATTGTCTCATTGTAATGGCTTGCATAATATGCAAAGCACACAGATTTTCTTCTTGTAGATCCACATATTTGAAAGATTTTGTATTGTAGATTCTTCTTGTTAGATCCATAGGTTATTGTGAGATCTTGTATCATGTATCTATGAGATCATGTTGTATTGTTGATCCATGTATATCTAGATATTGTAGAGGAGGTTATCTTCATGTTTTCATAGGTTGCAGTTCATAGATGTAGTAGTTCATGGTTATGTGAGATCTACTGGTGGTTTTTGGAGGCATGGTTATAGTGCACTCATGGAGATCAATTTAGAGATATGGAGGAGGAGATACTCTTGGAGATATGCATTGTACTCTTGTGGGAAGAATTGGTTTGTACTCTTGATTATTATATATATGAGATCTCTATCTTTGGTGGATGTAGCACATATTGGGTTAACCACGGTACATGTTGTGTTATATGTGTGTACATTGTTTTTTTAAATTTATCTTGTTTACACTTCCACTCTTGTAGATTTTGGGGAATTTTATTCCATTTCCTCATTCCATATTCCCAACAGTGTTATAAGACAGTAAAATCACTTGGTCCATATAGGATAAGAAATCAAGTGATCAAGCAATCAAGTAGTCAAGAAAGTAGTATGCATAAGAGAGTAATGATGTAGGAAAGTACTCTACATAAGAAATTAATGAAAGCAACGTGACAAGAAAGTGTAGAAAACAACGATAGTAAACATATAGCCTAGATAGGTTAGTGCTACACAAGACAAACGTGTTAGTCTTATTAGCTCAAAAAAATATAGACACCATATATGTAAAAAAAAAATGTAATGAGGAAGTGTGAAGCAACTAAAATGAAACAATAACACATGTATAGTGGAGAGGATGCACCCAAATATTGGTTTCAGTGGGAAGGGACCAAATAATATCCTTACATCATGTATCGATCTATTTGTTTCTTGCATCAAGCTCATACCTCTTAAATGGATGTGTGTAAAGAGTATATAGAAAACATATATTATCCACTAAACCAATATGACAAACAACATGTATAAAGTAACAAGCAATAAATAAAACCATGAACATGTCTTGATTTTGTAATGTTTTTTATTATGTGTTTGTTTGAATGTTTTTGTATTGTTTTGAAGTTAATCATGTACATGAAAAGGGATAGCACAAGGACTACCAAATAAGAGCCTCATTAGGAGGCAATACAAACCTAAAAGGTGAGGGAGGTGTAGGCATCAAATATATCATACTAAAATTAAGGATAATCACGTATAAACTATATAGGATTCACAGTATGTGAGATAGAAAAACAAAGAGGGATAGGCCCATTAGTAGTATGAGTAGAAGACCTTGAATTTAGAAATTTGATTATGTCATTTTGTTTCATGAGATTGAAATTGATTGATAGTGATTTCGATTTTATCGTGACACCCATTGTGATTGAATTGATTTGATATAACATGTGATGAGTAGGGATACCATTACAAGTATCAACATGAATAGTGGAAGCATCACCTTCACAAAAGTACATGGGATCATCTATAGTGAAATGAATCCATTTATGATAAAATAAGGAAGGGATATCCTCATACTTTCCCAGGTAATTGAGAGGAATTATTTTTTAATGAATATTGGTGTTATAGAACTATATTTGTATAACCACTAAGAGAAAATCCAAATTCATATAAGTTTTTCAATGTTGGTAAAATATCAACCAATATGAGTGGGAATATTAGAACGATCAATTTGGTAAGCCTCGGGGCCATTAATGACAAGCCAATCATCATCACTATCAAAGAGAGGAATAATCACTTCACACAAAGTATTGTTTGGCATATCACTTTTTTCATCATTATTGACATCAATATCAAAGCTATCACATTCTATAGAATGGAATTTTAATGGTGAATTGGTACTATCTATGATATTTTTCACTATATTACCGCCATTAGGGAGGGGACCCATAGTGGGAGAAGACTTTGTAGAAGAAAAGTTAGGATTAATCCAATATGTTCCTATGCCTACACACACACACACACACACACACACACACACACACACACACACACACACACACACACACACACACACACACACACACACACACACACACACACACACACACACACACACACACACACACACACACACACAACACACACACACACACACACACACACACACACACACACACACACACACATATATATATATATATATATACACATAACATCATCATCATGAGTTATATTTAGGGGAGGATAAGAGAGAGAATCACATCCATGCATAGGAGGTGTTACCTCACTAGTAACTTTGACATTAATAAGATCATTCATATTTACATTATTAGAATGGTGGTAGAGATTAGAAATAAAATTAATATTATCCCAATAATTAATATCATCATTTGTATGTGCAAAATTTTCATCATCAAAATATGACCTAGCTTATTTATCTACATTCACTATTAATGATAAAGTAGGGATATCTACATAATCCATTGTTTTGTTTCCCCGGGACTTGGATTGTGTATTCTCTAAGTGCTTTTGAAGACATGTAAAATTTATAGTGCACCATTTTATTGTTTCCTTTTCTATTGCACAATATTATGATGTAATTATTGGTATTAAGACTGACTCTTCTAAAGAATGTATGGTTTTCATATCTTTTTTGTGATTACATGGCTCATGTATTATAGATGAAGTTGTATCACTTATTATCACATTATTATCATCTGATATAGTTTCTATAGCTTTATGTACCCATTTATATTTAGGTACTCGAGATGATTACATAGGATATCTATCATTCTATTGTGTATCAAATTAAATAAAACTGCTATGTTCAAGTTTTTGGATTGTTTGTTGTAAATCATAACAATCGATGTCACAATTTTTATTGATGCCGTGATAATTGAGAAATGGTTGGAATTTGATTTTTTCAATCCTATATAGGGGATAATAATAGTTAGTCTTATCAAGTAACTCATATAGAATATCATGTTCTTTCACTCTTATCGAACCAAAGAGTTGTTTTCCAATGTGGGTGAATTAGTAGGCAAGATTGATTTATTGGAAAAATATATGTTTTTTCCTCTATGTAAGAGTTTGAGGTCACTTGAAGGATCATATGTATCATGTATATAATTTATATCACATTCATTTCCTTTAGCCTTAGATATGTAGAATGATCATGATCAGGGGTGTGTCTTATCCTAGGCAACCTAGGCAATTGCCTAGGGCACACAAAAAGGAGGGCACCACATTTTCAAAAAATATTTCCAACCTCTAGGTTGGCAACTAGGCAGTCGGCTTGCCACTTGGTTGAAATTTTACAAAAAAAAAAAATTAAACGCCCACAACCTTTGCCTAGGCTCACAACCCATTATCCATAACCGTTTAGACTTTTAGTGCACTATGCATTCATGATTCACGAATCGCAATAGTTGAGGAAGAGCTTCCTGTGAATGGGCATGGATTTGGAGTGTTTCGTTGGAAGAACACTTTATAGAGGAAATGCCCTGAATTTGTTTGAAGCTTCTTAGCGTGGCGCCACCTTTTCCTATGATGATTCTGATGGCATTATGAGGAATTATTAACTATGTCTGAAAAGGTGGTGTTGTCATTGATGTTGGAGAAGAGGAGCTTGGAGTTTTTGACATTTTCGGCTGCGAGGATTAGGCTGGAACATGGAGGAAAAAATAGGGTAAATGATCAGGGAAATTTTTTGTACCAAAATGCAACATCATTAAATTGTTAAAACTAACCAGAAGACATACAAAATATGAATCTTTCAAGCATTTTAAGACCTGAAGAAAATTAAAACATGCTTCTAGTCAACTGTTTACAAAATACAGTTTCAACTTTTAGAATTTCAGTTTCAACTTTCAGACTTGTAGTTGTGGTAGACTTTACAACTAATGGAAAGTTACAGTTACCTTGAAAGTTGAATGAGAATCTAGATTCTAGTTATTTTCAAATGCATAGGTGGGTCGTTGGTCCCCACTGGGAGGGGGGGCACACACTCTGAATACTGCCTAGGGCACTCAAAAACCTTAATTTGGCCCTAATCATGATGCATAGAGACATAATTGACAAGGGCATTTGAGGGATCATTTAGATACAATAACTCATCCTTAATATATTTGATATTGGTACTTGTATCTTTAAATTTCACTTGAAAATAAATTTTTAATGTTTAAAGATATCACAAGAGATCCTTGTAAATGTTGGAAATGTTATAACCATATAGTGATGAAGAATCCATATGATATGGCCTATAAGATTCTTTTGATCTATTATCCTTAGAAGAGTGATGCACACATGATATTAGTATAAAGAATAAGGCAAGGTGGACACACAATAGATCATATAAGATAGATCCAAAAAATGATATTTGGAAATGAATAAGAATAATCTCAAAATTAATAGTGAGGGTAGGCAGAAAAGTGATGTCTAACAAAAATTGATCGTTGTCAAATTACCAAAATGAAAATTCATAGAAACAAAATATGAATTTAATGAATTTAAGTGACGTATTTTTATAATATGAATATTTGGAATAAAAACCTCGAAGGAATTTATAATAAATTTTAAAATATCTAATTATGTCCTGATTACTAAAACAATAATTTTGCTACAAATTTTTCCAAAAAAAAAAATTCATTTAATTATAAAAATAGAGAAAAATTGTTCAAGGGATTTGAAAATAGAGTTGTTAATTATTATATATGTAATGAAAGGTGATTTTTCCAACAAGAAGCCATAGAAAGAGGCCCAAAGGGAAGGACTAACCATGAGACCCTAGGGAAATTTGTGAAAACTAGATTTAAGGCATGCAGTAGATTAAAATATGAATATAGAAACTCTAATATTGATAAATCGTAAACCAAAGATGAATCATAAACCCTAAGGAAAAGAGGAGTTGAGAAAAGTGTAAGATTTCCTTCAATATTTGGGTTCACCAAATTTTTTAACTCTAAAATATATGTGTGAAATATAATCAATATATAAGATGTAAGGGTTTTTTGTAGGAGATTATTATAATCTGATTAATTCATAATTAACCATACATAATTATACTGACACATTAATACTTTTAAAAATGATAAAGTGAAAAAATTATAGCTCAAATACATAAGAGGGGATGAATACTTAGTTGTACATGTTGGAATATAGAATATTTAGGTGTGTAGACATGTGCAAAATATTTATAAAAGATGCTAGATGATTTGCTCTTGAGACTGGAGTTATAAAAGGAGTTAGTGCAAGACCATACAACGTATGTACATTCTTGACTTGGATCTGTATGGTCCTGAATGGATATTTACGATCTTGGATGCTTTTGAAATCAAATTCTATAACTTCCCATGTGCTTCAATTTCCTATAAATGTGCTTCATTATATGTCTCTCTTTCTCGCACAACCTATAATCACCCTTGACAGTCAATCCCTATTGAATCAATACAAATTTTTCACTACATTCCCTCAAATAGGATCAAACATCATATATTTCTCCTAGGTGCTTGTGTAAGTTTGAGTGTGAACTATGCCAACCACTTATGAATTACTTGTGCCTATTGACACAAATATGGTGGGATAACTATAGAGTAAAAATGTATCCAATATGGTAGTAGTGTGATGTATTGTGATTCAGTTACTAGAATAAACCCTTTTGTCCCTTAAACACATTTTATAATACTTAGAGTGGTTTTTCTCTTGCTAAGACATGGCTCTAGGACCTTTGCATGCTTAGAAATTGAGAAATCTAGACTCTTTAAGTTGGTCAAGTAATTCATAATTGTAGTAGTAACTGTTCTAAATAATGTAAAAATACTTTTAAAATCTTTAGGAGAGCTTTGAGTGATTTTGGATAGATATTTGTAAAAGGATCTTATGAAAGTTCCATGTGAGTTATAAAGTGATATCGACTTGCTTATATATCCTTCGGTAGGTGAAATATTATGATAACGTTGGCCCTAGGAAGATAAAATGATGCAATACAAATATTTAAATTGAAAATAGAGTTGAAAGATGAAATGGGGTAGGACCATACAGATTGGCCAAGTCATACAACTTATCATGACCAAACTATATGATTTTGGACATGAATATTGTGATGTAAACCCAAAGATTTTGGATTGATGAACAAAGTCGATTTACTATTTTTCTTAATTAATTATTCTTGAGTTAATGACTGAGTAGAGTGTGGAGATGATCAAGTCAAGAAAGAGCTAAAGATATGTATTGATTGGAACTATAATATGAGAATTTTTCTTAGGAAGGGATCATACCCAAACTTATCATTTTCAATGGATAAGTTACCAAGTTTGAGTGTCTACACATATATAATACATATTTACTACACTAGTAGGCATAACCTCCCAAATTATTAACTATTATAAATAGAAATATCAATGAATATGTCTTCATTTTATTTTTAGAATGCTACAAAAAATTATGTAGGGGCATATAGGTTCATGTGCAATCTTGCATCAACCAAAAATATAATAGAGTAGGAAACTAAGCCACGTCTTGCAATGTGAAATCTTGATTAGATGCAAGGTGTTATTGTATTGTACTATGTAACACACATGTGCTATGTTTTATTTTACCCGTGTCTATTAAAGGTGTTTATAATTGTGTTTGTAAATATTTGTTTGTTTAATTTTCAAAATAATCCAAATAGATTTGTAGTACTTCAATGATCGTAGAGAAGTATTCAAAAGTTAGCGTAACACTATATATTATAGAACAAAGAAGAAAAGGTGATTAAATTGTTTAAGGTTCTTATGCAGGATGAAGAACCTTCAAATGGAATTATGAAACCTTTGCATTAATTCCTACGGAATCCCAATAGTAGTCAAAAATCTTGTAATCCTTAGTATGAGATCTAACAATGTGCAAATGACTGAAAGTATGATGTAGAACCAAGAAACCTTAAACACATGCACAACAACATACTAGACATTTTCAAAGGCTTCCATTAGAAGAAGATGCTTACCTTGATATCGTGCATCCATATGTGAACTTATGACTTCATTGGACCACAACATAAGAAGTTTCTTCGAGCAAGGTGCATGAACTAACTAAACAATAATGCACAAGGTTCTTGGATAATATAGATGGTGGGATCACCTACTTGATAACATTGGTAGCATAAATGAGAGCTAATGATAATAAAATCACTTTACATTTAGGTTTATTGGGTCAATTTTTATTTGTATCAATTTCAATGATGGTATACGTCCTTTGTGTCTTATTTTCCATTTAATCTTTTCAACACAATTAATATGGCGATGGGATGAATGTAATTGAAATGACTATTATAAGTATTGTATTGTGTCTATATAAACATATCTCTATGCTTGTGAAAATGGATTTTTATTTTTAGATACTTAGATTCTAGGTTGTGGTTGCAAGGAATATTAAATTTAGAGATATTTATATAGGTATGTGAGGGACTGAATCTTTTGGGAAACACTGAAATGATATTGTGTTTGTATACATGTGGCTCATTGTGTATTTTTGTGATATAATAAGTTAGGTCGGGTTGGGAGAGTGTGTGAGTGTAAGACTACATCATTGGTGATGGGTATCAAGTTGGTTTAATTCATTGAATGAATAAAATATGTGGTTATTTCTAAAAAAATGTTTGTATAGTCCATTATGTGATTTAAAAAAATAGATAATCTAAGTAATGCTTGTTTAGGACCCCTCGCCATAGTTGCATCATATGGTATAAGATAAAATCACAACTCTAGGGTGATAAATTGAAGTTCTCCTGATGCAAGTAGCAAGAAGAAACTAGAATAAATAAGACCTTATACCCTTGTTTTT
Organism: Taxus chinensis; assembly: GCA_019776745.2. Taxonomy (NCBI): domain Eukaryota; kingdom Viridiplantae; phylum Streptophyta; class Pinopsida; order Cupressales; family Taxaceae; genus Taxus; species Taxus chinensis. The sequence continues at coordinate 693,552,355 of CM034148.1, forward strand.
CTCAAACTAACTCCTAGGATTGTAGCCCTCCAAAACAACAAATCTAATAGTTCATAAGAAATGAATCAAAGTTACAAGAAACTAGTGATATTTTTGGATACCCTTTTGGACATTCTTGCTTCACATAAAATTTTAGGGCTTAACTCCTATTTTTTGGTCCTCCATATTGCTACTTGAATTTGTGTACTTAGGCCTCTTATAGGGACCTACAAGCTTATGGGAAATTTTTCATTAACTAGGAATGTTGGAAGAAAATTCTATCAACAAAACTTCAAAATATATTAGAAGGGAGTGATTAGTTATTATCCTCCAAGTTTTAGGATATGAAACAAATTGTAAATCCTCTAACTTACAATTCTTCCTTAAACCCTAGGTAGGGTTTCTGAGAAACCCAAGAAGGTTCAAAATATTACAAATGACAAATAACTTAATTTCAAGCCTTGAAAACCTAATTGTAGGTTTGTAATGGTCTCTTTCATCCTCTTGACTAGTTGGGTTAGAAGAAAAATACAAAAATAATCAAAAACTTTTAGAATCCTTACCAGACATGACAAGAAAAATAATCTTCCTGGTGCAATCAAGAGTAATATAGAAGAAACAGAGAATTTCCACTCCAAATCCTAAATAAAAATATTGGAAACAATATCTAAACCTTTTCCATCAAATGTCCACATCAATAATACATTCATTCTCAAGAAAAATAAGCACTTTCTTATGATTCATGTGATGAAAATCAATCTTCCTTTCAAAACAAAACAATCTTGTTTTTTATGATTACACAATAAAATCACCTTCTAAACACAGTTTCTCGCCAAGATAATTTATATAACTAAACCATTTCAATTATTTCACATGTTTTTATGTTTTTCTTCAAAATCCCAATTGTTTTGATATGAGTCATGATATCTAAAAACATAGGAAAAGTATACTTTACACATTTTTAAGAGTATTTGATCTCTAAATTACCCCTGGGATTCACTTAAGACATGTATAGAAGCCTAATTCATCCAACTTAACCACTTAGATCCCTAAAATCATTCTATCAAACCAAATTTTCCCAAATCCAAGTTCAAAATTCAAATTTTGACTTTGGGCGGGAAAATGGAAAATAGACCAAAAGTCAAATTCCTAAGCACCTAAGCACCTAACAAAACTTCCCAAGTTCTAAAACCACATACCTAAGATGTTATAAACCAAAAATTTTATATCTAACTTTCCCAAGTTGATGCTATTGCATCATCTCCATCTTGTAAGGTGGGTAGAGAATGCATAATAGCCAACATGTGATCAAATTGGATATTATGTGTGGGTATGATGAAAGCCAAACAATGGATTGGAGGTATGCACAAGAATAATGCACAAGAGATGGAAAATGTTTTTCAACCTTATTATATAAACAAGATATTGTGTTATGAGCCAAAGTGGTAGCTAATGCAGTATATTGGAGGAAGAAAGTGGTGATAACATCACAAATTGTGAGGATAGAGAGGAAAGTTTCCTGAAAAAAGTGAATCTTTTGGAAGATTGAGGAACCTATCACAGGAACCATAAAAACAAATATATTACTATAGGAATACTTATAAATAGAGGAATAATATATTATATTGGAATATTATGATACATTTGTAGAGAGCACATATGTTGTGGTTACAGTAGTTATTTATGGATATACCACGTTTGACCAAAGCGAAGAGGAAGATCATATATTGAGTAAAGAAAAGGTGAAGACAATTGAGATAATGTTTAACACACTGGAGGAATATAGTTCTCCATCTTTTAAGGTGGGAAGAGAATGCAAAAAATTGTAAATGTGATAAAATTGGATAAATTGTGTACATTTGCAACATGCCCAACAATGGATTGGAGGTGTATGTAAGGATAATGCACAATAGATGGAAAAGGAGTGTGCACCTATTGGCTGAACTGGATATTTTGTTACAAGATAAATTGATAGCTGAATATCGGATAATATATGCATGGATAACACCACACATTTCAAAAATGAAGAGGAACACTTCATACAAAATTGATCCTCTTCGCAGTGTAGACACTCAAATTTGGAAATTTACCCTTTTGATACTTCTTATTACAATTATAATTCTTAGATAAGACAAAACACCATATCTTATTCCCACTCATTCTATCTTGTCATCTCTTTCCTAACATGTTTATTCTTACACAGTGATGTGTCAATTTTTTTAAATATAATTCTATAAAATAAATGCTTAAGCTCTTACCATCACTATGTAACTTTCAAATTTGACTCACCACCTCAATATCCTAAACCATAGAGTTTGGTTACATTGTTTAATTTAGTCTTGGCCAATGTGTATGGTCTTGCGTCAACACATTTTCCAAATCTAATTTTAATGCAATATCATTATTTGGGTATTTTTATCCCCTAGGTCATCCTTATCATAATATTTTACCTTTTAAGCCCTATATAAACAAGTCAAACTCACCTTGTTTACTCATATGGAAATCATATGGAATTCTTTTGAAAAACTCATTTCCAACACTTGTAATAGGAACTCAAGGCTCCCTAAATCTTCCTAAAGATAATGCACATCCATTAGGGAAGCCAGTACTACAGTTTTAAAGCAATGAACTAGGTCAAGGAGTCAAACTTCCATCACATCCAAGCACACCAAGTTCCTATCTCTAAGCCTTAACAAGAACGACACAATTAAATATGATCGAAGGGGTTCAAGTTTCCAAATAGCCACATCCATGTAGATATTGCATGCTACGTGGAGAACTACATGTGTTTTAAGGCCTCTTCGGTAGTAGTGACAATGTAGGTGGTGCACAAAAATCCAAACACTAACCTTCTTGCAAGGTCTTCTACCCATGGTTATGGTTTTAGAGCGATTTGAATGATTACAAACAATATTAAGATTATACGACAACTAGGATTTAATAGCGAGGTGTAGTTCTGAGACATCGAAGGAATTAGAAATTTAGATATCCCAATTCTAAAGGTTTTTAATAATTTACAGAAGGGATAGTACTACATTATACATCCTAACCAAACCTTATGGTCATGTACTAGGAGATTTCCATATCACAATTTCAGCAGCAAATATTTTCTAGGTTCTATACATTCAGTTTCTCCAGTTTGTGTACCTATATTGTTCTTATATAACTCTGTAAAGCTAATTTTCTCCCTCTTTTATGTATTTCAAGCTTGTATTAATTTATCAAAAGAACTAATATGTTATTATTATTTTTTACAATTAATGTTGGAATTTAATTTATCATAATATCTCCTAGTCTCTAGAACTCACATTCTTTTTTATTGTTGTGCATTTCCATAATATTATAAAGTTAAAAAGGGTGTAAACATTTTGGTGATCCCAAATTTTGAATCAAATATTTGTTTCTCAAACCCTAAGTTCCCTGGGGTTCATATTTTTATGTTCCTCCCATTAGCTCTTGTAGTTGTTTGTGTCATTATATTTCTTATCATTATGACACTACCTCCCATCTTCTATGAATTTTTCCTTAATTCTAAGGGTTTACTCCCCTATGGAAGTTTGGGTTTCCACCCCTCTAACAAGGTCCATAATCAAACCCCACATATGGATAAACTTCCTCATGTTGACCCACCTTATCAGAATGCTAATACGACTCTAACTTACATATATATACAATATGAGATCATTATTATTACTAATCAGTATCCATCATGCTTCAATATTGTCCTTCTAAGTCATATAATTAATGTCATTACATCACGACATGCTAAGCACCAAATTGGGGGAATCCCATTTTTTCCTCCACCTCCCATAGCTTGTGTGCCTAAGGTTGTTATTCCTTCTAAAGGGTATGCCATATTGGAACAACTCATTAATACTCCTCGTAATATCTCTCTCTCATATTTGCTTCAAAAAACTCGTCTATAAATATCCCTTATAAGATTCCTTTTTTACTTTTACATTAGCCAATGATACTCAAATGAATACCTTTGCTTCTCTTATGGAAACATTCAAGGCATTATATAAGGCTATCACTATGATTGTAATAGAGATCCCTACTACACCTACTTTAGAATCATGTTCTTCTCTTTTTATCATGGCCCTTAGTCAAGAGTCTTTCATCAAGAAATTTTTTATCGATAATGTTTTTGGATTAATAAAATTTCCTCATTTCCTAATAATTAAAATGGGTATTTATTTTAATGTTGCTGACACTACTATTTTTACTATGCAATTGACATCAACATAATATCCTAGTAGATCTCGATCCTTTGAAAATATTACCTGATTCATTTTGGGCACTATCACTTTGGATATCCTAGTTGGTCCTAAGATATTACCTACCACTTTTCATATCATGGAAAGTGATATTCATTACAACATCCTCTTAGGGAACCCATGGATCTATGTTATACAATTCGTCCCCTTTGTTCTTCATAAATGGGATAAATTCATACATAATTGACATCAACATAATATCCTAGTAGATCTCGATCCTTTTAAATAATATAAATTTGATATGTCCAATCTGCAACTACCTACTATTAATTCTCCTTTTCAACCCATCCCTTTTTAAAATTTACCTACTTATGTTGTTGGTGAAACAAGCACATGTTCTAGTTTTTTGGTACCAACACCACCCCTGGTTACACTAATAGTTGACACAATTTCTCCAGTACCTTATTTATACCCTAATATGTTCCACCCATCATTTTTGGTCCTATTACTACTCAAGTTCCATTTCTAATGGTTTCCACTCTTAGATCAGGTGACATACATTTAGGTATCCCTTGGTTACATACTCTTAGTATGCCCTGTCTATTTTACACTAATGTGTTAAGTTCATTCATTAAAAACAACTTCTCAAAATCTATGGTATTCCTTATGAGGCTCCTCTTCTAAGATTATCTCATCATGCTTCTACAGTTTCTCCTTTTAGGTCTCTTGAGTGGCCTTATTTCACACATATTTTCTCTAACAACTCTACCCCTCATAAGTCTCTTGATATTTCTTAGCACACATGTGTTATATATCTAGTGGATATTTTCCTCCCAATTCTTCTCACACATCTCCTCACACACATGTTATATCTAGTGGTTCTTGTCCTCTCAGGATTCCTTAAAGGGCTTCCCATGCACATCTCATCTCTGATATCTCTCCCTCTTTAATCCCTCATCACATATCTATTTCATCACGCACTATATCTCATGGATCTAGTCCCCCTTCCTCTCCTCTCTGATTTTATGTGGCACATGATATTACTATGGAACTACTTGCATATGTTCAGTATTCATTGGCACACTTGAGGCTAGAACTTTTTTATTTTTCATGGATTAGCTATGCCTCCACACGAGGCCCTCATTGGAAAGGTCTTGTGTTACCCCTCTCTTTGTAGATAGGTTTATTCAATAATACAAAAACATTCATATACTTGTAAAAATTCAAAACCAAGACCTTTACACATAGCTTGCATTATTAGAACTTTACATTACATATGTTTTTAGTAACTTAGGCTTGATTGATAGCATAAATTTTATACTCTTTACATACATGTATTCATGAAGTATATTGAGCTTGATGTAAGACACATAGATCATTACATGCTAATTGGAGAAATAATGGTTCCTTAAATTCTTCTCTTGGGGGCATCCCTCCACACTATATAAGTGTTATTATTTCATTATAGTTCCTTTCTACTTATTCATTATGATTATTTACATACATCATGTATATTTTAATTTTCAAACTATCAGGACTAACACATGTGTTTTGTTCATCATTGACGCATTTTTCTTCATATGATCTCTTATCACTTATTGATTTTAGCACAGTTTGAAATTATTGTTATGCATGTTTTATAGTTTCTCGTAATACTACTTTTGTGCTTCATTGTATGCATCCTAATTTCCTTGATTGTCTTGTGGTACCATGGGTGTCCCATGTTTGTGATTTTGTGAATTCTTGTATGACCCTACTTTCTCTTGCATGATACCTAAGTGCCTTATTGTCTTGTGATACCATGTATGTCCCATGTTTAGATATTCATCCCTCGATAGTACTCTAATTTACATGCTCTTGTGTTTGTTTACTCACTTGATTATTTATTTGGATTTACTCTAGCTCTCTTACATATGTGTTGATATTACTATTGTTACCCTAGTTACTATAAATATCACAACTTATATTTATCTTGTTTATATGGATGTTTTTCTCTCTGTGTGCCATGGTTTCCACCATGCACAACCTCATTTTATAAGTATTTATTCTCCTAAGGTTGTCACATCTTCAACATCCTACACCCTTCTACAACTTCTCATACATTGATTATTTATTTGGATTTACTCTAGCTCTCTTACATATGTGTTGATATTACTATTGTTGCCCTAGTTACTATAAATATCACAACTTATATTTATCTTGTTTATATGGATGTTTGTCTCTCTGTGTGCCATGGTTTCCACCATGCACAACCCCATTTTATAAGTATTTATTCTCCTAATGTGGTCACATCTTCAACATCCTACACCCTTCTACAACTTCTCATACATTGATGCAGAAACATGAGGATCTAACATATATACATGATGTAAATATCATAGTTTGTATGAATTCATGGTGTAAGGGTGTCTTAGGAGGTTTTTAGATTCAATAATAATTCATTAAATATTTAGTTGTTCCTAAACAAGTTGTACTATCATAGCTGAGTTTTCCCTCCAAAAAGGAAAAGTTTGAAAATTTGAATGTTGAAATAAAAGTGATATGGTCATATAGGGTCCTAGAAGTTTGTTATCATGATTTGGAATTATTCCAATCATTTGTAATGGTCAAAATATCCTCCTCAACCTCATATAAGGATAAATCTATGTTGAGAAGAACTAGATAAGCAATTTGACCAAGTGTTGAGAAGATTTGGGATGTTGTTTCAACAAAACCTCAACTTGTAGAACTGTTCTACCATGAAAAAATTTAATCCATTTGATGAGAGGATTGGAATCATAATAAATGGAGGATAATATATTTTTGTTATTATGTTTTTTAAAATTTAATAGGAGGTTTACTCAATGAAATAAGCCTCTAACAGGCTCTTTGTACATAACAAATTGTGTTTTGTACATATACTATGTTGTTTCAAGAAGAATTGTTGAGAGTTTATTAATTTTTTCATCTTCTAAGTTGCATTGAAGTAAAGTGATGTTTTTAAAGGAGTAGAGGTTGAATTTTTTTGATGGCATATAATGTCTTGTAAATACTCTTGAGATTTGTCATGTTTCCATTAATTGTGATGTATTTCTAGTGAAAGCTTATTGTGTAAGTATTTATAAGCATCTTCATGCCAATTTTACTAAAAGAACTCATATAAAGGTCCAAAAAATATTCTATAATAATATTTGGGTTGTGAAGATGCTTCAATAAAAAGATAAGTTCATTTCTCCTTATTGGCTTCTTGGAAACCTCAAGACTATGGTTTAGACAAATATTTTCATATCTTTGTTGTTATTGAGTTTCAGAGGATAATATTAGGAAAAAAAACATCTACACAGAGTGTGCTTCATGTTGAAAAATATATTATATTGTTTCATGCCCGCATATGCAAGATATTTATGACAGTTTTGGAAGAGGTATATTGATTCCACCTAAAGACCTAATTGGGTTTCTCCTTATGTGAACTAGGAAAATTTGATTAAGAGTTGAGTCTTGTAACTTTGTGAGCTTCTCAATATTAATAATGGGTAATCTAAAAGCTTGAAAGAAATTTATGTGAAAATTTTTAATGTAATTTATACCTAATTTTTTTTCAAAACTAGACTTATTAGATTGTGATAGAGCGGGTCTATAAAGGATTAATAAGAATGCCTTGGAAATCATAAAGAGATAAGATGATTACAATGGAGTGTGCTTGAGTGATTTATGAGGATATAAGGATTTGGAAACCACATTGGTTTGAGGAATGACATTGTAGGGTGATCAAAGAACATTTCATGTTTCTTGAGCAAGACAATTTTATGTTAGTGTGGGATAATAACCCATGCTAGTGTTTTTTCAATTCTTTAGGATAATTGTGCAGGCTAAATGACATTGAGGAGATAATTTTGAAAAAAGATATCAGTGAATGATGATAGCTAAGGTACCTAGATAAGGAATTGGACATAGTCTAAGAACAAGAAAGGTATGAAAAACACAATCTTAACAGTCCTCAAACAGTTTTGAAGGTAACTTCATAGTTGATGTTATGTTTGCATGATGAATATAAGTATAAGGAATACCATAGATCTTGAGTATATATATTTAAAATTCTTTATAATCCATAAAATGAGTTAGGATAGAGTATAAGGTTTAAGGGGATGTCAGGAACTACTAATAGGAGATGTAAGAATGATTGGTGATGGTCTTAACTAGTAAACAATAGAAATATCTCAAACAGTAAATATTTAATATCATTAGTGAAAGTAGTAATAGGTGGATGTAATAGCTTACTCTTCTTGTTGTTTTCTAAAGGGATATAAAGGACAATATATAGATGTAGAGCTAAAAGATATGAAAATACAAGAACATCGTTATAAGTAGAAAGAAGAACCATATGGTACTCATAGTTTCAATGAAGGTGGATGTAGGTACAATCAACAAGGAAGGAGATAGAATTTGATGCTAATTGGTTGGAAAAATCAACAAAATTTCAAATTCTTTTTCAAGTTCCTAATAACTAGTTATTGGTAAATCTAATCTTATATAGAAGGATGGTCCTATTACATGTTTATAATTAATGATTCTTGACTTCAGGAATGGTTATTATGATCTCATTATTCTCAAATAATATTGTGGGTGTACAATATAAATATTTAGGATGAAACTTAGTGGGCATGCTATCATACATACAATACATGAGAACACACACCTCAAAAGAGGTGAAATTCATTGAGGTTAATTCTACACTTACAAGAAAAATTATAGGATTAGATATAGGTTTCCAAAGGGAAAAAATATTTAGAAACAACTCCAGCTATCAAGTTTTATCATAAAATACACTGGCTCAAAATTGTATAGAAGGGTCGGGACTATATAAACAGTCCTTACCACACCATACATTTTTTTCCTAAGAGAAAAAATACCAAATTTATCTAAAGTTTTAGGGTTTTTTAGCATAAATGTAGGTTATTGGAATAATATCATACTCAGATGAATCAAGTCATATTAGTTTATAGGGGGCATGAAATATTTCACTCCTCTTCAGTACTCAATTTCAATTGCAAAATACAAGTGTTTTGGGGTTATGTATCTCCTTCTTTATTGATATTTCAGCAAAACATATACTCTTACTTAATAGTATCACACATAGGAAGAGCATGGGGAACTCGTTCTCTTCATGCCTTCTGTCTATATACTCATAAATTTGGGCCTAGATCTTCCTATAGCAATGTGGTTCATGGGGCTATGGAAAGTATCAAACTAGATAAGTTTTTCATATGTAGTCTTTCCTCTAATTGTATTAAATGGGAATATAGCAGGGTTACTAAAAACTTTGATAGACATTTTTCTTCCTTCATGGGGTGCATTTGTACCTCTTCATTTCTTCCATGTGAGGTTGGGTTGTATGCACTCAATAATGTAGTTTATCCTTCAGATTAACTAGGGGTCGATCCCCAATTATTGAACAAATTTCATAAACAAGAAATCAAAATCTCCAAATCTCCAACTATAAGAAAGGAAAGGGAATATCTTTTCTCTATAAATAAAACAAGTGTACTTTTCCATGTTTTAAATCTCTTTATTTCACTTTATGAAATTTCAAATTCTATTGTTATTATTGATTTACATTTCAATTTTCTACTATGGACATTGACTATACTTTATGTTGCACATTTCATCATGAAGCGTGTCAACACCAAAAAAATTGGACAATAAAAACTTTGAGCAAAGACAAAATGTGTCTACACACTTAGGTATATTTTTCTTTAAGCAGGTAATTATTATTGCATATTTAAAGGGGGGAATGTAGAAACTCAAATTTGGTAATTTACCCTTTTGACACTACTTATTACAATTATGCTTCTTGGCTAAGAAAAACACCCACATCCTATTCCCACTCAGTCTATCTTTTCATCTCTTTCCTAACTTTATTATTCCTACACACTAATGTGTCGATAAATTCTAAGTAATATTCTATAAAATAAATGCTTAAGATCTTACCATCACTGTAAAAATTTCATATTTGACGCACCTCCTCCCAATCCAAAACCATACAGTTCGGTCAAGTTGTATAATTTAGTCTTGGCCAACCCATACGATCTTACACCGATATATTTTCTAATTCTACATTTGATGAAATATCATTTGTTGGGAATTTTTATCCTCTTGTGTTGGCCTTATCATAATATTTTTACCTTTGGATCCTTGTTTAAGCAAGTTGAACTTGCCTCATTTACTCACCTGGAAATCATATGACATTCTATTGACATACTCATTTCTAACACTTACAAAAGGCATTCAAGGATCCCTAAATATTCCTAAGGATTTTATGCACATCCATTAGGGCATCCATTACTACAGTTTTGAATCACTCAACTAGGTCAAGGAATCTATAGCTTCCCTCACATCCAAGGACACAAAGTTCTTATCTCCAAGTCTTAACAAGAGCACAACACAATCAAGAATGATCAAAGGTGTCAAATTTTCCAATTAGTTACATCCACATAGATAATATATTATAGGTGGAGAACTACGTGTGGTTTGAATCCTCTTCAGATTAGTGTCGACATGTAGGTAGTGCACATGAGGTGCACCACAACCCAAACACTAACCTTCTTGTAGGGTCTATCTACCAATGGTTAGGGTTTTGACAGTGATTTAGTCTAATTGACGAGATGATATCGAGACTATGCAACATCTAGGGATTAGACAGTGAAGTTTACATTTCTAGAGATACCGAAGGGTCTATAAAGTCACAAAACTCAATTCCAAAGGCATTCTAAGACCATATATAAGAGTTGGGACAAGACTAGATATACATCCTCATTAAACTGTATGATGTCCTGACACCAAGGCATTTTAAGGTGACAATAGTTTCAGACAGTGAAGCTTCTCTAGGTCTCTACACTCCCAAATTCTCCAACCTATTCCTCACCTAGATATCTCATGTACAGCTCTTATATAATCTAACATTATCTTCCTCTTATTGTATATTTCAATCTTGTATTTACTTATTGAAAGAACCAATACATTACTATGAATTTTTTATAATTAATGTTGGAAGTTAATTTATCATAATAACTCATAGTCTCCAGACCTTACATTATTTTTTCTTGTTGTGCATTCCCATAACATTATAAAGTGAAAAGGGTGTAAATATGTAGATTAAGGAACATCTCATAGGAACAAAATAAAATGATACACATCTTATGGAAGACTTTTAAGTAGAGGAGGAATATATTCTATTAGTAGAAGATGAGATGGTTGTGGAGAGTGTGGATGTGGTGGTTGCAATATTTATTTAATAATATCCCATGTTTACCATAGAGAAGAGGAATATTATATTTATATTATAAACAAGTTGAATATGGTGAAGTAATTTTTTGATCTCTTGGAACAAGATAGTGAAAATGTAGCAACAAACATAGATAAAAAAGAGGTGGTTGAAATATGTATAGTCATCTTGTGGGATAAGATAGCATAAAAATATTCTATTACAATAGAAATGATATAGTTATTATATGTTATTATGAGGGAGACAAAAGATAATGGATTAAAATCCAATTATCCATTCATGAGTTGGTGACGGAGAGAATGGGTAATGTTTGTAATGTCCATAGTTGTAATAAATCCTTTATCTTGCAAGCTAAGAAAGAAAAGGTAGGAGAAGAGTGTTCAATTTTGTTATCGTTATGTAAAGGTGTGTAATAACAAAGGTTGTGAAGTAGAAGTTTACAATATGAAAATAATGCATGTTATATAGTTCATATATGCCAAAAACATAAGACTTTTTTTCTCTATCAATATTTGATGGGTATAGGATAAAGCACAAGATAAGAGTTGAGATAGAGAAGCATCATTAAAAAAGGAAAGTGTATAAGATACCTAAATTCATTGATTCCAAATACATATTGGAAAAGAGAAGATACATTGTTGATAGATATGGATGGATTATGTCTACATAATGGGAAGAAGGTGTACGAGCAAATAAGAGTGTAGAACAATACATGATAACATTATACATGAGAGTGATGATGCAAAGATGAAGAGTGAAACTTGGCATAATAGCAAAAGGGAACACATTACAAGAATAAACCTAGAAGAGATATTTTTGTAAGAGAAGAATATGTGGATATGGAAAGAGGTGCCCAAAATCAACCAAAGGAGTTTAATAACCACGATAAGAGTAAACATGACCACATTTGGTGGAGGAGGCATGCCACATATCCATATACTATCTAGAGTTAGAAGATGGGGAGTACACTTTGGTGATAAAACACACCATGACCTTATCAAAATGTCAAAAAGGATGTTTGACAACTTGGTCTACATGTGCAAACACTTATCTCACATATTGTCTTACCCAATATGTATGATGTAAGATCATTTGGGTTAACATGCAACCTTTCATCAACCAAAAATATGATAGATTATTAAAATGAGCTATGTATAGTAGTGTACAATATTTATTGGACACAAGGGTTTTTTTATAATATTACACAATACATAAGTGCTATGTTTTATTTTACAATTGTTCGTTAAGGGCGCATATGTTTATGTTTGTAAATATTTTCTTATATTTGTCAAAATGCTCTAGATAGATCTATTGTAATTCACTAATCACATAGTATTTTTTATTTTTTTTTGCAATCCTAGAGATATCTTATGGTACATAGTAGAAAAGATGATTAAATGGTTGATGGGACTTTCATAAGAAGAATAATTTTCAAAGGGAATTGGGACACGTTTATATTATTCCTAAAAACTTTACATAGTAGTTCAAAGCTTGTAATATTTGGAAAGGAATCAAAATAGTTCATAAATTACTATAAATATGGCTCAAAACTAAGAAACCTTCATAATGTGTGTGGAAATATACTAATAATTTATAAATTCTCACATTATGAGGGGATACTTACCTTAATACCATGCATCCACATGTGCAATCATGAAATCATTGGACTACCAAGTAAGAATTTTTTTAAATAGTTATGTGTAGACTTACCACACAATAAAATGCAAGGTTCTTAGATAGGGCAGATGGTGGGATCACCTAATGATAGGATTGAGATAAAATGGGACTACCTACTTTCAAATCAGGTTTGTTGGGCTGAATTTTTGTTTGCATCTATCTCAACAATATTATGGTTCATTTGGGCCTTATCCATCATCTAATGTTTATAACAATTAATATGGATAGGGTTGAATATAGTTTAGCCAACTATTGTAAGAAGTTGATTTTGTGTCTATTCAAACACATCACTACACTTGTGGAAAGGAATTCAAATTTTGGAAGTGAATTAGAATCTAGGTTGTGGTTTCAAAGAGTTATGTATGTAGAGATATATGTACTCATCTAGTCCAAGGATTGAATTATCTAGGAAACATCACAGTGTTGATGTGTTTGTAATCCTATGGGTACTTTGTATTTGGGTGTTGTAATAATCCACTAGGTTGGAAGAATGTGTGAGTGTAATATTGTGTCATTGGAGATTAGTTTCAAGTTGGTGTAATCTATTGAATGAATAACTTATATGGATTTTGTTGAGTATATGACATAGTTTGATTATGAATTTATATCGATACAAGGAATCATTAATCAAGACCCCTAATCATCAATTCATAAAAATCTTAACCATTCAAAAATTCTTATTTAAAGTCATTTATGGCCTATAAATGTCCTCAAGAAATGTATATAGGTTGTTATTTGTTAATAATGTGGGCATGCATTGCATTATGAGTGGATGAATGCCCAAACACTAGATTAAAGATTTTATTTGTAGCTTGAAAATTAAAACATAAATTATTTCACAAAAATAAGTAAAGATCACTTGTCTAACTAGATCAATTAATATTTCATAGCACACGACCAACATGTATAAGTATATGAATTTAAGTACAATATATGGGTGTCTTGTTGAGCATATCAAAAAATGGATTTTCTATAAAATCTTGAATAATGTCAAACCAAGAGCTCTAGCTTGGCATGCCTCCCTATTTTCCATAACCATAACTTCCTAATAGTGTCATCTTAGTTAGAATAATATTTTCTATAAAGCCAACTGGATTTATAATGTTTTAATTGTATTTTTCTTGAGTTGAGTTTAAAATCCTAAGTTGATTTAAAAAACGTTTTTTATGTTTATTATTGTTAATTTGGGGTTTAGAATATTTTTAACATGTATAAATTAGAGGGGATATGAGAGGTTAACAAAGGGATGGGGAAGGGACAACAACGTAGGGTTAACAAGATCCATGATAAGTGGAGAGTTCAAACATGGGCACCCTGCCATAGTGGACTTGAATTTCATTTTGTATGATTTTTATAATACTTTAATGTATGTCCATACCTTGATCCAAATTTGTGATTTTGACATGCCTATAAAATGTTGGCCAACATTTTGAAGGTTTTCCCTTTTAACAAGCACATTTATCGATATTTTACAAAACATAACATTTAATGACACCACATTTTATTTAATGTATTTTATGTCTGTGATTGTATGGAGGAGAAAACAAGGGTGAGTTGCTTGTATTTTATACTTCTATGTCTCAAATTTACTTAAATTATTCTAGTAGGTTTTTCTTTGGTTCAAAAATTAATATCATGGGACCTTCATATTTAAAAATAGAACATATATATTCGTAGTAGATCATAAAAAATGAGAAAAATATTAAGTTCTAGGTCAATACAATGACTCCAACAGTGTGTGACATGAGTAATATGTGCATGTAATGGACATCGCGGTAATGATTAGCTATCAAATTTGTTAAGTATTGAGATAGAATTACTAGAATAGGTTTTAGTGATATTTAACTTGGGTTTTGAAATTCAAAAGTAGGTTAGATTACATATTTTTATGTTTTCATTATACATGGAACAGTGGGTTCCTCTCAAAGTAAACCTTGTGTATGGTATTTGTAAATATAATTATATTTCAATTATTATTTTATAAAATTTTATCTATAAAATCAATTTGTTTTCTATGCAACAAGGTATTCAAACAAATAAGATGTTGAGGATGACGAGTCCAATGAGGATGATGTTGGTGTCCTTGTTGGTGGTGATATTGATGATTAGAAGGAATAGAAGGGGGTGGATGATGAATAATGAATACATTTGTTTTTTATACATATAGTTATGGATATTTCATGTATAGTATATAATGTTGTTTAATGTTCATGATAAATATGAGTTTGATTTTTTTTAGGTGCCCTAAACAAGTATTTTGCTTCCTCTAAATAGGTTTCTATTTCCTATTTCTTATAATTGAATTATCTAGAATAAATACATTTAAAAAATAATTTTCCTAATTTCTCTTGGGATAGCATCTGTAAATGATCCTCTTTTCCTCTTATTATTCCCAAGTCTAAAAAAGTAAATATATGAATAAACCATAGCAAAAGATAAGAATGGATAATAATCCCTTCAATATTATGTAAAAATGGATATTGTGATTGATGACGATGGTCTAGTAAGAGATATAACCCCCTCAAATACTAAGGATAAGGAGTTTTTTAGATCCAGGGTCTGCAACCAAGGGAAATATTGAGAAAAATTAGAGATTTGACATTCCTATGTCTTCTAAAATTTCTAATATATTGAAAATATGTAAGTCTCAAAAAATTATGATTGAGAGAAATTTGGAGGAGAAACAAAAATATGAGGAGGGACTTATAGAATATAAAGAAAGTGATAAATGGAATACCTCTCTTGTTTAGGATTCAGATTAATTTTAGAAAAATTTCAAGTATAGGGATCCCCCTTGGGTATATGCACTAATCTTAAGATAATTTTGGATGAAATTTACACTTTGAAGGGAAATGGAAAAGTAAAATCCAAACTTAAATTCATTCAAGAAATTTGAATTTGTTAAAGTGTCACTTGAGGAAGACATAAATCTACTTTATGAATCTTATATTCATAATTTATTATTTCCAATAAATTCCCCCTCGAATGTGAACACTATTTTCATAGAAGTACACATAAGAATTGGAAAAAAAGGAAAAATTTTGGGTGACGAAAGATGATGAAGAAGACGACACAAGATTCAGATCAAGAGAAGGACAACATTGGAAATAGTGACGATGATTCCATCAAAGGGTTTTGTCCCTGTGGTTCCAAAGTTGGGGGATTGAATACTTCCATGGATTATGACTTAGATTGGTTAGAAGGTTTTTATACATATGGTAATTGAAAGGGTATTCCGACTCTAGTTACTGAATGCAAGCTACAAATTTTGACTAAATATTTAGTTACTGTATGTGATCTAGGAAATCCTTTTATCATATGGATCAAGGGGTAATGTTATATATTTAGCTATCATTTTAATGTAATCTGAGAAGAAGATGGAATACATATTTGATTCCAACCTTATAAGGTATTTTTCTGAATAAAAGAAGAAGAAAATACAAGTCATGTATGGTTCCTTTTGGGAAGCCTTCGAGATAACATATTGTTTATTTATCTCTTGTGTTGGATATGAACTGAGGAGGGGAATACTTTGTGAATAATTGGATGTGTGAGTTATGGATCTGGGGTGAAACAATGTTGGGAGGAATGAAATGATATCATTGTAGGTTTTAACCACTATGGTTTCCAAGTTGAGGGATTGAGGACTTTGACATCCTCAAATCTACATTGGTCAAATGATGAATTTGGTACATGATATATTATGAAGGGTTTTCTAGGGGATGTGATTATAGACCGGTTCATGACCATGATCTAGGAAAACCTTTTTCCTATGGCTTGAAGGGAAATTCTAAGGAAAATTTTATTCTCTTCAAATAATTTGAGATGAAGACGACGTGCATGATTGATTCCATCTTCATCAAATATTTTTTTCAAAGATAGGAAGAAGAAAATGGAAGACATGTATGACTCTTTGCGGAATGCCTTGGCATTCAATATTATTTTCCTATGTTAGGAACTCAAAATAAATAGACATTTACCCTTGATAAATTGAAAAAACATATGCCACAAGTCAAAAGGGTAGTGATTCCTTAGGATTTCATGACTAAGGAATGCAAGAGCTTGGAAAAGGGAGGTTTCTAAAATCGTGCTTTCAAAGTACTTGGCAAGGATTTAATAGATCTAATCACATATACCTAGTTAAAGGATGGTTTTTGGGAAAATATCGAAACTCGTAAGATAGAGAAAAAATCCTTTATCAAAATTGGTCATATGATGGGAACATGATTCATGTATAATCTTGGAAATAAAATTTGATAAATTCTGTGGTGGTTGGGGTGGTGGATGTTTTCTAGATTAGATTATATTATTTTCCATTGGAGTAGAGGCATAAGGAGATATTTGGAAAGATTGGTGTTTTTTGGGCGGGTTTTACCAACTTGACGCAAAACTATATGTATTGATGTTTTTTTGTGTGAATGCATATTAAATTACGATACAAGTGAAACTTTCCTCAAGTCATAATTTTAAATATCAGCGAAAAAGAGATTTTTCAACCCATTAAATATGAGAACGTAGTTAAGATTTGTCATATATTTTAGTTGCATGGATCATCACTAACACATAGAGACACAAAATTTTCCTCCCATTATCCAAATTTTTATTCAAAAAAGGTTTCTCTGAGGAGGTCATATGGAAAAAAGGGGTTTAGAAAATAAGAAAGAGATTCACTAATATGAAAACATTGATGTTAACTACAAAATTGAGCATTCATGTTGCCTTGATAGATAATATGGAAGCTTGGCCCACACAAGATCTATATACAAATTTTTATGGTACTCATTCCAAACGATTGATGGATACTGAAAAGAAAAATTAATGAAAATGCATTGAAGTGGAACCCTTGCGTTCTACTTGTACTCTTAGTACTTTGATAGAAAATACCGAATTTAAATCTTGGCCTACACTAGATCTTGATGCAAAATTGGATGGTACTCATCGCAAAATATTGATGACTATTGATGTGGGATTACAATTAAAGGTTTCCAATTTGGATGAGATGATGGAACAAATCTTGGAATGGAAAATGGTCTTTGACTTGTATTATAGTTTTAATAAAGGTTTCTTATCATGATTTGGATGAGATGATGGAACAAAGCTTGGAATGGAAAATAGTCTTTGACTTGTAACATAGTTTTAATAAAGGCTTCTTATCATGATTTGAATAACCAAAATGTTTTTATGGATTCTAAAACCATAAAAAGGGACTAGGATTTGAAAAAAAAATCCTTCTTTGTGTTTCCCAGACCAAGTTGGTAACGATTGATATTCCCTTTTATTCTCCTAGGGGTGAGAAGAAGGATATAAAATCAATGGTGGAAAATTTGGCTGCGGAACTTTTGGAGGCCATTAAGATGGGGTGTCAAAAGAAGATGGTAAAAAACATTTAATACTACCAATAGGAAGATCTTCATATGATTTGGGGGTGTCTCAACCCCACACAATCTCTCTAGGGATATGTAATTTTTTATTATTTTGGGGGGTGATGTTCTTACGATATAGTAAGGATGTTTGATATGTAGCAAATATATTTTAAAATAAGGGGAAATATGGTGGATATGAGTTGTAACAGTACGAGGTTTCAAATGGAGGGGAAAATAACTATATTTATACAAGGATGTGGGGTTACCTCAAATAAGGGAATGGGGGTTAGCTTAAAAGCAAGTATTCATTATTTTTTGAATGATTTTATGTTACCAGGAGAAATAATGGTGTAAAAAATTGTTGTGATTTTGGCGAACTTATGTTCCTTCTTTCATCAGTATATGTTTGAGAGGGGATGAATGTCTGTTTGGATATCATATTAGTAATAAGTAAAAATAAATATGGCGTTGGGGAGTGGTTAGTGGATCCTGTTAACATTTAAATAACTTTAGAAAAGGATATGGTAGAATTATTAGAGTTGAAATGCTCCACCTTCAACTATGATGAGTATTTTTGCTATTGTATGAGATATATACAACAAAATTACTTTCTTGGGATATTTTTATACAATAACGTTGGGTTTTTTTTCCCGAGTGCTTTGAGTGGAATGATGAATTTGTTTAGTCTCAATGCTTGTGGTATTTTTGTAGCATATTTGGGCAGCATTATTTTTTTTTCTTCATTTGGAACAGGTATATGAGTAAACTCATAAAATGATATGGAAGGATTCCAACGAAGACTAAAAAATTGATTTCTTGTGATTTTTTGGGGTTTTATTCTTTGATTCAAATAAGACAATTTTTTGGTAATGACGGGTTCAGTACTTCCGTTGCATAATTTGAGAGCATTGTTTTTAGATCTTCATTTGGAGTGAGTTATTACTCATTTTTGTATGAATCTTCATGTTGAAATGAAAGGGTGAGGGAATGACCAACCCTATTTTACCAATAAAAAAGGAACTACGAGTCCATATATGTATAATAATATATTTTCATTTTGTTTTTATCTGATCTATTAGATTTTGGGAAATGGGAACTTTTTATTATTATTGATAAAAGGTGAGAATCCCAAACCTACTAAGATCCTAACAAAACTAGAAGCCTTTATGGAGAACGAAAAATTTAGGAATTCAGTTTGAGAGAGAATAAGAGAGGTGATGGAGAGTTTTTGCATGGTTGAGACTGAATCCATTAGGAGGGTTCATGATGATTGTATTAATAAGTGTTATCTCTTGGATTCACCTTTAATAAGAATGAAGTAACTGCACTCTCCTCCTTATTTCTTATGCACACAAGAAATAATGGATTTATACTTTAATGCTATTTTAAAAACTTATAAAAATTGGATTGGCCTCAAGTTTTAGTTTTCCTCTCTCGTATATCTCATTGTAGAATGGAGATTGTACTTTCCTCTAGTAGAAAATAATACAAAAATATGTAAGAGTTTAAAGGTTTGTTTATCTCCGTCATATTTTTCACAAGTGTCCCTTATTACTCAAGATTGTTTTTTCAACATGAGCTTCATAAAAATTATCCATCCAATTATTCCTTACCATAACAATAGGAATTTAAGTTCTTTGGGTATTAGTTAAATTAGTTTGTTGCCCCATTTGTATTAGCTACAAAATAAGTGTTTAATTAAGTAAGTTATTACATCCTTAAATTAATTTTGTGGGCCTTGTTCTACTATAGCTTCTTGTTGTTATTTATTGTTCCCTTTGGCAACTTTTTTGGAGCATATAGTCTCTCATAGAAGCTCTTAGTGATATATAAAGCATAAATTTTGTAGATTATCATTTTAGTAGTGGTTGTAAATTTTTAAGTAGAAACCCCTCTTATAAGATAATATTTTTGGAATAAATGTCTTTTTGTGAACTTCTACAAAATGGTTTTGTGTATATTGGTATATCACCTTTGTATACCAGCACATCCTTTGTATTAGTGTATATTTAGATATAGTAGGATGCTCTTTAGTTACCTTTATTTCCATAATAGGTTGTATTAAAAAATTTATGCATGATTTTAGTAAAAATGGTAAGGGACCCTATAACCATTTTTACAAATCAAAACATTTTTTTAAGTGTTCCGATTAAAATCTTTCAATTTAAGTGTATTTTACATGTAAGTGTTATTAATTAACGTATAATAGAAATCAATTAGATAATTTATAATTTACCTTTTTATATAATTTTAAATTATGATTTATAATTCCTTTCTTAAAAAATTGAATCTTGATGCAATTGGTGTCACTCTACAAGTTATGCCATATTTTACACATAAAATGATGCAAAAAAATTTAAATTAGAAAAGTAGGAAATAAAAAATTCAAATTTTTTATGCAATTTTTTCTGATGCAAAAACAAGTACTACAAACAAATGAAGAAAATTGTATCAGTTAGATTGCTATATTAAAAAAAAAATCATGATATAGCATTAATTTTGTAATCTAATGATACATAAGTGACACAAATTGGAAAAATATATACTAGTGACATCGTGGAAGAATTAAATACCAAGTTACAGTTTATTTCAGTGTACTATCCTCAGATAGAGGGGAAAATAGTGGTAGTCAATAAACATCTTCATCATCTGTTGTGATGTTTAGTGGGAGAGAAGCCATGATTATGGGAATCAGTCTTACGTAAGGCTAACTTTTCTTACAAAAATTTAGTTAATAAGAACACTAGAAGAACACCATTCTACATTGTGTACATTAGTATTCCAAGAAATTTCACACAAGTTTGATATATTAGAGACATGAGTGGGAAGAGTGCAAAAACGTAATACTTCACAGAGTATACACATGGCATACATCAATGAGTGAGAGAGAAGTTGGAAAATAACATTATGAGATATAAGAAACATGTTGATCACATAAGAAGAGATATAGAATTAAAAATAGGTAACATGGATTTATCTCATTTTAGGAAAGAATGGTCCCCTAGAAGAGCGTATGATAAGCTGAAATGCAATAAGATCAAACCATCTAAAGTGTAGAGAATTTTTTATAGCAAATTCCTATAAGATAGTGGTCAACATTTTTCATGCCTCATTATAGAAGACTTGTACCCTTACTATGAAGGAAAAATAAGTGAAAAAAGTATAGATTCATAATCTTCAATTGTAGATTGGAGACAATAGTTACTCAAATGGGAGAAGATATTGAGATGGTAATTGATACCAATATCATCAATAAGGAAAGAGGGAAGAAGCAATGAGAATACTTGGTAAAGTGCAAGAATATAGAAGATGAATATGAAACATGGATGAGTGCATAGAAATTTTCTAAACATGGAAAATTCATTAAAGATCTCTCAAAAAATTCAAGAGAAAGGAGCTCATTGATCATTTCACTTACCTATGATATGTGATATATGAACATCCGGGATCACAAGAAATCCTACATCAACCAAAATAAGGAAGAAATAAGTGTTTGCAAGTTTTTTTAGTTGTGAGCTCATGTTTATGTTCTCATGCAAATATTTGCATAGTATTGTATTATGTAATATCTTGCAAATACAAGTTCAACAACATGAACTATGGAGATTTTTTTGTAGACACTCAATTTTGGTAACTTATGCTTGGGAAATGACAAGTTTTACTTTATATGGGAAAATAAATTCTCACATTGTAAGCCTTACACACACAAATGCATGTGTGTGTGTGTGTGTGTGTGTGTGTGTGTGTGTGTGTGTGTGTGTGTGTACATATAGATATATATATATATATATATATATATATATAGATATATAGATATATATATATATATATATATATATGTACATATAGATATATATATATATATATATATATATATATATATATATCTATATATATATATGTATATGTATATATATATATGTACATATAGATATATATATATATATATATATATATATACATATACATATATATGTACACACACCACACACACACACACACACACACACACACACACACACACACACACACACACACACACACACACACACACACACACACACACACACACCACACACATGCATTTTTTGTAGACACTCAATTTTGGTAACTTATGCTTGGGAAATGACAAGTTTTACTTTATATGGGAAAATAAATTCTCACATTGTAAGCCTTACACACACAAATGCATGTGTGTGTGTGTGTGTGTGTGTGTGTGTGTGTGTGTGTGTGTGTGTGTGTGTGTGTGTGTGTGTGTGTGTGTGTGTGTACATATATATGTATATGTATATATATATCTATATGTACATATATATATACATATATATATCTATATGTACATATATATATATATACATATACACACACGCACACAATATATATGCATGTGTGTGTGTGTGTGTGTGTGTGTGTGTGTGTGTGTGTGTATGTATATGTGTGTGTGTATATATATATGTATGTATGTATGTGTGTATATATATACATACATACATACATAACATCTCTCTCTCTCTCTCTCTCTCTCTCTCTCTCTCTCTCTCTCTCTCTGTCTCCGTGTGTGCACATACATACATACATATATACATATACATATGTATGTATGTATAATCTTGACTTTTTCATATTTGCACACTATTATGTCGTTCACCTAGAGAATATTAATTAAACTTAAAGTAGTAATTCATACTTAGGCATCATTACAAAACTTTACCTTAGCATATTATCTTCTTATCTAGAACCGTATAATTCAGGTACACAACGGACTACATTACTAACCAACTTATACAGTCATGCACCCTTCCATCTAAAGATTATTTTTATAATTTGAATATCTTATGTGTGTTATATCTTCCTTGGTTTACCTTAATGTGAATGTTTAACCTATTGAAGCAATATATAAAAAATTCAACAACACTTCATAATCACCTCACATTCTTTTGAGGTCCTATTACAAATATCAACACTAAATCACTTAAGGCTCTCCAAAACCTCCCTAAAGTAATTGCACATCATTTAGAGCACCACTACATCAGGTATGAAGCACTCAATTGGGTAAAAGAGTTTATCTTCCTCCATTTCCAATACTCATAGGTTCTAGAGCCATGTCTTATAAAGAGAAATTGTATTCTAAGAATTAGCAAAGGTCTTGAAAGAATAAAAATGTGTAGTCTAGTAGTTGAAGCACACCACATCACATTATTAATGTAACATGAATAGTATCTTCTCTATAGTTATTGATCAAGATAAATTTTGAAGTATATGTCTAATCTGATTGCTATTGCAGTAGTAAATAAAATATACAATTAAGTAAAGAAAGTAAGCCAAGCAAGGTTAAGCAAAAAAGTATAAAAAGCCTAAGTGTAAAAGAAGAAGTAATATGACTTAGTTGTTTTACAATTAATCCTAAACTATGCCAAAGTGCTGATTAGATGAACAGAGAGGGAGAAGCTCACATAGATCCTCAGAAAGTGTGCAAGTTGACGATCTCAATAGACTAGGGTTCCTAGAGAGGACATGGGTGCCTAACGGGAGGCCCTAGGCCTGTTTCTAGGTGCCCGTTCTACCGAAATTCTTGAAAAATATCCTTTGAGTGGTTGCTAGGAATTCATGGCTCTTCACAGTTGGTCACTATGGGGTCAAATCAAGATCACCGATCTCACAAGAAACCTGCAATGAAGTATAAACCTGCAAAACCCGCAAATACAGATCAAATCCTAAAAAATAAAGATGCAAAATGAGGGGTCGTACTATCCTCAATTGTCACAATGGTGATCTTATGATTGAGATATGCACTACATCTCAGACCTAATGTAGTTTTTGTGTGTGTGGAATCATTCCCTAGGTGGCTCTTGTGCACGTCACACTTGACAGTAAGAAAGTAAGCTAGATGTAAAGAAATGTAATAGATGTGTGTATGGAATAGAATGAACTTCCCTCCTATGAAGTGTATGTAGAATAACCATCCCTTGTGTCCCTTGGATGGTGTTATATGGATGCAATGAAGCTCTTATATGCTTGATAGATGTAACCATAGGTGGTGATAGCTAATGCTTAGTGATTGGTCTCTATTATGACCACATAACTTTATATTTATATGATTCACTTGTTTTAATTTCATATGAAAAGAACGATAACAAGATCGTACCAAGCCAAGAACAAAGATGATAATCAAACACCACGATCAATAATATGAAAGTAATTCGCCAGAATAGCTTTACATAAAACCTTTGGCAAACAAATGAGCAGCAATATCATATATTATTATGGAACTCAATACAATACATTGCGAATGGGCCTTGCTTAAATAGGTAAGGAATAACAATCTAAGAACCAGTTAAGGGTCGTAGATCAAGCCATAAATTAAGGAAATAACTAGTTATCAAAGAACTAGTCAAGACCATAGATTGAGGAGAGAACTAGACATCAAGGATCTAGTCAATACCATAGATCAAGGAAATAACTATACCTAACAACTAGATAATATCTCCTAATATCTAAATAAGATAAAAGAAATATCCACACACATAAGTGGGTGAGGATAAATACAATAAAGGTAAATAAAATACCTAGGTGAACCTGAGCTAAGGTAAATACCTACTCTAACATCGTAAATAACCCTGAAAGGCCAACTAATAAAAAGATAAGATGCTCAAATGGATAAAAAGGAATCAAAAAGATGTGAACAAATTAAATAGGGGTCAGGGGCACCCAAAGGGATGAGGGCACCTGGCGCTAGCATCCTATTGGTGTGTTGGTTTCCAGGATGATAAATGTCAAAGTATAAGAGGAAAACTGAGCAAATAAGGGTGTAAGACCAAAAGTGACAACAGAAAGCAAATAAGGTGGCCAAATACATGGGTTAATTAGTACTTTTTCTTACATAGGAATCATATGAATAGTACTATACAATTAGGAATGAATAGATACCCAAATTTGTGTGATGTTGTGTCTGACAATTATACTGATATTCTTTGTGTGAAGAGACATGAGAGCATACATAGGGGGATGACTAAATCACATACATTACTTGTACGTACACTTGAAGAACTATATGACACTTGATCGCACTTGAGGGGATGCAGTGAAACACTTAGAATTATTCAACATGGGTTGAATGCTAATGATATTCTAACATCACCCACACACTTGTTTCTCCTTTTTTAATCTTATGCTTTGATGAAGAGTATTGAAATTATCTAGGGTTGATAATTTTTATAGTTGTGCAAGATTGAGCAACATACAACAACACACATTTAAAGGAAAGTGAAGGGAAAGATAAATTGCACAAGCCCACTACACATAGGTCCCAAATCATATAGAATAATCCAATACCATATCATGTTCTAAGAAGAAATTTATATGGTATTGAATAAAAGGTGAGAATCCAAACCTACTCAGAATCCTCTAAAAAACTAAAATCTTATGGAAAGCTAAACAAATTTAGTAATTCAGTTTGAGAGAGAATAGAGAGGGATGGAGAGTTTTTGCATGGTTAGACTGAATCCTTAGGAGGGTTTCATGATGATTGTATTAATTATGTTCTCTCTTGGATTTCCCCTTTATCAGAATGAAAGTACTGCACTCTCCTCCTTATTTCTATGCACACACGAATAATGGATTTATTACTTTAATGCTATTTTAAAAACTATAAAAATTGGATGGTGGCCTCAAGTTTATTTTCCTCGCGGTATATCTCATTGTAAATGGAGATTGTACTTTCCTCTATAGAAATAATACCAAATAGGAAGAGTGTAAAGTTTGTTATCTCCGTCATATTTTTCACAATTGTCCCTTATTACCAAGATTGTTTTTTCAACATGAGCTTCATAACATTAATCCATCTCAATTATTCCGTACCCTAACAATCGATTTAAGTTCCTTTGGGTATTATTTCATTAGTTTGTTGCCCCATTTGTAATTATCTACAATAGTGTTTAATAAGTAGGTGTTACAAAATCCTTAAATTAATTTTTTTGGGGCCTTGTCTACGATAGGCTTCTTGTGGTTTATTTATTGTTCCCTTTTGGCAACTTTTTTGGAGCCTATATTCTCTCATAGAACTCTTAGTGATATATAAAGCTAAATTTGTAGATTAATCATTTTTAGTAGTGGTTGTCAATTTAAGTAAAACCCCTCTTATAAGATAATATTTTTGGAATAAATGTCTTTTTGTTGAATTCTAACAAAATGGTTTTGTGTATATTGGTATAATCACCTTTGTATACCAGCACCTCCTTTGTATTAGTGTATATTTAGATATAGTAGGATCGCTTTAGTTACCTTTATTTCCATAATAGGTTGTATTAAAAAGTGATGCATGATGTTTATTAAAAATGGGTAAGGGACCCTATTAAACCATTTTTACAATCAAAACATTTTTTTCCGTGTTCCGATTAGAATCTTTCAATTTAAGTTATTTTTACATGTAGTGTTATTAATTAACGTATAATAGAAATCAATAGATAATTTATAATTTACCTTTTTATATAATTTTAAATTATGATTTATAATTCCTTTCTTAAAAAATTGAATCTTGATGCATTGGTGTTGTCACTCTACAAGTTTATGCCATATTTTACACATAAAATGATGCAAAAAAAATTTAAATTAGAAAAGTAGAGGAAATAAAAAAGTCAAATTTTTATGCAATTTTTTCTGATGCAAAAACAAGTACTACAAACAAATGAAGAAAATTGTATCAGTTAGATTGCTATATTAAAAAACAAAACTCATGATATAGCATTAATTTTGTAATCTAAGGATACATAAGTGACACAAATTGGAAAATATATACTAGTGACATCGTGGAAGAATTAAATACCAAGTTACATTTATTTCAGTGTACTATCCTCAGATAGAGGGGAAAATAGTGGTAGTCAATAAACATCTTCATCATCTGTTGTGATGTTTTAGTGGGAGAGAAGCCATGATTATGGGAATCAGTCTTACGTAAGGCTAACTTTTCTTACAAAATTTAGTTAATAAGAATCACTAGAAGAACACCATTCTACATTGTGTACATTAGTATTCCAAGAAATTTCACACAAGTTTGATATATTAGAGACATGAGTGGGAAGAGTGCAAAAACGTAATACTTCACAGAGTATACCCATGGCATACATCAATGAGTGAGAGAGAAGTTGGAAATACATTATGAGATATAAGAAACATGTTGATCACATAAGAAGAGATATAGAAATTAAAAATAGGTAACATGGATTTATCTCATTTTAGGAAAGAATGGTCCCTAGAAGAGCGTATGATAAGCTGAAATGCAATAAGATCAAACCATCTAAAGTGTAGAGAATTTTTTATAGCAAATTCCTATAAGATAGTGGTCAACATTTTTCATGCCTCTTATAGAAGACTTGTACCCTTACTATGAAGGAAAAATAAGTGAAAAAAGTATAGATTCCTAATCTTCAATTGTAGATTGGAGACAATAGTTACTCAAATGGGAGAAGATATTGAGATGGTAATTGATACAATATCATCAATAAGGAAAGAGGGAAGAGCAATGAGAATACTTGGTAAAGTGCAAGAATATAGAAGATGAATATGAAACATGGATGAGTGCATAGAAATTTTCTAAACATGGAAAATTCAATTAAAGATCTCTCAAAAATTCAAGAGAAGGAGCTCATTGATCATTTCACTTACCTATGATATGTGATATATGAACATCCGGGATCACAAGAAATC
This sequence comes from Taxus chinensis, assembly GCA_019776745.2. Lineage (NCBI taxonomy): Eukaryota > Viridiplantae > Streptophyta > Pinopsida > Cupressales > Taxaceae > Taxus > Taxus chinensis. Next base: position 693,580,554 of record CM034148.1, read on the forward strand.
CTACATCAACCAAAATAAGGAAGAAATAAGTGTTTGCAAGTTTTTTTAGTGTGAGCTCATGTTTATGTTCTCATGCAAATATTTGCATAGTATTGTATTATGTAATATCTTGCAAATACAAGTTCAACACATGAACTATGGAGATTTTTTTGTAGACACTCAATTTTGGTACTTATGCTTGGGAAATGACAAGTTTTACTTTATATGGGAAAATAAATTCTCACATTGTAAGCCTTACACACACAAATGCTGTGTGTGTGTGTGTGGTGTGTGGGTGTGTGTGTGTGTGTGTGTTGTGTACATTAGATAGATATATATATATATATATATATATAGATATATATATCTATGATATATATATATACTATGGTACATATCGACTATCTATATCTAGATCTCTATATATATATTAGATATATATATCTACTATATCTATTATGATATCTGTCTAGTATATATATAGCTGTACATTAAGATAATATATCTACTATATATATATATCCATATCCTATATAATGACACACACACACACCACACACACACCCCCACACACACACACACACACACACACACACACCACACACACACACACAACACACACACACACCACACACACACACATGCATTTTTTGTAGACACTCATTTTGGTAACTTATGCTTGGGAAATGACAAGTTTTACTTTATATGGGAAAATAAATTCTCACATTGTAAGCCTTACACACACAAATGCATGTGTGTGTGTGTGTGTGTGTGTGTGTGTGTGTTGTGTGTGTGGTGTGTGTGTGTGTGTTGTGTGTGGTGTGTGTGTGTGTACATCTATATGTTATATGATATATATATCTATATGTACATATATATATAACATATATATATCTCTAGGTACATATATATATATATACAGATACACACACGCACACATATATATGCATGTGTGTGTGTGTGTGTGTGTGTGTGTGTGTGTGTGTGGTATGTATATGTTGTGTGTGTATATATATTGTATGTATGTATGTGTGTATTATATACATACATACATACATACATCTCTCTCATCTCTCTCTCTCTCTCCTCTCTCTCTCTCTCTCTCTCTCTGTATCCGTGTGTGCACATACATACATACATATATACATATACATATGTATGTATGTATATCTTGACTTTTTCATATTTGCACACTATTATGTCGTTCACCTAGAGAATATTAATTAAACTTAAAGTAGTAATTCATACTTAGGCATCATTACAAAACTTTACCTTTAGCATTATTATCTTCTTAGCTAGAACCGTATAATTCAGGTACACAACGGACTACATTACTAACCAACTTATACAGTCATGCACCCTTCCATCTAAAGATTATTTTTATAATTTGAATATCTTATGTGTGTTATTATCTTCCTTGGTTTACCTTAATGTGAATGTTTAACCTATGGAAGCATATATAAAAAATTCAACAACACTTCATAATCACCTCACATTCTTTTGAGGTCCTATTACAAATATCAACACTAAATCACTTAAGGCTCTCCAAAACCTCCCTAAAGTAATTGCACATCATTTAGAGCAACCACTACATCAGGTATGAAGCACTCAATTGGGTAAAAGAGTTTATCTTCCTCCATTTCCAAGTACTCATAGGTTCTAGAGCCATGTCTTATAAAGAGAAATTTATTCTAAGAATTAGCAAAGGTCTTGAAAGAATAAAAATGTGTAGTCTAGTAGTTGAAGCACACCACATCACATTATTAATGTAACATGAATAGTATCTTCTCTATAGTTATTGATCAAGATAAATTTTGAAGTATATGTCTAATCTGATTGCTATTGCAGTAGTAAATAAATATACAATTAAGTAAAGAAAGTAAGCCAAGCAAGTTAAGCAAAAAAGTATAAAAGCCTAAGTGTAAAGAAGAAGTAATATGACTTAGTTGTTTTACAATTAATCCTAAACTATGCCAAAGTGCTGATTAGATGAACAGAGAGGGAGAAGCATCACATAGATCCTCAGAAAAGTGTGCAAGTTGACGATCTTCATAGACTAGGGTTCCTAGAGAGGGACATGGGTGCCTACGGGAGCCCTAGGCCTGTTTCTAGGTGCCCGTGTCTACCGAAATTCTTGAAAAATATCCTTTGAGTGGTTGCTAGGAATTCATGGCTCTTCACAGTTGGTCACTATGGGGTCAAATCAAGATCACCGATCTCACAAGAAACCTGCAATGAAGTATAAACCTGCAAAACCCGCAAATACAGATCAAATCCTAAAAAATAAAGATGCAAAATGAGGGGTCGTACTATCCTCAATTGTCACAATGGTGATCTTATGATTGAGATATGCACTACATCTCAGACCTAATGTAGTTTTTTGTGTGTGTGGAATCATTCCCTAGGTGGCTCTTGTGCACGTCACACTTGACAGTAAGAAAGTAAGCTAGATGTAAAGAAATGTAATAGATGTGTGTATGGAATAGAATGAACTTCCCTCCTATGAAGTGTATGTAGAATAACCATCCCTTGTGTCCCTTGGATGGTGTTATATGGATGCAATGAAGCTCTTATATGCTTGATAGATGTAACCATAGGTGGTGATAGCTAATGCTTAGTGATTGGTCTCTTATTATGACCACATAACTTTATATTTATATGATTCACCTTGTTTTAATTTCATATGAAAAGAACGATAACAAGATCGTACCAAGCCCAAGAACAAAGATGATAATCAAACACCACGATCAATAATATGAAAGTAATTCGCCAGAATAGCTTTACAATAAAACCTTTGCAAACAAATGAGCAGCAATATCATATATTATTATGGAACTCAATACAATACAGTGCGAATGGGCCTTGCTTAAATAGGTAAGGAATAACAATCTAAAATCTTGTCAAGGTCGTAGATCAAGCCATAAATCATGGAAAGATCTAGTCATCAAAGAACTAGTCAAGTCCATAGATTTATGAGATAACTAGACATCAAGGATCTAGTCAATTACCATAGATCAAGGAAAGAACTATACCTAACAACTCGATAATATCTCCTAATATCTACATAAGATAAAAGAAATATCCACACACATAAGTGGGTGAGGGAAAAATACAATAAAGGTAAATAAAATACCTAGGTGAACATGAGCTAAGGTAAATTACCTACTCTAACATCGTAAATTACCACTGAAAAGGCCAACTAATTTAAACCAAGATTTGTATGCATCATAATGGATATTTGGAATCAAAATATTTCCAACTAATTAAATAGGGGTCAGGGGCATCCAAAAGGGGATGATTTTACCTGGCGCTAGCATCCTAGTTGGGTCTTGGAATACAGGATTTAGTTATTCGTCAACAGTATAAAGAGAAAACTGAGCAAATTTGAGGATTTTTGACCAAATTGTTGACAACAGAAATCTATTTTTTCGTGCACCATATACATGGGTTAATCACCACTTTTTATTAAACTAGTGAGATCATAAAAATAAAAAATGAAGCTCCACTACAATTTGGATATGATATTGATACCCAGTTCTAGTGTGATGTTGTGTCCAAACATTGAATACTGATAATGTGGAGCATGTGGATCTCAGATGATATGAGAGCAGAGGATAGGAAGAAGGATGACTAAAATCACATTGCATAACTTGATTCAGAGTGCACTAGCAGGATTGTATGTTATCCCCATGTTATGATCATCTAAATTAAGGGGAAATGCATTTTTAAAAAAACTTACACTTATTCATACATGGGTTGAATGTCACCAATGATATTCTAACATCACCCACACATTTAGCTTACTACTTAAATAATCTTATGCTTTAATTAAGATTATTCATAATCCATCTAATAACATATAATAACCATGTGTAGGTTGTGCAAGATTGAGCAACATACAACAACACACATTTAAAGGAAAGCTGAAGTTTCGGAAAGATAAATTGCCACAACTTGTCCCACTACACATAGGTCCCAAATCATATAGAATAATCCAATACCATATCATGTTCTAAGAAAATTTATATGGTGTTGAATAGATAGTTACATTAGTGGAAGTTTCAAAGATGAAACATTTTTAGGGTTAAAAAAGTTCATCCATCGTAATGTTTGTACACTCATGTCCTCCATGTACCATCCTCTGCATAACTAAGTACTTATCCCTTGTTATATTTCAAGAAATCATATTATCATTATAGCATAGTTACAAGTATTAATGTGTTATTCTAAATGTGCATGGAACTTCTCCGCATTTCATCCCGAATCCCAGTAAAACATTTAATTGAAATGAAGTATCGATACTAAGAATTATGTAGGATAGTCTTAGGTCCAACTTGGATGTGTAATGTGATGGTTCCTAGGTATGTGCAAGTAGTTGAATCATATCCCCCGAATAAAAGTGGATTTCTTAGAAATTAGATAATCATTAATGCCCAATTGTTTGAGAAGGGAATGTGCAAATAGGTTGATGTTTCTTGATCCATTATCAATAAGTACATGTTTAATGCTAGTGGCACTAATAATAGTGGTGATAAGTAAAGGCACACATGCATTTTCATTAATAAATGTCGATATGTCCTCATTAGTGAATGATATAGCACATGGAAAATGTTTGAGAGACTGAATGAGGTGTGTAAAGGATACCGAAGAATTATCACTTTCTATAATGAAGTAAAAAAAGGATGGTCTCTAATGTTTGACAAAAAAATTAGGGGCATTACACAATAATTCATAGAGGGATATTTTGACTGGTGTATTATTTAGTTGTTCAATGATATCATAACCCTTATAATAAGTAGGAGGAACAGAACTTAGTGATAGGTGGTGAAATAGAGATGAAAGTGGAGCTGTTGGAGGATGAGTGCAGTGAGAAGTTACTACATTAATAGAAGGATCACCACCCTAGGTGTAATAAAGAGAGGAGGATGTTGAGTACGAACTTGCATGAAATTAGTAGCAGTAGTAACCATGCATGAAACCTTCAGTGGGTACAACAAGAAGGATAAGGACGATTGAATCATGACTTGATAAAGTGAAGACATACTCAGAAGAAAAGGGTTTGATCAATCAGGTTAACCAAAATGATTAATATAAAATGTGAATTATATGCCTAATCATATTTTTATTGCAGTAATAAATAAATATACAATTAAGTACAGAAAGTAAGCCAAGAAAGGTAAGAAAGAAAGTATAAAACCCTAAGTGTAAAGAAAAAGATAAGATGACTTAGTTGTTTCATAATTAATCTTGGAAATGTGCCGAATTTCTGACACTGGATGAACAAAGAGGGAAAAGATTTCCACATTACAGAGCCCCAAAAAAGTGTGTGAACTGATGATTTTCCTAGACTAGGGCACCTGGAGAGGGACATGGGTGCTTGCAGGTGCCCTAGGCCTATTTCTTGTCGCCCTATGTTTGTTGAAATGCTCAGGAAAGCTCCTCTGAGTGGTTGCGAGGTATTCACTTAATATTCTCTTTTTTTCACTATGAGTTCACACTAAGATCAATGAGCTCATTAGAAACCTGCAATGAAGTATAAACCTGCAAAACCCTCAAATAGACATCAAAACCTAAAAAAAGAAAGATGAAAATTGACTGGATCAGACTTTCCTCAGTTGTCATAATGGTGATCTTACATGACTAACCATTGCATTACATCTCAGACCCAATGTAGTTCTATGTGTGTGATTGTGGATTCGTGCCCTAGGTGGCTCTATGCATGTCGCACTTAATAGTGATTAAGTAAACTAGATGTAAAGAAATGTAATAGATGTTGCATGGAATAAAATGAACTTCCCTCCTATGAAGTGTATGCAGAGTAACAATCCCTTTTGTCCTTTTGATGATGCTAGATGGATGAAATGGAGCTCTTAGATTCATGATAGATGTAACCTTGGGTGGTGATATCTAATGCTTAGTGTTTGGTCTCTTATTATAATCACATAACTTTATATTTATATGATTCCCTTGTTTGAATTTTGTAATTAACCCCGAAAAGGCCGACTAATAAAAAGATAAGATGCTCAAATGGATAGAAAGGACCTGTGAAAAGATGTGAACAAAGTACAAAGGGATCAGGGCTGCTTAGAGAGGACGAGGGCACCTGATGTTGGATTCTTGGATGGACGTTGTTTTCCAGGGTGATAAATGTTGTAGTATAAAGAGGATAGCTTGAGAAAGTAAGGGTGTAAGACCAAAAGTGATAACCTTAGAAAGCAAATAAAGGTGGCCAAAGACATGAGTTAATTATTACTTTTCTTACTTAGGAATCATATGAATAGTAGTATGAAATCATGACTAAATAAATACCCAAAGTGCGTGATTTTGTGTCTACATTTGACCCCCACTTTATGTTGGTGAGCGGAGAAGCTCGGTAATATAAATAGATAGAGATTCTTACTAATAATCATGTAGATTGATGTAGAAAGAGTGTGCTGAGGGAAAAGACAAAGTGTGGAGTGATAAAAGGGTGAATTTTGGATGTTGAGGAAAAATTGAAAAAGTGATGATGAAAATGAACCTAAGGCAGATATGCATGTGTAGATGTCATTATGTGTCTATTGTTGATGTCGACATTGATGTTGTTGATGTTGTGAAGTGATATTGACTACCTCTTCCCATATAGAAGGACCTGCAAAAGATAAGAATTGGGAACAAGTAGTCAAGTACATCATGTATATGATCAAAATGTGCAAAAATCCTGTGTAAGGAAAGTATGTAAAATATGAAAATGTAAAAAAGGAACATGTGCACCTGATCCGTGATGAGAAAAGAGTGTATAAAGGATCTTGAAGATGTTGTAGATGAACAAGTTTTTCAGGCAATTTCACGTCATTTGTACCAGATGAGGGTTTTTGGGGTGATCTCATGCCATTGTCATGGAAGAAGTGTAGGGAGAAAAATATGGAGTTATCCTCCAACCTTTAACGGCTTCCCTCAATGTAGAACACTTGCAGATGGTGTGTAAAATTCAAACAATTCGATCCAACACATAAAGTGTGTAATACATGCATGCCGAAATGCTAAGGAATGTGTGCCCTATAAAATTTGTTGGGTGGAGTTCATGTAGACTATGTTTAACTTCCAATTGTTGTGTAATTGTCTCCTGGTTATAGGCGTCTAGGAAGGGTTGTGTTGTGCTAAGGACCCAAGTCTAATTTTGAGCCTTGAAACTTTAAAGGATGCGATTTTTGTTGATCAGAGAATATTTGTTAGAGAACACACAAAGAGTCCACGTGGGAGAGAAGGCCAGGATCAAGGGCACGGAGGGGCAGGAAGAACCCGTGCGATGGAGGGCAAGTTCAGCTTTCAGGACTTAGCCAATTTTGAGCATGAAGACCTATTTTTAGAATATGGCATGTGGAACACACCAATGATGTGATGTGTGCCATGCATTGTCTATCTTTGGAGGATCGGATCGAAGTGTTTCGCATGGAGATGAGCTAAGAATAGGATTGACACTTCAGTTAACTAGTAAGAGATCTATAGATAGCACACTTGCATGTGTGGCTATGCCTGTAAATGGTGCGTGGCTATTAATAACATGCGTCCTATTTCTGGAATAGATAAGCTGGTGAAGGGAAAGTCCCCACCCTATATATATATATGATGTGAAGTACATAGTAGTGGTGGTGTAATAGAGATTATACAGAGAGATATGTGTGATGGACGTATGGAGGTATAGATATATATATATATATATATTATATATATATATATAGATATACGCATATGTCTGAATTACTGTAACAGATCCATACGCACATTGGTATAGATTGACATTATTATAAGGGAGATTCTATGTTTATTAATAGATGGAAGATATTGGCTGAATCTAAGTTTCATTATGTGTGTAATTGAGTAGTGCATGTTATTGATTCAATCATGATTACTGTTTAAAGCTTGTTCTTTCATAGATATGAACGTAGCATGCATTGTAGAATGATGGATTAGTTATGAATCTATATGTTTCTTCCTTTATCACGCTAACATCCTGTTACAACAACCCTAAAGAGGGACCTGGTACCTTTGTGCACTTTGGGTGAGTGCTCAGTCTAGGCTGAGTGATGTGCCAGTGTGACTAGGGTGTTATCTGGTAAATTCTAGGTTGTATCATTGGTTCCATTGCTGGGACCTCTTTTTTAGTTATTTTCAGGATGGTTCATGCGATGAAGACATACCGGTTAACTCTAGCAAGTATTGAGGAATGGATACATGATCTAGAGGAAGAATATGCACGGTGGGTTCAGCAGTGGATCTAAGTTTAACACATGCACTTGGGTAGAATAGAATTTGTATGACAGATTATATGAGAGTTTTTTCACTATCTTTCCATTAGAACTATATGAGTGGCTTACTACTTATGCATCTCAGTGGAATTAGAGGTATCACACACTTGTCTGGACATAGGAAGAATTTCAGGCCCTTTATGATGTTGATCTGATCTGGACTCGCACTGTGGATACGTTGGTTTCATGGTGTTATAAACAGTTATATTCTAGAATATTTAATTTTGACATACTCTTTCCCGGAGGTAGCTGAATTCCAGTTTTTTTGTGGTATCCAAGAGGAGCATATTTGCAAGGTATTCCATTGGCGATCAAGATCTTGATGGTAACTTTGAACCTGGAGAGTAAATTGATGGCTAACTAAACTTCACCATGCACGAGGGTAGGAACAGGTTTGGTGAAATATGGTAGACCTAGTGGCAGAGAGGCAGAGAGAGGACATGCGGCTTAAGTATAATGAGGTGCGGGAGAGGGAGATAGAGAAGCAGTGTTCCATTGTAGAAAGTATGGCGTTGAGGAGAGAGATGGCTCGTGAAGGATTTACAGCTCACGTAGAAGATGTGGAGCCAGAGCATCAAGGAATCCCCCATCTTGTAAAGCATGATAGAGACCCCCCTTCGGGCCTCACACAAAAGTGCACCAACAGAGACTACCTGGACCATGGGCACGCATCTTAATCCACCTAGTGACCTAGCCCTTACGCTTGGTTTTTCAGTATCTAGTACGACAAGTAACCAGCAAGCTAACTTGGGAAGTAGGAGAGCAGGAGTAAGTCAGTGATCAAGTATGTCAAAGGTGGGACAGACAGCTTCAATGTTATTTGTAGGAATATTCTTAGGCACATCATCCGCATAGAATGTGAGTGCACAGAATTTTAGATTCACCTCTAGAAGTGGAACTACCTCACAGACTGTAGGGGTTTAGTATAGTACTACTATCAGAGCACATGGGAGTACATCTACAGGTCCTATTCCAACTATAGGTGCAGGATTAAGAGGTATAGGTGGTTCTAGTTCCATTGGATCTGGTGGTTCTAGAGGTAGAGGGAACACAGGAGGTTCCAGATCAGGTGGTCAAGGTCCGCAACAACCACAAAATATCTATATGGAGATGTCTCTTCATATCTTGAAATATAGAAATATAGAGGATGTTGTTGAACATGTGCATATGTGTAAAATCTTGTGGCATGCTAAAGGGATCATGACTACTGAGTGTAAGGCAAGTCAATTCGCTACTACATTACAGGGACGTGCACATAGCTGGTATAGGAAGTTTGAACCTGATCAAACTTGCATGGATTATGTAGCATTGAAGGATGCTTTCTTGAAAGATTTCCATATCCCTGAGTTTGAGCAGAAGAGTATAAGTGCGCTCAAGGATATCAAGCAAGACACTACTGAGAGTGTATGTGAGTATGATGCTCATTTTAAGACACTTCTATCTAAGCTATCCTATGATATTCACGCTAGCCAGCATGCACAATGGTTCGTTGGAGGATTGATTACACCATTTAGAAGGGTGTTGACACAAAAGACATACATTGATCTGCACGAAGCACTGGAAGAAGCTTTGCATGCTAAGGCAGTTGGGAGCATTGACACTGGTGTTAGTCCATTCTTAGAGGCACAAATTGCAACTATGGAAAATCAGTTAGAGAAGCTATTAGCAAATTCAGCCCATGAAATGCGCTCAAGGAATTTGGTGTACAGATTGTGAAGTGGAAGGTCACACCAAGGATAGTTTCCCTCATAGATCTATACGCTCATTACTATTGGATTGTAAGATCTGTCATTTGAATCATTATGCTAGTCAATGTCCTTTGTTATAGCACACGATAAGGAAGAATGTATCTTGCTTTTGCAAAATTTACAGGTCCACTACCCATGATATTGAGGATTTCCAGCTGATTGGTTAGATCTAGGATGTTACAGACATTGGGGTACGATAGGAAAGTGTAACAGATAATTCTAAGGGTAAGAATGAGCACCAAGATTGGGATCATAATCAAATGCGCTATAACAGGAATGAAGGGCATTTTGCAGGAGGTCATGGAAGGGGACGTGGATATCATGGTGGATATGGAGGACGAGGCCATGGTGGAGGAAGAGGTGAGTTCCCTCATGGAACATGTTATACATGTGGATATCTTGACCACTATAGGCACAAATGTCCTCAGAATATTGCATGTTCTTTCTTTGGAAAGAACCATAGCTATGAAGAGTGCTCCGAACTTATATGAGCATCTGAGTAAGTAGCATAAGTAAGAAAACAAAGGCACTAGGTAGAATTCAGTGCGTGGTAGAAGATCAGTGGATGCCCAAGATAGCAGAAGGACCTGAGGCATTGATAGTGAAGATTAATACATGTGCTGAAGCGGCGCGCGCTGAAGCAACACGCACTAAAGCGGCACGCGCAAGAGAGGCATTGCACCAGAAGCCTATGATCACCAAGGAGGAGGTTTTTCATGCAAGGTACCCAGATCCTGCTCATTAGAAGGAAGTTTACCATGATACCATGGAAGTCTAAGGAATCTTCAGGGTGAGATACAGTACCTAAAGGAGCAGAAGAAAGCATTAGAGACAATCCAAACTAATATCGATGATCTACGAGAAGTGTAAAAAATGTTGTGCCAGGAGAACATTATCCCATTATTAGGAAATTGGTTAAAGGGGAACACTCCACACGCAAGTCTTGAGACCAGACGACAGATTATGTATGCAAATCTTCCCCCTGATAGCATTGACTATGACAAAGAAATTACTCTGAATGTTGTTGTGGATGGGTGGTTGTTGAGCAACATATTGATTGATACAGGTGCGGAAGTAAATGTGCTTACATTAGATGCATGGGTACAAATGGGGAGGCCTCCATTGCAGCCATCATCTAATGTGTTGTTTATGGAAAACAAGACTAAGGCCACTCCCATAGGAGTTTTGAAAGATGCATATATAACTATACAAGGGACCAAGTTCACTGGGGATTTTGAGGTATTAGCACTTCCAGAAGTAGACAATTTTCTAGCCCTACTTGGACGCCCTTGGTATTATGCTGAATAATGCTGACTTGAGATTCAATAAGGGGTATATAAGCTTTGAAAACAAGGAGGAAAGGGTTTTGATACCTTTGACAGATGGGAAGTCTACACCATATGTTGAGCCTCTAAGTGAGGAGGACTTAAACAGAATTTATGTACGCATTATTCAAGACCCAGAGGTCAATGAGCTATCAAAAGAAGGCATCATATAGTGGGAGGATTCTAATTCTATTAGTGATACTACTAGTATTGCTTTCGACAATTGGGCTCATGGTACATATGAATTAGTAGGGCACGAGGTGAAAAGTGTGGTTACGTGTAAGAATGGACTTCATTCGATTCAACGGATACGTAGCACAATACCTTGGTATATAGGGGCTAAAAGATCTTCTTGCATTTTTAAGGCCATGAAAACATAGTGGATAGATCAAATTAAGAGAAGAGATATGTTAGTATATACCTTGCGCGGGAGAGCAAGTGCTCTGGTGGGTAGTCCACTAGAGATAATCTTATAAACTTGGAAAGAGATTGGAGTCGCTTTGTCTACTAGGTTTGTAAGGAAAAATGCACCTATGCAGATCTGTACTTATCATGGTGATCAACCTGTTCAGCATCACATTCAGCAGTGTGAGAGACTCTGGATAACACGACAAGAAGCATTACCACCTTCACTCTGGGGTGCATAGATTATATTCTATGCTACAAGGATGTGCACGAGCCTGGTACGTATATGCAGAACTACATAGAGAGACTGGGAACTAGAAATATTTGATTGCAGGAATGATCTAGACCTTTGACTACTCCTCGAATAAACCTCCCGTAGAAGAGGCATTAAAATTTGTCAAGCGCTTAACTATGGGAGATAGTGTAAAATATGAAGAGCATATTCAAGAATTATTTGGTGAGACAGATTCTGGAGCACGTTTTGAAAAGGAAGAAGAAATGGAATCCATACTACTTGAATGCTTGCCTTGAGAAAGAGAAAGGAAATATGGTTTACATCGTGGATGATGAGGAAGTTGAGAACCTGGATATTGAACATTCACAAGGGGTGAACGAGGTCTTGGACAATGCAGACATGGATACGCGTGCCTATCACAAACCCATGAAGACAAAGAAGGTGAATATAGGTTCAAAGGCTGAGCCTAATGAGGCCATAATTGGAGACTACTGGTCAGACTCGGAGGTAGCAAAGATCATTGAGTTACTCAGGGATTATCATTACTTATTCCCTTGAGGGTATCATGAACTTAAAGGCGTGCATGAATCACTTGGGGAAATGAAGATAAAGCTTAAGGACGGTGCACGCCCAAGTTAGAAAGAGGCCTTACAGAATGAATCCTAATTTGCACGAAAAGGTAAAAGAAAAGATTGATAAAATGTTGAAATTTGGAATTATCAAGTCCCTTGATGAGTCATAATGGGTTAGCCCAATGGTGATCAATATCAAGAAGGATGGACAAATTAGAATATGTGTGGACTACAGGGAGCTGAATGCCGCATGCGTCACATATTCATTCCCTACGCCATTCACTGAGGAAATACTAGGAGTTACATGGCGCAAAATATATTCCTTCACAGATGGGTTTTTCGGGTATCATCAGGTTAGGATTACTCGGGAAGATCAAGAAAAGACAACATTTACTACTAAATGGGGTAATTTTTGCCTATACTGTGATGCCTTTTGGATTGAAAAACATGCCTGTTGTATTCTCGTGCACATAGTTGTTCAGGCAATCAAATACTTTATTCACAAATTCTTACAGGTTTACCTAGATGATTGGATGGTATATGGCTTGTGAAAGATCATTGTGACAATTTGCGCTTAATGTTTGAACGGTACAGACAATTGACTATCTCTTTGAACATCAAGAAATGCATATTTTCTATGCCATTTGGGATACTATTAGGACATATAATCTGCAAGGAAGGTTTGTTGGTTGATCCAGCTAAGGTTGCAGTCATTTTAGGCCTGGAAGCACCTACTAGTCAAAGTGAGGTGCGTGGATTGTTAGGTCATACAGGATATTATAGAAAATTCATCAAAGGATATGCCAAAATTGTTGCACCCTTAGAAGAATTACTGAAGGGGAAATGTACATTTTATTGGGGAGAACCACAACAATGCACGTTTGAGATATTAAAAGAGAAACTTATTACCACACCCATTCTGTGACTTTCCCTCATGTGATAAACAATTTCATGTGCATGTGGACGCTTCTGGCATGGCCATTGGTGTTGTGTTAGCTCAACTTGGTGAAGGTATTGTAGATCATCCAATCTATTTTGCTAGTAGGAATCTGATTTCTACTGAACATAATTATATAACTATAGAGTGTGAAGCTTTGTCAATGATTTATGCATTGCACAAGTTTTGAAAATACTTGTTAGCAACACCATTTGTGTTTTATACAGATCACATGGCATTGAAGTACTTGGTAAACAATCCCGTCTTATAGAGGCGCATATGCAGATGGGTACTCCTATTTCAAGAGTTTGACTTCACAGTTGTGGTGAAGCCAAGGAAAATCAATTCTGGACCAGACCATTTATCTAGAATCAACTTAGGAGAGGAAGCACAGAAAATTGAAGAAACCATGCTAGATGCACAGTTATATGGGTTACAACGCGTGCCCATGGAATTAGAAGACATTGTTGTCTTTCTATGAATAGGTATGGCACCAGAAGGAATGAAAGCATTAGAAAAGAAACAACTTGCTATACGTGTGGCACCGTTTATGTTAATCAGTGGTGACCTTTACAAGCTAGGAAGAGATGAAGTATTATGTCATTCTGTATTAGAGCATGAGCGCTAAGGATATTATAGAAGAATCCCATGGTGGTATTGCAAGAGGCCATTATGCAGGTGATGTGACTGCCCAGAAGATCCTACTTGCTGGATTATGGTGGGAGACATTGTATAAGGACTGTAAAGAATATTGTAAGGCGTGTGATCATTGTCAGCACCTAGGAAAACTAAGGCAAAGAGATGAGATTCCTTTGAGATAAATTACTAGTGCCGAACCATTCGAGAAATGGGCCATTGAATTTGTAGGACATATTTCACTAGCCACACGTAGGACTAGATCATGCTATATCATTACTTGTATAGATTATCTCACATGGTGGGTAGAAGCAGCACCTACGGAGGACTGTAACAACAGCTACAAGTAGCTAGGTTTCTAATGGGAGAATGTTCTTACAAGATATGGATGTCCTTTAAGCTTGACAAGTGATAGGGGTACACACTTTTGGAATGAGACAATCATGGGTCCTATTAGATGAGTTTATGGTTGCACACCATAAAACTACTCCCTACCATCCTTAGGAAAATGGAACTGCTGAGGCTTTCAACAAGATTTTGAGCCAAACTTTGACAAAATTTTGTTGATGGTGGAAGAAAGGACTGGGATGAAAAAGTGTTAGCTATTCTTTGGGCATATAGAACAAATTACAAGAGATTAAACAAAGCCACACATTTTTAGTTGGTGTTTGGCATGAAAACTATTCTCTCTATAGAATTTATGTTACCTTCTTTGTGAATTGTGTGCACTGGAGGTCTAGTTGATGAATAGGATTTTAGAAGAGTGTATCGAAGAAGATGATTCAATTGGATGATGAGCATCGAGGCATGGAAATATGGAGTTAGAAGTAGGAAAAAGGCCAGGCAGAAAGGCATGGCATGACATAAACATAAGGGATAAGAAGTTTGAGATTGGACAAATGGTACTTCTTTATGACTCAAAGTTCTTGCGCCATCTAGGCAAGCTCAAAGTACATTGGTTGGGACCACATGTCATCACTTATATACTTGAATCAGGTGCTTTATCAGTTAGAAGCACATGATGGAACATGGCTACCTGGTTACTTTAATAGGAGTAGGCTAAAGCCCTACTATAAAAAAGTCTTCTTGGTGTTTGTAATAAGGTAGCATTGCCATTTAGAGTAGGTTTTCAATTATGTATTTCCTTAATGTATTTCCTTCATTTTTGCTATGCTTTATTAATTCAGTTGTTGTTCTTGTGTAATAAGCGCGCTTGCACGCATGAAGCTAATTACTATGTGAAGAATGTTTATGCGTAGAGGAATACACATACCTTTAGTGTGGGGTGGTTGTAGTTATCCAGGTAAAATACTATGGGAATTGAAAGGTGAAAGGCATAAGCTACTATGGGTGTGCTTTAAGTCAAAATAAGATCGCTTCACAAAATTGACCAAGGATGGAGATGAATGAAAGAACATTATAACATGAGGTAAGTGAAGGCCATGATAACTACCAAGGAGAAGGTACAGTGATGAGGTACTTGGGTGCAAGGGCGTGTGTTGAAGAGAATTCTATGACCATAGGCTAGGAAGGTGCACTAGAAATTTATAGTTGGGGTGTGGAGATGTACACGCACGAAAATAATGAATTTGGTCAATGAATGAGGGGGATATTTGGTAGGTGAAGAAGCAATAGAATGAATCAAAATTTGAAAAAAATTATATAAGGATGGAATGCGGATTCATTATTACCATCACGACCAAGAGTATTTTAGGAAAGAGCCAAGTGAAAAGAGTTGAGTGATCAGGATTAAGGTGCGAAGGGTGTGAAACCAAGCATGACAACTAGATCTGTGTGAAAAGAAGCTTGCGTCCTCGATGGTGAAGGGGTTTGAGTGAAGTAGGGAGACAGAAGAGGAGTTAGGACATGAATTTTCCACCTAGGGAACGATTGAACTTAAGCTAGGGTTTTGATTCACAAAGTTACAGAGTTAAAGAGGAGATATTTGCAAGGTAAAAATGACACCTAAGAAGGCATCTGCAATAGCATCAAAAGGAAAGAAGAAGATGGTCATCGACGGAGGAAGAGATGGCACCCGAAAGTGATTTTTCAGAAATGTAATATCCAAAAGGAGTCATCATCGGCTAGGAATGGGATTCACCCATAAGAAAGAGCAAAGTAAGTGAATACAATCATAGGACTTCAGAGAACAAGAGGGAGCTCGATTCCTTGCTCACTACTAGGCTGAACAAGCATACTTTGGAAGACATGCCAGTTTATGATAATGCAAACAAGAAGTCTTTTAAAGAGAATTAGGGTCTACCTATTATATGAGCTTCCATATTTCGAGGAAGTTTGAGCCCTTGTATTAGTGGCTCATTAGCAGACTGCACGAGGACTTCTTCTAATTTGCAAGATGTAGAGTTAGAATCTCATCTGTGCTTATCTCATCAGTTATAGGTTTGAAGGCCACAGGAGAGGACATAAAGAGTGATCTCATAGATAAAGCCAAAATTTTAAAGACTAGAGGGGAGTTGGGGTACCTAAAGGGTCAGTGCAGTATGGATATAGACAAATTGAAGAACTATCCAGTTGTGCAAGCAGACAACACACCTTGTTACAAAGTTGAATGATCAAGAGCGGTGGTCACAGGTAAATACTATGTGGTTACATGTTGTGTGTAAGATGTCAGAAGGGCCAATCTACAACATTCCAGGCTATATTGCATAACAAATAGCCAAGGAAGTGTGCACATGAGGGAATATCAGCTTTGGGGTTGTTCTACTATCAATGGTATTCATGGAAATTGGAGTACCAGATGAGCCAAAGGAAAAGGTATGGGAATACCCCATGGAGAACAAGTCACCAGCGGAGAGGTTCAACAAGTACCTATGCAAAGGAGCCATGACAGATGACATAAAGAAAAGGGTGGAGAAATGGTATGACAGTCTCCATGCATCATTTGGAGAAGAGTGGTGCATCTCAAAGGACCTACCAACAGTAGTAGGGAAAAAATTCCAGTTTACTGTATATCAACATTTCTACATCTCATGCTTCCCAATGAAAGATGGAGTCTGGAGCCCTTGGTGTAAATTTCCTTACACATTCACTGCAAGGTATTTCTAAGCGTTTGTTCATAGATTTATATACATGCGTTCGACCAGTATTCAATGCAGATAAGGTAGATTGCAACTACCATACATTGAGGAAGAAGTATGTGTATCCTGGAATAAGTGCTCATACCGAGAAGATCATTTTGGAGGTGTTGAATATTAAGCCCATAAGTCTGGTTGTAGCAGATGTAGGGACAACATTGGTGTATCTTCATTTGAAGCCAAAGATGGAGAATAAAAAGTATGTGGAAGGTGAGTTTGCACTTCCAACACCACCAAAGGGAAAGCATACAATGGAGAACATCGCAACACCTAAGCCCACAAAGCCAATTGAAGTTGAGGATGAGGAGGAGGAGCATGAAGATAGTGGTGGTTTGGAGCATAGAGGTAGGAGACATCTTACAAAATAAGGGTGAAGTTGAGTGTGCCATTACACCACCTCAGCCACAAGAGGGGGATGAATGAGGACTTGAATTCAGTCCAAGGGGAGCACAGATTTAAGAGGGTGTTTAGGAAAACAAGGACCCAAGGTGCTACTCTAACCACTGTGCGTAAATCACCCAGACACTCTCCACAAAAGGAGGCAACCATGCAAAGAAGGAGGAAACTGAAGTTAAATGAGGAGGCAGAAGAGTCAGAGGAAAGCACGCCTAATTCTCCTACACTTCTAGAGAACACAAAAGAACAGGGTGAGGAATCAAAGGAAAAAGAAGAGGACGAGAAAATACCAGAGGAGACAACTACAGAGAAATGTTCAGGGACATGGGAGACACAAGTCCCCAAAATTGGAATCTAAAGTTCCTAAGCAACAACGGGTCTAGAAGAACAAGTGTGAGAGCATATTCCACTAGCCATGGGGGCATGTAGAGGACACAGGAAAAATTATCCACACTCGCTTCCAGAGCATAATAGCACAGAAGGATTTATTTGGCCTGGGAGCTAATGAATGAAAAATATGACGACTGTGCGCACTCAAAAGTAACTATCATGGTCAATGCACACCCACAAGGGTGAGCCTGAATTTGATGTATGCGAAGAGTCATACGTTTTGAGATGACTAAAGAAGGCACCCCAAGCTAAACACATGACAGTAAAGCCTATTGTCATGTCAGATGAGCAGGTCAGCAACACATTGGTGAAGGTTTATGCTGAAGTGGCTAGAAGAAACATGGACAAAGTTGCAACAATCATAGCACTGCGCGAGGAGCTGAAGACAAAGGATGCAGAGATAGCGCACATAACATAAGAGAGGGACTTTGTGCAGAAGAAAAATAAAGTATTTATTAGCATCGCAGAGGATATTGGGGATAATTTCATCAGAGCAAGGCCACACTTAGAGGCCAAGGGTACCACAGACGTTTCCTTTAGCAATACACTACGTAGGAAAGTTGGTGGACTTGGTACTTGGAGATGAACCCTCTGCACATGCCAGTGCCAAAAATCTTAGAACAAGATGTCAAATGAGAGAAAGCATCAGTGATTCGAAAGATTGCATCTTATGAAGGGTTGTTGCAAGTGTTACAGGGAGTATTGAAGAAAGTAGACCAGGCTTTAAAAATATGCACAGCTCTAGAGGCGCTTATGAACATAAAGACCCTAGAAGAAAACAATGAGGTCCAGAAAGCAATGAAGGATGAGACATTGGGGCCGCACAGAAAGATTGTCAATGGTTAAGTAGAAGCGCGAGGCCCTGCCTAGTCAGCATAATAACCACACAAGACTCGGTTGGAAGAGCTTGGGAAGCTAATTGCGCAGAAGATGGATCTTTTTAGAAGGGAGAATGACATCAATGTCCAGCATTGTGTTGGTTCTGTAGAATGAGAAAGGAGAGATTGTGAGGGATGAGTTGGAATCCATTGTCGTGGACATCCCAAAAAAAGCAGAAGCAAACACTCACTGAATGACAGGTTTTGGAGGCCAAAATAAAGGAGTATCCAGAGGTTATACTTCAAACTGATACAGAGGAGGCTGCCTCATAGCCTCATAAAACTTCGTTATTCATCTACATTCTTCCCATTCTTCTATTATTTACTTAAATTTTTGGAGATACCCATTGTCGGGACGACACTGAGATTAGTGTGGGGTAATGTTGATCAGAGAATACTTGTTAGAGAACACACAAAGAGTCCGCACGGGAGAGAAGGCCAGGATTAAGGGCGTGGAGGGGCAGGAAGAACCCGCGTGCAGAGGGCAAGTTCAACTTTCAGGACTTAGCCGATTTTGAGAATGAAGACCTATTATTAGAAGATGGCGTACGGAACACACCAACGGTGCGCACCATGCCTTGTCTATCTTTGGAGGATCAGATCAAAGTGTTTTGTATGGAGATGAGCTAAGAATAGGATTGACACTTCATTTAACAATAAGAGATCTATAGATAGCACACTTTCATGTGTGGCTATGCTTGTAAATGGCATGTGGCTATTAATAGCATGCAGCCTATTTTTGGAATAGATAAGTGGTGAAGGGCAAGTCCCCACCCTATATATATGGTTTGAAGTACATATTAGTCATGGTGTAATAGAGATATGTGTGATGGACACATGGAGGTATAGATATATACACATATGATTGAATTACTGTATCAGATCCATACGCGCATTGGTATAGATTGATATTATTGTAAGGAGCTTCTGTGTTTATTAATAGATGGATGATATTGACTGAATCTAAGTGTCATTATGTGTGTAATTGAGTAGTGCATGTTATTGATTCAATCATGATTGTTGTTTAAAAGCTTGTTCTTTCATAGATATGAATGTAGCATGCATTGTTGAATGATGGATTAGTTATGAATCTATATGTTTCTTCCTTAATCACGCTAACATCCTACTATAGCAACCCTAAAGAGGGACCTGTTACCTTTTCCCCGCTTCGGGTGAGCGCTCAGTCTAGGTTGAGTGATGTGTTAGCGCGACTAGGGTGTTATCTGGTAAATTCTAGGTTGCATCAATTTGTAATGATTGTAGAATGTTGTATGGGGGTGCCTGATTAACCCAAATGATGCCCCACCTTGTTTGGGTTGCATGCAACATCGATGATGGAGTATGTGGCCCAAAAGAGGACCAATCGTTGTGTTGAAATTGTTCCCTACAGGGGGAAGGGAATGTGCTTGGTAGAAACCAAGGCACACATAAACAAAGAGGCTAGGAGACAAGTGTTAGTATAAGCAAATACAAAACACACATGTAGAAGACAAAAATGTATGCTAAGTAGGAAATATGTAAGCTAAGATGCAAGAAGATAATGTAAACAAGAAAGAAGACAATGTAGACCGTAAAAACCAAGTTCCAAACATGGGACATCACTCATGATGTGACAAGACAATCAAGGCCGATGAATCTAAAAGCAAATCGTGTGCACACAAGAAGAAGGGAAAAGCCCACAAACAATAGAAAATAATGACAAACAATGTGACAAACAACCATGGAAGTAAATAGCCCTACATAAAAAAAAATTACACATGAAGCACCTGTTAGCATATTAGAAAGATAAAAAGTATGTCAAAGCATGTATAATCTGATAAAGTAGTGTGTTATGAAACAATAAAACCTGTAATGTACGAAATTGGATGCCCCCAAGAGCCTCTGTGGGACTAGTAATAGGTACTGCACAAAGCATCTGGGATATATGTAATAGACATGTATAATATGTGATCAGAACTAGAAATAAAGTGAACACGCATGTGTGTATGATAAATATAATGACATACAAGATATCTATCTAACATGTGTAATAAAGTGAACATGTAAATGCATAACTACAAAAGAGTAAATGCAACCAATAAATGTAGCATGTTGTGGATAAAACAGAATGGAATGTAGAGTGAGTGATAGGATCAGTGTGCCCCATGAGTGGATGTGTATGCATGAAATGAGGGTTCATTTATTTATTCCCCTTTAGTAGTCAAGAATGAACCGTAATTGAGAGTGCATCATCGGGAAATGGTTTGAATGTGTGTACTAAAAATATGTGATCGTCAAAGTGCAAAGTGTAGGGTGTAAGCTTGTGAGTAAATGTGTGAGTGTGGTGAGGTCACTTTGATATATAGACCCTGAAGAGTCTAGTATGGACCTTGGAACTAGAGTGCATCATAGGGTAATGAACGCGACAAGTGAAAGTAGATGGAAAAAATATGTATCATGAATGTGTAAAGTAGATTCTGCTAGAAGGAGATGAATATGTGAGATGCGAAGTGTGTAATGTGAGGCGTAGTATGTAGTATTTTGTGTGTTGTATGTGAGGTTCATGTGTATAGGATTCCCTCAATAGTCGAGTGTGAATCGTAGCACAAGAGTGTGCCATCGGGTAATGACAATACTAATGTATGTTGTGTGTAAAGATCTAGGTGTGATGTGATGAGAGTATAAGATGTGTAACAATGCTAGGGGAGAAATAAGTGTGATGTCCCCCCAAGTGTGTGACTATAAGGAGGATCAAATGCCACTGTCTAGAAGATCATCCTTGTCCTGATCAAATCCGACTGGAATTGCGTTGTAGAATTGATAGGCAATAGTATGAGGTGGATCATATAAAGATCCATTGTGATGCAAGGTGTACACATTCATTGCATATTCTTCATCGGTGAAAGGTGTTGACAGACATCCATGTGTGTACCATCAAGTGAGATTGTGAGAATGACCTGGAGATGAATCACTACCAATAGAAACATTTCCAAATGACATAAGAAAAGTGAGAGAAGTGTGACTGGTGTCTAAATTTCCCCTAATATATTTAAGCCAAGATTTCCCATGTGTCAATGGAGAAGCATACGTGCTATGTGCAACAAAGATGGCTAGATGAAAAACACAAAGACTATAGGCAGCCGTAATGTGAAAATATTCATGATAGAGATTAGGTGAGTGAGGTGGTGGAAGGATATCATTTAGCATCAATCCAAGCCTGGCTAAACCATCATATGTGCAAATAGTATTGGAACAAGTACGATCCACTAGAATATGATGCCAATAACAGTTGTTGATTAAGAGCATGTATGTGAAAGGAGGTGTTGCAGATGAAGACTGCTCATGGGAGGGTGAAACAACATACAAGGTATGGACAGACACCTGATAAAGTACCATAGCATTAGTATAACCATGGGTCTTGAATTTGTATTCACTAGAACCATCAGCCACAAAATTTTTATTGAAATAGGAGTCATCTATAACGATAGGATTGAATTTAATTTTTCCTAAGGTTTCATCAGTAAGTTCAATAGTATTGACTTCGTCATCAGAATCCTTGGAATCTTCTATGTTGGTATTGTCATGTTGTATAGTTGTGTTGAGGATATTGGTAGGAGGAGGAATAGATGTAGGAGCGAGAGGAGCCTCAAATGATGGAGCAGTAGTGCTAGGAGAACCAAACACGGTGGGCGAAATGATGGTTGTAGTATGAGTAGAAATAATTGATGTGCTTGGAGTGGCGGAAGAAGCTTGTGAAGCGCTCGATTGACCAATGTCATATGTATATATACTATTATCTGGAATAGGCTGTGCTGGAGGAATAAACATAGCAGTAACAAGGTCTATGCGACATAATTTGAATGGTTCAGGGTCTACCGTAATGATATGTTCATATTCATTATGTAAGAATTTAACACATTGATGAACAGTGGATGAAATTACTCGCATTATATGAGTCCAAGATCTTTGTGGTAAAATATTGATTTGAAATGGAGAATTGATAATGAATAATTCTGTCGGGATAATTTTAGTCCCAACTTGGATGTGTAATGTGATGGTTCCTAGGCATATGCGAGTAATTGAATCATATCCCCGAATAAGAGTGGAATTCTTAGAAATTAGATTATCTTTAATGCTCAATTGTTTGAGAAGGGGATGTGCACATAGGTTGATGGTCGATCCATTATCAATAAGTACACATTTAATGCAAGTCGTGCCAATAATAACGGTGATAAATAAATGCACACATGGATTGTCATTAGCAAATGGCAATATGTCCTCATTAGTGAATGATATAGCACATGGAAATTTTTTGAGAGACTAAATGAGGTGTGTGAAGGCAACCGAAGAATTATCACTTTCTATATGAATAGAACGAAGGGCGGCCTCTAATGTTTGACGACAATAAAGTGCACTGCGCAATAAGTAATAAAGGGATATTTTGGCTAGTGTATTCTTTAGTTGTTCAATGATATCATATCCCTTAGAATTAATAGGAGGATTTGAAGAAGTGATAGGTAGTGGAATAGAGACGCGTGGAGCTGTTGGAGGAAGAGTGTGGCGAGTAGTTACTACATTAATAGAAGGATCAACCCATGCATAATAAATCAAGGAGGATGTTGAGTATGAACTTGTATGAAATAAGCAGCAGTATTAACCATGCCTAAAACCTTAGTGGGTACGAAAGAAGGATAAGAAAATTGAGTCATGACTTGATAAGGTGAAGACATACTCAGAAGAAAAGGGGTTTGATCGATCAGTTTCACCAAAATGATTAATATAAAATGTGAATTATATGCCTAATCATATTTCTATTGCAATAATAGAAATAGAAGCATTCTCTAATGTAAATTGAAGCATTCTCTAATAGAAATAGAAATAGAAAAAATAATTAGGCATATAATTACCATATCTCACTCATATAAATTGAAGCATTCTCTATAATAATGATTTATATGTGGAATTTATAAAAAAGAATGAAATCATTTTGAGAGAGGTTAGCTTGAGTTGGAGGAAAAGCTAGGAAGCTTGTTAAGCTTGTAGAAGGAAGAGAGTGAAATTCTTCCTGAAATACAAGAAGAGGAGCTCACAAGGAAAGACTTGTTTGGAGCATGCAAAAATATAGGTACAAGTTTATGGAATTAGGTTGTGTCTACTTAAGGACGATTTTGTAATCTCTACTTGTTTGAGTCAATAACTGTCTTTAAGACTGTAGTTTCAACACGTTTTGTAAACACCTCAATAAAATCAATAAAAATAATTTTCTTCTAATGTTTCTTCATTTTGTGATTATAGTTGTGATTCCATTTTGAGTGTGTGAGTCTAAGTTCCATGATCTAAGCCTATTTTTCATTTGACTTCCTAACTATGACTGTATCAGCATGTTTCTCATGTGTTTGTAAGGGCACATGTTCCATATCACATGATACGAGAGTATGGGTATTAGTTCGAAAATCTTCGTAGTGCTCCACTACAGACATGTTTCTCGTGTGTTTGTAAGGGCACATGTTTCCATATCACATGATACGAGAGTATGGGTGTTAGTTCCGAAATCTTCATAGCCATCCACTACAAAAATCAAGTGATCTCTCTCATTTTGACTTTTAGCTCTCTATTATTCCAATATTGACTTCAAGAATTCTCAATAGATTTCTAGATGATCAAAATATATTATTTGTATATACTTTTCTATTTTACTTTGATATGTATGTGCACGCACGCACGCACGCGCATGCACACGCACACGCACACGCACACGCGCACGCACACGCACACACACACACGCGCGCGCGCGCACACGCACTCACACACACGCACATGCACACACGCACGCATGCACACGCACACACACGCACACGCACGCGCACGCACGCACGCACGCACGCACGCACGCACACACGCACACACACACACACACACACACACACACACACACACACACACACACAAATCAATGTAGAGCATTATGTAAACACCTAATTTTGGTACATAACTAGCTATTTGTTATAATTTTATATTGTTGTAGTGTATTTGTGTCTTTATCAACTATTGATTTAAATAAGGCTCTTATTGGCTCAAGTTATGTTTTGGTTGCATTTTGACATATTCCCCTATTTTATGACCTATTCCTCTTCTTTTCCTCGTATTTTATCTTTCCTCTTAGGTTTCTCTCTCTTCCCCTAGTTTTTTGCATTTTTAGCTTTTTACCATATAAATGTACTACATTTTTTGTTCATGAATCATACTTCAGGTTTAGCCTCTTCTTATTTGTGGGTACTTTAACCCTTTATTTGGGTTGTATAGGGTCTTTGTGCCCTTATTTTTCATATTTTCCATCATGTTGCAGGTTGACATGTGCACTAATAAGGTCTTAATTTAAATTCAAGAAGTCTGTAAATACATAGGCGCATTAGTTCATTTATGATATAGATAATAATCAGATAAGAAAACAAGGAATTCATTTATTACATGTGAATCCTCGTCCCAAAATAAATTACAAGAATTTAAAGAAGAGAATCTAGGAATCACTTGTTGCATTGGTTAAAACATTGAAGGTGATAAGGGTTGGGACAATTGCATTATACTAGACTGTTTGTTGAGCTTCAAATTATACTTGATTATCTATCTTCAAAACATTGTTTCCTGTATAAAGGTCCCTTATAATAACAAAGGTATAACAAATGCCACTCAAAGCATCCCCCACTTTTAATATTATTTTGCAAGGTTTTGCTTCCACGTTAGGATTTGGAGCAAGAGAGTAATTCCCTACAAATACAAAAAAGTTGGGAAAATCATGAGAGGTTATTCGAAATCATGAATAGGTGAACATGGTCAAGTTAGCTTAGATTTGACATTTTACCACAGCTACCAAAAACATGACATGGTTCTAGCAAAAGGGTGAGTAAGTAATTAGATTGGTGTGTTTGTGCTAATTTATCAAGGTTTTCTTCGCCTCATTATTTAGATATATGTGTTGCATTGTCTATTTTTGACGATTGTCTTCGAATTTACAACAAACAATATATCACTCTTAACCCTAATCATTGCAATTATTCACAATTTCCATGTTTCAATATTTAAAGAATATTTAACTTCATATAAATAAATTTAAATTTATTAGGTATATATATTTAGATCAAAATTGTAATATATAAAGTTAATTGTAGTGCATTATTTTTTTGGTAATCCAAATAGATTATTGAATATTTAACAGTTTAAAATTATGAAGCTCTAATACGAAGAAAGTGCCACCAATCAACCTTTAAAACAACATATAAATAACTCCTCCACATACCACAAGTAAATGCATTATAAATATAAAACCACTTTCCACACCTACTTTAAAAAAATAAAAATTAATATATTTGATTTGAGATATTTACTTCTGCGTTTGAAGTTTAAGGATTAGGGTGAGCTAAAGAAAATTAAAAGTTGTCACATAAATATAAGTATATACTCAAATTATATAAATATAGGTGTTATAAGGTGGGGTTTGAAAGTAAATTGTACACATATAATGTTTTATAAAACCGGTCAAAGGATATTTAAATTAATATTTGGGCGTTAAATGGGGAAATTCATGTAAATTGTCCATAGCGCAAAACGATGCAAAAGGGGTCAAAAATGACAGCCTTCTTTTGTACTTACAGCAATTAATGAGGTGCTCAGTTTTCCTTTCGGTGAAATTTAAATTTATTATTGACTAGAAATTTGGAATCACGCGTTTTCCTCTGCAGTCACAATTATGACAAATGTATAAATTATGTGTAAACAATTGTATGATTATTTTAAGGCTTCTTTGATTTTTAAAGTTTTTTTGAATTTTTTTGGTTGGTTTTCCTACATTAGGACATTTTAGATATGATATGCTAGAGCAATCAAGAAATAGAGCTTTATAATGACTTGAAGGTGGGTATTTTTGAGGAAGGGAAGATATGAAAATATATTTATTTATCCAACATTTATTATATTATGAAGGTTTATATATAATAGATATTGCATTTGTTTAGTTGAATTGTATTATATTTCTTGTGTTGTTTTCAATGTTATGAATTATGGAGGCGCTTCATAAGTAGTCTCCACTTAAAAACCTTGTTGGCTTTGAAACTAGAGCCCAAAACAAATCTTTTCCTTATTCATTATGTAGACCTAACTACCATATTAAGATTTGGAGGAAGAAGACCAATATCTCATGTATCTACAAAGAATTTAAAAGCACGTGAGGTTTGCAAATCCCTAGACTCGACGAATAAATTGCCAAATCACATTTCGCCTATGTAAAAGTTGTCACCCATATATTGATCGCCCTAGAAAGATTATAGTTTCATGAGTCTCGAAAAAGTATCTTTAACAATTCTAGTGAGGTCTTCTATCCAACGTGAGTTTTGTAGGTTTTCTTTGTCTGGCCATAAAAACCCTAATTTTATTGTTTAGTACCGATGAATATTTCCACATTTATATCAAATTAAATATTCTTTCTTAAACATCTTCTCGTCTATTCTTACATTGGAAATAATTTATGTCGTTAAGTATGATTTTACTGTTTTAGGTTTGATTTGGTTTATTTGTAATGTTTATGGGTATATGTAATGTATTTTAATGTAAACAACTTTCCCATAAAACATATTGGTGAACCTGCATTGCCTTGCATGTTTTCTAGCCTTTTAGGGTTAGATTTTGTTGTAAATACTGATAGATTTAATTGTTCTTGGGCTTGTTCTATTTTATTTATCCAAATTTGTTAGCCTATATCTTGTGTGTTACATTCAAAACCCTAATGCGTTTGTTATGGATCACCTTTTAGATGTGCCTTTTTAAATTATGAAAAACCAAATGTTGATATGAGAGAACAAAATTAGTAAGGGAAAAATTGTTATCCTAGAACAAAGCCATCTAGAGCAATATGAATTCAGATTTGATTGTGCACAAAAATCTACTAATTCCTTTATAGAACATGATAAACCCTAACATAAACTATAGGAGATAATGTGGATTTAGATACTTGTTGTCATGTAAAGATCAATACTTCTTCTCTGAATGTTATAGCCTCTCAAGATGATTGTTGGAATGAAAATGACAAATATTATGATTATGACACTTAATAAGAATTGAAAAATAGGGATAACATCATTCACAATATTAAGAAATCTGGCATGGAAAATCATGCGAATATTTCTAAAATTATGATGCTTCTATTGTTTTTTCTCCATCTCAAATTATGATTCCTCAATATTCTCAAAAATGTTTTAGCTCCTTTTAGAGTTTTTCAATACCTAACTTGATCCTAAAACTTCTCTAATTCAACCATCATTAATTTTCTCCTAATGTTGTTAACCCCTCTTTCATTTCTTTTATTCTATTCTCCTCCACAACTTCTATTTATGTGTAAACTGCTAAAATAACCACTATGATACATAGAATGTATGATTTGTAGAAACACGTTAGAAATCTTTTTCAAGGGTCTCAAAATCCAAGTAAAAAGGCCACTTCCAATGTTAGTTTATTAAACCCTTTGGCTAATCATGCACTTATCCTTTTCATTTCGTTTTAATGTTCCCAAGTTTGTGTTATATATTAAAAAATAAGACCCTTCTCACCATATTAAATATTTTTATTTCTTTTTCTTGGAAATTGTTCATAATGAAAAATTGTTAGGTAAGTTATTTCCAAGAATCTTGAGGGATTATTCCTTGATTGGATCTACACTTTACCATGTGGATCCATAAATTCATTTACACATTTAGTCGATGAGTTATTTGCTTATTTTAAAATCAATATTGCTTGGAAGATTACATTTGTGTAATTATTGCAATTTTTTGACAACCTAACGAATTCATTAGTGAGTATTTTGTTAGGTTCGAGACCATGATAACTAATATGACTTATCATCCACTAGATAATAAACTTAAAAGTATATTTATCAACAACCATTATCAGTTATCGAAGACAAGATAGCTTTTAACATTTTCTATCTTTGGATGAACTTTGTAATGTAGTTAAGATGTTTAAAGTCAAGCTTATAGAGGAAAATATGCTTACATGTAAGACAAAATCTCCATCTAATATCAAATTTCAAAATAAACCAAGTTTCAAGACAAGATACAATGAGCATGTGATTCAACATGAGAATTATGCCATGAAAATGGTCAATGTTATAGATTAACCATATAATAAACTTTTGTAACCTTGATAAAATGAGCTTCAACAACTTAAAAGGTTAAGTGAAAGTCCAATTTTTTTCTTGAAGAACTTACCTTTACAGGCAATATGATTACTTTACCACTAGCAAGGAAATTTGGTACTTCAAAACCATTACATAAACATTTTGATGTCAATGCATTTTATGATTAACACCGACTTCAAGAAAATTCTACAAATTTAGATGTATTATTTTGAAACACAAGATTCAATATTTCATAAATAGTGAGTAAATAAAATTAGATGACAACCATATGTACGTTTAAATGCAGTAATAAAAACCTCCACCTCTAAAGAGCCACCATGCAATATTACCAATGTCCATATGGTAGAAGACAAACCAAAGTGAAAAAAAATGTGTTTATGAAATAGAGGCAACATCTAATTAATGGTTTTATTGGAGAAATTGATTTAATCAAGAATATATATATATATATATATATATATATATATATATATATATATATATATATAAGTGTTACTTTTAGTTTTGGAAAATCGAGGAAAAACCACTCAATTACAAGAAACATTCATCCCAACGCATTTCCTTTTATGTTGCAAATTACATAGAACTCCTAATGCTAAATGAATTTTTTAACAAAGGTTTTGCAATACTTTTGGTTGAGGTCCCTAATGCTTTTTACATTAAATCTTTTTATTTTTGCTTCAAAATGCCATTTTTTAATTTCCCACTTATTTTTAAAAAGTTGACATTGAAAAAATTATGTGTCAACACCCTAATGTTATTTGCGCCACAATTATTATTTTTTAAATATTGAATTAAATTATATGTAAATAAAAAATTATAAATTATTTTATTAATTTATAATTGTAGATACTCAAATTTGGTAATTTACTCTTTGACACTTCTCGTTTTGACAATGCACTCTTACTAATATACAGGCAACCTTTCCATTCCTACTTAACACTTTCTAAGGTCTCTTGTATAGAGTTTTATCCTTACACACTGATATTCCAACACATAATGAAAGCAAAATAAGTCATTCTAATAGGATGCAAACTTCATTTAGCATGTTTTCCATCCCCATTCAAGCTCGCACAGTTTGGTCAGGAATTTATATCTGATCTTGACCTATGCATACGATTTTGCATCGGGGACATCATCCATCTTTGATTTCAATTCCAAATTCTCTGATGGGTCTTTTACTCCCTCCAGGTCGACCTTTTTTCAATAATTCATCTTCATGACCCTATATAAGAAAGCTAACACTACATCTTTTGCTAACCGAGAAATCATATGGCAATACATTGACACACTCACTTCTGACACTTGCAAAAGGCACCCAAGGCTCACTAGATCACGCAAAAGCACATTTACAATCATTCGGGAAGAAATATCTATAGGTCTTGAGCTTCTTACTAGGTAGAGATATTAGCATCTCTCATCCAAAAGCGCTACAAAATCCATTCTCTAAGTATTTTAACAAGATTCAAACTCAACTCAAACATTGTCAAAGAGGTTGTCGAATATAGTTACATTCATTCAAATATCACATGTTAGGTGAAAAATGAGGTGTGGTTCTAGGCCTCTTCATCTAGTAGTGCCAACGTCAGTGCACGAGGGTGCCCACAACCCAGCTAATGTTTGTTTTGTAGGGTATCCCGTCCATGGCTAGGGTTTGAGATCATGTTTAGAATATTCATATCCTTCGCAACATGACCAACAACTAGGGTTTGAAAGTGATCGATATTTTCAAGTAGGCGAAAATATTGGGAAGTTATAAAGCCAAAAACCAAGCAGGTCCAAGACCATGTAGAAGGGTCAAGCCCATTCAACCGATCCTAGTAGAGTTGTATGGTCTTTCCCCATATCAGTTTCCGAAGACATTTTCTAGAATAAAGCATCATCGGGTTCAAATCTTCATGTTTTAGTAGTGCACCCTCCCAGAACTTCCCAAAATCATTGTTAATCAGCTAAGTGCACTCATCCTCTTATGTTTTCAAGTTGTAGCATATCATTTAAACATTGAATATGTTGTTATGATATTGTATGATTAAAGTTGGAATTTAATTAATCAAAAAAACCCCATGTAGCTCCCCTTACATCGTTTAGTGTGCTTAATTCACTAATTCTTAGATTTCACATAATCTAATAAGAGTGTAAACATTTTTAGTGAACCTGAATTGTGATTAGATCTTTCCTTTAGACATAAGATGATCTTGTTGTATGGTCCTTCTAGGCATGCTAATTTTTTTCTAGTTATAACAGTGGCTTCTTCTCATGCTCACATGATATCCTTTCATGACTTAATCCACCGACATTCCATTGATCTTGATACATTTATCAAATCCTCAAAGATCCCTCATAATATGGACCCCCAATTGTTTTGGGAATTTGCACTCAATGAGATAGTTCATCAAATCAATTCCAGTCATGTTCTGCTCAAGACATCCTATACTAATGATCTGGTAATTGTATCTAATCTTGTGCATACACATGATACACATTCTTCTCATGATTACCATTTATGATGATGATCGTAGTGATGATGATTCTTCTCTTACACGTAGTTATGTGACACCACTTAGCAATGATTCTTTATCTAATGATGACATATCACATGATACGATTAATGCAGTCACCCTTGATGCACATGAGATTTCTTTTAATATGGATAATGTTACATTGTTATATGCCACTCATACTGGTCCTATTTGTGATGTTTCCCATACATATGCTCATGAGAATTGTACTGCACATCCTTTTTTTATTGGCATGGATCCCATTGTTATTGATTTACATGATGCACTTTCCACTAATATGCATGATCCTCTTGTTGATATGTTTGTTTCTACTACAAATGGCATTAGATCCCTAGTGCATAATGTTATGCCTTCACTTATATCTAGTGATTTTTCTCCTATGACCGTTATTATATCTACAATACGTATGGTGTTGGGGGCAACACCTATCCCCCTTCAGAAGGTTACAATGCCCATGGATTTCAAATAGCTTCTTGGAACACCTCTAGATACACTTTTATTGATCTTCCAATTATTGATTTCAATAACATGTCACATGTTATGTCTACTCCACCACAATTGGGTGCCCATATGTTGATTTGATGGTGATCCATAATGTTATTTCTTCACTTGTTTTTCAACCTTCTATGAGTGACTCACCCATTATGGCTACACCTAGTCTTGCTACATCCATGTGGGAATGCAATTCCCTCTTTCCACTACTATTATGAATCTTGATTCTACTACACTCATATGGGCTCATACATACGGTTCTAATGCTTCCAATAATTGTATCCTGCAACTATTTCTTATAGTGAGTCGTGTGTCTCTCCTTCCATTGTTTGAGGTTGATATATATGAGCCTCATAGCACTACATATGTTGCACATCTCTTACTTCGCGCGTTACTACTTGTACTTATACTTTCCACACATACTTTTTCCACTATTGACAATAATGCATATATTTCTACTCTTCTAGGTGCTCATCGTGTGCACACTCTTATCATCACAACCATTACAATTGAGATTTTGGATTCTATCGGGTTATCCCCTTTTTATCCTTTGTACACTACATGTACATTTGCTTCATCTCCCACGCCTTCTTTGCCCAACATTACTACAACTGCACCAATTGCATTTGAGTCACAAGTGAGGCCCAAGCCTCTACCTTCCTTGACGATTGTCTTACCTCTTCTGGAGGTTCTCATAAGATAGTTTAATGCTATCCCTATTTCTTATACATAGTTAAGCAATTCAAAAATGTGAAAAGATTAACATAGTTTAAAAATACAAAAAACATTCATATATTTACAAAAATATAAAATCATTACATGTACAATTCGCTTGATTTGTTTTCACTTTACATTACACATGTTGTTTGTCATTATGGATTTGATAGATAACATATGTCTTTACACACATGCATTCACGTGGTATATTGAGCTTGATACAAGACATACACATAGCGGTGCATGATGACAAGTGTTGGCTGGAACTTTACCTAGACTTCATATATATTTGGGGGCATCTAATATACACTACACACAAGTGATATTGTTCTATTATAGTATATTTTTACTCCATGATTATGTTTGATTACATATATAATGTATATGTTATATTTTGAGCTAACATGACTAACACATGTCTTGTGCAACATCGAAACTTCTTTCTTCACATCTCTCTTTCTATATCATAAATTGTCTTACTTCATCATGTTTTGACACTCTTAGCTTTCACACACACTTTATTGTTTTGTGTGTGTGTGTTGCTACTTTCTTGTTTTAGGGATTTGTGACACAGTGGGTGCCCCATGTTTGTAGCTCTATGTTCATCTTCATTTCTTTTGTTTTCTAGCCTACGAGCCTTAATTGTCTCATGACACAGTGGGTGTCCCATGTTTGCAAGATCTATGCCTTTTGTGTGACATTATTTACATACTATTGACTCTAACTCCATGATTGTTGCACTTGCTTTCTTATATATGCATCATTATTGTTGTTTTTATTATATCTATTGTTTCAATTTATTTCTATCATTTCTCTTGTTGCATGTCATGATTACCATTCTGCGCAAACGCCTTCCTTTATATAGGTACATGTTCTTCAAGGTGGTCATCTCCTCAATATTCTACACTCTTCTACGACTTCTCATACATCTAGTACCTGAGAACAAATCTTTTATTTTGATACAAGTGCTCAACATGGTTTTTGCACATGCCTCAAAAGTGGGGGAATTCATTTGAGTATATTATACACCTACAATAGACACAAATAGAATCCTAGGGTAACATACACATACAAATACGGTACAGGTACTAAAAAATGCAGTCATACACAAAAATATATAAAAAAAATACACAAGTTCAAAACCATACAGTTTGGTCAAGACTGTACATACGGTCTTGACCCTCCTTCACATTTTTGCCCATGGGAAGTTACATTACCTATCTCAGTAGTCTTTGGTTTTCACCTACATGTACAAATTTTTGGCACAATTTTAAATCTAGTTCACTCAATTCAGATTAGTTATAGGGGGAATGAAATACTTCACTCCTTCACTACAACACTCAGTTTCTACTACAATATCAGTAATCTTAGGGGCATGGGTCTCCTTATTCATCTATATTTTAGTACAAAATAGTTTCTACTCAGTTGTGTGGCACACGGGAAGGGCATGGGGGCACTCGTTCTCTTTACTATTGTGTTTCCTAATTTGTAAAATTGGGCCTAGATCTATCTACACTAGGGTGGTCCATGGGATTATGAAATGTATCAAAGTGGCTAAGTTTTTAGTGGGCAGCCATTCCTCTCCTCTTATATTTAAAGGGGAAGATATCAGATTTGCTGAATAAATTTGATACATGATCATCTTCTTTCATGAGATGCTTCAGTACTTCACTTTTCTTGTATCTCTCCCTTATGTCCATGTTGGGTTGCATGCACCTAATACTATGTTCTCTTGACACAATTGGGGATGGATCACCCTCAATCCTTTGACAAGTTCAACAATTTATAAAATCTTCAAGCATAAGCAAAGCAAGAGAGTTTCTCCCTTCGAAAAACAAATAAGTGTATTCCTTCCTTGTTCACATATCTTCATTTATTTTTTATGAAAATGTAAATCTTTCATGTTACACTTTACATTTTAGTTAAAGTTCAATTCTTTAATATGAACATTGAATACACTTTGTGTTGTAGGTTTCATCATGGAGCATGTCAACACCAAGCACAACAAGACTTTGTAAAACAAACTCTAAGTGAAGACAAAGTGTGTCTACACACTCAAGTATATTTTCCTTCAAGCATGTAATTTTCATTTCATACTTAAAGAGAGGAAAATCTAGATACTCAAATTTAGTAATTCACTCTTTGATATTGCTGATTTTGACAATGCACTCTTGCTCAGATACACACAACCTTTCCATTCCCACTTAGCACATTTTGAGGCCTCTTGTATAACTTGTTTATCCTTACACACTGATATTTTGACACATTCTGAGAGCACAATACAGAAAATCCATATACTAAGTCATCTTGACAGGATACAAACTTCATTTAGCATGTATTTTTATCCAACTCAAGGTCATACAATTTCTTCAGGAATTTATATATGGTCATTACCTATATGTGCAATTTGGCACTGACATATTTGTCATCTTTGATTTCAATTCTAAATTCTATAATGGGTCCTTTACTCCCTCTAAGATGACCTTTCTTCGATGATTCATCTTTGGAACCCTATATAGGTGTTGGTGAAATAATTTGTCGTGTTGTAAATTATGTGTTTTCACCAACACTCACAGGGCTACACCCCTCTTTCTTGTGTATGGAGAGGCTCTCATTATTGAATGTAAACTATCATAATCCTATCTAAATGATGTGGGGTGGCCATATACATCGTGGATCACACAGGAACACTTCACTGAACCTGTGGCAAAATACTTGTATGGGGTAGAAGGGAGGAATTTGCAACAATGAGGGATAAAGAAGAGAATTTAGGAAGGAAAAGGTTATCTTTGTGAGTAGGAAACAAAAAATTTCACACACAATAACTAGAGTAGTTCAACATTCAATTAAAGGAAAACAACAATGCAATTGGCGAGACTAACAAACTAGAGACACACAGTTCTTTAGATTCATCAATCAAGGATGCAAAGTTCCTTCTTGATCACTATGCTTGTAAAGTTGCAGAGAAGAGAGAGAGTATAGAAAAACATGAGAAAGGGAAATAGAAGAAAAAAACATTTATTTCTTGTGTTGGTGATACAAAACTCAACATCCAAACCACAATCCACAATTGCTACAAAAAAGTAAGATTTCAGGATCATTTGGAATGGAGAAGCCATCCCAATTTATAGCATCGCAGATTGCCTCTTTATCTACCCCACAAGACCCTTCATGTTCTCATTCAACTTGTGACTTTACATCTTCCTACGAAGTGAGAAAATAAGTTCCCTTTTTATAAATCAAAAGGACTTTTACAATTCAACTTTAAAGAGTCACTTAAGTGAATGAGACAAAATACCATGATTACATACAATGAAGAATTAGAAAATGGGAGAGAAGAAAAAAAGAGGACGAAGGAGTTGACATATCTAACGAAGAAGCTCCTTATGACGAAGAACTTATTGATTCATGGTCCCTAAGGAAAAGTTCCTGGAGCAGACTCATGTTCCTTGAATTCCTTACTGAATTGAGCTACCGCATATGCCACCTTGTCCACCTCTGGAATGCAAACACAACTCAACACCTTAATCCATGTCTTTGGAACATCACTGATCTTCTTGCATTGACCGAGCCATCTTTCATGATCTTTTACAATTGCAAAAATGGAACTTTTGATGTTGGCCAGTGACTCTAAGTTATCTTAATTGAAGGAGAAAGAGTCGTTTGCTTCTTTCTTGACCAACTCCTAGAAGGAAACAATGAGTTCTTCCAATGATGAATTCTCGGTGCATGGAGGGAACACAAGTTTCTGAACACAGTTGTAGACCTCATTCAAGATATCATAACCATATTGTCCACAAGAATCAAGTTCAGAGATGACATCTTTGAGCATTCCATATCTTGCATCCATGATGTGGATCCAAACTTGAGACAGAATTTCGACGGCTAAGGAAAACACATTTTTACACACAAGTGTGTGAGAGTCGAAGGAGCTCATCTTGGACACAAGTGGGAACACCTCATCCAAGTGGATCATTTCTTTTACAATATCCTCCTTCGCTTCCTTTACTTCTGACAAAGTGGCAAGAATGTACTTGATTAGAGAGATGACCTCTAGAAACAATGCCCTACCTTTCTCAATGATCTTCTCAATCCACTTCTCGTTAGCCTTCCCCTGCATCATATAATCTTGTGATTTCTTGATCACCTTAGGATCACCACTACTGATTGAAGAAATATCTTCTACCAGAAGAGAAGATATTGAATTGGGCTCCAGGAAGGGTTGAATGCGAGCACTGAGATTTTTTACTCATTACTCTAATTGCTCAATTGTTTGCTTGTATTATTCATTTTGAGAAAGGAGGCATGAAGAGGATTCCTTGAACAGATGAGAATCACCCTCGTGTGAAACTTGACCCAATGAGGTGCGGATTAACTCGTAGTATGGTGGAGTCGTCTCCTTAATAGGCTTTTCATTCTTAGGCCTAGCCAATTCCACATACTTGTTACCTGAGGTGCCACAGAAGAAGCGGGAAGTTGTCTGGGCCTTCTTCATTCACTTGGATTTCAAGGTTCTTGAGATAGATTCAAGGTCGGACATGATAATTTGTTGCATTGTACTTGGCTCACTTTCAAGCATTTATTGAATCCATGGGAATGGCTCTTCAGGAGTTGACATGATGTGCTTGTTGGAGCACTTTCAGGAACTTGATGCAAGCTCATGTCTTGTTCATTATAGGAAAGCTCCGCCATTGGGGAAGACATACTTGGATGCTTATGAAGAAAAAAATGTTGTAATGGATCACTCTTGCTTGACTCAAGAAGTTTTGTGGGCTCTTCCGTAGATTTTTCTTGCTTACGAACTCTCTTGGAATATGGAAACATTGTGTACCCTTAGCTCATTACTTTCTTAACTCAAGAGTATCTATGATGTTTGCATACCTCACTTCTCATGTGCCTTTTATAAGAAAGAATGAGCTCTTGACTAGTTCAAATTCTTCACACACAATGATCTAGCACCACCCAACTCATTTAGCTGACCCGACTCACTTTGACTCAACTAGCTCACCCAGCTCAACTCAACCAACTCACCGAAGAGATGATGATGGATCCAACTTGACTGATGAGTTATGATGACACACTCAACTTGAATTTCAACGAAGCTCTCGACTCTTTTCGAATCTTTTCCAACTACATAGACTATGGATTTTACCTGATGAGTCCCACGATGTTTTGTCTTGATCCTAGACACAATTGTGCTTAAGACGGTACTTCAAGATCCTTGTGAAGAGTGAATTTCCTTGTTTGAAATATGAAACCACCTTACAACCCTATGAAGATGTCAAAACGTAGTTAGACGAGTGAATTGGAG
Source organism: Taxus chinensis (assembly GCA_019776745.2). Lineage (NCBI taxonomy): Eukaryota > Viridiplantae > Streptophyta > Pinopsida > Cupressales > Taxaceae > Taxus > Taxus chinensis. The sequence goes on from CM034148.1 coordinate 693,618,639, forward strand.
CCAATAAAAGGAACGATAATCAGATCGTACCAAGCCAAGAACACAAATGTTAATCAAACACCACGATCAATAAGATGAAAGTAATTCGCCAAAATAACTTTGCATAAACCTTTGCAAACAAATGAACAACAATATCATATATTATTATGGAACTCAATGAATTACAATGAGAATGGGTCTTGTTTATATAGGCAAGGAATAACAATATAAGAACCAGTCAAGGTCGTAGATCAAGTCATAAATCAAGGAAAGAACTAGTCATCAAAGAATTAGTCAAGACCATAGATCAAGAAAAGAACTATACCTAACAACTAGATAATATCCCTTTAATATCTAAATAAATAAAAAAGAAACATCCACACACATAAGTGGGTGAGGATAAATATAATAAAGGTAAATAAAGTACCTAGGTGAACATGAGCTAAGATAAATACCTACTCTAATAGCCAACTACAACTTTCTGAATCCAAAACTGAGACTTTCTATTTTTAGCAGGTGGGACCATAACCTGCTATTTTGGGATATTTTGTCTGTTTTGCTCAAATTTTATCTTCTCAATCCTCTGACATACTCAATTCAGCTCCATTGATGATGTTTTACCATTTTCAGAAAATTTCTATTTTTATCAGTTATTTTTTTGCTTTTTACTTTTTTTGGGAAAATTGTCAATTTTGTCATGCATACTGTTTTGCACTGTTTCTAGATGAGTTGAGTGATCAAAACTTGAAATTTGGAATTACTATTTTTAGCATGTGGATGGGCATGACATATGTTATTTTTAGTAAGTGGTCATTTTAGCCCCTATTTGCATCAAAAACATCATTTTCGAATTCAGCTCCTCGTTGTGATCTCATGCTCCAATTTTCGTTGTATTTCGCCCGCTGAAACTCTTAGAAATCGAAAAAACAACTTTCTAGGGCAAGGGTTTCAGCTTTAAAGTTGTTATGGCAGCCATTGATGGAGTCTCTGAGTTATAGTGATCTTGGGGATGCTTGAAAAGATAAAAATCAGTTCAAACCCTTGGTATGATCAGTTTTATGCTTCGTTTGCGATGATAAAAACTTTGTTTTAGCAATCATGGATGCCCTGGAACAATTTTGGCAACATTGTGGCAATGTCTAGGTGTTATTGCAAGTTTCACGGCTTTGCAAATGGATGGCACCTCGGACTGTGTGAAGAAATATGCTTTAAAATAAGTTGTTTTGAGCTTTCTGACTTCTCGAAAGTGTTTTTTTGATGTACGGATGTTGTAGTAGCACTTGGTTAGAAAGTTAGGGTTTGCACTTCTTTGCTTTGGGTGCATTTTCTATCCCCATTGTCCCCTTGGGAATGGGGATGAGAGGGACAAGAAAATGCGTCCTCGCCTGGGCTTGCCACTTGTCACGGTGGGATTGCACATTGGGGAAATGAGGAAAACAACCATTTAGCATTGAGGGGCCGAGTCCGAGTCATATGGCCAACCTTGAGAGGGGCTAGATTGGGGCGCATTTTTGTGTCCCCTCTATCCCCTTGGGAATGGGGACAAGAGGGACACAAAAATGCGCCCCCCACCCTAGTGATGACAAGTGGCCGGCATGAGATTCAAACGAGGAGGAGATGGGGAAAAGTAAGTTTTAGCACCGTCGGAGCTTGAACTTAGTCACATTGAAAACTAGAGTGGGTGCTAGAGAGGGGGCACATTTTTGTGTCCCCTTGGCAAAGGGACAAGAGGGATAAAAAAATGCAGCCTCACCTTGTGATTACAAGTGTCACTTTCTCATTATGCGATGGGGGGAGCTACAAATCGGCGCAAATAAACCCTCTGGAGTGATTGTCTTGGTCATGTGGAGGGTTGAGGAGGCATATTTTTGTGTTTCCTTTGTCCCCTTGGGAATGAGGACAAGAGAGACAAAAAATGTGCCCTCACCTAGTGATGACAAGTGTCCTCACCCAAAATTGGTTGTATGAGAAACGTACCTCGCGAGAGTAGAGAACTTGTTGACACCAATTGTTGGAGCTCTGAGTGGTCTTTTTTTATGAAGTCTTATATGATTTTGACTCCCAAGAGCATTCTAAGAACAATGGGATGGATCTCAACCTTCAATTCTGCCTCCAACTCCTAAAATGGCTCTTTTTTCCTTGGGAGAGCAAAGTGTAGTCTGCACAAATTGAACTACCCTGAGAAGTGAACATGTCTTGTAAGAAATGTGAAGCTTCCAACATGTAGAGAGTTTCTCTAGCTTTCGAATGACTATTTGATTGGCTTCCCAACTCCTTACGGGGCTCCTGAAATTGTTCGTGGAAGATCATATCCGTGTTTTGACTGTACACCTCCTTGCACCTTAGAAACTCGTTGTTACACACTTGTCTCTAACCCTCCAAATCTTCCCTAAACTTTCCTATATCAGTTCCAACATGTTCGTAGCTCTTCAATAACCACCTGCCGGGTGATTTGGGGCTTTCATATGCTTCCTGAAGGATGCACACTAGTCCTAAAAGGCCAAAATTAGTCTTTCAAGCTTATAGGAGAACTAGTCGTTGGAAGTACTTCACACTATGAGATGGAATGACCTTATTACCTCATTTAAAACACTAGGGCAAGATTTTTCAACATACTGGGAAGACACACAAGGTTAGGATGAGCATAATACAAAAGGCAAATTGATCCGGAGAGGGACTCGGGATAGGAGCAAAATTTTCAAAATTGGTTTTGAAATTTTTATGTAACAAATTTGCATGCCAACAATAAAGAAGCTAACACTATCTCATTTTCTAACCTGGAAATCATATGGCACTTACATCGACACACCTCACTTCCAACACTTGTAAAAGGAATCCAAGTCTCCCTAAATCTCACAAAAGCACATCTACAATCATTAGGGTAGAAATATCTATAGGTTTGAAGCTTCACACTAGATCGAGACATCAGTCTCTCTCATCCACAAGCACTCAAAGATACCTTCTCCAAGTATTGTGGCAAGAGCCAAACTCAACTGAAGCATTGTTAAAGAGGTTGCCAAATCTAGTTGCATCCATTCATATATCACATGCTAGGTGTGGAGATTGACATGTGGTTTTAAAGTCTCTTTAGAGGAGTGCCAACATTGAGGGTGCACAGGGATGCCCACAACCCCAGTTAATATTTGTGTTGCAAGGTTTCCCATCCATGGCTAAGGTTTGAGATCATGTTTATATGAGAGTGTGTGAGCACAAGGATCAATGTAATGCATGCACATCAAGGTACTTGCATACTATATCTAACAACCTATAAAATAGATTTCCTCTCCTCCTTGCCCCAAAATGGAAATAACATCATATTCCTTAAGGAAAACAACAATGCCTTTAGGGCATGTACTATGTGTAAGTTGGAGTTTTAAGCATTGTCTCTTATCATGTCCCTAGGTAATAAACAATATCAAAAATAGTTATATGCATAATCAAAAGCATATAGGGATGTAAGCATAAAATGTGTGTGTGCATGTGATCTTCCTTTTTATAATGATTTTTTTTAACATGTACTTACATACTACAATAATGAATGCTCTAATGATTGTTCGATCTTTCTAGAATCCTTTTGGATACTCAATTGATTTTATCTAATGAATGCTCAATATGGTTCTTAGTAATTATATGCTATCAAATGAACTACAATGTTTGTGTATTTATAAACAAATTAAATTTAAATTAGGACCTTATAAGCATCCAAACTAACATCAAACAATCGAAAAGCAAGAAAGTTGTGAAAAGAGTGACACATGACTTTCGCCAAAAGGGGCCACTCAAAGGGACCAAGAGTTTGGGCCACACTCTTGACATATCCCATTAGGGATTGGGGATGCCCTTGATACAAAGGCTTGAGACATAGGGAAGGAAGAGGAAAGAGAAGAGGACAAATGGAAACATGTTTGAGAACAGGGACACAAACCATTAGAAATTGACAAACGCACTAATAATACTTAATTTATCTTAATAATCTACAAAAAACACAAAACACGCTCAGATCATATAATTTAATAACTAATAAATACTTATGAGCCATTTTAAGGTGTCTACCATAACAATATATATATATATATATATATATATATATATATATATATATATATATATATATATATATATTAATAAAAACTAAAAGGAAATTTCAAGAAATGCTAATGATATAAAATGTTTTCACTCCCTATACCAAGTATCTCAAAATACCATTTCTCCCATGCCATTTTTCCCACTCCCAAGATGTCCCATGCATAATTTAAACAAATAAAAATAAAATTCCTTTGCAGACCAAATATATGTTTGATAAAAAGACATTTTCTAAATCACAAGGGATCAGAATTTTCACATTGCCACGCTATTTTAAATCCTAAATTTTAACATTCAATGTATAAAACTAGTCAGCTTTTATATATATGAAGTGCGACAAAGGCAAAACAACAATGAAAGAAGATTACAAAGGCATTATATCATGAAGTCCCCCCTAAAAGGACTTCTACAAATAGAACAGCCACCAAACAATTAGAAATAACAGTGCCTGAAGCACTAAACAAATACAAACTCTCTATACCAAGTATCTTTCTATGCATTTTGCTTCCAATGTCTACAACCAATATGAAAAAAATGAACTTCCTTTAAACGAAACCCAAAATATCATTTTGCCCATAACAGTTTTTAAACAGCAAGATGCCCAATGCAGGCAGAAAATTCTTCAGACACCAAATATATTTTCTATAGGAGCACATTTTCTAGCTAGGGGAGAAAGTGTTGGAAAATTACAGGGATTGGTGTAAAGGTGTTTGGAAACAAGTGTAAAACAAAAATTACACTAATGTTTCAGATCATACTCCATAATTCATAGGGGTAAAAGTGTTCAACAAGTACAGGGCAAGGTAGCAACTTTCGTACGGTGTGTTTTACAGGATACACATAAAATGTCTCTCATACAGTCGTATTTGGTAACTATGGTACAGGGATTAGTGTAAAGGTGTTTGGACATAACTGGATAGAAAGTTTTTATGTAAATGTTTCGGATGATACTCCATGATCCATCATCAAGATTAATAAGAAAATATAGATCACAGATCACATTAGATATGCTAATTTCAATCCACAATTCTTGACATTTGAAATAAGAATCATTCCAATAAACTCCACTGAACTATCCATAAATGAAACATGAACTGATACACACAAAACCCAATAACTATAATGTTTAATATTCAAGTACAGGATGCAACATTATAAAAAGCATGGCCACACACTGAACAAGCCATGCTTTCATGTTACAACCTTTTATTTAAAATATATAGTTTTTCAGTTAGCATAATACTATTGAAGTTAATCATAGGAATATCCAAGAGCACTAAGTTTATAATAATGTGCCCTGTTTATTTTTAAAGCATAGTCTACTGTGCTACCCCCACCACTGATGCACTGCAACACCCTTTTCTCTGAGCAAGCCATAGAGTGACAGGCACTCCCAGTATGATCTCCTCTGGCGCTTCTTCTTCTTGTATGGACTGTGATAATGGCATTCAAGGAAGAGCTCATCAACAAGGCATAGGGCTCCAGTCCTAAGCATTTTAGGTAGTACCTGAAATTCAGCACCACCAACATCCATTTTCATAACAACATAATCTTCTGCAGTGACAGTTTTCATCAACCAATCTGCTAAGTCCAATCCTATTTCTTTTCTCTGCTCAATTTGTACTTCATTCTTAATCCAAGCAGCAAATGGAAGAAATTTTACTTCTGGGTGGTCTAAATACTCGGTTCCAAATGAAGCATCAGCTTCAATTGCATATATGTCAAACTTGTGGTTGTGCTTGGGGTAGTGAGACAGAAACCATGCGCCAATGCTTGATTTGTAACTGTTAGCCCCCACATCAACAAACACATAACCAGTGGAATTCTGGGGGTATCCCAGAATGTTGGGGAGATATTGAATATTGTTTTTTAGATTCTCATTAGATTCTATCCATGAAGATCTGGGTTGTTCTAGTAGAATGCGCTCTAGTTTTTTCATGGCAGCCCTTTTTTTATCGCTCATGGGGCACTCATTGATCATTTGTGGGATCACTTCTATGAGATTTGATGCTGGGTGTACCTTTTTGAAAGCAATCACAGTGTCGAGCCCAAAGGCATCAAATCTTCTCAGATACACAATTTTGAAATTAGGCAACAGCTCAAGTAAAGTATTTAGATTCAGAGCAGCTGCATCAAGTGAAAGATGCACAGCAAAAACTCCCCCAATCTTGACAGTTTGATCCACTTCAGCAGCTGGAAAAGAGGAATATGTAGATGTTACTGCGCTTAGCTCAAAATCAAACAAGTTATCGTTAGATAATCTGTATTTTTTTACATCATCTTCAAAAATCACATCAAATCCATCAATGCCCAAAAGTTTTTCCTTGGATATCTTTTCAATTCCAAGGCACAGGGCCCTGTCTCCTGCCTTCAACAGCCCTTCGGATATCATATCTTGAAAAACAATAGACAAAGTGTGACTTGGCCATTGTTTCTGTAAAAGGGCCTGATTGGGCAAAACAGTATTGCCAATGCCATGATCTGACTCTGCAGAATTGCTGGAGTTGGGTTTAACGCAAAAGAAAGGAAAAGTAGCCAAGGCCATTAGCAACAGTACAGATCTGGCCACAACTCTCAGAATAGCAATGCAGCCCCATGATGGTGTTATCACAAATTGCATATCAGAGGAGGAGGCTGTCATGGGCATGGGCATTGGCATTACGTGGGCATTTCCATTAGATTGGGCATTTCCGATTCTGTTTCTGTTCATTTTTTCTCTGTGGAAAATCAGCTTTTCCTCCTTACCCAAAGTCATCTTGAGCAAGAGGACAATAGCAATGATATTTTAGAATCAATCTGTTTGCAAAGATTGTCTGGGGAACTTGAAAATCAATGAATTATAAGCCAAAGGGGGAAATGGAGAATAGTTTAACGAGTGCAAAATCTGGAAGAGGTATGGTTTCCACCCACGAGGGCCACACGAGTTATATGTATATTTCTTGTGCAAAGAAACTGATAGCCTTCTTTCAGGCTCTGCAGAATCCCACGCCACTCCATAGATATTCTGTTCTAACTCAACCCATAATCAATTCATTGAAGAAAAGGGAAAAAACGGTGCGAAAACAGAAAGTGAAAAAAAAAAAAACCTGCTACATTCTCAGCGTTCATCCGCCATAGCCATATCTGCTCTGCTCCTCATGTCATTTCTCCTCCTCTTTTCCTTTCCCTGATAAAATGGTACGATGCATGATTGTCTGGTATTGGTTTGCTGTAGGATAAAAATGCAATGCTGATTCAGGGGAAGGCGGATTGATTGGGAGGAGTAAATCTCCTTCCTAATACAGTTATTGAAAGACCTCGCCCAGCTTTGTAAGCATCGACAGAAGTCTTTTTAGATCGGAATTTTCGTTCCCCGTCTGATATAAACAACATTATTTAACAGTTAGATAAGTTATAGTTGAACTCCCTCGCTCATTTATTAGAAACGGGACCTTTAGGTATTTGCAATGATAAACTCGTGTGTATTTAATCATATAAATTATGTTTTTAAACAAGAAATTCGTGCATAAAAAATCTAGGTTTGTTATAAAAAGCCTAAAAACATTTATTACACCATTTGTAATGAAAGTTGCAGATTTGGTCGAAAGGCTCTTGGTTTATTGGTGATGTTGTATGGCTTTCAATGAGCCCCACCAGGGATCAAGTCTTGTTGAGTGCAAAGCCCTGGAGACACCCGTTACGGAGAGTCGAAACAGTTGAGGTCAGGGTTGTGCTCTGGTTGACTTTGATGGCGTGGATGCCCCTTACTTGCAGTTGCTTCGCATCAGGATTGTGCTTTGGTTGACTTTGACGGCGTGGATGCCCCTTACTTGTAGTTGCTTCGCCGAAGTTTATCACTAGTTTAGTTGTACGCTTACTCATAATTGTATATGCCGACAATTTATGTAATCTAGTGCCCATTTGCGTGTATTGCACATCAAAAAAGTTGTACTTACTTAAAGGAAGGTGTTGATATAAATATATAGTTATTCAATAAGTGTACATCAATTATATGTAATCTTCGTTCTAACATGGAGCAAAGATGTACTACACATCAAAAAAATTGCACTTGCTTAAAGGAAGGTATCGATATAAATATATAGTTATTCAATAAGTGTACATCAATTATATATTTCAATTAAGTAAGAAATTGAATATATATGTATATTAAATAGAAGTAATTATTTATTTATTTTTGAAAAGAAGTATATTTAAATAAGTTTTAAAAAATTATTATTTAAAATACACATTTTTTGATTAGTTAAATAATGTTTTTAATATATTTAGAATTTTAATTGTTATGTTAATTTTTATAATTGAATTATATTTCTAACAAACCTTTAAATATTTTTACCAATTTAGAACAATTTCATAATTTTTTATTGGGAACATTCACTATATATATATTTTAAAAGCACATAGATGGTTTAGAATAAAAAGGTGGTTGACCAACATTCACGATTTGAAATATCAAATGATAGCAAGAAACACAACAAGGAATCTAAGATACGAATGACCACTATGAAACGCTAGAAACTAATTTAACTCTAATTAGAGTTATAGAATCCTAAATATGTGGAAATCAAGAGACAAATGGTGTGATAGTACTTAATTGAACTTGGTGTGATCCACTCTTAACCTGGTTTGGAATGTTTTATACTTGTGTAGGAGTTACTTCTAATGTTTGCTCTTGGATAAAGGAAGATTAGGGAAATTTTACATAAGACTTGACAAATATTTGCTAGATGTGCTCTTGACAATACCAAGCGAGAAAATAACAATGGTAAACTTGATTTTATAGCTTTCCATGGGATATCATTTTTGCATTAAGGTTATGCTAGAAAGGGAAATAAGATAAGCTTAAGAAATTTGACTATTGAAGCATAAAGGAAACTAACGCCCAACCCGGGACAGTAGTATATGATGTTAGTATCCTACTAGGTGGTAGTGTATAGAAGACAAAAGCTATAATGGAAGTTTTGGGAGAGATCTAACAAGAGGTAAGAGATATTTATGAGCATTTAGACCCATCTTATAGATTCCTAAGCAATTAAGTGAGATAATGAGGAGTATTTGCAAGCCTTATGAGAGCAAATGATAATACATTTACACTTTGTTTATCTCTGCAAGTCGTATCAAGGGATATAATTAAAATTAGTAACTATCAAGCACCTATTTACCTGATTTAGGTGTATACATTTGTCCCCCTTTAATCTAGTAAATGAAATCTACTAGGCTAAAGGAAATGCATACTTGAGCATAAAAATACATTGGCTTTTCTCGATTTTATAGATTTCTTTGAGTGTTTGAGATGATACAAGAGTGAAATCTACAACATAAGATTGTAGTCAATGTCCATATTTTGTATATGGAATATTCAACTTTGAAAATATTGAAATTTCCATTTGTAGAGGTAGATAGGAGCGAGGAAGGAGTTCGCCTCTATGTGCAGAACCAACTTTTCTCTATAAATGGATAAGACCATGTCCTCTTACCAATGGCTAGGGGAGATGGAGATTGTAATAACAATGATGGAATATTGAGGGGCTACCAAGTCCCTTTAGACATCCTAAATTTTGTAGCTAATCACTTGATAATGTCAATATTGACTTAATCCCTAAATCATAACCGATGGACCTATTATGAGCCTAATTATTATATCCTTAGTCACATTGCAAAACTCTCTCCTCTTTTCACTACTCAATATCTCATAGGAAATATCACATCATTGTAGATTATTATATCATTTAAAATTACCATGAACATAACTTTACAACACTTCATTCCTTGCCTAAATAACAGTTCCAAACAAGTACAAAAGTGTCAAATGATTTTGTCTGGAAGTAGTGGTTTTGTCAAGATCTTTTCAATAGTCAATTTTTCAATTTGATCGCTTTTATGGGTTGTTACTTTCCTCATGAGTCAACCTCAATGAGAAATTAAACCTATGGAACCCTATGCAAGCAAGTTAAATACACTAATTTACTCATTTGTCACTTTCAAAATATCCTTAACAAATATCTCTCAAAAGGAATTCAAAGATCTCCTAAATTCCCCTAGAGTAGTAACACGCATTAGGAGTATCACTTAAATAGGTTTAAGGTACTCCAAATCAAGATTTAAATTCAAGATTCTCAAGCCAAAGACATCAAATCCAATTCCAACACTAATCTTATAGGTCATTGCAAACATTATCAAGTGATTGAATTGTCAAATATAGATGCACACACACACACACACACACACACACACACACACACACACACACACACACACACACACATCACATCTCTATGTGGATAACTACATGTAGTTTGAGGTTTATTTGGGGTAGCATCAATGTATGAGGTGTACTAATTGCATTTTAACCCAAACACAAACCTTTTTGCAGGGGTTTCACCTATGGTTAAGGTTTTGGGCCTCTTCAATTGATTATAAAGGGTTTTACACATTTGTAAGACCTGATATCTTATAATAAGGAATATCTCAATAATTTGTGAAGGCATAGAAATTTATAGAGTGCCATCATTTGATGGAAAAAATCATCAGTTGGGGATGGAAGTGTCGAACTGAGTTTGATGGTTTGGTTTGAGTTTGATGGTTTGGTTCCAATACATTGTACATTCCCAGAAATAGAGATGAAGTATCTATAGGTCATTTCTAGCTTGTTCATCACTCTATCACACCCCAAAGTATCTTCCAAATCATCAAAATATCTAAGTGTACTTCTTTCTCATGCTTTATTATATTTATTACATGTTATAATGGATCTTGCTTACAAAGTGCTATAGATGTATATTCTAGTTTGAATGCCTAATTAATAAACTAGATATATTTCATGTAGTTAACCCTAATCCAGAATTTAAATAAGAACCCACCAGATTATTTATTGTTGGGTTAAATAATTTAGTGAACCTACGTATTGATAGAAACCTTAACTTATTTGGCCAAGCTCACCCTATTCCAAATCAGGCCATTTGTTGCAAAACTTGAGGGTTTCATTTCAAATTTTTGCATTGTTATTCTTTCAGCATGTATTTATCCATTCTCTTTACCAATATTAATATGGATGTTTTTGTTAACCCTTCCCATGGATAAGATTCACATGATGGTTCTAATCCTCCTAAAACCTTTGGCGATATTGATAAGTAAGAATTTGCACATTTTCTAAAGGCTAATCCTCAACACATTGATGTTTTCTTTATATATGTAGGGGTGAACAAAAATGTTTGTTTGCTTCAAAAATCCCTATATCTGACATTCCTAAATATTTTGTGGTGTCATCTCTAATTACTACATCTACTATTTCCATGTATATTATTTCTATATCTTTAAGGGCATTCTCTACCCCTCTTAAAAGGTTACAACGTCTACTATTATTCCTACATCTTTTACACACACTCGTGTGGCTTCCCACTCTCATTATCATACATGTTATCTTGAACTTCTCATACATGATTTGCATACTAAGGTATTACAACTCGAGAAATATGTATATATACCTGTTTGACAAGTTTTATGCTCATGTTCCAAGTTAATGAAGTAGTATGCTAAGAAAAAAGAAACTCCAAATATGGGAGGGTTTAAGGCTACCTCCGATGTGTGATAGTGATGGATGATGAGATACAGGTGCAACAAATCCTTTTCACAGGAAGCTTGTTAACATGTAAAACACAAAGGGCAACTAGACAAGAAAACTATTAGCAGATTATATGATATGCTACCTGACTAAAGCCAGTCCCAAGAAGTGATGAGATTCCTAGGGAGGATGTCAAACCACTTTACTTAGAAATATTGATCTAAAATGAAAGATAAATAACATGTAGGAAATAAGTAGAATAGAAATGCAGAGAGATGTTACTAACAAAGAGGAGAGTTGGTAATGATAAATTGAGATAAAAAGAATGCAAAACAGAATAGGCCGATTCGAACAAAGAATGAGAACAAAGAAGATTCAAGAGGCTGGAAACAACAGATCAGGAATAGGCTTTTTGGATGTTGAATAGATGTCCTAGATTTGGTATAAAGGACACAAGAAGTAGAGAAGAATTGAGAAAACAAGTAGATGTGGTTAGGGCAGAGAGAGTCGATGGAGATCAGAGGTAGACAGACAGGTAATTAATGACAGAGAATGTGGTAGGAAATTAAGAGTCCTGGAGATGTCAAACAGGAAGAATAGAAAGGTTGACAGGATCTGGATAATGTAAAGTCTATGAGAGTTAATGACACTGGGGACAAAATACAAGAAAAAGAACTGAGATGCAAATTGGGTTGAAAATGACCAAGGAAGAATCGATGGCGACTGAGGCTAAATTAGGGTTTTTTGATGGTTGATAGATGGAAAACATACTATGACAAAGAAACAAGGATCATATGACGACAGAGCTCCAAGATGAAAAATGATGGCTACAAAGAATGATGAAAACAAGAGCTAGGTCCTCCAACAATCTCCAAGCTTCAGATCTTCAAAAAGGTATTGATAAGGGCTCCAGGAGTAACTTTAAGATGTTGATGGTAGCTCACAAGAAGAGAGGAAACCTGCAAAATTTTTCTAGAAGGTCAGATCTCAAGAGTTTCATCCTCCTAGGAAGGGGGGTGATGGTGTATATGTAGGGTCTTCAAAACACTCGATAGGGTCATCGTTGAATATGGAGGGACCATTGATTTTGATTGTGGATGATGTAAAACTTGAGAGATGAGGCCCAATTAGGTGGTGAGGGTTAGAAGTTATTTGGTAGGTTGGAAGAGTTGATGTTGCATAGGGATGAGAAATAGTGGTTGGATATGGAGTAATTTAAGTGGTTAGGATGGTTGAAAACATTAAATGGGGATAGGTGATGAGTTTAGAAAGGATAAATGGGAGATTTAGGGGTGTAATTAATATAATAAATGTGTTTAGGGATGATTAAATATGATTAGGGGTGTAATTAGGGTGCCTAAGAGATGAAATAATGAGGGATGGATAGAATTAAGACATGAAAATAAGAAACTAAGGGAAATAAATTTGATTTAGGAGGGAAATGGAATTTTGAATAGGATATGGAGTGTGAGCATGACGATGATGAAGGTGAACAAAGAATGCGAGATGGGGAAGGAGTGAACCAAATTTTGGTGTCTACATTTTCCCCTTTTTTCAAGTGGTTTTTGTTAAGAAAACTGTGAGACAAAAACTAGAAGTGATAGAAGATGATTGTTGAGGTGTTCCCCCTCAAACTAGGGATCGATGACACAAAGGAAAATCAATTACTAGGTTGATAAAGATAGATGGAGGAAGGGAGGAAAGGGTGGAAGGATGAGAAAAGTTGCCCCAAGTGGAGAGTAATATGACCATTGCAAGAAGGATGGGATAAAAAATAAATATGGCAGTAATCCTGGAAACACATCGGTAGGGAACATAGCACTACCTCAATGGAGGTGACGTTAATGTCCTATGGACCTATGAGTTTAGCAAAGATCACTACAGTATGGAAGGAATCCAATGGGAATCCTCTTGTATGGATGTACAAGCAATGAGACCAATGGGTCAAAGGAAGACATCAAAAGTATGTGCAAAAATGTGAGTATGGTCAAGACAATGGTCTGACAGAATATAGGCAACAAAGTGGGGCAAAAGAGTATGTGATGTCCTTCAAATATGAGGAATTGATAAATTATGCATCCTGGTGGGACAAAAAATGGAAAAATGGCCACAAAGGTGGACTTAAGGTGAGATATGGTGCCCCAAGAGGGAACATAGAGATGGCCACAATAGTGGGCTTACAAGATATGTAGATAGGAAAAAATGCAAAATATGCTATGATGATGTGATGTTAATATGAGTAGCTTATGGATGTAGATGATTTATTTAATATAGATCATGATTAAAAGGTTGATGTGATGGATTTAGATTAGAATGATGTATATTTAGATAGATGTGTGATGGAGTTAGATGTTAGACATGATGTGAATAATGTAGATTAGATGTGTGGACTTTGTAGGTTTAGATGTGTTAGATAATTTGAATATGAGATAAGTAGATTTAACATATTGGATGTGATAGATTAGAACATAGATCAAAATGGAAATGCGTGTTCAATGTGGGTGAGTGTGAATATGATGGGATAAAAAATTGGTTAGATTGAAAGGTATGAATAGAACACGATGTTGTTAGGGTGATCCAAATATAGGAAGTAAAATTTCATCATAGTAAGGAGTGCATGTAGGATAGATGACTTTGGACTGGATTTGAGGTAAAACGTGAGAAGGAACATGAAACAAAGAAATGCACTTACAGCCATATGGTAGGTGTTAACACACAACTAATGATAGTTAGTCATATGTAAGATGTGAGGGGAAGATGGAAGGTGTGCTTATATACCTGTTGTAGACACGACAAGGGGTTTATGTGTAGCTTGTACGGGGGAAATAGTTTCTCCTTAGGTGGTTTGTCCTAGGTGTATGCCCTAGACTCTTAGCATTATTGCACAAACTGATCAATGTGGGAAGTTTACTTTTGATGGGAAATTTGATCGATGTGGGAATATTTCTTAGGATGCTTGCTTTTGGATGGATGCATTTTTATTTTGATATTTTGAAGGTTGATCAATGCGGGAAGCCTTTACTGCCATGATATAATAAAGTAGCCATCCTTTGAGGGAGTGGTCTACAATTATGGATTTTTATTTGGATTTTTGGCTTTTTATTTTAGATGACATGATAAAATAGGTGATAGTTGTCCTTCGAGGGATCAATTCTATACTTTTGATAATATTTACTTTATTTGAAGTTTTCCTTTGAGGGAGTAGTCTATATTTTGGATAATATAGCTTTGATATGAGCATCCATAATTTTTGATTTTATGGTTGAGCTGAGGATAGCCTAGTAGACCACTTGGGGAGGGGAAGTAATGTGTACAAGCTACACATGTGGACCCTTATCATGGTTCCAGTAGGTAGATAAGAAGGAGATGAATGTAATGATTGTGGGGTTCCCACCTAAAAGGAGGAACTTTTCCATAAGGAATATGCTATGAGAAGATCCATGGTGCTCATATTCAAGGTCATAGATAGGATAGTGATGGAAGACCACATGATTCCAAATCATTACGATGGAAATGGAGAAGGTTAATGATGAAAATGAGATCATTAATGTGACTAATGACATGTTAGTAGGTGTGTTAACAATAGAAAGGCCACAAGTGAAAGGTGTTGAGAGGTTCATTTCAGGTTTACCATCAAGGGAGGCTAAGTGATAGGCCCTAGACCCATACTTATGAGTGATAATGTATGGTCCAATCTAGTTTGGAGAAAACTTTCCACGTTGGATCCTTTCCAGAGTAGTGACATTCTGATTTTATTTTAAGACAAGGTCACCAATGTTAAAGTCACATTCTTTGATATGTTTATTATAAGAATGTTTTGATACATTCTTGATAGATGTGATGATGTTGGAGGGATGATTAAGTGAACGTTTGTCTAACAGTTCAAGTTGTGCTAGATGCTCTTAGCGATAGTCCTCATTCAGAGATGAAGTCACGAAGAGAAATGTGCAAAGATGGGATTTGAATTTCAAGAGGGAGGATGGATTCAAATCCATAGACAAGAGAGAAGGGAGTAGCACTCTGTAGAAGTGCAGATGCTAGTTTGATAAGCCCAAAGAGTGAAGGGATATGAAGGTTCAATCCCAACCTGCCTTATCGACAGTTTTGGCAAGAATGTTGTGGAGAGTTTTGTTAGTAGATTCAACTTGGCCATTAGCTTGTGGATAGTATGGAGAAGAGAAGCTAAATTGATATTGAAGGTGTCACAAATATTCTTAAGGTATTTATTTTTGAAGGACTTTCCATTGTCATGTGATGATTTTGTGAGGAATGTCAAAGTGACAGATGATGTGTTGATAGAAAAAGTTGATGATTTTGTTAGCTTTGGTTGATGCGAGTGGAATGGCTTCCACCCATTTAGTGAAATATTTGGTAGTGGTGAGGATGGAATGATGATGTTGAGAAGAACATGGATTAATGAGACCAATGAGGTTGAGTCCCCATTGTGAGAAAGGCCATAGATCTTGAGCTGGTTACAAATCCTGGCTAGGATATGGGTGAGATTGGAATGTTGTTGGCACTTGACGCACTTCTTAACATATTCACAATAGTCTTGGTTGAGGGTGGGCCAATAGTAGCCCATTTGAAGAACATGCTTGGTGATGGCCAAACCACTAAAGTTTCCACCACAGATGCCATCGTGGACTTCTTGTATGGCTTGGATAGATTCATGGGATTTAAGGCATCATAGTAAAATACCGTCAAACCCACATTTATAGAGGATGCCACCAAGGATAACATAGTGGTTGACACATTGAAGGAATGACCTCCTACCATTTTTGGATAGGTCAGAGGGAATTTTGGATTGAGAGAGATAGTTGAAGAACTGGGTATACCAGAGATCAGATTGGTTGGTTTTGATGAGATTGATAGAAGGAAGCTCATTGGTATGGGATGGTTGATCAATGTGATGTACAACAATGAAGAGTTTGGATTCTTCCATTTTCAAAGGGATGAGTGATGCAAGGGATGTCCATGGTGTCTGTGAAGTGGTTGGATGAATGAGGAATGGTTTGGATAGTGTATTGATCGAAGGATTTGAGGAGAAAATTGATGATGTCCTTGTATTTTTGGAGGACTTCATTTTTACATTGATAAAATCCCTTGATTTGATTGATGATAAGTTGGGAATCACCATAGATGTCAAGGATTTGGACACCTAGCATGATAGTGGTTTGGAGGCCTAAGATAAGGGCTTCATACTCAACCATGTTATTGGTACATTCAAAGTTGAGCTTGTAGGTGATGGGGATAGGAGTCCCCCAAGGAGGAATAATGATGATGTCTGACACCTCCCCCTTTCCAACACTTAGAACCATCAAATAAAATGTCATTTTAAGGGGAGAATACTCATGATCGATTGTGTTGATGGATTCATCAAGAAATTTCTCATGGGGGAGTTGATTATCAAGAAGAGGGGCTTCGATGAGTTGATCAATGATAGCCTGACCCTTGATTGATTTTTGGGAGATGAACTCTAGGTCAAACTCAGTCATGAGCATGAGCCATCGAGTGATGAAATCATTGTGATAGGGTTTAGAATGCATGGTTTTAAGGGGGTTGAAGCTAGTGACGATGTATGTCTTGTGATTGAGAAGGTAGTGGTGAAGTTTTGGAAGTTGCAAAGTAGAGAGCACAACACAAATTTTCAGATTTGGTGTAGTGGGTTTCATAGTCATGAAGAGTGTGGGATGATATAATAGACAACATTTCTCCCTACCCTGCTCATCATGGTGTGCCAACATGGCACCTAGAGCATGGTCGATGACAGAGATGTAGAGATAGAATGGATCCCCCTTGTGGAGGTGTGAGCACATGTGGTGATAGAAGATATTTCTTAAGTTCATCAAAATATTTTTGACAATTTTATCCCACTTGAAGTGGGTGTCTTTTGGAGGAGATGATGGAAAGGTTGGAAATGATTAAAAAGTTGTGAGATGAAGTTAGAAGACTGATTGAAGTCAGCCTTGGAGACTATGAAGTTTCTTTAGATTGATAGGAGGAGGCATCTCAAGGATGGCCTTGATCTTGCGGGGTCAACTTCAATACCCCTGATGGAAATGATGAAGCCAAGGAGTTTTCCAGTTAGAACTCCAAACACACACTTGGTAGGATTGAGGCGAAGGAAGTATCAGATAAGGCACACGAAGAGGATTTCAAGGATAGTAAGATGGTCATGTCAGCACTTGGATTTACCCAAGAGGTCTTTCGACATAATCCTCTACAGTTTTGTGGATGAGATCATGGAAGATATAAGTCATGGCACGTTGATAGGTGGCCCCTACATTTTTCAAACCAAAGGGCATAACATGGTAAAAGAAGGTTCCCCAAGGGGTGATGAAGGATGTTTTATGTTGGTCTTCTAGTGTGATAAGGATTTGATTGTAACCAGAAAAACCATCCATAAGAGAAAGCATTTCATGGCCAAGTTAGGTCGATGAGTTGATTGATGTTAGGAAGGGGAAGTCATCCTTGGGACAAGTGAGATTTAAGTCTTGAAAATCCATGTAGATGTGAAGCTTCCTAGAGGATTTAGCAATGGGAATGATGTTAGAAACCCATTGAGGATAATCGATGGGTTGGATGAAGTTGGCCAAAAGAAGACGTTGCAATTCTTCTTTAATAAGGAGGGATACATGAGGATGCATATGATGTAGCTTCTTCTTAACTAGCTTGGCATTAGGGATGGTGATGATATTATGGATGATGATACTAGGATCAAGGCCTGACATGTTGGTGTATGACCATGCGAAGGCCTAGCTATTCTTGGAGAGGAAATTGGTGAAGGATTCTAGCTCTCGTGGATCAAGATATTGGCCAACTTTGAGGATGCAGGGCTCTTGCAAAGTCCCTATGTTGATATTGATGGTGGATTCATTAATAAGGGTGGATGTGTCAGGAGGTAAGGCCTTATGAAGATGAGAATATTCTTCCCCCATATAGGAAAGGATAGATTCATCATCATTGCATTGAATAATGTTGATGGTAGGGGAATCCTCCTCTACCATGTTGGGGAATTTAAGAGGAAGGGACCTAGTTTCACCTTCATCCTGATAGGTGACCAGTCCTAGAGTGATCATAGAGATTAAAAAAAAGTTAGGGGGAAGGGACATGGTGTCATCCATGTCCATGGGGTTGTTGGATGAGGAAAGGGATGATGATTTCATGTTCATGGGGGATTTAGAAGAAGTGTGTGCAAGAGATTCAGTGGGGTGCTCTTGGAATCCCAATCCATACTTCTCATGGGGTTTGTGGGATTGATCAAGGACAAGATCATGTATACCTTATTCATAGCATCCTAGACCAAATCCCTTCCATGCACAATGGTGGAGATAGGTGTAGGTGAAAGACTTTTTGTAAAGGAAATCAAATCCATTGGTGTATAGCTTGGTATGGGGTTGATTATCAGTGTGGGAAGAAGGGTGATCAATGCCACCGTAAACAAGATTGGTTTTCAAGTAAGGTGGGCCAAAGGAAATAATATCCCTGATGTTAGATTGGTACATGGGAGATTTTTGGGTCTACCAAATTGATTGAGTGTGGGGAGAGAATTAAGAGTGAGGATTTGATACTCCCCCAATGAGAGATGTTGCATCATGGTGTCGAAGGATTCATCATTGGGAAACTTAGATGTAGGTACATATGAACTAGTGGAAGCTTCAGAAGATGAGTCTTACTTGGGGATGAGCACATCATTTGTCCTATAGGTCATATGACATGCTTTGAAAGGAGGAATATCAGTGGGGAGTGTGTGGATTTTCCCCCTTGTGTTCATACTTAAGACAATGATGAAGGGTGGATGGGATGCAATGCATAGTGTGGATCCATGGGATGTCTAAGAAAGATGTTGTATTGGAATTCCCCTTCTATGATGTAGAAGAGTTCATGAAGGAGTTTCTCACCAACGCAGATAGGAAGGATGACCATTCCCAATGTAGGGGAAAAACATCATTAAAGGCTTGAAGGACCATGGGTGATTGGGTGAAAATAATGTTGGGAAGCTTGAGTTGATTGAATGTGTGGGATGAAATAATGTTAATGCTAGCACTGTTATCAATCATGGATCATCTGATGAAGGTGTCATTGATACAAATGGTGATAAAGAGGGGAAGGTCATGATCTTTGGGTAGAAGCTCAGGGATCTCAGAATCATCAAAGGAAATAGTAGCAGAAGTTGTAAGAGCTCCAACAAGGGCATGAAAGGTTGGGGTTCATCGGTTGTGATTGGGATGTGTTGTAAAGCTTTGATGAGAGCCTGTCGATGGTGAGGGGAGCTTTGGATAAGCTCATAAAGGGACATTTTGATGGGATCCTGATGTAGTTGTTTCACGATGCTTTGTTTTATATCACAACAGGCCTTTGGGCTTGTGGAGTGGCTAGAATAGATACCTTAGCCTTGGATGAAGAGGGAGATGAAATAGGTTTGTTAGGAGGAGCAATGATGATAACTCTTGTTTTTTTGGGTGGATGGTTGAGAGTCATGGGGGACAAGAGTGAGTGGTAACATGAATGACATTTATGTAAAGAGGGGGACCCTCTTTAGAAGGGGTAGAATTTGGTGGTGGGGATTGTGACTAAAGGTGTGGATGGAGGGATAGATTTAAAGGCCTTGGAAGTTGTGGATTTGGTTTTGGGGTTGTGCTTAGGTGTAGATGAGCTAGTGGATGGAAGGGGGTGGTCTTCTTTGATGAGAAGATCATCCTCTTGTATGAGGTTGTTGATAAGTGTTTGGAGAGCCTTACAGTGCTTTGTGTCATGCCCAGGGACATGATGATAGGCACAGATGATGGTGTTGTAATCAAACCACATGGGCTTCCACCCATGTGAGTCAAAGGACTTGATGGGGGAAGAGTAATTGTGGATGCTTGGATAAGGTGATGGAGGATTTTAGAGTAAGACCCAATAGGGGTTTTAGGAGATGAAGTCTCATGGATTTTGGATTGATTTGATTTAGGAGGGGAAGGTGAAGGAAAAAGAGGTGCCTTATTCTTATGGGATTTTGTAGGGACCTTAGACTCAAATTTGGATTTGGAAATAGGAAGTAGATGATTTTGGTTAGATTTGGTGGTGATGGGAGACTTAGATGAAGGACACGGTCCCAAAATGGATGGCCGAGGTCCTAAGATGGATGGTTGGATATTGGGTTGTTTGGATTCATGGGGCTTCAAGAGGGGGAAGCTCTAATTTCTTGCATGGATGAGTAATGGATCTTTGGATGGGGGTGCCAAGGCTCTTAGATGTTTGTTGTGAAGTTTTACCTTTGGCAGGGATAACAATGATTTCAACAGTGGAGCCATCTTTAGAAGTGGGATCAGATGGTTTGGATGTGGGTTGTGTTGTAGATGTGATGGTTGAGGATGGGGATGATTCTTGAGTAGCACCATTGGTAGAATTAGAAGGGCTTGTGGATTTTATGGAATTTAGAAGTGTTGATATAGGATTTGTTGTATTTGTTGGAGGTAAGGATGGGATTGAGACATTACTTGTGACAGAATCGAGGGGAGATGTCTATTGGTAGAGGTTTCAAGAGATGATGTAGATGTGGATGTGGATGTATATGTGGATGTAGATGAGGGTATAGATGATGGTATAGGTGTGGATGTAGATGTATATGGGTGTAGTATGATGTAGGATGTAGATGTAGTAAATGTAGATGTAGATGTAGATGTAGGTGTAGATGTGGGTGTAGATGTTGAATCCTGACTTAAGGTGTTGATTTGCATGGGCATCAGGTGCTTGAGATGTGGGAGGGTTGGCTTGGTTTCTTAGTGGATGATTCAGAAATGGTTGTTTGAAAACATCCAATGGTTGATTAGGGGGAGCATTTGGATTGTCTAGTTGGAGGTCTCCACGATCAATAAGCCATTGCACTAAATCCTTAAAGGTATGACATTTCTTGATGTCATGGCCACATAGAATTGATGATATTTGTAGTAATGATCCTCATGATACCATGCAGGTTTAGGACATGAGTCATCAACAAGGTGGATGGGAGGAAGTTGGATAAGGTGTACGGCCATGAGCTTGTCAAAGATGGAGTTGTATGATTTTCCAAGAGGAGTATAGTTGGGGGATGGTCGAGGTGCTCTTTGTGGAGGCTCGGTATGAGATGTGGATTGGGAGGAAGTTTTGATGAACAATAGAATTTTCCACATTCTTGGATTTTTCATTGTGGGTGAATGGTTTTGTGAATTCAGTCTTGGGTTTATTAGAGAAAAGTTTAACATGGCCTTGCTCAAGGGCACATAGTTCTAACTTGTGAGCCATAGTAAAAGCTTCCTCAAAGGTTTGGAAGGACTGAATTTGAAGGGTAGATGAAATGTGCTTGGCACATGATCTAGAAAAGAGATCAATCAATTCAGTTTGAGGTAGTGAGAAGGATAGTTGGTTAATAATCCCATGCCACCTAGTGATGAAATCAGAAATTGATTCATCCTCAAACTGTTTGATGGTGTAAAGGTCAGTGATGGTTATCTTATGCACTATGTTGATGGAGAAGTGTTCTAGGAAAATTTGCGCAAGTTGTGTGAAGGAAAAGAGGGAATGTTGAGGGATGCCATTGTACCAGTCTAGAGTGGGCCGACCAATGACATGGGAAAGGTATGAAGCATAAGATCTTGATCATGTGTAATAAGGTAGCATGAGTGCCTAAAGGCACAAAGATGTTGTTGGGGATCTTCTTTGCTATTGAATTTAGAGAATTTTGGAAGCTCCCAATGTGGAGGATATGGCTTAATAGGCACAGATGGATTGATGGGTTCATTACATATTTTCTCATAAGTAAATGTACTTTTGGGGCCCAAGGTAGTGGCCTCTAAGTTAGCCATTCTACTCAACAAGGCTTGCATAGGATCATTTGATGTATGAGGATGGGGACCTGATTGATGTTGTTGTGGATTGTAGGAAGTAGATGGATTAGGTTGTGAGTAAGATTGATAATGTTGGGCATAATTGGGAGTTTGTGGGGGTGGTTGATAGGAAGGAACATAATTAAAGGTTTGTGATTGGGTGGGTTGTGAAGTAGGATGTTGTAAAGGGATGTAGTTGGATGGGTAAGATTGTGAAGGTTGTTGTTGAGTGATAGGGGGATTGGATTGGATTTGTGTTGGATGAGTTTGGGTATGTGCATGAGGTGGTTGGGATGTTTGAAGGGGTTGATTGGGAAACATATGTTGAAAGATGCTTCAGAGTGGAGGTTGGTTAGTTTGAGTCAAATCTGAAGGGGAGGTTGTGAGATAGAAACATTGGGATGGACATGGGATGTTAAAAGAGGCACCTGAGATTTGAAAGTGTTTCTCGGGTGGTGGAGGAGGTATGTTGGAGTCTTGAAGAGTTTGGGAGGGAGCATTTATGATAATGGTAGATGAGGAGGGAATAGGAATGGAGGTGTAGGGATGGTCACAATGGTATTGATATGGTAGATTAGGTGGGATAGGCACCACTAATTGTGTGGACTGTTGGGTTTGGGGAACCATGATAGAGGATTCATGAGGGACATGTTTGTTTTGGGCTAATGCTAGCTCATTCATGGCCCTAGGGAAAAGATGACGAGTTGGGAGGTGAGGACTTTAGTAGATTTCAGATTGTGGGGGATAACTATAAAGTTGTTGAAGAGGGGGTCCATCAATAGGGATGTTGGTGGATTTGTGAACTAGATAGTCATGGAGGGTGATGGGGTTAGCATCAAGGAGT
Source organism: Taxus chinensis (assembly GCA_019776745.2). Taxonomy (NCBI): domain Eukaryota; kingdom Viridiplantae; phylum Streptophyta; class Pinopsida; order Cupressales; family Taxaceae; genus Taxus; species Taxus chinensis. The sequence goes on from CM034148.1 coordinate 693,641,950, forward strand.
TCTTGAAATTCCAAGCATCCACGAGGGATAGTGGGGGGTCCAAGTGCTCCTAAGGAAGTAGCAGAAGGAGGTGTGGCTGGTCTAGAAGGGATGGAGTGATGGTAGACAAAGGGATTGGTCTCAATATGGGGATTTCCTTGAACCACATGGGGCTCATGAGGAGGAACCTATAGGAATAGTGGATAGGGAGGCCAAGGATGAGGTCATCAAAGGTGTAGAAGAAACAAGAGTGAGTGCAGATGTTTTTTGTGAGGGGTTGGTTGAGATGGGGATGTCATTAGAAGTGGTTGATTGCTCCATTATCTTAGCTTGGGAGTGAGTAACAATGGGCATGAAATAAACAAGAAAAATCCTATGCAAACTATTAATGCAACATGTAAGTCAAGTAGCAAATTTTTTTTATCTTGCTTATTTATAGAATGTGAAGAGGGAAGAGGCTCAAAGGGAACCTAGAGAAATGACCACTCTATGGATGGTTTCAGGTGTGTTTAAGGATGGATTCCTTGATATACCTGAAGGTACGTGAGGCCTAAATCTATGATGACTATTGGTACGTGGCCTGATATAGGGGCCTACCCCCACACTTCATGCACCACAGTGATAAGGGTGTCAAGTGCTTAGCCTATATACCAATAGTCAAAAAATTATTACATGGCCAGAACACTGTGGTGGCTTCCTTATTGGGTGATGAAATCCCAATAGCTCCACCTGGGTAGAAATTTTTAGATGTGTAGATTGTGCATGTGGTTTGGTTGTGTGTGAAGAAAATGTGAATGCAAAGTGTTACCACCTAATTAAGCTATGTGATCAAGCAAATATGAAAAAAAAGTTCATTTTAGATCCAAACCCAAATATGACGTTTGATGAAGAACAAACAAACAAAGGAAGGGAAGAATGATGCAAGAAATGGAAAATAAAAATCAAAAGAGGAATACCTAGATACACTTTTCCTTTTTCCAAATTACACATGCGTTGTTAAGAAAGCAAGTGAACTCCCAAGCACACAAGTGAAGAACTCTAACCTGTAGAGTTAGTGGAAAGAGGAAAATAAAATATAGAATAGGAATTGAAAATGAATAAGGAACTTACCAAAGGAGTAGGTAGGTCCCACTGGGCATGCCAGAATGTTTGACAAGTTTTTTCTCTTGTTCCAAGTTAATGAAATAATATGCTAGAAAACAAAAAACTCCAAATATGGGAGGGTTTAAGGCTACCTCCAATGTTTGATAGTGATGGTGATGGAAGACGGGTGCATAAATCCTTTCCGCAATGAGCTTGATGACCTACACAACACAAAGGACAGATACACAAGAAAATATTAGTAGATTTGTATGGTGGGTTGCCTGACAAAATCCAGTCCTAAGAAGCGATGAAATTCCTAGGAAGGATGTCAACCCACTTGTTTAGAAAATTGATTAAAAATGAGGAATAAATAACATACAGAAGATAACTAGAACATAAATGTTCAGAGATATGCTAAAACAAAGATTAGATAATATATGCAATGATAAATTGAGATAATGAATGCAAACCAGAAAGAGGTTGATGGCGACCAGAGGCAATCAATGACGACTAGAGAATAGAGAAAATCAAAAGGATAGAAACAACATATCTAGAATAGGCTTCTGGATTCTGAAGATGTCATGGGTTAGATACAGGAACACATGAAGTAGAGAAAACACATATTGTAGGCATATGTGATTAGGGAATATGAGGTCGAAGGTGATCAGAGGCAGTCAACGATAACTGTGATATAAAAATAAGCTTTTGAGATGTCTGTCAGGAAGAACAAAAAGATTTGAAGGATTTGGGTGTTGCAGGGATAGAGAAACTGATGGTAGAAGGGACATGATGTAAAAAATAATTGAGATAGATTGGGTCGATGGTGACCAAGGAACAATTGACGGTGACTGAGGTTGACTTAGGGTTTGGTGAGGGTTGATGGGTTTTAAAAAAGCTATGTGAAGGAAAAAAGCTTGACTGATGTGATTACAGAGCTCAAAATGACAAATGGACCTGCAAATGGATGATGAAGAAGTGATGAAAACAAGAGATGTCTTCTAACAATCTCCAAGCTCCAAATCTTCCAAAATGGTAGACAAAGGCTCTAAAGTGGCTTCAAGAGGTTGGTGGAAGCTCACAAGAAGGCAAGAAACTTGCAAAAAAATCTACATGTAGATCTCAAGAGTTTCATCCTGTTGGGAAGGGGGGTGATGGTGTATATATAGGGTCATCGACACCTGATAGGGATCATCGATTGCGGGGAACCATTGATTTTTATTGTGTGGATGATGTAAAACTTGAGAGATGAGGCTCAATTAGGTGGTGATTCAAGTTAGAAGTTAATTTGATGGATTAGAAGAGGTTGGAGTTACATAGGGATGAGAAATAGTGGCTAGATAGGTGGAAGTGAATTTAATAAAGGAAAGGGTGATTGAAAATATTAAAAAGGGGTAGGTGGTGAGTTTAGAAAGGATAAATGAGAGATTTTGGGATGTAATTAAGGTAATAAATATGTTTAGGGATGATTAATATGATTATGGGTGATAAGTGTAATTAGGGTGCATAAGGAGAGATGAAATAATGAATGGGATGGGATAGAATTAAGATAAGAAAATAGAAACTAAGGGAAATAAATTTGATTTAGGAGGAAAATGGGATTTTGAATGGGTGTGAGTGTGCACAATGATGACAAAGGGGCGAGCGAACATGAGATGGGAGGCTAGTGAACTAAATTTTGGTTTCTACGATACCTTCTAATGTCATGGATTCTAATCAATTACTTTACAATCCCCTTACACTTGAAGTGGTCTATTTTACTTTACCCCTAGGGTTTGTATCTCCTAATATTTCTATCTATTAGTGTAAAGGGACCCTAAGAAATAGGGAAAATTTTAGTGGCAAATATTCGTAATATGGTGAATATTCGTAATATGGAGAATATTCCATTTTTGAAAATTTTGAAACGACGAATATTCTGGCGCAGGTCAGTGACCTGTTCGCCTAAAAATTACACTTTAATTTTTTTTAGGGGTCGGCTTTGCCTACCCTTGAAAAATATTCCCTATATAATCCTAAATTATTTGCCAGGTAGAACACTTCTACTTCACATTTTTTCAACAATATGATATATCCCATATTGCAGACATGCGACAAGGAGGTAAGTTATTGATGCAAGAAAAGGAGGGTTTGTAGACGCGTGACAATGGGGTTATTTGTTGACGTGCAACACTAACGGATAGTTGATGCGTGACAAGGAGGTACTACAGATATTGACACATAGCAGACACATGACAAAGAGTTTGTTGACTCGTGACACAAATATTTTTTCTATGTGCAAACAGAGGGTGGAGGTTACACACGCACGACAGGAGATTTGTTGTTGCACATCAAAAAAATACATTGACGTGCGTCAACAGACCTCATTGACGCACGTCAACAACCTTGTTGACATGTGTCAAAGAGGTTTGTTAACACATGTCAATGAGGGTGTTGATCTCCCGTCGTGTGTATGCAGCCTTCTGTCACACCACTTGAAAATCAGGTGAAATTTTTTCATACAACCCCCAAAAAATTTGCCTTCCCGCAAAACTGGTTCCTGGGATATTCGCCAGGTATTTTCCACCTCCGATTTCCAAGAGGTCTGTTAAAATGAACCCTGCTAACAAATATTTTTTCATAAATTTTCTCTTTTCATGAAGCTTGCTTAGACTATGCTTACAATGATAAACCCCTTAATAAGATTTTTCATAGAAGTATTAAAGAATATGATTTTTAATAGTTCTATGATCTACCTATTCACTCCATAAGGGATTCCAATCCATTGGAAAAATAATTTCTTTCCCTTTTATCCATTAATATTGGTTACACATTTTCCTATGCTCAAATGGCTAAAATGTAACAAGGCTCTAATGAACCCATAAGTGAATGTGCCTTGTGCTACATAACAATGCTTACTAAAATGTGTTGAGTAGAGAAAGTGTCTAAGTACAAGCCACATGTGAAGGCTATAGACTTCCCTCATAAACTACAAAAAGGCATCAAGAGGTCAGGAAGGAATGCGCGGGAGTATGTACGAGGACAATGCAAATTAGTGCGCAAAGAAACGTGAAAGGAGTAAAGAGATGTCGATGTGCAAAAGTCCACAAAATTCAAAAATAGAAACAGGTTCCAGGACTAAGCAAAATTTCAATAATGGGCTAAAAATAGGAAAATGCAGAATTGGCATGATTAGCATGACAACTCCAGAAATAGACTTGGGAAGGGAAAAACACCAACCAAGGATAAAACAACATACAAGATAACAACAAGTATGCATAGATAGATCCAAATATAGGACACAAAAATATATGAGATCGAGCTATTTATAACATGATTTGGAATCAAATCAGGAGTCCAAGGGCATGCATCCTATATTTAGGATGTTTATTATTAGGATTAAAGCATGTAAACTGTGAAGGACAAGTTCTCACCATGTATAAATAGGTTTTGAATTTATTTTTAAGAGATAAACAAAGATAGATATACATGGATAGAGTGATGGATGGAGAGTCTTGAATAGATCTGCAATCTAAGTAGGGTATGGTTCATGCATAGTTTTTCATGTGCGCATGGGTTGTATTTCGTTGTAAGTATGTTTTGAAGTTTGTAATAGAATTGATTATGTGTTGATAATGGAAAACTATGTATAGATTGTTAAGGTTGGTAGAGATGTGCATGGTTTAATGGGAATCCAGATTCTATTGTTGATTATATATCTTAATGAATGATCAAATTTATTGTTACATGTTGAATTTTCTATATTGTGTTGTTATCTTTCATCTATGATAATGGTTAAGTACATAACCCACATCTTAACAAGTGCGACAAAGGATGAACTCGGTAGGTCACGCACACTTTGGGTGAGCGCTTAGACATTTATCCAAGTGAAGTGCCAACACACCCAACTTAGTAAGGTGTTAGAAACTATACTCCAACATTTTGGTTCCGTTCTCGGGACCTATTTTCATTCTACTCATCAAGATGTGGCATACGCATGGTGTTATGATTATCACTAGAGAATATTGAGTGTTGGGTACATGACGACTAGGAAAAGTTTTCTCAAAGATATAACATTGGATGAGGTTTCGATAAATGCAAATGTGTGGAAGACAATTTATATGATTCACTATACGAGACATTTTTTAGTTTCTTCCCAGTAGAGTTGTATGAATAATTGGAAGCTTATGCATAAAATAGAGGTATTCGGATGGGAAAGAAGCAAGTGTGGAACTAAGATAAGTACCAAGCACTCTCTAATTTGGATGAACCATGGAAACATGTTATAGACTTGTGGTGAGGAGGTGTGCTATGGAATTACACCTTGGAGTACATAATTTCAAGTAATTTGTGCTCGGAAGAAGCTGAGTTCTAGTTTTTGTGCGATCAAAGAGTTTCATACTTACGCATGCTACTATTAGTGACAAAGATATTAATGATTGAGCTATGGATGGAGAACCTACCTATGGAAGGCTAAAATCCCATGCCCACAGGGGAAGGAAACAAGTTTGGGAAGGATGACATCGACCCAAGCAGAAGAAAGAGAAAGGGAGGAGATACTGCAAAGATATAATGATGCATGAGAGAGGTTAGTTGAGGAGGTGCTAAGAATGAAATAAATGGGGCCATGCGGAAGTTGTGAGAACCCTATAGAAGATGAAGGACCACAGGACCATGTCCCTCAGATATTGGGGATGTGCAGTAGAAGGACCCCCTCAACATATGAGGAAATCCAGTCTAGTAAAGATGTTAGGAATTCATATGTTAATGCTCCATTGGTATGCATGGGTGAATAATAATTACACGTGTAATTATTATCTTGATGAATGTGAGTTAGTAAAATAGTAAATAATAACTACTATGGTAATTATTATTTTTATGTATGTTAGTAATTTTTTATAAGTTATTTTATACTAAAAAACTATAACAAATATATTTGTTAAGTGATTTTCAACAAATCATGTTGATAGAGTTGGGAGAGAAAGATGTGGAAGGAGTAGTTAGAGCTACATCATAAAATATAGGAATCATATTCCTAAATACACGACTTGTATTATAAATATGAATTAATAATAATGTATATGAATTATTGTTGTTTGTTAAAATAATTTTAAATTAGTTCTTTTGTTGTGATATTTCTACAACTACATTCAGATCCCTCCACATCTGGTATGAAAGTAGGTATAACTCTGTGAAGAGATCAATGAAGGGGAAGATCTGTTGTAAGTTATAGTTGCCCCACCTATGTGAGTCTTTATTAGCTAGGAGAATGAGAGCTTAGTATTTAGAATTTTTTAGCAATCTTCAGTGAAGCGCATGAAATAATTTATTATAGATTATTTTTGTGAGAGTGAACTGGTAAGAAGTGTGCACAAATTAAATAAAGGAGATAGAGGAGCTATTTTTTTACATTGGCATGATCCTTTTTCAGAGTTGTTGTTCAAATTGCATCGAATAGTTTTGATTACATTTTTGAAGCTTCTGATTCATTTGGAAAATATTTTTCATGTTGGCATCTATCTTAGAGAGAAATCCTAAGTTTAAAAGCTTCGAACATGTGTAAAAATGTGGATCTGGAATGACCTGTTGAATTTTTATAGTGATTACCAACAATTTTGATAATGGACAGTGATTATATTATAATCATCAATGATTATGGAAAATCACCAATGTTTTGGGTGAATCAATAATGATACCTAAGAAATCACTAGTGATTCTTAGTACCATTAGGAATATCTTGAAACCATATTTCCAACACATTTTGTGGTTTGCAAACCGGAGATCTAGTTCTCAAGTTATCATCAAATCATCAGAAGCGGTTTTTGTGTTTGATTTAGAGCTTCATCATCATCAATATTTGCATCATGAGCCTCAAAGATAAAGCATGTTGATTTAGCAAAATGAAACTGGAGGATGGAGGCAAATGGAGGTTGGTGGTTAACCAATGGCCTCTTGTCAGTTGCCAATGATAGGGCCGCATCAAAGGTTTGGTGGCACATTTTCTTTTAGTTGTGTGTTTTCTTCCAGTTGTGCATGGTGTGTTATATTTTGCAGTGTTCCTATTTTCAGTAAGTGTAAATTTCACATTGAGGGGTGGAAAATGATCCAATGTTCCATTTTCTTTATGTCATCTTTTATTATGTGTGTATGAGTAGCAATATTTAACAAAACTTCATATGTTATTCCCTGTGATGAAATGTGATGAGGGTTGATAATAGTACTTGGCACATTATGATGTGGTTGTAGGTAAACCACTTGAAAACCTTCATTATTTGGTTTGTGGTAAATCACTTTGTAAAACCACCACTTTTGGTTGTTGTTAAACCATCACCTTTTGGTTTGTGGTACTCCACTTTGTAAAACCACCATTCTTGGTTCGTGGTCAACTATATGTAAAACCATCTGTCGGGTTTGCGATCATCTTGTGAAAATCACCTATTCATGAAAGTAGGTATAATTACAAAGATAGGTTTTCCCCATGTTTACACTAAGGGGGGGAATCTTCGGAATTCATATGTTAGTGCTCCGTTGGTATGTATTGGTGAATAATAATTACATGTGTAATTATTATCTTGATGAATGTGAGTTAGTAAAATAGTAAATAATAATTACTAGGGTAATTAAATTATTTATATGTATGTTAGTAATTTGTTATAAGTTGTTTTATGTAAAAAAACTATAATAAACATATTTTCTAAGTGAGTTTTAAAAACTCACGTTAATAGAGTTGGGAGAGAAATATGTGGAAGGAGTAGTTAGACCCACATCCTAAAATATAGGAATCATATTCCTATATATATATGGCTTGTATTGTAAAGATGAATTAACGGGAATGAATATGAATTATTTTCATGTGTTAAATTATTTGTAAATCAGTTCTTCTACTGTGATATTTGTGCAACTCCATTCAAATTATCCTTCACAAAAGAAAGGATAAGATCCATTAGCATGCATCCAAACTACCATGGACCCCTATCCCTTGTTCTTGGTGTTTGGGATTCATAAGTTGTTATAGAAGATCATCATAGTGAAGGTGAGCAAGAAGGTAATTGGGAATCACTACGTTTGATTAGAGATATAGGCAAGCATGTTTCTGGTATCAACACAAGAGGCACAATAGATAAAGGTAACACATATGACAACGAAATAAACTCTCGTTTTTGGGTAGAACTTGTTTGGAAGCAATCGGGTAGGCACACCATCATGACAGAGTAGTGGTTGGCTACCCATTAGATGTACCCCTACAAGTGGAATAACGAGACAAATGGTATGGGTGTAGTTTAGAACTACTCTAGGGACACAAGGTAGTAATTCTACAGGTCCCCAAGTAGCACCAAGAGGCTCAGGAGACTCAAGCCATCCCTTGCACAAAGGAAATCTAGGTGGAGGCTCAAGATTATGGTCCGGCCCCACTCTAGGATAAGGGACTTAACAACCACTATAAAAACCTTAGTAAATACCTTAGCACCCCCTCATATATTCTTCAAGATGTACCTTAATTTTCTAGAGTATTGGGGTGTAGAAGATGCGAAAAAACATGTTTACAAGTGTGAACTCTGATGTAGAGCCAAAGGAATAACAACCCTAGACTGAAATTCTAATTAGATTTCTACTACTTCAAGTTCGCACACACAGTTTGTATAAGAAGTATGATCCACACTAGACATCAGTGGATTACAATGTGTTGTGCGCCACTTTCTGGGTTGAATTCCACATACCTGAATTTGAGCAGCAGAGCATTAGCAAACTAAAATACATTAAATAGATCTTGGCTGAAAGTGTTAGAGAGTATGATGCACATTTTAAGACCTTGTTGTATGTTGGTCCGAAAAATCTGTTGCGTGGACAGATCTATGGATAAACGGGCCAACGGTGTGCGGGGCTTAGCCCCTCTTTGAGACAGCAAAGCGAAACTGGTTTATTGCTACTTCTACTAGCAGGAACCTATGCAAGTCTCACAGATTCTGCCTTCGGGGGTTGGGATCTCATCCCAGTAGAGCGTTCTAGGCTGCGAAGAGAAAGGAATAAAAGAAGGAGAAGAGAAAGAACAGATCCGAAGGAAGAAAAGAAATGAGTTCCAAAGCGGAAGGGTCAGAAGATCTATGCTTTGGGCTTGGTAGTAAATAGAGCCAAACCTACTTGCATAAATAAACAAAGCAATACTGATAAACAAATGACGGAAAAGTAGATATGAATCTAACAGATCAAACACATACAGATCTAACGTAAGAAAGATCTAATGTATAACACAGCTATTGAGCACAAAGTCTGAATAATTGTATTACTGTTCTTCTCTGTTACAAGAAAGCTCAAAGTCTTTCTCTCCTCACTTCTATTTCTATCTGAAAAATGTTCACCAGAATACAACAAGTATTCTCATATTTATAGAAGATGAGAGAGAGAGAAGGCAAAATGGAGCCAACCACTTATTTACAAGATATTTACAAAATATCCAAAAGTCATGTTGACTTTGACAACTTGGATGGATGACATCATCCCATGATGCAACATGGATGAGGTCATCATTTGTGCCAACACATTTTTAGACATTCAGAAAAGAAAGCCGGAGAATAGCGAGAGGAAGAAGAAGAAGAAGAAGAAGAAGAAGAAGAAGAAGCAGCTATCCATCGTGAATCCGTTGTTTACTGCGCTGACAGGAATTCCTCCGGCGAAGTGCAGGGCACTGCCTATTAGCTTGTCCATCCATGGACTTCTTGTCACTTTTTGAGTTCTTACCCAGAATTCTTCCGTGTCAATGTGACCCAATTCAGAGTCCCTGACATCCATATTACATTCTGCATATGATTCGGGCATTCTGACCCCTTGGTATTTATACTTCATTTCTTCTTCTGTCAGCTTAGCCTTTCCTCTTGGTTTGGCGGGTCTCTTGCTTGACGTAGACATGTGTTCTTCAAGGCTTATCTGATGATCTGCACGCAGAAGGAGCGAAACCCAATCCGAGAAGGTTGAATTAGTCATTTGATTTCTCATTGGAAAACTGGCAGAAGGCTCGGGGCGCAGGGTGCATGAAAAATGTATATAACAAGCTGAATAGACAAGGCGCATAGGAAAAGGATATAACAGAGGTTAAACTAGCGCCAAAGGCGCATGGCGCACGGATGAAGCAGACTGTATTTTGTAGCAGGGCGCGCAGGAAATGCGTGTTACATCGGGTTTCGGTGCGCCTTGTGGCGCATAGGAAGATTGTGCAGCATGGACAAGTGATGCGCCAAAGGAATATAGCGCGGCGCATGGATGGTTTACACAACATCATGTTACTGCATCGGAGGGTGCGCCAGCGCCTATGTAATCTTTATACTTGCACGAAAAAGGCTTTTGTTGCATCGAAACTGGGTGCGCCCTTTGGTGCATGAAAGCGGGATGTAACATGGAAAGGAGGTGCGCCAAAGGGTTTTAAGGAAGCGCGGGATTGATACTTTGTAGTGAGGCGCATGAATTTCAGCTGCAGCAGGATGGCAGGGTGTGCCATGGCGCGGGTTTTGAATATGTTGCATGGCGAGAAGGTGCGCCGAGGGCGCGACTATCTTTATTGTTACAAGGCGCGCCAGTGCGCCTTTTGAAATAAGCTCTCAAACCTCTTTCTTTCTTCCTCTATTCCACTTCAAAAATTACTTGGACAAGTAAGGTTTTACAAAAAAAACTTTAACAGACCAAGCCAGTTACAAAACGACTCTTTTTCCAGCAGATCCGGAAAGAGGGAGGGAGAGGAAGAGTAACAGAAGAAAACGAACAGGACAGCACGAGGGGAGAGGCTTAAACATATTCAAACTTCGATGAAAAACCAGCCAGCAAGCTGGCACACACCAAAAAGGCTCAAAAAGACTAAGTTCAAAAAACTTAGATTTCCCGGGAAGGGATTTTACAATGTTTCGAACGCGAAGGATCCCTAACGAGGGATCGAAACAAAATTTTCGGTATGGTTATCAGTAAAATTTCCCTTGTCAATTTTACAGGATAACATTGTATAAGATTTCTTATGGAATTCATAAGATTCAACATGCACAATGGCTTATAGGAGGATTTTTAACACCTTTTTGAAGGGTGTTATCACATAAGATGTTCATGGATCCGCACAAGGATTTGGAGGTAGCACTATGCATGGAACCGGTTAGAAGCATAGACACTAGAGTGAGCCCATTCCTTGAGGCTAAAATAGTAGCCATAGATTTTTAGCTAGAAAATTTATGTGCTAACTCAGTGCATGATACCCGTAGTGGATTATGGTGAACAAATTACAAAGTAGAAGAGAACACAAAGGATAGTTGTATGCATAACAATGTGCATGCACTACTCTTGGTTTGTGAGATCTTCCATAAGAAACATGATGTATACGACTATCCATTGTTGCAATATGCCACATAAAAGGAGGTATCTATGTATTATAAAATATGCAATGCACACACCCATGAAATAATAAGATATCGACTAATTGACCATATCCAAGAGGCTTGTGGGACAGGTTTTTGACAGGATAGTATAGAAAGTATCTTCCAAGGACGTGAACAAGATAATGAGAATAATAGAGCTTGAAAAAATAATGGTGCAGACAGGCATGGTAATGTGGGATACTGAGGAGGATATCGTAGCAGAGGATGTGGTCATCGTGGAGGTAGATTCAGATGAGGAATGTGTTATATATGTGGGTCACCAGACCATTATCAATGCTAATGTCCAAAGAACCAATCTTGTGCATACTATGGTAAGGGGCATAAGGTTGAGGATATCCCAGACTTATATACGCACATGTGTAAAAATAATAAAGAAAAGGGTACAATAATGGTTGGAGTTGAGTGCACTCAATAGGGACAATGGCGACCTAAGACTTTTACAGATACAGAGCAATGACTGTTAGTCACTACATGCGCTGAAGCTTTGTGAGCACGTAACAAAAGAAGAACAAATCCTATCATCATAAGGGAAGAATCAGTCCCATCGATAAAATATCCATATCATGTAAAATAAAATGAGCTATATTGAGAGACAATGGGTGTAATTAGGGGGCTTTAGGAATAAAATCAACATCTTAAGGAACAGGTGCATGAGAGAGAATGTTCATGGTATGTTGAGATACCTCAGAAGAATGTTGATGACCTTAGAGAAGTGTGCAAGATGCTCAGACAATAAAATATCATCCCTCTATTAGGATAGTTATTGAGAGAAAAGGTGTCCCATGCTACCATGGAAAGAGGGCGCTAGATCCTCCATGTCAACTTACCACCGCAAGATCATGAGTATGAAAAGGAAATTACGTTGGATGTTGTGATTAATGGTTGGCTGGTAAGTAATATTCTGATTGATACAAGCACAAAGTTTAATATACTTACACTTGATGCTTGGAACCAAATGGGAAGGCCACCATTACAACATTCTACAAGTGTGTTGTATATGGAAAATAATACAAGGGCTATGCCCATTGGCATATTTAAAGATGCAAGTATCATGATTTAGGATGCAAAATTCACTAGAGACTTTGAGGTATCGAAACTAATAGAGGTGGACAACTTCCCTGTGCTGCTTGGCCGACCATGGTGCTATGCAAATAACGTGGACTTATATTTTAACAAGTGGTATGTTAGTTTTGATAATGCAGATGAAGGGGTAGTAACACATATGGATGGCACTAAGGTTATGCCTTACATTGAGATAATAAGTTAAGAAGACATTAACCAGATATATGTGCATACAATGCGTGACCCAAAGAATGTTAAGCCATCAAAGGAGGGCATACTCAAGTGGGAGACACATATTACATTAGCAACAATACTAATGTTGCTTGTGATAATTTAGCTCATGGAACTTATGAGATGGTGGGACGCGAGATTTGTGGAATGATTAACAAGGATGATAAGACTGCGACCAATTAGGTGGTTAGGAAAGGTCAATTTTTTGAAGTACACAGGGGAAGAGAAACCTGATTCCTTCTTACGCGTGATGGAGGAAAAAATACAAAATGAGGGGGATAAAAGGAATATGTTGGTTTATTCCCTCATAGGAACAACAATGCACTGGTGGACCACACATAGAGATACCTTGATTGGATGACACGAGATAAGAGTCACATTCTTCACCTAGTTTATCAGGAATAATCTTCCCTCATGAATTCCATAATATGATGGGTAGATATCTCCCATGGCACACATTCAAAATTGTTAAAAAAATTGGAAGCAAGACCAAGACGTGCTACCACCATCACTCTGGGTACATAAATTTTATTCTACACCACGAGGATGACACACACATAGTATATACATGTTGAGTTAAGGCAAGAGACTGTGAATTGGCATGACTTAACTTTAGATATTATACACACTTTTGATTATTTTTCTACTAAACTCCATGTTAATGAAGATCTATAGATAATGAAGATCATCACACTAGGATATGACATGAAGGAAAAATATCTTGTAACTCAATTGCAAGGTGATACTCCTCTAGCTGAGCGTGTGAATGCATGCGATTGGATGACTTCTGATGAACAAGTCATGGGGCACACATGGAAGGAAAAGGAGAAGGGAAAACTGATCTATCTCGTTGATGATGAATAGGTTGAGGACATGAACATATAACATGTAGAGGGAAAGCGCGAGGTGATAAACATTGCTGATGAACATGCACACATATACCATGTACTATTGAAGACCAAGAAATTAAACATTAGAATTGAAGATGCACCAAAGGATGTGATAGTTGGTGACTATTGGTCTGAACCTGAAGTTGAAAAATAATTGAAATATTTCAAGACTTATAGGATCTCTTTCCAAGATGATATCATGAGTTGAAGGGCGTTCATTCATCTTTGAGTGAGATGAAGATCAAGGTAAAGGATGGTGCGCGACCGGTTCTTAAGAGGCCTTACCAGATGAATCCTAATATGTAAGTTAAGGTAAAAGATGAAATTGATAAAATTTTGAAGGAAGAAATTATTGATCCCATTAAAGAGTCATACTAGATAAGCCCTATAGTTATCATCATTAAAAAGGATGGAAGGATCAAGATTTTTGTTGACTATAGAGTTTTGAATGCTTCATGTGTGATTGATCCTTTTCCCACACCATTTAACAAGGAGATCCTATAAGGTTTTGTGTGGCATGAGATCTATTCTTTCACTGATGGATTTTCAGGTGACCATCAGGTAAGGATCACACAAAAATACTGAGAGAATTTTTTTTTTACAACTAAATGAGGATATTTTTCTTACACGGTTATGCCCTTTGGCCTAAAGAATGCACCAACAATGTTCTTGTGCATTATTTTTTAAGAATTTCAAGACTTCAATCAAAAATTTCTGTAGGTATATTTGGATGATTGGACCATTTATGGGTTGGTTAAAGACCATTGTGAATGTTTAAGGTTAATGTTCAAGAGATGTAGAAAGCTTAACATATCCTTAAACATTAAGAAGTGTGTTCTGCGACAATTTTTGGTACTTTACTTGGACACATCATTTGTAAAGAAGGTTTTTTGATATATCTTGCAAAAAAATGTAGTTATTTTGGGGTTGGAAGAACTAACCAATAAAAGCAAGGTGCGTGGATTCCTTGGACATTCTGGTTATTTCCGCACATTCATTAAGTGGTATGCAAAAGGAAGGTTTTATTGGAAGCATGCAAAACAACAGGCATTTGAAACTTTAAAGGAAAAGCTAACCATTGCACCTATCTTATGCTTTCCCTTTTGGAATAAGCCATTCCATGTTTATGTAGATACTTCTAGGACTGCAATTAGTGTCGTACTAGCTCAGCCAAGGGAAGGTAATGTAAACCATCCTATCTATTTTGTGAGTAGGGAGCTAATGCCAATTGAGCAGAATTACACAACCACATAGCGAGAAACATTATCAATGGTGTATGCACTTCACAAGTTTAGACAATATCTACTAGTGACACCATTTATATTTTACACCGGTCATATGGCACTTAAATATTTTATTAACAAGCCAGCCTTACAAGCGCACATTTTTCATTGGATCCTTTTATTCTAGGAGTTTGAGTTTTTAGTTATAATCAAGCCCACCAAAAGAGTTTTGGGACCAAATCATTTTTCACAGATTAACTCTGACGAGGACATGAAAAACATAGAGGACACTATGCCAGATGTTCATTTGTTCAAACTACACCTCACACCATTTGATTTGGAAGACATTGCAGTATTCTTGTGCACATGAGTTGCACCTGAAGGAATGAAGACACTGTAGAAGAAGTAACTCGCCATTTTTGTTGCATCTTACCAACTAATCCGAGGATACCTTTATAAGATGGGTAGAGATGAAGTATTACATAGGTGTATCTTGAAGCATGAGAGTAATGCTGTAATGGAAGAAACATGTGGTTGAATTAAAGGAGGCCACTCTGCAGATGAAGTGATAACATGCAAAATATTACTTACTGGATTATGGTGGGAGACACTCTACAAGGATACTAAGGATTTTTCAAGGCTTGTGTGTAGACACCAAAATTTGGTATCGCTACTCTCGATTGCCCATGTGCACATCTTTCACCATGGTCATAGCTAAACCTCCTTAATTCATTTCATTTATTTAAATGACCATCTATTATCCCATCACCTTTAATTCTTAATTAATTCTTGTTAATTAACCTAAATTAGCTAATTACCCCTAATTAAATTTCATCTCTCCTTAATTAGCTAATTACTTCTAATTGGATTTCTTTGGGATGTTTTTATCCCTAACCACCTAAATCCACATCCCTACACTTTTTCTAGATTTTATCCTACCCATCTTTATCTCCTATCTACCCATGGACACTTCCCTAAACAACCCTTTCCCTGCCAACATGCTTTAAAGCACTTATCCCAATCCCTAAAAGCCCCATATCTCAAGTAAATCAGTGATTTTACCATCCAAGGAATGGTTTCCCACAGTTGGCGGTGACCCAGCTGGGTCATCGTCGACCCTATAAGACTGATTTCACCCCACTTCCAAAATGAGACACAACCTGAGATTTCTTGCACTGTGCAAACTTATCTTCAAATCTGAGCATCCTTATAGCTGTGTCAACCCTCTTGGAGTCCATTGAATCTTTCCTTTCATCACTTATGGAAGCTTTAGGAGGTTTAATTTTGACTTTGTGCTTATCTATGTTATCATATGCTATTTTCATTATTATCTTGTAGAATCTAACTTCTTGCAGGTCCAACTAAAATCATAATTCCACTCTCATCCTATTCTTCTAGTTGATTTTGCTTACAGGTTTCTCATTCAACCCATCTCCTTCAGATTTTTTTTACACTATCTAGGTCACTGTCGCTTTTCCAAGATCACCATCAACGCTATCCTGTGTCACCATATTTTCTATTTATCAAATTCTTTCCAGTGTATTCTTCTACTATGTTATTGTTTCCAATCCTCAAATCTTAGATTATCATGCTTCTCTGTCAAGCCTAAATTATTTTTGTCTGCACCCCATTCACCACCAACCGAGCCCGGTCATCATCGACCCGAGTCTTGCTTTCCATCCAATCTATCTTAATATTCATTTTCCATTGCATCCCTATGTTTTTTTGTCTCATATATTCTTTTGTAGGTTATTGACAGTGTTCTCAGACTTCATGTGATCACATTTGCACACTCATGATCCATCCAGATCTACATTTAATCTTGTTTTCCACCTTCATCTAATCAGTCACCATTGACCTTCCCCTGTGTGCAGTTGGGTCACCATCGACCTAGTCAGGTAAATTATTACAAGTTATTTAGATTAGATCAATGATCTTTTCATCTACCTCTGTCATTTCAAGATTCTTTTATTTATCATTTTTTGCATGATATCCAACCATCTATCATTTATTTCATTATCTTTTATCAAATGAGGGGTTGACATCTGTGAAAGGAAGGTAACACTTCTTGGAACCGGCTTCGTCGGGTAGCCCCCACATATACCATCTAATCAATTTTCTTTCTAGTCTATACTTGTTTTACAGGTTCATCAAATTTGAAGTGAGGTCATTCACTTTTTACGCTCATCCATTTACATTCATCATGCATTTGAGGTACCTTAAACCCTCTCATTTTGGATTTATTTTATTTTCTTTAGTACTAATTCATTAACTTGAAAAGGAAAAAAAAAAATTAGATCAACATTCTGGCACGCACAGTGGGACCACCCTTTTAGGTGATTCCTTGAATTTCTTGTTATTTTATGTGTTTCTTCTATCTTCTACTAAAACTACAGGTAAAGGCTTCAATTTTCACTTATTCATGTTGATGCTTGGTTGCTTGGATTTCTCTTTTCTTGTGTATTCCTAAAGATCAGATAAAAAGGAAAAGTGTTCTCCAGGTATTCTTCTTTTTGTCTCATTTTCTCTTTTTTGCATTATATTTTCCCTTTCTTGTGTGTTTTTCTCATCAAACTTTCACATTTATAACTTGGCTTAAAAAAACCCTTTGCATCCTTTCTTGAAAACATAGCTTAAGTAGGGGTTAATCGGTTGCATCTCACATTCTATCACACAACCAAATTCACACATCAATCTACATCTAGACATCTTCCTACCAGGTGGACTGATTGGGATTTCATCACCCAAAAGGAAATTGAAGTGGTGTTCTGGATGCATTAGAAATCCTTCACAGACTCGGGCCTCACGTACCTTTGGGTATATCGAGGACTCCCTAACCATAACTACCCAAAACCAACTCTAGATTTCCACTTCCTAGGTACCTTTTTTATCCAGCCCCTTTTATTTTATTTTTCACACTTTCTTAATAAATAAAAAAAATTGTTGTTCTTGACTTGCTTGATCTAGTTAGTATAACCTTTATTTATTTCATGCCCATAGTTACTTATTCAGTAGCCAAGAAAATGGAACAAACATTTTCCTTAAACATTTTATCATCTCATCTCAACCAACATCTACCATGGTCATTGTCTCATCTGTGCCCTTAGGTAACCCAACCTTTGATCATCAATGTCCCTCATCATGAGACCCATTCTTTCTTATATCATCATCTCATCCCATTCTAGACCACCCACACCACCATCTCCTCTCCTTTGAGGAATTTTTGGCTTCCTTCTAGCCCCATACATGACTTCATATTTTGTATATTTCCCACTAATCTCTCAATCCTACCCATCCACTCAATCAGTGAGTCATCTTCCACCCCCATCACCCTATATCAACACTATCCCTACTCCATCCAATATTATCACTAGAATTCCTATTCAACCATCGTAACCTACTAAGCATTCACATTTCTACCCCTCATGTACCTCAACAACCAAATATTCCCATCAAATCCCAACCGTCCTATAACATTCCTACTTCCCAACATCACACATTCCCCCAACCAATGCAATCTCCACCCCTTAACATCTTTAAACAACCCTTTCCTAATTCACCACCAAAAAATTAGTCTCCACCTTCCACATCTTACAAATCTAATCCTTATGCAATTAATACTATACATCAAATATCTTCATCTTCACCCATCTCATCCACTTCGTCATCTACTTCCACCCTAAACATTGTTCCTACGACTTCTTCAATATCTCCCCCTACATCTACATCTATTCCTACCTTTAACACATCCACATCCGAATTTGACTATACCTACCATTTTATCCACATCTACATCAAACAAAAACCTATCACTACATCACTTGTATCCCCAAACATCCCAATTGTACCCATCTCTCCATCAAAACCAACTACCCCTATATCTCCCACATCAAAAAATTCACTCACGACTACCTTGACATCTTCATCACACATTCCTACATCCTTGCCTATGGCCACATCACCTATTTCACCCCAATCATCTATACTTGATCCTCCATCATCAACCATTTCTACATCTATACCCACTACCACACCAATCACATCTTCCTGATTTGCAAACATATCAATGGTACCTCTTGAAACATTCATGAAACAAACACCCCCATATAAGAAAAACACCAAGGAAATTCATGCCTCCTCTGCAAAACCACCCATTCCTACACCTACACCACCCCCATCTCACATATACCTCATCAATCACATCATTCAAACACCTCTTTCTCCATCAATATCCACATCTACACCCACCATTGATCCTACACCTTCATCTACCCCACCACTTGTCACATCTACTCCATCAAATTTGATCATACCCATTACTTCACCCACATCTATTCCACCCATTACCTATTATACCATCCTTAGAATCAATCCAAGTTCCTCTTTACATTTTCTACCTCCACCACTACATCAAATATTGTGACCACACCTACACCATCTTCTCCTCCCATGTCACTCTCGTCATTTGAAGAATTTTGGAAAGCACTTCAACTTGTAGAAACTTCAAGTGATCCTCCCATCTCATCTACACAATCAAACACTTGCATCAAACCAATTTTCACCTTCCTTAGATTCCATCAAACAAAAATTACTTCCTCCACCCACAAAGTAATCTTTAGACCCTCCTAGTTGAGATTGTGGTCATCCCTCCCAAGGGTGCTTCTTCACAAAAAAATCTAAAACCCTTGGCACATTTCCTCAACACTCTCTTTCACATCCTCACAAGAAAATCGACATCCCCCCACCTAAGATCAAATAATCCAATGCCACATCATCTATCTTAGGACCACATCCATCTCTTCTAGGACCAGCCCCTTCATTAAAAAACATTTCAACCAATCAATCAACCTAAGCCAAAACCATCCAACACTTCTTCTTTTAGAACATCAATCATCAGTAAAAAAATGAATCCAAAACATCAAAACCTCAAACTTCACCCTCAACATCCAAACCATCTCAAACATCTTCCTCTTCTTCCAATACCAAGACATCTCACAAAGACAAGGCACCTCCTAAATATTTGATTGAATCATATGTAGAGGTCCTCCAACACTTACTCCAAATCTCTACCATCAAGCTTCCACCTATTAAGGCCTTTGATCCAAATAGTAAAAAATCCATCATGGTTTGAATCGAATTGTATTTATGCTTATCATCATACCTTGGGTCATGAAACCAAGAATTTTAAGGCCCTTCAAACCATCATCCATGATTTTATTAAGAGAGATGACCTTTTCAAAGATTGACCTTCTCCATCTACCATTTTATCCATAACCAATCCAAATCTTACTTCCATATCTCCATCCATCAATTTTTCTAAGTCTCCTCCTTCATCCACATCCTCCATTGTCATCACTCCCCCGTGCATAATTCCTCCTAAAGAGGGTCCTCTTTTATTCATTGATACTATTTTCCTTACCAAAACACCCCTTTGATTCCCAATCATCCATCCAATCTAATAATACCATCTAATATCCTTTCAACATCCATCACTGGGGGAGCATCCTCCCCTTATTATTGATCCTTTTTGCATCCTCTTCCTCATCACACATCTTATCCACATTAATTCATCCCCCTATCCATCAAATATCTCCCTTGAAACTGGGGGACTTCATTCTAGGATCAGATCTACTTACGGACCAATTCCTTTTCATCTTTGGCATTGTCTTATCTTAT
This sequence comes from Taxus chinensis, assembly GCA_019776745.2. Classification (NCBI taxonomy): domain Eukaryota; kingdom Viridiplantae; phylum Streptophyta; class Pinopsida; order Cupressales; family Taxaceae; genus Taxus; species Taxus chinensis. The sequence goes on from CM034148.1 coordinate 693,662,479, forward strand.
CCAACCCATCCCATCCAATCTTATCCAATTTACTCTAGCCAACCTATCTATCCACCATATTTTCATCCTAAGTCCACCTGTGTGGCCATATCTATGCTTCCCCTGGGGGCACCATGGTCTTGCCTAAATTCCACCTTTGTGGCCATATTTTGTGCCTCTCCTAGGGGCACCATTATCTTCATCCTAAGCCCACTTTTGTGGCCATTTTCTCATCTCTTAAGACACATATTTCTTGCTTCCTCATTTCTGAGGTGTTGTGCATATTTTATGATCTTTATCTCAACTCATATCTCATCCAAAGTGCAACTTTTGTGGCCATATTTTTGCCTCTTATGGACGGCACCATATTTTCATCAAATTCCACCTTTGTGTCTATATTTGTGCCTCACCATATTTTCATCAAAGTCCACCTTTGTGGCCATATTTGTGCCTCTTTTGGGCACCATATTTTTCATCAAATTCCACCTTTGTGGCCATACTTGTGCCTCTTTTGGGGCACCATTATCTCATCCTAAGTCCACTTTTGTGGTCATCTATTTGTATCATTAGAGACACATATTTTCTTCACTTCCTCTAAGGTAGCACATAGCTTTTATCTTTACACATTTATCCTATTCTGAATTCAATGTTGGTGACCTCATCCTTAAAGAAAATCATAATGTTACTACTCTAGAGAGGAGCAAACGTGGAAATTTTTCCCCCAACTGGATTGGACCATACATTATCACACATAAGTAGGGGTCAGGAGCCTATCATTTGGCCTCCCTTGATGGAAAACTGGAAGTGGAACCACTTAATTCCTTACACTTACAACCATTCTATTGTTAGCATGTCTACCAATGAGCACTTAGTCGTATCCTTAGATCATTCCTCCATCATTAGACTCTTCCATCTATCATTGTAATGATTCATGGAACTATGTGGTCTACCGTTACTTACCTTGGCATGACCTTAAATATGGGCACAATGGCTCTGTCCATAGCATTTTTCCTTATGGATAGGTTCTCCCTTTTGGTGAGAACTTTGTGGTCATTACATCCATCACCCTCTTGTTTACCTCTTGGAACCATGCAAAGGGTTCACAGGTGTCTCTTGTACATTCATTATCCCCTCCTAAGTGGTCTATCTAGCTATTCCTAAATTTTCCCCATGTTAAAATCAAAATTCATGGATGCTTCTTATAAAAATTCAAAGTTATCAAAAATAGATTGCTCCCTTGAAGGACAACTGTTCATGTAAAAAAAATAAAAAAATAAATAGACAATGATCCCTCAAAGGACAACTATCATGTATATTATCCTTGTCATTCAAAATCATATATGTATAAAGTAGACCATACCCTCAAAGGATGGCTACTCTTTTGTATCCATTTTATGACATTGAAGGAGGCTTCCTATCACATTGATTCATTGATGAACCTTCTTGTAGAAAACTTCCCACATTGAGCAGTTTTCTCTTTCCCCTTCCCAGAGTTGGGGCATAGATTTAGGGAACACCACTTATGGAGAACCCTCTTCCTTCGTACAAGTTACATCACAAACCCCTTTGTCATGTCGGCATTAGGTTTATGATTCCATTTCATCCATGTTTCCTTATGGTCTTTTGATATAACTAACTATCATTGGTTATATGCTAACATCTAGTTTTGGTCACATGCGCCTTGCATTACCTAGATCCCCTTCTTGTTTACCTCCAATGCGATTGGAGGTATATTTTCCTCGTGCATTCCTCGATATGACATATCATCATTCGTACCCATGGGTTGTCATAGTTAATTTTTGTTTTATTCTAAACCTTTCCACAACTATATTTTATCTCTCCTTTGTTTAATTACAAGACATCTCTTCATTTATGTAAATCCCCTTTATGCTACCCATCTATGATATCGCATCAACTTTACATACCCTTATCAATATCCATCATTAATCACATCTATTTTCAAACATCCTACATTATATATTAAACCATCTAATCATGCATATGTATTCATCATCATAAAAAAATCCAAAGTAAACACAGTAATCATCACCATCATCAATATAAAACATATTATTATCATAATCATCATTAAACATCATCATCAAATAAAACATTTCATCCTAAAATATTCACCATCATCATCAAATATAAGTAAAATATCTACATCACATCATCATGAATATACACATGTATAAAGCCATGAAAATAATCATATATATATATATATATCACCAAAATAAAATGTATCAATACATCATCGACCTCTAAGGGTACTATCTCAAAGCAGAGATATATGTAAAATCCAGTAAAATGTACATCAGAAAGCCTAAACTCTTACCCATGTGAGGCAAGTACCTTTGTCTATCTATCGGCCTCGTCACCTCCGCCCTGGCCCTATCCTCGATGTAGCTAAGCCACACTCACTATGCTCCCAGATGGCCTAGCTCCAGCTGCTGCTCTCCTCTGTAGATGCTCCCAATATTGCAGTGTTTATGGTAGCTTGTTGATCATGATACCCTCATAATACTTAGCCTCTACAGTAAAGGATTTGTATCTATCTATGAAAATCATGTTGGGAGGTTCCATCTCTCCTCCTCCCTATGATGTTTTTGGTGTACCACCCGCAGCTTTGGTAGCTAAGATCATTGCAAGATCTCCAAAACATACCCTGTAAGCCTCCCTCTATCTGCGGCACCAATCCTTGTCCTAAGTGACCCGATCCCTCTCCTGTGTCACTACATATCTTTGCTAGATGGTAGTGTCTCTCTCAACATGCATCTAATCTAGCTCCACATGTAATCGTGCCATCTCTACAGACTCACCTCCATCCCCATCTTCACCGCCTTCTAGAGCCACCTCTACCTCCATCTCCTCCATCTCCTCCTCCTCCTCATCTCCTCTCTCCCCAGTAACCTGATCTTCCCAAGCTGTGTTCATCTAATCAGAGAATCCCACTCCAACTCCTATGTCATCATCCTCAACCCAAGGAACTGCTACCTTCCTCTATAGGATTTGTCATGTCAGGAATTGACAGATCCCTATCAATCTCCTCATCTCCTATATGAGATAGGATCCCTAGGTACCACCTGTCTATGACGAATCCAAACTATCGTTGCATACTCTATCAAATTGTATGGCCTCGATCATCTTTGGTCATGCTTACCCTATGTATCCATCTCATCTTCCACATACTAACTAACTTTGCATCCTTCCCCAGGCCATGTAGGGAAGCCTTTATATGGCCACCACTTGATCTGATCCACATCCAGCTCTACAAACCTATCCACATGCCAATCTACAACCCTATCTCCTCTATCTCTCCATGATCTTGATCATATCTCCATCTCAAAAACCCCACCACAAGCTCTATGTGGTCACCTAGTGACCCATGGTAAACCCTAGATGGCCAGATAACTGCAACATACTCTATGCCCATACAGTGTAATAGGAAACCTACATCAAACCCTAATCTCCTCTATGTTCTATACATTTTTAGCTCATGATACACATGTGCTAGCAAAGTAGTGTCAAAATGAAAACATTATCTGATGCTCAGACAATATCTCCTACGAACACCTGCTAGTGCCCATGGAAACCTGATATCCTCTTGAGTTAGGCAATGTATAACATGAAATAACCATCCTATTACTAAAAAAATCAATCGGATCCTATGTGGCCATCCCATCCTTCATACCTCATCTCATATGAAAAATCCCCTAAAGAGAATCAATGTGGGGCGCATTAGCTCCAAATAGCCATGTCAATACTTACAATTCTGCTATCAAACTGTGATGGGGACTATTTGTTCCCCTTGTATAGGTAATCTCAAGATATAATACACATCCTCCAGGGTGATGATCATCTCATCTGTCCTGAACCAGAATGTTTCTGTCATGTCTACTTGTCCCATCTCTCAACAAAAGATACCACTCAACCCTACATCTCTGTGAGAGCCTGATGATAGTTTCTAGAATCCTCTTAACTCCACATCTACTATAGTGATCACAACTCAGTATCAGTAACATTTCCTCTGATCTTCTCTCGTATAGTTGGCACTCAGTCTCTCAAATATAAGGTCCTGGTTGTCTATAATCACCAATAAAATAGACAAACATAAGATCCTTTAACCATTAAACTTCAACCATAAAGAAATTTAATCATCAACCAAATAATATAGCCCTGGTCAAAATCGACCTAAGTCAAGTCGACGTGTCTAGGGGGTCAATTGACTTGCCTTAGGGCTGGGTTGATGGTGACCATTTCAGGTCACTGCTAACGACCTCTAACATCATCCATTTTTTTTAAAAAATGGTAAAAAATAAATAAAACATAAATAAATTAAAATACAAGCATGGGTTTCGTTACTCACCATCCTACGACACCCTATGGCCATTTCTCGGCTGCACCTCCGGCCTCCATCTCTCAATCTTATTCTTTAGCTCTCTTATCTTGATCATCAATTACATGCATGAAAATGAGCATCGTCATCTGACTTTTGGGATTATATAACCACCGATACCAAGTCACCGTCAACCCCCTTGGGTCACTGTCGATCGGTCTTAGTCATCGTCAAATCACCTTGATAGCCCTTGTTTTTCTGGTGTCACTCAGATTTCACCCTGAAATCTGTGACTACCCAATTCAAAAAAAAAATCGTACTTTTAAAATAATGGGTCATTTGTTGTTTTTATTGCCTGAAAGTTCTTGTAATTGCGTCAAGATAATCCCAAAGAGCCATATTAGCCCCTTTTCGCCAAATACCCAGATGCCCCAAAATTGTTTTATTCTGTCGTCGGGATTTGTCTGCGGAAAATTTGTATTTAATTATTTTGAGCCCCGTATGAGGCTATTTGCGCTCCGTTTCAACTCTTTTATGAGCGGATATGTTATTATTCCTATGTACCAGAAGGATTTTTAACTTATTTTAAGTTTTGAGCTTTATTTGTAACTTTTGGCAATTTTTCGTGTTTTTGTGGTGTCCCGTTCTGTTTTCTGTAAAATTTCTCTGGAACAACTCCTTCGCCGGGTAAGCTCGATTTTTGGCCTGGAGCAGTTGGAAAACATACACACACATTTTGCCCGGAGGAAGTCGTCATCGGAGGTCTGGATCACTGGAAAAAAGTGAAGTCGTGCACAGAAAAGCCCCTGCGGGGATCGGCGCATTTTTGGAAAACAAAGGATTTAAGCTACGATGGGAAAAATATAAGCCGTAGGCAGGATGGGAATTGTATACCTGCCTGGCAGGGTACTTTTTCCCGTGTTATAAAAGTCACTTAAGCTGCAGTGGGAAAAATAGAGGCTGCAGGCAGGTGGGAATTTATTGCCTGCCTTGCAGGGTGAAAATTCCCATGATATAATAAAAGGAAAGTGACTTAAGTGAAATCATGGGATTTTGGTGCCTGCCTGGCAGGGTAAAAGAATCCCAATTATGAAAAAAATTCCTTAAAAAATAGAATTACATGAGCAAAAAAAGTGCGCCCCCTTTGGTGATGGATTAAAGTGATTAAATTGATTATTTTTAATAATCTTTCTTCCTTCAAAAAGTGCGCCCAAGCTTGAGGGGGTCAAAAAGTCAAAAGAAGGAATAAAAGAAATAAATTAAATTAATTAAATTTAATTTATTTAGTGGCTGCCCCCTTCTCTCTCAAAAAGTGCGCCCCATTTGGGCATTATTTAATGATTTTTGAAGCATTAAATCATTAAAATTAATTTCTATTTTCAGTGGTTATGGTCAAAGCACACTGTGGGGCTTGAGTGAAGTGCTGTGTGAAGGATTAAATTGGATTAATTTAATTTATTGGATGGCTGTCCCTTAAACATGCTATTTTTAAAGAGAAAAGCATGATTTTTAATTAATTAATTGCCTTTAATTGTTAGGGCAATTATTAATTATAGAATTGTGAAGGTTATATAAGCATTGGGCAGCCATATGGATGAATTATTTAATTCACAGGTTAAGAATTGCAGCATAGGAGGAAAAGTGCGCCCCCATTAGAGGAAGGATTTTGCACAGACAAAGTGCTAACAAAGGCTAAAAGCTTCCAAATTTGGCGCATGCTTTGGAGAAGGTTGATCTTCGTCTGCATAATTGTTTTCATAGGTGTTACAGGAGCTCAGGTGTTGATTGAAAGGATTCATGCTCTCTTTATGTGCAAATTAAACACCAATTTTTGGGGCAGCAGGCTTGAAAAGTGCTGATTTTTTATAATTTAAATTCACTATTCATGCTCCGGTGGCCATTTTTGTCTGAATAAATTGTAGGAACTCATTACAGGTGCTTTATAAAAGAAAAGGAGTTTTTATCAATGTCCAATACATTGCAAATATCCTCCGAATCTAAAGAATTGTCCAGATCTGCACCAGTATTGAAGAAATCTGGCCAAATTAGAAGAAAAAGAATTATTCAGACAAAGATTGATAAAGCCATGGCGAAAGGAGATGAAAAAGAGAGCACGATGGATTCATGCATTGCTTCTAAAATTTCAGACATAGGAGACACGGATCTAGGCCCAGAACCTCTTTCCTGATTTGATTGACAAATCCAGAGCTAGAAAGACTTCACTCATGCGTGCGGTCAAAAGTAGTGGAATTATTCGAGCTGCAGCTTTCCCGTGTACAGCCCCAATTGCCAGAGTTTGTGATGGAGTGTGCTAGATCTTATCATCCTTCATCCAGATCAGTGCGTGATGTTGCGAGAAAGACAATAATTCGTTTGGATGCAGAATTCTTCGATTATTGTCTGAAGATTCCAGTGCGAAAGTTGTGAATTCTATTAGCATTCAGGATGCTGATAGTAGGTGGGAAAAGCACAGAGCTGATTGTGTGAGCATCATGAATAGCTGGTTCATGAAGAAGCCTAGATCCCCTTCCAAGTTCCGAGAACTCTTCCACGATCCAATTTGGTGCAGGGAAGCGGATGATATCGTCAAATTGCTATGCAGGTTGAATGGTGAAACGAATGCCTACACTTTCTGGACATGGATGTATGCTTTCATCAGGACCATTGAAATCAACAAGGTTGATTCTATAATCAATTGGTCATAAATTATTAGTAGCAACATCGGTGAGCAACTGCGGAACGTGAAGCGTACCTTCAGCTTCAAGATGACTTCATAATTGGTATATGTTGCAGCTTCACAGGGTGTCTTTTCCAAGCTGGATAGATGTGGTATTCTTTCCAAGGATCCCATTTTTGAGTGCTACCCACAGCTTACTATACTTGCGTGCGAGAAGGACTTCAAAGTGATCAACGATGACTTCTTCTACGATTTCATCTGTAGGTTAGACAAAGACTTGAAGACTCACAGGGTAAGCAAGGAAGCCATGGGAAGCAGTGTCCAAGATTGGCAGTGTATTCATCCAGTTTGCAGATTTCACATACCTTAGGGTTATGAGCTTTTCAGGTGAACCAATAAAGATGCCAAGGTACCCGAGTCACAGATTGATTACCATGGAGCTGAGTAGGCAACTTGTGGAGTTACACGACCTTTAGTCGAAGCGGCACAAGTCTACGAGCTTCTTCCCACTCACTGTGGGATATTACACTTGCATCAGCATTCACAGAGCTCGAGGGATGGAAGCACAAATGTTGTCTGAGTAGATGAGCAAGAGTTCTTCCCTGCGCAGCTTAATTTCGATCCATTTGGAATAGCCAGGAAGAAAAATCTCCCAGGAGTACGCACATGTGCCTTCGTTAGAAGATTTCTGGATGAAGTGCAGAAGTGAGTACGAGGTTAGAAAGAAAGATTTCAGCAGGCTATCGGCAAAGCAAGTATTTGACTTTGGACTAGCGCGGATACCTGTGGATCTTAAAGATGATGGGAACGTGGTACTTGACACTTACCATCAAATGGGAGGAGATAGAGCTATACTGCAGGATAGCAATGGCGGCTGCAACACAATAGAGGAGAGATCCGAAGCTGTGTTGGTGAGTACTTCGAGCTGGCTTGCTAACAAAGGGATACTGCCTTGATGAAGTATTGATGAATCAAATCATGGGCAACTTCGGCGTAGGAGATTCCCTCAAACGAAAGCATGAAGGAGAAAGCAGCAAAAGGTTCCGAGAAGTTGAAAGTACACAGAAGATTTCAAGAGAAAGAGAAGACCACTTCTACGACCATAGCTTTGACTCCGACTTCTCCAGTACCTAGAGGATCACCAACTATTGCACCACAGCTAGCAGGATGTTTCCATGCCTTCATTGAAACCAGCGACGTTCGTCTTCTCTCCGCAACCACTTCGTTCAACACCCGTTCTAGAGGAGATGTTAAAGCTGCAGATGACGGAGTTCGAAAGAGCTTTGTCCTTGGATGGTTTCAGAAGATGGCAGCCATGATATTGTGGCACCTTTCTGATGGAGAGGATGCAGAGAGGGAGATGGTAGTGCACTCAGCAACTTCTCACTCTCCGAGAAGTAATTTCTCGGAATGGTTAGCTATGCAGTTGGTTTCGGAAGCAAGAGTAGAGATGAACTTAGAGGAACATGACTTGCAGCTACTTCAGGATCTGAGCAGAAGAGACAGAAGGCCTAAAAGTTGCTAAAGCAACTTCTAGGTTGATCATCACGGATTCAGGAGAGAAGTTTGCTGAGATATCAATTCCGGCGGAAGGAAAGGTAGAAGAGGAGCTCATGGCAGAAGATGTGACAGTGACCAAAATACCACTTGGTCAAGCTACCACTGAAGGATTGAAGCAGGACACGCAGACGTTGCTAGATGCTTTGTTCCTTAGGCTTGACAGTGAAAAGGCGGAGAAAGAAAGCTGTAGAAGCAAGTATCTCAATTATGTGAGATCATAGCCAAGGTTGCTCAATCTTCCGTTCAGCCCGTTTCAGCGCAGGTGAGTGATCATCTTATGCAGGAAATGGAAGATGCAAGCAATCAAGTAAAGGCTATTGACGAGGTGGAAGGATCTGATTATTCGTCAAGCTTCTGTGCAACTTGGGGAAGTGCCCAGCCCGCCTAAAGGTTATGAACGATGCAGCAAATCAACTAAAGCAACTGATAGAAAGCATAGAAGGAATGAATACAGTTGCAGAGAGTAACTTGAGTATTTTGGCCGAGATCAACAAGTTGCCGGGAGATGTATTGGTTGCAGAACAAATTGTGCTAGATGGATCAGTCGAGAAGGGGAAGCAGCTAGAGTTTGCAGTATCTTTCCGTTTGGAGATCTGCAGAGTTTTGCTGAAGAGGATGCAGGCACTTGAGAGTAGAACATCAGATTTTCGGACAGTACCATTTCTTTCATTGAGGAAAGAGTGGATGGAGGTGTTACTTCATACGTGCAGATTGTTTCTAACGAGGTGCATGACTCCCTGGAAAGTCTCTTCTGATGGTGCAAAAGAGGATTGATAAAGCCGCCAAGCCTTTCACGATGAACTCTATCAGTAGGCTGGTGACACTGCAGGCGGACATTGCGAGATTTGGGCCGAGTTTGGAAGAAGTGGAAGCATGCAGCAAAGTGTTGAATGAAGGATTGCTGCAATTCAGGACAGAAAAGGAAGCAGTAGCTAAAACAGATGGAAACATGCTGAATTATATGTTCGAAAAGTATATCAGATATCAGAACAAGAAGAAGATGTAGATGTTACAGCTGGCATGGCTTCTTCTATTTCTTTCTTCTTCTACTTTCTATGTTCCCGGATGAAATTGTAAACTTCTAAGTTGTTGGTTTTGCAACCATTACTTGAAGTCATGTGGAACCTTTCTATTAGTTAAGTGATACATGTGTCACTTAAGAAGAAGTTAGTTGATGATGATTGCCAAATGTCATCTTTACTTGTTGTTCATACTTTAGTTCAGTTTGAGTCTTCATATTTGTACTTTCCCCTCCTACATTCTATAAGTAGGAGAAGAACCTACGGGTTAATCATCGATCAGAATTTTTAAGAAGCAATATTGTGTTCTAGACTTTGTGCTGAACCCCTGAGAGCCACTTGTTGCAGAGGAATACAAAGAAGCAGGTTTCCGGAGAACTTTGTGTCACGGCGTACTGTGTTTCTTGCTTTTAAATCTTAGATCTTTAAAGTAAACTTTGTGTTATTTTAGATCTGTATCTAGAACTGCCTTTGCTTTATAATTCTGTGTGTTCAAATCTATTAAGTTTCTTCTATGTGCATGCAATTAGCTCTGCTATCTACTAATTGGGATGCACATCTTCCTCACTTCTTCTCTGTAATACCTTGACTTTCTTCTTCTATCATTTTTCCTTTCTTAAACAGCTGCTTTACTTGTTACAGAACTTCCTTAGTTATGGTTCATGAACTAAGTGGTTAAAGTAAAACCCCTGATAGATAAAAACACATTTATATTGACAAATCTGACACGGGAGCCTCACCAGTTAAATGAGGGAGATTATCTCATGACTGCCTAGGTTTGATGCTATGCAGAAAATCTAGCCAACATTTTCACTTGCCTCCCTCCTCTTTTGTGTCCTTTGTTAAAGCCTTATCTAAATTGCTCTCAAATTCCACCTTTGTGGCCATATTTACTCCCCCTTTAGGAATTTTTATATCATCACCTTTTCATATTTTTACCTTTCTTGGCCATTTTTGTGCCCTTTACAGGGGCACCATTATTCCCATCCTCATCCTTTATGGATGCATACCTTTTTGATCGATTCCTTATGTACGAAGGATTTCACATTATTTTCACATTTGGTTGCGCATTGTTTGATGTTTTCCTATAACCCATTGGTCCTCACAGATCACATCCATTCGAGAGGTTTCCCATTGGGTTCCCTCCATTTCATAGTGATTTTCACCTACTCACTAGTCTACTAGAGCATTGCCATCATCTCTATCAAGACCGTCCTTTATTCCCTAGTGACGTGATATCAGAATCACCACCATAGGTTTCTATTATTGTTTAATCCTTCTTGCTTGGGGCATCTTGCCTTGCCTTATCATTTTACCCATCCTTCTTCTCCGACCCACCCCTTCACCCTCTACCTCTTTCAAACTCATCATTGATTCCCCTTTGTGTTATCGATCCCTCATTTGAGTGGAAGCTCATATTCAACCTTCTATTAGTATCCATCTTACTCTTTATCTCTCATTGTTTTTTTCTCATGGCTTGCTAGCGCAAACCACTTGACAAAAAGGGGCAAATGTAGACACCAAAATTTTGTGTCACTACTCTCGATTACCCACGTGTGCATATTTTCATCATGGTCATAGCTAGACCCCCTTAATTCATTTCATTTATTTAAATGACCATATATTATCCCATCGTCTTTAATTCTTAATTAATTCTTGTTAATTAACCTTAATTCATTGATTACCCATAATTAGCTTTGATGTATCCTAATTAGCTAATAATTGGAGGATAATACTTGATGGGAGGTCAGGTAAATACATGTGACAGGGTGAGATAATGGTGCGTGATGGAAAAAATGTAATGATGTGCGAAAGAAAGTGTCCTGCTTGGTTGGATACGACGTGAATGTGCTTAAAGTTGATGGAATTTATCACATAAAAACCACATGAATGAAGAGGGTGTAGTGTAACATACATAAGAAATGATGTGGTGGCATGAATTGAGACAAAATATTTTGGAGGGATAGGTATTTATGGACGACAAGGTGCGCAAGGCCTTGGAAACTACAAGAGTATT